>QXTE01000001.1:21644155-22244155 GCA_003942145.1 Platysternon megacephalum
AGCGATCATCCCACAGAATTGAATGGGTGGTGGTGGGGGGGGGGGGGTATTTTGTTTTCTGCTGCTGCACGGTAACAGGAAAACCGCAGCACTTAATGGGCTTTGCTTGCTATGGGAAAGGAGGGCGCTGCTTTAATGCAGAAGCCGAAAGACAATGGCTTACCATGGCTGCATACAAGCCGAATTCTGTTTCCCGGCCCTGCGTCTGTGATCTCTAACACCAAAGCCACGGGCACTCAATATAAGATGCAAAATGCGACCCTGTACCGAAATCACATGTGCTATGTAATGTGAATAGTGTTGTTCACCGTGAAAGAGTATAAGCATTGTTCTATAAAATGTATCTTTTTAAATACTTCTCTCCCTTTTTTCCCCTCCTCCTGCAGCTGCAAATTTTTCAAGCCTCCCTCCTCCGTCCCGAAGGCTCTCTCAGATGAGGCGGCGAAAAAAACCGCACGTGAGACGATATGTTCTCAGAAATCATGCAATCGACCCGCGATGAAAGAGCTCATCTGAATGAGTAGAAGGACACGGTTTCAAAGTTCAGGAAAGATTCCACTGACCGTGAGGACAAGAGGGACCAATGTGAGGACAGGTGGCGGGATGCAACGCTGGGGCTGCTGCATGAGCAAACGGACATGCTCCGGCGTCTGGTGGAGCTTCAGGAACGGCAGCAGCAGGATCACAGAGCGCCGCGCCTCCTCCTGTATAACCGCCCTCCCCAAGTTCCATCACCTCCTCACCCAGACATGTAAGAACGCGGGGGGGAGGGGGGGGCTCCGTGCACCCTGCCACTCCACCCCAGTGGACAGCCCAAGCAAAAGGCTGTCATTATTTTGAACTTTAAGTGACCTTTTCCTTCCCTCCTATCCTCCTCCCAAACCCCACCCGGGCTACCTTGTCAGTTCTCTCCCTATGTTTATAATCAATTAATAAAGAATGCATGATTTTTAAATGATACTGACTATTTCTTTGAAAACAAGCTGTGATCGAAGGGGGGAGGGTGGGTTGCTTACAGGGAGTGAGTCAATCAAGGGGGCGGGTTTTCATCAACGAGAAACAAACAGAACTTTCACACTGTAGCCTGGCCAGCCATGAAACTTGTTTTCAAAGCTTCTCTGATGCGCACCGCTTCCTGGTGTGCTATTCTAATCGCCCTGGTGTCTGGCTGCGCGTAATCAGCGGCCAGGCGGTTTGCCTCAGCCTCCCACCCCGCCATAAACGTCTCCCCCTTACTCTCAGAGATTGTGGAGCACACAGCAAACAGCAATAACTATGGGAATGTTGGTTTGGCTGAGGTCTGAGCGAGTCAGTAACGTGCGCCAGCAACCCTTTAAACGTCCAAAGGCACATTCTACCACCATTCTGCACTTGCTCAGCCTGTAATTGAACAGCTCCTGACTACTGTCCAGGTTGCCCGTGTATGGCTTCATGAGCCATGGCATTAAGGGGTAGGCTGGGTCCCCAAGGATAACGATAGGCATCTCAACATCCCCAATGGTTATTTTCCGGTCTGGGAAGTAAATCCCTTGCTGCAGCCGTTTAAACAGACTAGTGTTCCTGAAGACGCAAGCGTCATGAACCCTTCCCGGCCATCCCATGTTGTTGTTGGTGAAACGTCCCTTGTGATCCACCAGTGCTTGCAGCACCATTGAAAAGTACCCCTTGTGGTTTATGTACTGGCTGCCCTGGTGCGCCGGTGCCAAAATAGGTATATGGGTTCCATCTATCGCCCCACCACAGTTAGGGAATCCCATTGCAGCAAAGCCATCCACTATGACCTGCACATTTCCCAGAGTCACTACCTTTGGTAGCAGCAGCTCAGCGATTACTTTGGCTACTTGCATCACAGCAGCCCCCACAGTAGATNGCTCTAAAGCGCCAGGGCCCACGGTGCAAGAGAATTCTGTGTCCATGTCCATGTCCTCATCACTCTCGTCGCCGCGCTGCCGTAGCCGCCTCCTCCTCACCTGGTTTTTCAGGTCCTGGTTCAGCATAAACTGCACAATAATGTGCGAGGTGTTTACAATGTTCATGGCTGCTGTCTTGAGCTGAGCGGGCTCCATGCTTGCCGAGGTATGGCGTCTGCACAGTTCACCCAGGAAAAAAAGGCGCGAAACAGTTGTCTGCCATTGCTTTCACGGAGGGAGAGGGAGGATGTTCCCAGAACTGCCTGCGACAATGTTTTTTGCCCCATCAGGCATTGGGATCTCAACCCAGAATTCCAATGAGCGGGGGAGACTGCGGGAACTATGGGATAGCTACCCACAGTGCAACACTCCAGAATTCCACGCTAGTCTCGGTACATGGATGCGCACCGCCGAATTAATCTGCTTAGTGTGGCCGCATGCACTCAACTTTATATAATCGGTTGCCAAAAATCGAATTCTGTAAATTCGGCGTAATCCCGTAGTGTAGACATACCCATGAGTTACATATAGTAAGAGACAAAAAGGCAATAAAAAGATTCTAATACATTTGGAGTAAGAGAAAGAAAGGAGGGTGTTGATCCATTATTAGAAGGGAAGAAGGGCTAACAGAGGACACCAAAGAGGCTGAGGTGTTTTAATTACTGTTTTGTTTCACTAAAAGGTTAATTGTGATCAGATGCTTAACAATAAGAGCAACAACGGGGAAGGAACACAAGCCAGAATAGGGAAAGAACAGGTTAAAGAATATTTAAGACAAGTTATATGCACTCAAGTCAGCAGGGCCTGATGAAATTCTCCCTAGGGTACGTAAGGAACTAGCTGAAGCAATCACTGAACCATTAGCAATTATCTTCGAGAACTCTTGGAGGACAGGTAAAGTCCCAGAGGACTGGAGAAGGGCAAACATAGAACCTATCTTTAAAAAGAGGAACAGAGCACCTGGGGAATTACAGACCTGTCCGCTTAATTTTGATGCCTCAGAATATACTGGAACAAATTAAACAAATTGTAAGCACCTAGAGGATAATAGGGTGATATGTAATACCCAACATGGATTTGTCAAAAACAAATCATGCCAAACCAACCTAATTTCCTTCTTTAACAGTGTAGCTTCCCTACTGGATAGGGGGGAAAGCAGCAGACGCGATACATCTTGACAGTCCCTCATGACAGCCTCATAACCAAACTAGGAAAACTTGGTGTAAACAAAATTACTATAAAGTGGGTGCAAATGGGGAAGTATTCCAAGCAGTATTAACAGGAATGTCACCTGTAAGACAAGGGAGGTAACTGTTCTGCTCTACTTGGCACTGGTGAGGCTTCATCTGGAGTAATATGTCCAGTTTTGAGCATCATACTTCGAGAAAGATGTGGACAAATTGGAGGGAGAAAGACAGACAGACACCCCTCCTCCCCCCACCCAAGGAGCATGGAAAAAGGAAAATATGTAGAAACATGATGAAGAAAAGACTAAATATACCCATTTTTTTAAACCTGGGTAAAGTAGACTGGAGGGAGGGGGAGACCAGATAGCAATCTTCAAATGTGTTAAGGGCTGTTGTGAAGAGGATGCTGATTAATTGTTCTCCATGTCCATTGAGGGCAGGATAAGCTGATTCCTTCTTCATCTGCAGCAAGGGAGATTTTGATTAAATAGTAGGAAAATTTTCTAACTATAATGCTAGTTAGGCACTAGAACAGGTTATCTAAGGAGGTTGTGGAATCCCCATTATTAAAGGTTTTTGTTCCCCATTGTGAAGCTTCCTGGGGGTACCCAAGATTGCGAGGCACCTTGCTACCACCTGTCCTTAGCATGAAGGAGTCTAATCTGTGCCTGCTGAGGGCCAGCACCCCAAACCCATCAACCACAGGGAACACAAGTACTCCCCTCCAGAGCTACACAAGCCCCACTCGCTCTCTAAAGGTTAGTGATAGGCACACTCCAATCCCCAAGTATCCCCCAGGTCCACTGCTTCCAAAGTAGTAGCTTACCATTTTCCCTTCAGTTGACCACTGTTTATGTGCATAGGGAAAACAAGTTTAACTAAGTAGAGATTTCAAAGACAACAAATAGAAATTCTGGAAACAAATGGTTACACACAATAAAATCATAACATACATTCTAGAACCTAGACTTAACTAGTTACTGTTTTACAGTATTGCTCACTTCCCTCCCCCCCCCCCCATGAAACACACACACCTTGTCTCCTCCCTTTGCACCACAGTATACCCCAAAAATCCATTGTCTTTAGTTGTAAACAGGACTCCCACTGCTGTATTATCTCCCCACAGATCTCCTCTTATGTGAGTTCACAATTTTTTCATTAGCACTAGGCTCCATAAGACAGATGTATAGTGTGTCTCACAACGTAAAATGACCAGCCAGAGAGTTTACTGCCCCCTGCCTGCTTCCTGATGACTTGTGTCAAGGCTGATTCCCCACTCTGGCATTTCAAATGCAGAAGGTGTGGGCCCGCAAGGATTTTAAAATTTAATACCGGCCACTCCAGGCTGGTATTAAACTCCAAAGGTCACAGCTTCTCTCTGACCTTGGACGGGTAGATGCTGCCACCGCTCAAGTGCAACCCTCCCTCCTTTTGAGAGCCCAGGAAGGAACACTTGGGAATTCCTTCCTGTGGGGTACCCTCAGGCCCTTTCACACACACACACCCTTCCCAGGAAGGGCTAAGAAAAAAAAAGAAAAAAAAACCCCAAAGGAGATCAGCTGTTGCCACCAGCTAATTAAACATGCACAAGTGTCTTGGGGACATAAAAATCCAATCCGGTTCTTAATAAAATTTACCTTTTTTTAAGCCCAAAAAGAAAGGAAATACATTTGGAACTTAGGCTTTTTGCTAGATCTTGAGAGAACAATTACAAAATTTAAGCATGAAGATAGCTCTCTTGAGTTCAGCTTAAAGGTTACAAGCAAAACAAGAGCATCTGGGGTTAGCACAGAGGAGTCTACAAGCCAATAAGAATGAAAAGAAATAACCCTAATCACATCTTCCTAGACATTCCCTGATTACTTACATATCCAGAGAAGAACAACAACAACGGGAAGTCCCCCCTCCCCCCAATTTTAAAAGTTCTAGCCCTCCTCATGGGCTCTTTTGGTCAGGTGCCCACTCCCTTTCTTTTACTTGGGGGACTTTTTTTTAACCCTATACAGGTAAAACAAGCAGAGAACAGCCACCAAGAATAGCTAACTGGCTGTCTGGCTGTCCATAAAAGGGAGCTACCCCCCCCCTTCATTTATCACAACCTGTTTTAAGTTACATACCTTATGAACACAGTTTTAATTATAGATAAATTACTCCTTAAATATCATCCAAACATATTGGTTGACAATCATTGCAAAATGTAAGTTACTGGCTCTTATTAGAGACCTTGCCTGCCAAATTATATAGATACCTGAGCCAGGGGATCTCTGTAAACCCTTATGTACCCCTTATGCCCACTGCCAGCTGGCATCAAGGGGTCCCTGGATCACACCGATGTAAGTACTTGATCAAGTCATCCTTAATCCTCCTCTCTCGCACTAAACAGAGTGAGCTCCTTGAGTCTATCACTATAAGACATTGTCAAACCCTTTAATCAGTCTCATGCCTCTTCTCTGAACTCCTCCCAATTTATCAATATCCTTCTTGAGCTGCAGACACCAGAACTGGACACAGTATTCCAGTAGCAGTCACACCAGTACCAAATATTTTACCCCTACTCAATGTTCCCATTTAGACATCTATAAATCACATTACCCTTTTCACCACAGCATTGCACACAAGTTCAGCTGATTATCCACTATTCAGAACTCCTTTTCAAACTCACTGCTTCCCATAATGAAGGACCCACCCCCCTATCCTATAAGTATGGCCTATATTCTTTGTTCCTTGAGGAATGACTAATATTTGGCCATATTAAAATGCACATTGTTAGCTTGTGCCCAGCTTACCAAATGATCCAGATCACTGTAACAGTAGCTTGTCCTCTTCACTATTTACCATTGCTCAATCCTTGGGTCATCTCCAAAATTTTTCAGTGGTTTTATATTCTCTGACAAAAGTGTTAAATACCATAGGGCCAAGAACCAGTCCCTGTGGGACCCCACTAGAAACACCTGTTCAATAACACCTCCCCATTTACAACTACCTATTGAGACCTCTCATGGGTGACCTCTGTAACATTAAACTTCAGACACCTAAAGGATCAGTCCTCTGTTTCTTCGTAACTGTTGCACAGGAGTAGGGCAGTACAATTGTTTTCTGCACAACCTCAAAGGTTGTCCACCACCTTTTTAGTTTTCCAGTGGAGGTCTCACCACATTTGTCTTCCTTAGAGTAATTATTTTTTCTACTAGTTGAAGCAAGTTAGTTCTGTAGTTCACAGAGCTTCCATCTTCAATTCTTCTTTGAAAAGACGGTATTTAGCCCAGGTCCTTACTTTGTCCACAGTCAAGAAACCACTTATACAAGTCTATTTCTCTCCCTTATTTTTGCCTTAAATCTAGACATCTTTAAGAACAGAGGTTAATGCTTTGGGCAAGTGATAATACACTTTAAGGACATATGAAGATTGAAGAAAGTCAGATCTTATTCTTTCTTCAGGGGAATCTTTAAAACAAGCATTTTTTTAAAAAAAACGTCTCAGTAGATCGAACCAAATATGCCAAGTTAGCAAAACTCCCAATAAAATCCTCCATAGAGCTTTGTTCAATAATATTTGCAACTCCTTCAAACGCTACAAGAGTGATATTCCTGCCTCAGCTGAGAAGTCTTTGGTTTTTTTAGTTTCATTTGATATAAATGAAGCAAGCAAATAAAATTAAGGTTATAAAAAAAATTGAGAACTTTATTTTTAAACTTGTATTTGATATTTCTTCCCTTCCTGGGAATTTATTCTTCTTGCTAATTCCCATAAGTAGCATCCAGACCAGCACATGCCCATGTATGAGAAACAGAAGATTTCTTGCAATTTCTATTTCTCATAATGGAGGATATCCAGATTCTCCACATATATAATATAGAATTAAGACTTCCATAATCTATAAAGGTATTATGTTTTATGTCGTTTCAGTTTTGGAAGTCATTTCCTGTGGAGAGCCTGTAGTACTACTGGAGAGAGGAAAAATTCTACAGCCTAAACTGCCTCCACTAAGGTGGCATGAGCAGGAATAAGTCATGAGTATCATCCAGACCCTCTTTATTACAAGAAATTAGAAAAGTTACAGGTAAGGAAATTGTTTCAAGACAACTTCAAAAGTAGGGTTTTATAAAAGAGGAGAAAAGACGGTTGTGAGGCACCTCCTCAGACTATTTCAGTCCAGATCCACAAAGATCTCCTTTTTCTGTTGAAGGTAAAGAGACCCTGAGGGAAAAGTGATGTTATTTTTACTAGTCTTAGATTTTCTGCCCACTCTTCTCTTTTTAGGAGTGGAGATTTAGGAGATGGGAGAAGAAAAAGTGAAGAGGAATTTCAAAAACATCCTCATAACTCTACTTAAGGATAGAGACTGCTCTGGGTGGTAATCGCTCCTAATGTCATCATATAATCATTGAATGACCTAACCAATAAGTAAGAGTGTACTAACAGAAGAAAGAGGTCTTCAATAGTATCCAGGGATTAAGATACAATGGCAAAGAAACTGGTCTGATCTGGGTAATATAAACTCGTTTAACCACTTTACGAAAGTACAAAGTTTGTTCTGTAAAGCCTCCAAGACATTACAGCGCTTGCCTTCTGCATTCCAGGTATCAACAACCCCTGTATGCTAGTCATTAACGGGGGTTCTGCTGAGAAGAGATTAACAGTAATCTCCTATACCCATCTTTTACCTCAAGTCCCCATATGTCATCTGTGGGAGATATGGTGGGAAGAAGAGTTCCATTTATGGCTTCTCATAATCGTTTATGAGATGTGACTGTTCTTTTTTAGACGTCTTTTGGAGTTTTGGGGGAGGGGGTTTTGCAGCTGTATACAATATATGTAGTTTGTAGTAGCACCCAAGATGTATTAAACCAAAACACTGAGGAAAAGTCTCTGTCACACAAAGAACATACATTTATAAATCTGTGGAGCAGTCTTGGATTTTCTAGGAGATTTAACCTGCATTTCTGTATTCCTGTCAACCACAGTGCAGTGACAAGTCTGATGCTAGAAGAACTTGAAGTTATGATTTTCTTTATAATTTCTATAGGTAATGCTATCCATCTGCCCTAAAGATTAAATCTTGTGGAGAAAAGTGATACAGGCAAGGCCTAAATCGGCCAGAAAACCAGGGGGAAGCTTCTAAGAGAGCAGTGGCAGAACTTTCATTCAAGACAATGTTCTGGTTGACAGTTCTGTTCCAGCTGACTCCAGAGTGGGAATGACACAATCCTATCACTGAGAATGGTGGGAAATACTTTAGCCTTATACATTGTTCCAGTATGCTTTATAAGAATTAGTCATCACTGTAAACATAAAAAGATTTCCTCTAAGCAAATGAAAGGAGATATCCCCAATGCTAATCATACAGAAGCCTGTCCTTTCCACATGCAACAAGCTTAATGAATTGTTGCACGTGCTACCTCTCTCTCCTGCAATTTGTTACTACACTTGTAGTCTCTTTTCCTAAGGTTATTATACAGCACGCAATTGAATGTGTGGCACCTCACAGCAGAAGAAATGTAATCTCTACTGCAAGGAGTTTACAAACTAGTGTCTGATATTAGCCAAAGGAAAAAGCAAGACAGCCAGGGAGAACCATAGGGAAAAGAGGAAGAACAGAGGCATCATCCATATGATGATGCAATTATTCAGCAAGACTAGTGCACAACATAAGAGACAAAAAACTGCTCAGACAAATACAAAAATAGGTGACTTATTCAGCTAGTCTCTTGCAGGCATTGCAGAAGAACTGGATCCAGCCCAGGAAGAGCATTCCAGATCTAAGGGAGGGACATAGAAGCAACTGAGTGTTGACAGTGGTGGAATACTAAGAAATGGGGCATCAGAGTTAGTATCTTTGGTGGAATGAAGTGAATAGGGGTAATGTAATAAGAGACAAGTCTGGATAAGAAGAAAGAGGCAGAGTTATGCAGGGCCCTGAAGATTAGTGCAAGAAGTTCAAACTTACTGTGAGGGATAAGGAAAGCCAGCAGAGAGATTCAGAGAAGGGATATTCATTGAATAAAGTTTGAGGGAAAAATATACTTGATGTTTTCTATAACAAGCAAGCTCTAATTCTGGACTTTCCAATGATATCAAGCTGAAAATACAATTGCAAAGACAAAACTTAAAATAAAAGCCAAAATGTAAAGCCAAAACTATTTTAGCATCAGGTCACCCCAAATTACTGATGTTCATTAGATACACGTAAAAGAATGTTAGACTGATTGCCAGTTGCTAAGAAAATACTTTCTAGAAGTTCTTTTAAGGGGAAAAGGAAAGTTAGTACAGGTGGCGGCTTTGCTTGGAGAGGAAACGTGATAGGTTCCTTCAAGTAAACAGCAAGAAAGAGAGAAGTTAGCTTTAAGGCTTAGCTGTCCCTCCCAAAGACTAAGCAGATCATGCTGTTGATTTGACCAAAAAGAAGCTACCTAGGGTGAAATCCTGGTCCATCGACTTCAATAAGGCCAGAATTTCATCCTTGATGTTTATTACTTTGACAGTGACCTGCTGTGTGGCAGCCATGCTGGAGAAAGAACAATTGGTGAGAAAGCTACCTTGAGCTAAGTCTGTAGCTTGTTAAGTTAGCCTTTGGGCATCAGAAAGCGTATTTTTACTTTTGTTTGTAACCCATGCTACTACCTTCAATCTGCTATACTTAGTATCACTGAACCTGTGTTTTATTTTTACTATAATACAACTCTGTGCTGTGTTTGAATTGAAGTGATTGTTGGCTCCAGTTAAAGTAATAAGCTGTACTTGTGTCTTTTACAGGAACAATGGACTTTAGTTACCTGAGTATTCCAGGAGAGGGCTGGACTCTTCATGGCAGACAGTTTTGAGGAAATTCAGGAGTTGGGGTCATCCTCCAAGTAGTAACTAAGGCTGGTGGAGGCAAGGGTGGGGCTGTTGTGTTGTAGGCAGGCTGCTGAGGTCAGAGCACTGAATCAGGGCTCCACAGCACACACGCACACACACTTAAGGAACCACATGCTTGTCTGTGGGCTGGTGGCATCTGAGCTCTGAGCCACAAGCAGCAGAGTATTTAGGACACCCGGGATTACAGGACAGGAAGTGACAACCCCTTACTGGGCTGGGTTGAACCCCAAAATATTACAGGAGAGCTTCCTCGGTGTAACTGTAACAAGAACAGATTTAGTGCAGCTAACAGGAAAGATTTTAAAGATATATTCTAGATGGATACCTATGTGTAAAGCTACCCACAAATGAAGGCAAGCACATGTTCAGAATCAAGAAGCTATATCCGGCTCATGTAACACACTCCACAAATCCAGGGTCTACATTTTGACAAAGACCCGTCACACTGTCCTTAAGGAGGGTGCATTCCAGGGCAGTGCAACCCTCCTCCTCAGCCCCCTCCTTGCCCCAGGGATCTGACTGCAGCACATGCACAAGAGCAGCTAAAACCAGAGTCTGACTGACCCTAACCAACAGAAACCAGCCAGTTAGGTACAATTAGCTGCAACTTCCCGTGTAAGGCAAATAATGAGGGGACCTGCTTATTTTTATACCCGCCCTAGCTATAAAGCTCCTGCTGTCCATCCCCCGCCCCCATACGGAGCTAATTGTTGTTGTTCTCTCTGGCTGGTCCCACTAGGTCGCAGAGCAGCTCTAGGGAGAGGCGGGCAGGTGCTGCCGAGCAGGGCAGGGAGCGCTCTGCCGGTGTCGTTTGAACGAAATCAGATGTCAACTTCGAGGGAGGGGGCACAAGACTGAGCGCGCTCCCAGGGAACCCCGCCAGGCGCGTGTCCAGCAGAGAACGCGCAGCGCCCACAGCTGGCGCTTAGCATCCTCATGCCGCTGACATTCTAACGGTAAAATAACGGCCCCACCCACATGCCGAAGGGTCACCGGCAGGGTAGGGGGAGGGTCGGCAGGAGAGCGGCCTCCACGCCCGACTGCCTCCGCGCAGCCCCTGCCTGAGGGCCGCCACACTCCTATGCGCCTGCGGGGCCCGGGCCTCCCACTAACGGTTGACCAAGGGAGCAGCTTCCCCAGCGCCGCCACTCGCCCGCAGAGTGCGAAGCGAAACCCGGGCACAGCTCCCACTCCGGTCCCGCGCGGTGAAGCTCATAGCCCCAAGCCACGACACAGCGAACGGGACCGGAGGCAGCCCGCCCAGCGTGGCTCAGAGACGTTTAGCCGAGCCCGGGAAGACAATTACCAGCAAGATAGAAGGTCCTGTCTGTCTCTCTCCGGTAAAGCCAGGCGGCGTCTCCTAGCGCATCACCCACATTGAAATGCGCATGCGTTGCTGCACTCCAAGGGATGCAGGCGCTGAAGAGCAGGTGTTGCCGCGCAGGCCGAGCCAATCCGCGCAAGCTCGGAACAGATCTAGCGAATCACAACTCGGGACCATCCCGGGGCAACTCACTGGCTGCATACTCCCTGCCCAAGCCAATCACGGCTCAGTCCGCGGCGGTCAGCGCCCAGCACGTGCTGGCTAGGCCAATCACAATCAGCCCCTAGGGGACCACTTGGCCCTGCTCAGGCAGCTGTAGCTGTTCAGTGCATGCTGGTACATAAGAACGGCCATACTGGGTCAGACTAAAGGTCCATCTAGCCCAGTATCCTGTCTACCCACAGTGGTCAATGCCAGGTGCCCCAGAGGGAGTGAACCTAACAGGTAATGATCAAGTGATCTCTCTCCTGCCATCCATCTTCACCCTCTGACAAACAGAGGCTAGGGACCCCATTCCTTACCCATCCTGGCTAATAGCCATAAATGGACTTAACCTCCATGAATTTATCTAGTTCTCTTTTAAACCCTGTTATAGTCCTAGCCTTCACAACCGCCTCAGGCAAGGAGTTCCACAAGTTGACTGTGCGCTGTGTGAAGAAGAACTCAGCCTACGGCACCAGACCTAGTGACTAGTCCCTGTGTGGGAGTTGGGAAATGGTTACCAGTTTGCTGCCGCCCTGCTTCCTCGCCAGGGCAAGGAAGGATCCCCGAGCTCAGTCTCAGGGCTTGACACACTTCACCCAGTACAAAGCGTCAGCACCTGCCATGGCTCCATAGTCAGGGATTCAACCTCCTATGCATGGAAAATACAACCTGTCCTCCCTACACTTACAGCGCGTGCACTGGAGATTGGATTTCTGAAAATGTACTAGAAAATCCATTTGCCTCTGAGCTGCAGAAGAATTACGAACTGCTGGGTTCTTTGAGATCTTTAGCATCTGGCAGTCTTTACAGTGTTCCGTTTGTAAGATCAATCTGAACAAACACAGACTTGTCTAACTTTCCATAGAGTTAAAATCAACCGCAATCTTATGGGCAGGTTATATTTGAAAGAAGAGGTTGTAATTAAACTAATATTAATGATTGTTGTATCTGATTGATGTGATCAAATAGATTACAAATAGGCTAAGGCAATTAGAGGGGACATTGTGATATTAGAAATAAAGCAACCACTCAACATCCTCTACAGCTAATTTTTGTGCAGCAACTTTATTGGTTATAATGAGATAAGGTGGGTGACATATCTTTTCCTGGACCAGCTTCTGTTGGTGAAAGAGACAAACTTTTGAGTTACACAGAGCAATTCTGGTCTGGGAAAGGTATTCAGAGCTAAATACAAAGTGGAACAGGTAAGGAATGAACATATGTTGCCCAAGACAATTCAAAGGGAAATGAGCAGTAACAGGACAAAGGAGGATGAGTGGATTACAGATTGTGGTAATGAGCCATAAATCCAGCATCTTCATTAAATCCATGATTTTTGGTGTCTAGTAGAGTTATGAATTTAAGTTCCCAGGCTTCTCTTTTGATGGTGTTATGCAAGTTTCCTTTCAGAGCAAGGACTGAAACGTCAGATGTGGAGTGATGGTTTTATGAAAAGTGTTCACTCATAGGTGATATTTTGTTTTTGTCTTATCATTTTTCTGTGTGAGTTCATTCGAGAGCATAGCAAATGTCTCGTTTCATCTACATAGTTGTTATTGGGGGCATTTAACACACTGGATGACATATACCAGATGTGCTAATAGGCATGGATTTTGAAAGCTGTGTTGTCAGGATTATAGCAGTGAAGCAATGTCTGCAGGTTTGCATCAGTTGCTCTGGCTGGGTCTGGTGCTGCTTTTAGTTGGTGTGTGGGGAGCTTCTGACAATGAGGTTGGGGAGCTGTTTGAAGACCAGAAGAGGGGGGTTCAGGAAAGATTTCTTCCAGGATGTGGTTTCCATCGGTTGTACTTGTTTAATGATTCCTTATGGGGTGATAGGTGACAACTAGGGGCATCTGGTCAGAGGTGTTTTTTTTTCTTTTCTTGTATTGAAGCAGATTCTCCTGGGGTATTTAGGTGGCCCCTTACATGATGCAATCTACTTTCTGGTGGAGTGTCCTTGTTTGGTAGAGGTGGGTTTCAAGTGTGTTTAAGGTGTGTATTCCGGACTTTCTTCTTGGAGTTTATTCTGTGGTATCTGAGGGCCTGGCCCCTGCAGATAACTGATTTCTTGGTGTGTTTAGGGTGGTTACTGGATCTGTGAAGGTAACTGGTGATCTGTGAGTTTCTCGTATATAGCTGTCATTGCTGAAGCTGATTATGGTGTTCAGGAAGTTGATGCTGGTGAGGGAGTGTTGCAATGACTCAACTGCATGAGAGACACGGGACATGTTTTCCAGAGTTCTCACTGGTAGGTTACTTGACCCACTATCACTGCTCTTTGAAGATTTCATAGCTATATACTGTCTTGGGCCTGTTTGTCTATAAAACTTCTAATAAATGTTAAACTAAAGACATTTCCAGACCAAATTAAAGAAGAAAATTAAAATGGGGTTATGATTGAGAGTATGTTTCAATAACTTAAGGATAAAAATCACTGCAGAAGTGTTGAACTTGTAGCATTCTTCATGGAACTTGGAGAAAGCAGCACTGTTTTCAGGAGGGAAGCTTCAGGCTGTGTGCATATGGTTTGAATGATAGCTGCAGTTGTAGCAACTCTGTAATAGTTCTTTTAATAAAGAGAGAGTTTAGTTTCAGAAACACATTTTTACCCAGCATGCGGTACTTGAAACAGTAATTCAGAGTTAAGATTACACTTAAAAGACATTCCAAAATGTTAAGGTAAAAAATCCACAATTATGGCACAACCTTAATGTTGCCCAGTGGTGATGCCACAAGGAAAAAAATAGGAGAATGTCTTTAAACTAATCTGGGTTCACAAATATTAAAATGCCTTAAATACTGTAGGCTATTGTATGCATAGTTAAGATTATTTGGGTGTCTTGGTATATAGGACTATGAGCTAGTGGTTAAGGGAATGCTCTTGGGGGAGGAGGCAGTTTTATGAAGAAGCTCTAGAAATTCACAAAGGTTAAGTTCCATCATATTGAGACATACTTGAGCTGGATGGAAAACAGAAATCCCTTCCTGCAAAAAAAAAATTACATTTTTGAAAAAAATAATTGTCCTGAAATTTTCCCCCCAAGATGATTTCCAGAAAAATTCCATGTCAGGAGAAGGGAAGCTAAATGTTTTAGCTTCCTAGCTGCGTGCTGTGAAGATTTGGGGAATCTATCTGTACAATTTATGAATTTTGTGTAGATCAGTAACTATGTATTTTACCAGGCTGCAAACTCCATTTTGAATGTGCAGGTTGTTTGTCTTCTCTGTGGTCTCGTTACTGCCATGTTGGTGTGAAATTCCTATTGGGTAGTGGGAAAGGCCTAACGATAGAACGTCATTACACTTTGACAAGCAGCCATCAATAAGAGATGTCTTCTCCCCCCTGCAAACCAGTTTTTCAAGTCTAAATTCACCTGACATAGGGGGCTGAAAGTTATAAAAGGGCAGGAGCTGCTTTACTCGGGGGAATCACTTTTCTCCAGCTCAAGATGAGAGAGAAGTAACCCAGCATGTAGGAACCTGAGGCGGCAGTGGACCTGCCTGCCTCGTTACATAAACACAGATGATCTTCCCAAGGAAAAGGTGAACTAGTAGGGGCCATATTGTGGTTAGGATGGTGGCAGTTTTCTAAATGTATGTCTCCACTTGGAGCTAGGGGTGTAATTACCAACTGGCATAGAGATACTCCTGCTAGCTCTCACTGAAGTAGCGAGCTAAAAATAGTAGTGTAGCCAGGCTAGCACAGGTGGGAGCAAACGGTGGCACTGGCTAGCTATGCTGAGTATGTATGCAAGGGGTTCAGGCAGCTCTGTATTTGGCACAGCTAGCCCATGCCACTGCTTGCTGCTGCCCAGGATATCCTGGCTACACTAGTATTTTTAGTGCACTAGTTCCATTAGAGCTAGCATAAGTGTGTCCACACAAGCAGGGAATCACACCCAGAGCTCTAAGTGGGGCTCTCTTGTGCCTTATTTGTTAAATAAAAGTTAGAATCCTGTGCAAAGTGTCTGTGCGTGTTATATGCTACACTTACACTGTGCCTTGAGAGAGTTAAAATGTAACCCCAAATGCTCAAACCTTTGGTGGGATTCTGGGAGAGGGTGTGTTTAAGCTACAAGGGAATCTAAGAAATCAGCACTGGTTCTGGGGTCTGGGCAGAGGACCACAAGGTCACAGCTCTCAGAAAGGAGGGTGTCTAATGCTGACAGTGTGCCTGGGGACCCCCAGACTGCAACAGTGCTAGGCTCTGTTCAGACTCTGGAGGCTTAAAACACCCAGGTCCCTTCACAGCAGTCCAGCGAGTGGGCATGAAGAGTTGCTCAACCAAAATTGTGACACTCTTATGGAAAGTTTTTGTCAGTTTCTCCAGGGAGAAAGTGATATTAACAAGAGCCTTCCAGGTGGGCATCTGGGGAGCTATCATTTGGATGTTCCGGATGGATGGATGGATATATATATAATTATTTTTTTTGGTAAATTTGAAAAAATCACTTTTGCAAAAAGGGCATTTCCCATCAGAAAATCATTCTCATGGAAAATTCCCAACCAGCTCTAATACTTACTTACTGAGACTCTCACTTGGCTGGGGTAGGAAAGTCTTTCTTGCAGTTACTAGTTGAGGCAATTTGGCTCAAACCAAAGAAGAAAAGTCTCCCACTACAACTGAGAAGTCTACCTCACATTCCTATCATACATTTAAGGAACAACTGAATGAGGGAATCAATTTAAGCTATTGCAGACTGACTCCTGGGCCCAAATCCATAAAAAGAGTGCCATTTACATGCATGTAAGCCAATGCAGGCAGACTATGAAAGATACATCTGGAGACAAATTTATTTATTGCAATAAATAAGACATGTACAGATGTTTACAAGACAAACAGTTTATGCAACATAAAAAATAGAGTTAAACATCTACAAAGATTGTGATTTATAAGTAATGGAGAAAGTGGAAGAGTGGATGTGGAAGGTGGAACTCCCATGTGTATGACAGTGGTCTGTACATTAATTCAGATATTTTTAAAGATCTATTTTAATCTAAATAATTACATGGCTGTATTAATTTGTTTGGCCTACATATCTCAATTATATTTGAAGGATTATTCCTGTCTCAGAGGGATCCATTCTCTTCTCAGGGTGCATGTCCATCAGTATCAACAATAGTTATGCACAGGTATCAAGAAGGACCACATGGAGCTTCCCTTCCTTATGCAACTGGTCACATAATTAAGGAGGGTAGAATTTTTCCTGCAGAGCATAGAACCCTAAGATATCAATACATAATTCAACAAAGAAATTAATAAAACCAGATGGATAATTCCTTTTCGACTTAACCAGATTTTAGGATTTTCCTTTAAAAGTCCATGGGGGAGGGGAATCTAAAATCAGACTGCTAAAACATAGGCACTAGAGGTCAGTCACTCTCTTGTTGCACTTAATTGAAAATCAAATAGGTTGAACAAGCATTATTAGTATGTAAATATTTGTCTGAAATTTTTTCCATATCTTTTAAACTAATTAATAATATGTGTATAATGAGTCTGAGGTAGCCTGTGTTTTGGAGAATTTTTAAAAAAAACCCATAAAGGCAATATAGTGCTCGTACTAAAATAGTATTTCTTATTGAAAGAGCTCAGTGCCCTGCTTTGGAATCTGACATTGTGCCCTTTTATGTTTTAATTTTTGTAACTGGCATTTACAATCTTTCCTTCATGCTTTGTGTTTACAATATTTATTTGTATAATAAACACATATAATACAAAGAATACTTTTGTTCTCTATGAAGTCTCATATGATCTAATGTTCCTTATCCTCTTTTTCCACTTCTTTCAAGTATCAGCCAGCTCTGTTGAGAGTCCCTGGCACTTGCTGACAAATGTGTAGGTGGGGCCATTGCCAGTTCATAATGAGCCCACAAGGGGATTCTAGAATAGCCATGTCACTGTCCCCAGAAATTTCTTATGTAAGTTCTCTTGGTTCAGTGCTCTGATTTGAAATGCAACTCACAGGTTTGAGTCACAGTTTGAAGGGTTAGCATAAACGTCCTGCCTGTTCAATAGCCTCTTTTTTTGAGCTAAACTCTTGGTATGGAGGGGCAAAACCATGGAGTTAATTCCCTGGCGTTGCAGGTTTGTAGCTTCCACTATTAGCTTTAATGTAAAATACATAATGTGAAGCTACAATAGGAAATTTTGACTACTGAGCCAGATTTCTGTTCTCATTTACGCTGGTTTAAATCCAGAGTAGCTGTTTATTTCAATGAAGTTACTCTGGATTTATGCCACTGTAACAGAGAGCAGAATCAGGCCTGCCGACACCAAACACTGCTAGAATTCTGTGGTGTTTATCTCCTGCATCTCACAACACAGCCTCAAGTTTACTGTTACAACAACCTTTTAGGTATCAGAAAATTTAGAGTATGAAACTCTGTTCTCAATTATGTCCTGATGAAAATCCAGAGTAACTCCAGTGATCCAGTTAGTTTGGCTTTACACCAGGGTGATTAGGGCTCCAATTTTGTAATAAGTTTTGTACAGGTAGACCTCTCTGGCCACACACAGCTCACTGCCGGGGGGGCGGGGAAGACTAGGAACAAAATTTGGCCCACAATAGACACTATTTATAAGCAATACTTACACTAATTTAATATTTATAATGCACCTATACTTCCTCAAAGTGAATGGGTAAAGCTCCCATATATCACAATGATGGGGAACATATAAGAACATAAGTATAGATTAGACTAGATAGAAGGCTAACTGCATGGAAGGAAACAAATATCTACAGCAGTGCAGTTAGTTACCCCTGAAGAATTCAGATTGATCAAAGCATTGTGAACTTTCTGACATTTTACTTCAAAGTTTAAGGGCAGTTTCTTTGGGGAAAAAAAGAGTTCTTTTAAGTAGCAAAAGAGTTATACTAGCTTAAACTGCAAGGCACTATCATTCTAGGTCTATTTTCAGTGGTTTACAGCTTACCTAAATATTTTCCTAGACTGTGCCACTCCCTGCATCAAGTTCATGGGGGCATCTAAGATGTGGCTGGATTCCACTGAAGCCAGTGGCAACTGAGAGTGTTTAGCACCTTGCAGGAGGCACTCAGCACCTTGTTAGATCAGGCACTTAATTGAGAAAAGGTTCTGGGAGGCGATGCTTCTCACTCTTACATCAGTTCTGCCCTTTATTTCAATGGGAGGAGGAGCAGGCCCCAATATAGCCATGTGATTCACACTATAGAAACTGCAGTCAATTAAAAACTCAGGTTCAGCATTGCAGGATTCTGACAGAAAACCTGCAGATGTACATAACGATCCTGGGACCCAGTGTCATTTTAACAGAGAATACCAAAAACTACAGTGCACTTTGGAACTGAAGTCTCAGAAAAAAAGCTTGGTTTAAACATTTTCACATTGACTGTGGTTTCTAAAGGTCAGTGAACAGATAAATGAAAAGTTTGGGCCTTGATCATGTTTCTTTGTCTTTCTGGAATGCAGGTACCCCATGGAAGTATCTTGTTCTTTGGAGATGCTACAGTGTTTCAGGTGAAGAAGGGTGTGAATTCTGTGCAGCTTGGACTCCTGTAACACAGAGTGAACTATCCTAGTTCCAGTACCTTTGAGGCCTTCTGAAGGCTGCAACATTTGGCCCATTAAATATTTCTAATGAGAATGGTAGTATGCTGTACTATACTGTACATTGTACAGTATATACCTACATCTTCATTGCCTAAACAGAAGATTTTTTTTAACCTATATTAATCTCACTTCTTTTAATCATACTTCACTTATTAGACACGGATGAGGGTCAGTTCCCCTCACAGTTTCCTCTGCATCTTCCCATCAGGCAGAGTGGTTTGTTGCACCATAGAACGGGGAGCAGGTTTGGCCTGCAGACTCTGCAGATCACAAGGCTCCACACTGAGGGCCCAGTCTTGCAAACATGCATGTAAATCCCTAACTATTCATGCAACTAAAGTTTCTCATGTGTGTCCGTATTTGCAAGATTGGGACCTCACTGGAAATTGCCAAAAAAAGGGGTGAGGAAGAGGAAGATGTATGGACCCACCCCAGCTTATATTACTGCCTGAGTGCGCCAGGTGAGTAAGCTGCAATGTCCTAAGGAATGGCATGGCAAGAGCACATACTCCTTGCAAGCTGGGAACAATCCTTCCCCCTTAGGTATACAGTTCTGTACTGCTCCCTGCTTAGGGTTAAATGACACAAGTGTAAACATCAGAATGTTATTTACTTAATACCATACATTATCAACAATACTCTAATATTAAAACAAGATTAAAAAAAAAAAAGACCATGAACTGCTGATCTGTTTCAAACAATGTAAAGAAAGTGGATTTTAAATGAACTTATCTTGCTCTAAATTTATTATTATTTTGTTTAGAAACATGTGGGCCTACAGTGATGTCAATGGAGTTACACTGCTGCAAAACTGGTGTAAAGTAGTTATTCTTTGGTAGTATGTGCAATGACTGTGTGAGAGAGAGACACAATAGGCACACTTACCTGCTAAAGAGGTATGTGTATGAAGTCTGACACTAACACCAGACCTGACTGTGTATTATGGATTCCTTATTATATTCATTTTAAATGGAGCTTCTCCTGTTTACATTTTTATTTTAAAATTTATACTAAGTTGTGCCTCTTTGTGACTAGGATTTAAGCATCAGCACATACAATTCAGGAAATAATTTATTTACAATTAATTCAGCATACAATTTTACAGTGTAGTGTATATTTCACTGAAGAAAAACTATTTAAGATTAATATTTAAATGATAACTTGAAGGGGCTTTCTATTTAATAGGTACTAAACATACCCCATCCTAAATGGGCTTCAAGACTGAAATACTAGTTAACAGAAAGCACCCTCAAATTATCATAAAACTCCAGTGTGCTCTTCATATTGATAAACTGTCCCTAGTTAGGGTGGATTGTCCTACGTAATATAGCAAAATATTGATTGTTTTCCCACTCTGCTCCACTTCTCCAAAATGCTCTGTCAATATATTTCAATGGAATTAAAAAATTGGTGTTTTTTTTCCTCCCAAATGTCCCTATTTCTGGTGGGACTAAATTTGGAATAAGGACTTCGCTGTTATGTTCCCTGAGGGAGGTCCTATAACATCTTGTCTTTAACAATGACTATGTTGTTTTAATTTTACAGTACTGTAGTGCTCACTCCCTGTTATATGTCTTTATATTCAAATTAATAAAGCATTTATGTTTATAAAGGGTTAACCAGGAACATTTTATAGATTTGTTTTTTAAATATTCAAGTCGTTGAGTTTTAGGTCCCCCCCCCACTTTTAATACACAGTATTAAATAGTAGTAGTAATAGTACACAAGGGTTTGTTATTTTTTCCCCAGCAGACCATTTGTTGCTACCACTAGGTGGCCTGGTTTTCAAAGCAATCCTTAAGGAAAGACACATCAAAAATGTGATTTTCTGGAGTTTTGTATTTTCAGGAAGTCTTGATAAATATCTGGAAAAAAAGGGAGGGGGGATAAAATATGATAAATTTACAAAAATCATATCAAATGTTAGATAACTTTTATTCTATTTTCCCCTTTCAGATACAGTGATGGATTTCCTCCAAATTCTTTCAGTGAAATCCTTTGAGATTTTTTTCCCCATGAGATGTGGCTATTGAGTCTATAAACAGTCAACAGACACAAGCAGTTATAAAATTACACTATTGTCTGAAGAGGTTTGCCTACTCTTGCTACAAACAATACCTGAGATTGCTACTACTGAAAGAGAAGATAGAAGAATAAAAGTAAACAAATTAATCATGGAGAAAATTGTGTACATCATGGTCCAAATTCTACTAGCTTTACTTACTCCGAGTAGTATTTACTGATAGGCTTTTTCTCATTGAAGTAAAGAGGATTACTCAGGTAAGTGATACTCAACATAGGCAAGGTTGGAGAATCAGTCCCTTTGTCCATTTTCAGTACTTTTTGTGCAGTTTCATGTTTTCCCTGTATAGTTTTTTCCCCCCGTCTGCATTGGGCTTTCATAATTTTTTCCCCAAAAGTTAGGAAAAGGGGATTGTAAAGCCAAAAATATTGGCAGGTGGACTCAGGGGCAGGAATGGGAGCTGAAACTGCTTTTAACAATAGACCTATTAATATGCTTCCCATATGCTTACCTCACTCAGTAATGCCCACACAGGAGAATCAGAATGGATAGATAAACGAATAGCCTGTATTTTTCCTACTGATGGACTGATGATGCCTTCTGCTATTCCATTATCAAATGTACCTATGTATAAACAAAACCAGTCAGCACTAGTATGAGCTATAATGAAATGCATTTTTCTAGTGGACTTAGCACAGTTTTAATGTCAATAATAAATATTACCTAAGGCCCAGATTCACAAAAGTACTTGGCATCTAAATCTCCGGCTTAGGTGCCTAAGTCCCATTTTTAGGGGCCACTGTGATCCTCAAAACCCCCATTTAGCTGCTGCCTAATCCTGTAGGTGCCTAAACTCACTCTGAACCTAAATTTTTGCAGTAAATGTTCCCTAGGTGACTATGTTTCTGCCTCTGGGCAGGAACACTGCTGCCTCTAAGTGCCTGCACACCAATCTCCTGCCTAAGCCCCAGAGAGATCCTCAGACCAGGGGAAGGTAGGTGGGTAGACACCTATCTTGCCTGCGGGGCCCAATCCGTATGTGTTCTCAAAGCCCACTTAATTCCACACACAATGTCCAGAGGAGGAAGACCTCCCTTAAAACTTAGCCCAGTGGTTAGGGTACTCACCTGAGAGGTGGCAGATCCTTGTTCACATCCTCTCTCCTCATCAGGCTGAGGAGGGACTTGAATCAGGGGATCTTGCACATCCCAGTACCCTAACCATTGGTATAAAGATTATAAGGGTCATCCTCCCTCTCATAGCTGTTTTGTGTGAAGTTAGGCAGCCTCTGAACATTATTGAAAACATTATTTTGGTGTCCTAAGAGTTTGTGATGTTGACAGTACATCAGTGTATTACTAACAGAAAATACTGTTAAATAGATTTTTAACATGTTAAGATGTACAAGCTCTTTTTAAAAATAGCATATTCTGATGAAACATTCACCTGTGTTGCTGGCTGAACCACAAGTTAATGATGTCAAAATCAATTAGCTTGAGCTGCAAAACTCAAGTCACAGTCAATTATCCTACTGAAGAGCTTGAAATGATTGGGTTTTTTCTTTAATTTAAAACCTTCACTAAAGTCTGTTTTCATTACTCTGCTATATTGAATTCTAAGTAACCAAACCACATACTGCAACATGCAGAAGTTCAAAATGTATTGTTGACTTTGAAATTCTGAGTTTCTTATAGAACTAATGGCGCTTTCAAGTGTATAGGGTTGTTGTTTTTAAATAGTGTTTATATACAAGCAAACTGTTTCAGTCTTTGAAATGATAATAAGTAGTTTACCTATCTTTAAATAGCCATCTTTGGTTGTTTGGTAGTTAACTTTGCCTCCATGGCCTACTGCATCTTTTAATAATTCTGTTTCCTGTAACAAAACAAAAGAGTAAAAGTCCCAACCAGGTTTTATAAAATATATTTTTTCCAACCTTCATTCATAAAATGAGTATTATTGGGTATTGCGGTGGGAAATGACACTTACAGCAGCAGGCCAAACTTCTACAGTAGTATTAAACAGTTTATCACCAGGGTGTTCCATGTTTCCACTTCTAAAGAGGTACCTGCCAATGAGAACTATATTATTTCTGTATATTTTTGTACTGTAGAAAATTCTAGGTGAATAGTTCTTAAGAATCATTTCTGAAGTAAAACTTTAAATATACGTTCTCTATTGCAAATAGCATGTCAGTGAAGCCAGAGACAGACATTAACATTTGCAGCCAGTTGGCCAAACTGTATTAAAACCTTTAAATTTCAAACAATATATCCCCAAAAGACAACCTGTTCTGGAAACAGTGAAAGGGGAAAGCAACAACCATGCCGAATTGTCACTAACCTTTCTCCCTTTCAGTGCTCAAATCCCAATCAATCTAACCCATTCCAAGCTTCACCAGCCCTTACACACAGACCCCAATGGTCCCATATCATTCCAAAGCCTAGCTGAGGCCTGCAGCACCCATGCAGGCAGCTGCATAAGGATCATCCACAAGTCTTGCTATAAGAGTGTGGACCTCCTTGCGAATCCAGCATTTTTAGGTACAGAAGGTGGGCTGTCTCCTAATTCTTATGAAACTTCCTTGATGACAGGATGTCCAACTAGCACCTCTTATTGTGGGACCCATATGCCAGTGGCAGCCCTCAGTTATTCATGGAGGTCTACTGATCAATTCAAGTGTTTCTAAGAAGCTACAATATTGGCCAATGAGTGACAGTATTGCCAACTTCAAGCATTCAAAAATCATGAGTTAGGCCCAAAAAAACTCATGAGATTTTAAAAAATACTTTTTGGATTCTTTTCATTTGCCTTCTGGCCTTGGAGCCTCTTTAGATTTCATGCTTATAATCCTTTCTTTGCAACCATTCAGGTTCATAAGTTTTTGTGTTTTTTTAAAAATGAAACCTGAGATTCTCACTTTCACATGAATCCTGCAGCTGAGGCATTAAGAAAAACTCCAAATATAAGGTTCACAATAAAAATCTCAACAGTTAGCAGCACTAGAGTAGTGGGGCATCAGCTAGAGAAGGCAATGTTGTGTAGAAGCCACCTTCTTCCTGTTTAGACCCTATGTTGGGAAAATGGAAGATATGGACTATTTAAGTTTATTAACATGTAAGCTATTGAATTATGAACATTGTGAGTCATAGCAGTTTCTATTTATGCTGCAATATTTGTTACAATATTGTTATGGTGGGTCACCTGATGGGGATATTACACATGATCTTGTAAATTCTTTTTCTTAGTGTGTAAGCAGTGTAAAATCTTTGAATAAATGTTTGGATTGTTGTTAGTTTTGTGATGTTGCAAAGCAGTTTCCTCCCTGCCATATTCTCTCTAACTTGAGTCTATTCTTGAGGCAGAGGTACTCCCTAGGAGTGTGGCATGGGGGTTTTGGTAAAGATCCCTGAAAGATGAGATGGGCAAACAACATTCAGGCTGCCTCTCTTCAAATATATAGTGCAAAATACACAAGCTGCACTAAGAAAATATCCAGATCCGTCACCCAGGTTACCGATTTCTCATCCAGTGTGGAACTGACCCACAAGACACCAGAGGGGCAACAGTATTTTTTCATTACATTAATTTGTTGTAAAATACATTTTACAAATCTAGTGGTATAAATGATTTCATCTACATTATTTGTGATGGAGAATGCATTTCACAATGTATTTTTGCAAGTGTCTTTTTCTGGGAAGCCAAGAGAAGAAACATTATTTGTCAAAGGAGACAGGATGGACATATGCAAAATAATTAACGATATAGAGAACAAAAGTTAGGAACTTCTGTTTACTCCTTCTCATAATACACAAACAAGAGTACATTTAACTAAATTGAAAGACAACATATTTAAGCATGATAAAACAAAATAATTTTTCACATAACACATAGTTAACCCGTGGAGCTCACTGTCAAAAGATATCAAGGTCAAGAACTTACTAGGATTAGAAAAATTTTACATTTATATGGATAATGAGAACATCCACAATTACATTAGACAAATTAAAAAGCTTAGGTGTATAAATCCTCTTGTTTTAGGGCATAAGCCAACTACTAATTTAAGGGGCTAGGAAGAATCTCTCCCTGTAAATAGGTTATTCCATAGTTGTCTGCTATGGGCTTTCTTGCACCTTCCTCTAAAGATGTATCTGGAAGTGGCCACACTCAGGAACAGCATATTGGATTAGAGAGACTGCTGGTCTGATCTGCTATGACAATTCCTGTTTCATCATTGAAAGGGCAGGTCTGCAGCTCAGCTAATCAAGCAATTCAACAAGGATCTAATTGTAAGTGGGAACCCACTCCTAGAGCGTGTCTTCAGGATCTCCTGAATCTTTGGAAGATCATTTCCTAATATCTGCAAAAGAAAAACTTCCCACCTGCACATAGGAGAGACAGAACGGGAGCACCTGTCCTGGCCCTCCTGCACAGTTAGAAAAATCCCTTGCCCACTGCTCTGTTCTCCAACCAACACCACCTCAGTCCGATTAAAAAATGGTGCAAGCTGCCACAAGGTGACTAGTAGGATGGTATAAGTTAAAGCAGACCTTGTCTAATTTTAATTTATATTCACATCGCTGCAAGAATTCCTAACATGCCTGGCAACACAGGAAAGCCCCGCCAATGCACTCCAGTGTTGGGAGAAACTATGCTCTTAGGCCAAACTGCATTTCACCACTAAAACTCTGTTTTAAAAGTTATAAAATTGGTACGTTAAGAAACTTAAATATGTGGTATGTATTGGAAATTCATAACCATATATTATTGTAAAATATGAGTATATAGCATAAAATATATTAGAAATGTTTACAAGTCAGACAAAATAGAAGAGGCTTGATTCTGATCTCACAATAGTGTTATGTTGTTGCAGCTACATTTAATTCAATGATTTACACCACTGTAAATTCAGAAGCAGACACAAGGTCCTTGCCCAGGCTCTCACCCTCATCCTGTAAGTCCTTCCCTAAAACATTTCTTCCTTAAGGCATATGAACTCTAGCCTTCCTCACAAAGAAGTATAAACTAAATAATAGGGGGAAGCGTTAAACAAAGCAACAAAAATTAATACAAAAACTTTAGAACTGCCAAGATGTGTTGTAATAGTAGGATTTTATGTTTGTATTTTGTATAATTTAGAATAAAAAAGATAAAGAATAATAATGTAGCATGCATTAAATGTATTGATGTATGATTTGACTGACGTTGTGCAGTCTATATGATTTTATAAAAACATGATAAGTGAATATAATGTAATTGGAATAGTTTTATAAAAACATGATAATAAGTGAGTATAATGTAACTGGAATATGCTTCATGCAAAAGGTATCATCACAAAGCTTATAATCTACTGAGAGTGATCATCCTATTTGTATAAATGTACCACTCTTGTATCTAAAACTAGAAATATAAAATATAACTCTGAGGGCCTATTGTAATTATGCAAAGTGTGGGCCATTAATGGTGGTTTGGAATCTTGATGACTCCCATTAACCAGAGCCATTGTCTGCAGATGGCTGTATTTACCTGTGAGTCTTCCTGTATATGTGTGTGCTGGCAAGTGAGTAATGAAGCCTTGCAGTGACATGTGATCATGTCACCTGAACTGGAATCCATCTTTAACCTGGTGCTTTTCCAGTGAGGGGTGGGGGAACCCAGAGGGACAAAGGATTCCCGCCTTATGCAAAAGATATATAAAGGGGTGGAAGAGAACAGAGGGGGAGAGGAGCCATCATGAAGAATCCCCTAGCTATCACCTGAGCTGGAACAAGAGCTGTACCAGGGGAAAGAATTGTGCCCAGGCCTGGAAGGTGTCCAGTCTGAGAAAAAACTTACTGAAGCATCTCTGAGGGTGAGATTATCTGTATTCAGTTTGATTAGACATAGATTTGCGCATTTTATTTTATTTTGCTGGGTAACTTACTTTGTTCTGTCTGTTACTACTTGGAATCACTTAAATCCTACTATCTGTATTTAATAAAATCACTTTCTACTTATTAATTAACTCAGAGTATGTATTAATACCTGGGGGAGCAAACAGCTGTGCATATCTCTCTATCAGTGTTATAGAGGGCGAACAATTTATGAGTTTACCCTGTATAAGCTTTATACAGGGTAAAACGGATTTATTTGGGTTTAGACCCCATTGGGAATTGGGCATCTGAGTGCTAAGGGCAAGCACACTTCTGTGAGCTGTTTTCAGGTAAACCTGCAGCTTTGGAAGAGGCGATTCAGACCCTGAGTCTGTGTCTGGAGCAGATGGGTGTGTCTGGCTTCACCAAGACAGGGTGCTGAAACCACTGAGCTGGCAGGGAAAATAGAAACAGAAGTAGCCTTTGCACATCAGCTGGCAGCTCCCAAGGGGGTTTCTGTGATCCAACCCATCACATTGACCATATCCTGCCAGCCACCCTTTCTGAAAGCAGAAAGGAATGGCCTAATGGGCCATTGGTAAAGATGCATCAGCCAGAATCTTGTGTCTGAAGCTGATTTCAAGACTGTAACAGACCTTTAGGGTCACCACTTTGTTGCAGGTTTAGCATTTTGAAATAAGTAAAAGAATGCAATGATTGTTTTCTCCTGCATTTCAATTTGATGTTCCTGTTCAAATGCTTTGTGTAAATCAATCCTGTTTTGTGTGTGAATGAGGAATGTGTGTGTTAAAAGATAATTGTGAAGGCCATCACTGGACCAGATGTTCTAGGGACGAATCAAGGATGGACGTAAAGGCGCCCGGAGATTGCAATACGCCCCTATTGAGATGTCAGAGGAGGGCAAATTGACGACTCTAAAAGATGCGGCAGGCACCCATCAATGGGGACAAAATAGCTGTGATCAAAACCAGCATGGGGTAACTCCCTAAAAGGCTAATAAAAAATAAGAACAATCTAAAAAAAAAAAGCACTCGACAAACAACAATTGATTACAGCATGATGGTGCAAAACTCATTGGTCCCAATGAAGGAAGATCACTATATGAACAGGGTGCTTTGTCATGAAACCTCGGGTTTGTCCTGCCAAGACTTCCCCGGAGCATCGGGTCGTGACTGACAGAACCTGGCTCCTCTCTCTACCCGTGATCAACCTAGCTGGCCACTAGATTGATCCGGATTCTGGAATTGTAACTATAACATCGACTGGCGGGACAGTGTGTGTGTGTGTGATTAAATGCATATGCTAATTGTTGTATCTCCAATAAATGCGGCGTATTGCCTTTTCCCCTGAAAAAAATCCTGTATGCTTCTATAAGCATAACAGTGTCACCACTCAATCAGTTGCTTTTCATTGTTTTCACCATAGGGTTTATATTGATTTTCCTTTCTTTGTTAACTATTTAATTTTCATTCCTGCGAGGAGAAGTCTAGAATTCATAAGCTTTTAAGAAGAAGTGTGTTTCAGGGAAAGCATTAAAAAAAGAGGAAAGGGGCATAGCAGACTTATTACACTTATTTAAATTGGCAGTTTGTGTATACTCAAACAATAGAGAATTGGTAATCTTGACAGGATTCAAAACTGGGTATAATTATCCTACCATATCATTTAGCACTTACCCTTCTAATTTCAATGGCTGTAAAAAAGTGAATAAGATATAATCTCCAGCCACTGGAGAAAAAGCCCAAAAACTGTCCATTCCTTCATAAGCCTTTTCCAAAGTATAATGCTGGAATATACTTAGGCTAGTAGTCACTTTTGCAGGGGGGTTAACATGTGCTTTATGTAGCATGTTTTTGCCAAAATCTTTATCCTGTTAGACGCAAAGAGATACAATATCACATATAAAGATTCATAATTCAGTGTTCAAATATCTTGGATCACAGAGGGCTGTTATAGAAAATGAAGAGTCATTATCTGAACTATTTTCATATAAAATGATATATTTAGGTTTTAAATGTTGCATCCCATATTTATGGGAGCTCCTTCAGTGAAACCACTAAAACTCAATAATAAGTTGTGTAACTATGAACTTTATCGATCATTTCCTAGATGATGTAGAAGCTTTTCTGATGGGCAGGCTGTTCCATAATTGCCCATTATACCTTCTTCTGTAACATCTGGTATAGGCCACTGTCAGAGACAAGTGGACTACATGAACCATTGGTCTGATCCAATATGGTGATTTTTATATAATCATACAGCACTAAGTGAACTCTTGAAGTCTTGTACTTAAGTGCTCTTATGTGGTAAGGACAACTGCTTTATGGGAGGAGGTATGCCACAGGCAATACAGACCAGTGCTGCATTACTAATAGAGGGGAGTATAAGGAAAGGACAGTATCTAAGGAGGAAAGGCTACCAGAAGGAATCTCTCCATTTCCTCAGGAACCTCAAGAGAATCTTTGTGGGTAGACTAGAAATCAAGCCCTATGCTAGTTCGTATTATTTACATTGTTTATGTAGCCATCCCAGAGTCTCTTGAGACGGTATTCGCATCTGACTACTGTGGATCTGAGATGATCTAAACCTAATAAATGAGGCCTCCCTGAGAAGGTGTTTCCTCCACAGTTTAAGCAGAGGAGCCTCTGATTGTTTGCAGTAGGACACTATAATTGAAAAACTCACTCTTGACCTCACGTGCCTCTCCAAATACCATCTCATCTCCCTTTCATCTCCAAGCTCATTAAATGCAATGTATGCAATTGCTGTCAGGAGTTCCTCTTTCCAAATTCCACCCTAGACCCTCTCTATTTCAGCTTCCACCCCTTGCACTCCTTTGAAACAAGTCTCACTAAAGTCTCTTATGACCTCTTCCTAGCCAAAGCTCAGGACCAGTACTCCATCCTCACTCTCCTTGACCTTTCAGCAGCCTTCAGCACAACTGACCATACTCTTCTTGAAATATTGTCCTCCCTTGGCTATTGTGACTCTGTCCTCTCCTACCTCTCTAATCACCCCTTGTGTCCTTTGGAAGACCTGCTATGTTCCCCCTCCAACTTTCTGTGGGGGCTCCAGAGGGGGTCCTTGGTACCCTTCTCTTCTCCCTTTACACCTTATCTCTAGGTAATCTCATCTGCGAACACAAATTCAACTGCCATCTCTACGCTGATGACTCTCAGATCTACCTCTTTACTCCAGACCCATCTCCTCCTGTCCAAACTAAAATCTCAGCTTGTCTCACTGACATCTCCTCATGGATGTCTAGACATCAGCTCAAGTTCAACATGGCTAAAACAGAAACTCTTCTCTCCCCTCCCCATCTCCTGCCAAGCCTACCACTCTACCTCCTTTCTCGATCATTGTGGACAACACCACCATTCTGCCCACCACTCAGTCCAGTAAGATGGGAGTTATCTTTGACTTGGACTTCTCTCTAGGTCAGGGGTCAGCAACCTAGGGCATGCGTGCCAAACATGGCACACAAGCCGATTTTGTGTGGCACGCTGCTGCCTGCTGTGGTCCCGACCCCCAGCCTCACTCAGCCCCCCCGTCCCACCGCTCTCCCCTGCAGGGGCAGGAGGCAGAAGCTTGGTCCTGTGGCAGCCAAGATTCCCCCTCCCCTGCTTCTTCCCCCAGCGTGCTGCTTTCCTGCCCCTCCTCCTCTCCTTCCCTGCGCTGATCAGCTGATGGCCCTTGCAAAAGGGAGGGGGAGGAGTGGCAGCGTACTCGCTGCTCCGTAGAGGAGGCAGAGAAGAGGTAGGGTCAGGGCCTTAGGGAAGGGGGTGGAACAGGGCATATCCCTTCCAGCCCCCTGCCATGAGCCACTCAGGGCAGGGGGCTGGGAGCACCCCAGCCCTCTGCCCTGAACCCCCTCCCCACACCCAGCCTTCTGCCCTGCACCTTCACACACACCCAGCCCTCTGCCCTGACCCCTGAACTCCCCCCCACACCCAGCCTTCTTCCCTGCACCTCCACACACCCCCAGCCCTCTGCCCTGACCCCTGAACCTCCCCACACACCCAGACTTCTGCCCTGCACCCCCCACACCCCCTGCCCAATGCCCTGACCCCTGAACCCCCCCCCCCCAGGTCTGGGGTCCAGGCTGCCGGCCCCTTGCCAGCCGGCGTCCCAGCTGCAGGCCCCGCTCAGCCCGCTGCCGGCCTAGGTGAACAGAACCCCAGGCTGGCAGCGGGCTGAACAGGCTGGTGGCATAAGATCAGCATTTTAATTTAATTTTAAATGAAGCTTCTTAAACATTTTGAAAACCTTGTTTACTTTACATACAACAATAGTTTAGTTATATAATATAGACTTATAGCTAGAGACCTTCTAAAAAANCGGCACACCACTTCTGAAAGGTTGGCGACCCCTGCTCTAGGGCATCATATCCAGGCTATGTCTAAATCTTGCAGATTCTTTCAGCATAACAGCTCTAAGATACGTTTTTTTCTTATCCATCCACAGAACGAAAATTCTCACTTGGCTCTCATCTCACATCCTGAGTACTGCAACATTCTTCCCTTGGCAAATGCAACCTTACCCCACTCATATCCATTCAAAATGCTACTGTAATGATCATTTTCCTAGCCTGCCACTTTGACCACATCACCCTTATCTTTGAACCCCTCCACTATATTTTATGTGATAAAAGGGGAGACAAACTACATTGTTGGGGTATGTAAGGGTTAAGTAAAGACCTGGGTAACTGCTAGCATGGTAATAGGGAGTAGGTGCAGGCACGCACTGTCTCTTTGCTTGATAAAGTTGCTACCCTTTTCCCTCCCCTTCTGCTTGTTAAGGATTGATAAGCATTGGTGCTGCATAAGGAATGTGGGGATCTAAAGGATACTTTTTGTGTAAAGCAGTGTTATCTCCCCCTCCCTTCCTTTTCCAGCTCCATAAATGAGCTCGGGGACATGGCCCCTTCCTCCCTTCCCTGCAAACTGCTGTTTAAGGGAATTCGTGGCTGCAATTATTGCAAAGAAATGTATCTTCAAAGTAAAAATGTCTGTAGAATATGCTTAATGCTGTAAACAGTAAACAGGGGCGAGGACAATTATATTCAGTATATAGCTATTAATATTCATTGTATGGGCGTTCATATTACTCTATAAAGGTTTTGGGGGGTGTTGTAGTAAATGTAGGTATTCACATACTAACTTAGATAAAAAGAGTGTGCTGTAACTAATTCAGTGCTTTCTCGACAATTGGGTCAAGGGGAACAAGTACCGCAATAAAGAAGCCCATCTACTCAATCCGCCTCTGGGTCCTCCTGCTCCCTCTCTAACATACATGTCTTCAGTTTCAATGCCCTTCATGGTCAGTCTCCACCTATCTTCCATTCACTATTGAGATGTTGACTCCAGCCTCTGCTCAGCTCCTGAGGCCAATCTCCATCGCCCACTTGTAAAAGTTTCAAACAAAGACTTTTGTACTTTCTCCCATGCCACCTGTCACAGTTAGGAGGCGCTCCTCAAACATCTGCAAAGCTACCTCATTATCCTCCTTCACATCCCACCTCAAAACTTTCCTTTGCCATTATGCCTACAAAAAAATTGACAACAGTTAAGCTGCTGGTGTGCTGAGACCACTGCTTATCCTGCTGACCAATATTGTCTCACCGTTTCCTTATACTTCCCCATCTGTCTGTATCCTTCTGTTGTCTCTTGTTTTATATTTAGACTGTAAGCACTTTGGGGCAGGAACTGTCTTTTTGGTGTCTGTACATTGCCTAGTACAATGGGGCCCCGTTCCATGCTAGGGATCCTGGGCGCTATGATGGTACCACTACTACTAATTAATTGAAGGCCCAGACTCAGGGAAGATATCCTTTTATGTCCTGTGAGTGTATTTCCCCCACTCAGTTCAGATTACAAATTAATAAAATTCCTCTCATCTCTCTCCTCCATTAATCTGCACTTCTGGTACATGAAATTTATCACCAAATACACGTTTTTCAGTTCAAAAAGCAAACAAGTCAGAATTCACACAAATAATTTAGAAATATGGTGGGAAATTTTTTAAGAGTCTTACTTTTAAATTCTGTATTTTCCCAGCCAAAGATGAATGAATTCCCACATGCTGAAAGAGAGATGGCTTAGAACGGATACGCAAATAGGCCTTTTGCCCTTCACAATGTTTCTGGAAAGGAAATAAAAAAGGTCATGTGTATGAATTTCCCCCCCTCAACAACAAAGGGATATGTCTACCATCAGTAATTCAATTTCATTACATAGCTATAGCTACAGGCCTTGTCCTGCAATCCATATTCACAAAAGTAATCCTTTGGTGAGTATCCCAATGACTTCAGTGAGACGCCGTAAGGACCATTCACATAAGGCAGAATTGGAACTCTTCACTTAAGCCTCTATTCTCTCGGAACATTTGAATGTTATTAGGTTTTGTTTGGTGGTTTTTTGGTCAAAGAAATAACAATAGGAGAAATCAACTAAAGACCACTTTCCTATCTATAGTTTCTGTCTAAAGTGTGGAGGAATGTAATCCTAGCACAAGTTTAGCTGTATCTTATTGCAGGTTCTCTCTGAAAAAATTCAGTTCAGTTTTTGAGCTCATCATATTATGGTCAGAGCAGTTTGGTAAAAATAATCTGCATTGACCTCCTTGTTGTAGATCCTGGTCACTTTTCCACTCCTGGCTCTTTCTGTTGTGTTTGATACAGGTAATTGTTACAACATTATGCTGGATCATCCTGAGAATGACGTGGAAATCTCAAGCACTGGGTTTAAATCTTACTGTTCTAATTTAGGTACAACTTTGGACAATTGACAAACTGGGAAATGCAAGTAACTGCCTTTCAGTAAGAATTTCTGCGATGTCTTGTTCCATCCGTCTGTTTTCTCATATGTGAGAATATTCCCCTAAAAGTGATTTGTGCTCTGGATGTAAACAGCAGTTGTTATACAGACAAAACTACACAGGATCTTTTAAGGGGGCAAGACCAAGATGCCACATTTATTATAACAACAATTTGATTTATGACCTATAACTAATATCTTAATCCTCATACACACATTATATCTATATACACACATACATTCACACACACACCCATCCATCAGATGTTCTGCAGCTGCTGCACAGTTACCAGTCCTGAACATAGCTTGAGTTCGTGGCTTGATTTTGCAGCTTGGGTTCGTAGCTTGTGGTGGCTAACTGGCCAGGAAAGCCAGGCACAAGGAAGGGCTGGGTCTCTGTTGGGCATGCACCGATGCCCTTCCATGTTGGCAGCAGAATGTTACCCTCCAAAGTCTTCCAACTCACCCATTCTTTTTGTAGGCTTTAGTTTGAATCCAGAGTCTATAGGTCTTGCTGTGTCACGCTGCCTCTGGGTTTGGTGATTGATCACCCGTCAATTGCAGATGTGACTTTCAGCCTCGGACCCGGCTTTGATCTTCCTTCTATTGTACCTTTTCTTACTTTGTTAGGGTTCTTGTTTGCATCTTCAGCCATTGGTGTTTGAACTTTATTTTATCAGGACAGGCTGGGTCTGGAGGTTGATTTCATTATTCATACATACCTCATTCACACATCTAAACTAAACTAATAAGATCACAGCAGGGTTTGCAAAAATGAAGGTTGGAGCCAACTTTTACAAAATGGAGTAAGCGTTTTAAAATGGGGTTTGAATTACAATATGGCAAACAGTGAACAGAAGTTACAATGTAGGCAAGTGTAATAAATGGTGAACAGGAGTTACAATACTGAAACAGTGCAAGTCTCAGGCTAGGTCCACACTACCCGCCCGGATCGGCGGGTAGAAATCGATGTAGTGGGGATCGATGTATCGCGTCTAGTCTGGACGCGATACATCGATCCCCGAACGCGCTCACATCGTCTCCGTAACTCCAGCAGGGCGAGTGGAGTTCGCGGAGTCGACGGGGGAGCCGCGGACGTCGATCCCGCGCTGCAAGGACGCGAGGTAAGCGTGGGTAATTCGAAATAGGATACTTCGACTTCAGCTACGCTATTCTCGTAGCTGAAGTCGCGTATCTTATTTCGATCCCCGCCTCTAGTGTGGACCAGCCCTTAGTGATTTAAGCAGGAATTGGATTGATAATGAAACTTACAAAGGCAGCTGACCCAACAGCTATGGCTCTTAACAAGCATCTTAATTGTTAATTAGCCAGTTATTGGGGTAACTGGTTTTATGAATGAATGTTGTTTCATTCATAAAACTTTACTTATTAAGTTACATTAATAAAGTGAACAATTAAAAACAATTTCATTCATCAGTTCTACACAGTGCAGTTTGAGACACTAAATATAATAGGCCATAATGATAAATATAAGGAAGCATCATGACCTAAATAGAATAAAGCACAAGACTACAGGCAGAAGCCCTGAGTTCTCTCAGCTCATCACTGAATCACTGTGCAAGCTTGGTAAGTCACTTAATCTCCCTGTATCCCAGTTTCCACATCTTTAAAATGGGCATGATAATATTTAACCAACTTTGTAAAGTGTTTTGAGCGCTATAGCTGAAAGGTGTTATGCAAGTTCTAGCAGTACTAGTTAAAGTGAAAAGGGATGGAAAAGCTGCATCTAACTAGCTCAAATGCAAAATCTCAGATGGGATTTATGGCTCTTATCGAAGTACTAATTAGATACTCAAAGACAGCTGAGGGCATATAAATAGAATAAAGTGTTTTTATGTGTGTGTCTAAAGCAGATGTTCAGTAAAACAATGCCAGAAAAAGGGAGCGAATGCAAATCAGTGCACCGGCAGCTGTTTCTTTAGAAAAGGGTGCTACACTTTTGAAACAAAAAGATACAATTGTGACACCTTATTGTCCCAGCTGGTGGAATCAGTGTGTAGCTGTACGGTATTTTACCATAATCACAGTAACTACAAAATACTACACCAGAACCTTGGTCCCTAATAAGTCCCTTTTTGTGCCACTGCAGCAATGCAAAAGGGACGTAACCACCTTAAAGCAACTTATGAGGATACTGCAATCATAGAGAAATCCTCAGTAGGCGTAGGCTCCCAGCCTAGGGTGTGTTGTGTGCATAGTTAGAGCATGATACACTATAGCAGGGGTTCTCAACCTTTTTCTTTCAGACCCCCATGCCCCACAACATGCTATAAAAATCCAGGGCCAGAGTGGGGAGGGGGGGAAAGAGGACTTGGGGCTCTGGCCACTGGGTGGGGCCTTTGGGCATAGGCATAGTTTGACTTCTATTTGGGGGGAGGGGGAGGCAGGGCCCGGCAGGACTCAGGCCAGCTCCACATGCTAGGGCCCAGGGAGGGAATACCACCTCCACCGCCTGATACACCTCAGCAGGCCACCCAGCCTGTCTGGGTTGTGGGGGCAGGGGTACAACCAAAAATTATAACTCAAAGAGGAGGGCTCAGCTTAAAAAGTTTGAAAACCACTCAGGGTGCAGGCAGGGGGTAGCTAGGAGCTATATGCAAGCAGAGGGTAATTCAGGATCCAGGTAGTGGGGGTAGCTAGAAGCTGTGTGTTTTAGACCCACGGGGGACACTGGGGCTCCAGGCTTCAGCCCTGCAGGGGCACCGGGGCTTCAGCCATGGGGCCTCGCACCCCCCCGACATGGCGCTCAGACCTCCAGGGGACGACAGACTCCCAGTTGAGAACCACTGCATTATAGGAATAGTGAGTCTACTCTAACTTGTATTGAAGTCTAGTTAAGATCCTTGCAACCCTCAGGATCCGGGGAAGAAAGTGGGAGACAACCAAAACATTTGTTCCAATCACACTGTGAATGTAACCTTAATTTATATATGCCTCAGTGACATTTAAATATCAATTTGATTAGATATCCAAGTTACCTGAGATGTTTTTCTGGAGAACTGCAGAGTGATTTGAGGTTTTGGGCTGTTTTTTTGTTGTTGTTCTTGTTTTTAAATGTCAGCCCCCATTAGTCTCCCTCCACTCCAGTGAGTTTACTTATTGCTAACCTTACACTGAGGGTATATCATGTGTGATGAGACAGGCTTTGTGTCTTCTCCTCAGTGCAACATGCATCCTTTCTGTTGCTATGATGCTTTTGGCATCTACTTTATCAACAAATTTCATGTTGCTGCAGCCAGCTTCCTCCTTCCCATAATAACCTGACTTATAATGGTAAGAGGAAAGTTCACAATATGGTGCTCCATTCCCTGCTCCACCTGTCTAGAAGATTCAGAAGTGTACACACACACACACACACTTAGATAATTCTTCTACTTTTGGGTGGGAATTTGGAGAGCTACTGACTCATCCTCAAAGGACCTGAACTTCCATAAAATTATATGAACCTATGCATAATTATATGAACCTATGCATTCACTTTTAAAGGCAGATCTGATGAAGTTCCTGAAGTGCCCATGGACCTGATGGCTGCACCCATTCACCAACTATACTCCTCCAACATTTAGTGAAAAGATATGGTTGCTTCTACAACGGCTCCTAAACACACTGCCAGGGATGGAAACATGTACTTAACCTATTGGCCAGATGATTAAACCAGAGGTGGATAGGCTGGGGCAACATACTAGTGAGAATTCCAGTTGCTTGGAAAGGGAAGGTGTTAGAGTTACTTTCAGGGTCCTTCCTTGAACCCTGCTTGAAGGCTCCATCTTTCATATCAGCTTATTAACTGCTGCTGGGGGAAAAGGCTGTCTGTCCTATTGTACCCTTCCTCCAGTTCCTGTTTTTGGCATTCATGCAGCAGCATGCAAGTGACTTGACTGTTTCACTGCTACCCACAGAATTTTGAATAGCAGATGTGAAACTCACTAGAAACTTGTTGTCATCACTCTACTTTTGCCAAGTTGAAGCAAACACAGAAGCAGAGACACGTGCTGTTTTATCTTCCTAGTCTATGTATGATTCACAACCTTAAGGGCTACCAACTTTTTAAAAAAAATGAAAACTAAGGGCTCAGTCCTTGGGAGCTGAGCTCAGCATATCTGAGGAATATGGAGGGGGAAGAGGTGACATTATAACATCTTGCCATCACCCACTGTTGGTGCACCAGAGGCAGATTGGGGCCACTTCAGTCCCTGGATAAATTAGAGCTGCAGGGTTGCCAGCCCAGGATTACTGGAGTGAGATCCTGGTTCCTCCTATGCTTAAGTGGGGAGTGTGAAATGCCATGCTGGGGGAATCCTCAGCTGCCTCCTCTTAAGGCAGTTTTAAGTCCTCTTTGTATTGGTGGAGCTTAAAACAAACCACCTTCTGCCATCCCCAAAGCTCATCTTCCTTACAGCGGGTCATCATAATGAGTCTTTTTAAGCCCACTTGCTCAACTCTCTTCACTCACCCATTTACACATCCCATATCTTTCTCGCATGAAGTTATTTTCCACCCATACCAACAAAAAATAATACACATGCAAAACACTTAAAAAGAACACAGAGTGAGAACTGTCACTATCCTATCCTCAAGTAAAACCGTCTGCACTCTAAAAACTATGGGGGAGGGAAACCTCTTGTTGCCCCCTGTAGTGTAGTCAGCAGTCCATTTCATGAGAGCTTAGCCCAGCCCAGGATCTAAGAAAGCCATGGTTGGTGACAAAAGGCACCACAGGCTGTGTAAGTGTGGGAGTTAGAGAACACTAAAGCGCCGTCTAAACAAGTGAAAAAGGAGTGTAAAAATTGAACTATTTTAAAGATAATCACATAGTTAAAATGCTATTGGAAACATTTGGAACTCTAGGAATGGCACTTTTCCCAATATAACCTGGAACTGTTTATTTCAGTTAAAACAGGTAGGTTAGGTTGGTTTTGCTCTAAAACACCTTCCTGCATTATTTGCAAACAAATACTACAGCCTTTTCCTAACTCATGAGACCACACAGTGAAACAGACTAGAAACAAACCAGTCTTCCACTCCTAAACAGAGGGAAATATAAAAGTTAAATAGCATGAACAGTTTCAAACAAATTAGATTTTAAAACTGGTTGTTTTAGTAAACTAAGGTGTTGATTAGTAATGTATACATTTTACCTTAAGTATCCTAGCAGTCTGAAAATACCATGAAATCAAATGCTAAGTCTCAATACTGGGGGGGAGGATAGCTCAGTTGTTTGCGCATTGGCCTGCTAAACCCAAGGTTGTGAGTTCAATCCTTGAGGGGGCCATTTAGGGAACTGGGGTAAAAATCTGTCTGGGGATTGGCCCTGCTTTCAGCAGGGGGTTGGACTAGATGACTTCCTGAGGTCCCTTCCAATTCTATGATATTCTATGAATACAATATGCTACATAAGGCTCTAATTCTGCAATTGACTACACAGGCAAACACCTGAACCCATAAGAAGCCCCATTAAAATCAGTGGAGCTTCATGTAAATGCAGAAGTCTGCCCACACAAGCCATCTATATATACTAGAACCTAAATTCTTATTTTTCCTCATTAGGTTTCTTAGAAGGAGCTATTTCATATTTTATGTTTACTTTTAATCTTTGTTCTTGCCATTTTAATTCCTATGTTGCCATAGCATATATTAAGCAGCAAGCATTGCTTTTACTGGTTAATAATATAGTTGTGTATGCTTACTTCATTATGGAGTGAAATCAAACAAATTATTAACACAAGATGTCCAAGCTAGTAGTTCAGTTAAATTATACTTTGAATCACATTACAGTACAATCCTCCACAACTGTTTACACATTCCATAAATGTGTTTTAGGGATTTTTACTTTTCTGTTTTTGAAATTGAATCATGTATTAACTGTGATTTATAATATAATTTATTTTGTAGTAATAAAATATGGAAATACTTACTGGATCCTTTTCTGGACTGCATACTTTAACCCAGAGTAAGTGGTCTAGAAGCCAGTCTATGGGCTTATCTTTGTAGAACATTAAAAAGAATTCTACTATGAGTGGTAAATCTTTAGTTCTAAACAACTTTCCTGAAAACAAAATAAAAGAAGAAATCACACATTTCAGTCATATTTAGTCCTGTATGCATATCACTGCAGCCCATGTTTTCTTCCTGCACCCAAACACATAGGGTAGAACCCAGACCCTACTGAACTTAACAGAAGTTTTACCATTAGAATCACAATCAAAGGATTAGAAGGGACCGCAAAGGTCATGTAGTTTAACCCCCTGCCAAGATGCAGAATTTTTTGTGTCTAAACCATCCAAGACAGATGGCTATCCAGCCTCCTTCTGAAAACCTCCAGTGAAGGAGCTTCCACGATCTCCCTCAATATGTTTATTGGAACCTCCTATGGTGGGGGAACCTCCCATCAGTAGGGTCAGGGTTTCACCCATAAATTTTGTCTAAACAAGGAAAGAGCATGATTTAAACAAAAACAAAAAAAACCAAACCAATTCATTTCCTGTTTACTAATCCCATATGAAACATCTGTTAGCACCTACTGTAGGTGCAGTTAAGCACCTTTAAAACTGTTAAGTGTTGGGGTTGATGCTAGATGGGAATACAGCACTTGCAGGATTAGGCCTGGTCTACATGTTCCGGCCTTGTCATTGCTGGCAGCAGCATGTGGTGTATGTGTAGCTACAATCCACAGGGAAAATCAGGCTGCGTCCACACTGCCGTATGTAGCTGCATGCCACAGTAAAAGGCTCTGGGGCAGCAGGGAAAGACTCCGGCAGCTCCCCACTGCTGGAACCATTATCTGCTGCAGGTTGCTGCTGGAGCCTCTCCCTGCTGGGCAGAGAAAGTCTCTGGCAACGGAAGGCACTGCTTGGGAGTTTATTGAACAGTGTAGAGTACGTACTCTGAGGTTCAGGCATGTCTTAACTCTCTTCACCTAAACAGTGCCTCACCATCTATGCTGCCACCTATACCTGTGCTAGGGGAGTGTTCAGTGTATGTCGCTATAAGTATAGACATAGCCAAAGTTGAACCAGTTTAACTAAAGATGTAATCTTAAATTGATTTAGTTAAACTGGTGCAACTGTGTGTTTGAAGACTCATATCCATTTAACCTACACCACCTTCACTCCCAACCCCAGGCAATGTCTCATTTCCCTGCTTTCCAGGATAGCTGAAGGCAGCTAAATGGAACAGGGAAGCATCCTCCATAGGCATTGCCTTCCTGTATGGCCCCACCATAGATTTGTCTACAAGTTTGCTTCCTCTGCACAACATTCAGGAGCAGGATGCAGTTCAATATGTTTGTTGAAACAAAATAAGTTTTGAATTACCCATTGTTCGTATTTCTAGACTGTTAAACTTGAGAATGTTGTTTACTCATAATATGTATATTTTGTGATTAGTCACCACGTTGTCAGATAGTTCAGTCATACTAACAGTCATTAAAGCAAAACAAACATCTCCTAGTTTATGATGACTTAGCTGACTTAATGCACGAACTCAAACGGCACTAACAACCAATGGGCCAAGTTTTACCTTCGGATGAGTATGCATAGCTCCCACTGACAATGAGTCAAAGTCCACTGACTTTAAATCAACTGCAGCCAAAGGCAGAATATGGCCCATTGACATTTTGGCAATCTAACCCACTTAAAATTACTTCTAGAGCATCATTCTGGTTGTGCCATAATAAGGATACACAGCTTCCAAAAATTTTATGAAAAATTTAAAATAGATTTGCAAAGGGGCTGCATTTTATTTTTAAATCTTGAATTTTTAGGAATTGCTATGCGATCATCAACTGGCATACAGAAACCTTTTGCATGTTGAAGTATACGTATGTAAAAGGGGAACACTCATCACCAGTGCTGCATAGGGGTCAGGCAGGGGTGCAGCAGGTGGTCACCTCTTTTCAGTCATAGTCATGTCCTTCAGCTTCCCCAAAGGCTTTTGCCTTAATATGGGTACTTTGGGGATTTGGGCCCTTGAACAGTCAGGGTCTTCCCCAGATGGACTCTGTCAAGGTAAAGCCTTCTGTTGATCTCCTGGCTTTTGGGAATGGGTTAGGTATCTAGGCCCACCCTCTTCACCAAGCTCCGATCCAGGGCCCAATGATGGGCAGCTATGTTCTGCACCTTGGGGTGCTATGCAGCTGCAGCCCCACAACACCTAGGACCACTTCCTACCCACGTTTCCCATCTCTCAACTGAGTAAGTTACATAATTGCAAATAAAGGCTCTAACCATCCCAATAAGCATCTTTGGAAGCCTGCCACGCCTCAAATTATTGTGCAAATTGTCAGGCTTGGAAGGAGGGGCTAACTCCTGGGTCCAGTTAAGTGTGTAGACAGTTAAATAGGAGCTGGGAACACGGTAGGACCTCTTGTTCCCTGTGGGAATGAATACAATGTGACTGGATCTTGGGTTGATAGGATCCTGCACTATAAGGATAGTGCCTATAGGCTCAGTGCCATACAGCATGGACAGTGAGAGACTCTGAACATAGATTGGGAGTCTGATATGGTTGTAGCATTTCCTAGAGAATCAGGGATTTTTGGGATTAGCCCTTCCAGGAGTTGAAACACAATTCCATGTAAAATTTACATTAGTAGTGCACCTCTGAGTTTGAGCTGACCACTAGTGATCCTGCTAGAGCTGCAACACTTACCAATAAATCCAAGCTGAGAGAATTCAAGAATCATCCACTCATCAGAGGGCTGTTCAAGAGCAAAGTTTTTTATTTTCTGAATGTACTGAGGTTTTGCTACAATATCATCTTCTAGCTGAAAAAAAACAGTGAAACTGATGTTTTCATTGCTTACAGAAAGGAGGTTATCTTAATACGTATAAATTATATAATTTTGTTTTATTGCTGTCAAGTGTGTGACAGGGATGTGTCAGACTCTAGCACATGATAGTGATTTCTCTAGTGTTCTCAAAAGAGCCGCATCTCAGAATCACACAAATATTTGTTTTACAGTAGTGCCCATAACATGCTAAGCACTTTCCAGATATTCATAGAATCATAGAATCTCAGAGTTGGAAGGGACCTCAGGAGGTCATCTAGTCCAACCCCCTGCTCAAAGCAGGACCAAACCCAACTAAATCAGCCCAGCCAGGGCTTTGTCAAGCCTGACCTTAAAAACCTCTAAGGAAGGAGATTCCACTACCTCCCTAGGTAACCCATTCCAGTTCTTCACCACCCTACTAGTGAAAAAGTTTTTCCTAATGTCCAACCTAAACCTCCCCCTCTGCAACTTGAGACCATTACTCCTTGTTCTGTCATCTTCTATCACTGAGAACAGTCTAGATCCATCCTCTTTGGAACCCCCTTTCAGGTAGTTGAAAGCAGCTATCAAATCGCCCCTCATTCTTCTCTTCTGCAGACTAAACAATCCCAGTTCCCTCAGCCTCTCCTCGTAAGTCATGTGCTCCAGCCCCCTAATCATTTTTGTTGCCCTCCGCTGGACTCTCTCCAATTTATCCACATCCTTCTTGTAGTGTGGGGCCCAAAACTGGACACAGTACTCCAAATGAGGCCTCACCAGTGCTGAGTAGAGGGGAATGATCACATCCCTCGATCTGCTGGAAATGCCCCTACTTATACAACCCAAAATGCCATTAGCCTTCTTGGCAACAAGGGCACACTGTTGACTCATATTCAGCTTTTCGTCCACCGTAACCCCTAGGTCCTTTTCTGCAGAACTGCTGCCCAGCCATTCGGTCCCTAGTCTATAGCAGTGCATGGGATTCTTTCGTCCTAAATGCAGGACTCTGCACTTGTCCTTGTTGAACCTCATCATATTTCTTTTGGCCCAATCCTCTAATTTGTCTAGGTCCCTCTGTATCCTATCCCTACCCTCCAGCGTATCAACCACTCCTCCCAGTTTAGTGTCATCTGCAAACTTGCTAAGGGTGCAGTCCACACCATCTTCCAGATCGTTAATGAAGATATTGAATAAAACCGGCCCCAGCACCGACCCTTGGGGCACTCCACTTGATACCGGCTGCCAACTAGACAAGGAACCATTGATCACTACCCGTTGAGCCCGACCATCTAGCCAGTTTTCTATCCACCTTACCGTCCATTCATCCAGCCCATACTTCTTTAACTTGCTGGCAAGAATACTGTGGGAGACTGTATCAAAAGCTTTGCTAAAGTCCAGAAATAGCACATCCACTGCTTTCCCCTCATCCACAGAGCCGGTTATCTTATCATAGAAGGCAATTAGGTTAGTCAGGCATGACTTGCCCTTGGTGAATCCATGCTGACTGTTCCTGATCACTTTCCCCTCCTTTAAGTGGTTCAGGATTGATTCCTTGAGGACCTGTTCCATGATTTTTCCAGGGACTGAGGTGAGACTAACTGGCCTGTAGTTCCCTGGATCTTCCTTCTTCCCTTTCTTAAAGATGGGCACTACATTAGCTTTTTTCCAGTCGTCCGGGACCTCCCCCGATCGCCATGATTTTTCAAAGATAATGGCCAATGGCTCCGCAATCTCATCGGCCAACTCCTTTAGCACCCTCGGATGCAGCGCATCCGGCCCCATGGACTTGTGCTCGTCCAGCTTTCCTAAATAGTCCCGAACTACTACTTTCTCCACAGAGAGCTGGTCACCTCCTCCCCATACCGTGCTGCAGAGTGCAGCTGTCTGGGAGCTGACCTTGTCTGTGAAGACAGAGGCAAAAAAAGCATTTAGTACACTAGCTTTCTCCACATCCTCTGTCACTAGGTTCCCTCCCTCATTCAGCAAGGGGCCCACACTTTCCTTGACTTTCTTCTTGTTGCTAACATACCTAAAGAAACCCTTCTTGTTACTCCTAACATCTCCGGCTAGCTGCAACTCCAAGTGTGATTTGGCCTTCCTAATTTCACACCTGCATGCCTGAGCAATACTTTTATACTCCTCCCTGGTTATTTGTTCAATCTTCCACTTCTTGTAAGCTGTTTTTTTGTGTTTAAGACGAGCAAGGATTTCACTGTTAAGCCAAGCTGGTCGCCTGCCATATTTACTTTTCTTCCTACACATGGGGATGGTTTGTTCCTGCAACCTCAATAAGGTTTCTTTAAAATACAGCCAGCTTTCCTCTACTCCTTTCCCCCTCATGTTATTCTCCCAGGGGACCTTGCCCATCAGTTCCCTGAGGGAGTCAAAGTCTGCTTTTCTAAAGTCCAGGGTCTCTGTTCTACTGCTCTCCTTTCTTCCTTGTATCAGGATCCTGAACTCGACCATCTCATGGTCACTGCCTCCCAGGTTCCCATCCACTATTGCTTCCTCTACTATTTCTTCCCTGTTTGTGAGCAGCAGGTCAAGAAAAGCTTTTCCCCTAGTTGGTTCCTCCAGCACTTGCACCAGGAAGTTGTCCCCTACACTTTCCAGAAACTTCCTGGATTGTCTGTGAGCTGCTGTATTGCTCTCCCAGCAGATATCAGGGTGATTAAAGTCACCCATGAGAACCAGGGCCTGTGATCTAGCAATTTCTGTTAGTTGCTGGAAGAAAGCCTCGTCCACCTCATCCCCCTGGTCTGGGGGTCTGTAGCAGACTCCCACCACGACATTACCCTTGTTGTTCATACTTCTAAATTTAATCCAGAGACACTCAGGTTTTTCTGCAGTTTCGTACTGGAGCTCTGAGCAGTCATACTGCTCTCTTACATACAAAGCAACTCCCCCACCTTTTCTGCCCTGCCTGTCTTTCCTGAACAGTTTATATCCATCCATGACAGTACTCCAATCATGTGAGTTATCCCACCAAGTCTCTGTTATTCCAATTACATCATAATTCCCTGACTGTGCCAGGACTTCTAGTTCTCCCTGCTTATTCAAGAAAGCATGAGTCCCTATCTTAAGAGATCTAAGGAAAATCTAAGGATAAATAGACAAACAGACAGACATTAAGGTAAGGGAAACAATAACATTTTATATAAAAGTAATCTCCATTCATTATAAGAAGCATGGTAGAAGCGACTCTTTAAGAGCGACTTCTAATGTGAATGGGGTAGAGCTTTGCAGATGAGCTCAGGGAGGTTGTACCATGTATAGGGCTGCATAGGAGAGGACATAGCTTATCACACAATTGCCTCTAACAAACAACTGGACATGGCAGGGGAATACTAGTGGAGCAAGGGGAGAGGTGTTGCAAAGCTCAATAAGGGGCAGAATCAGAGCTTTAAAATTAGTGCAAAGAAGTTTAAATTAGATGCAAGAGTGGATGGGTAGCCTCTTTACAGAAAAGAGTGGCATGATCAACTTGATGACAAGGAAAAGGACTTTAGCAGCTGCAATTTGTATGGTTTGATGGGGACAAAGTGTGCATTTGGAAGGCCAGAGAGAGGCTATTGCAGTTGTTAAGGCAGAATATAATGAAGACCAGAATGAGAGATTTGGCTGTAGTGATGCAAATAAAATAATGGAATTTGAATTGTTGGGGAGGAAGAATTAGCAGGACTTATATAGGGACTGGATTTGTGGGACAAGGAAAGGGGAAGGGAAAATAACTCTGAGATGACAGAAATCATGGTATGTCAACAGTGAAAGAAGGTAGGTTATTTGGAATGGAAGATAAGGAGTCTCCTTTGACCACATCATCAGCTTAAACTGATTACAAGACATCCAAGAGGAGATGCCAGAGATAAAATGAGATGCAGGAGTCAATGTAAGGAGACAGTTATTCAGTGGAGAAACAGATTTTTAAGAGATCACACCTGAAACCGTATGAGCTAGTGAGATTATCTGGAGGCAGGACATTAAGTGAGAATGGCAAGGAGACCAAGATAGAGCATTGGGGAAACCTCAAGAGAGAGGAGAGGAGAAGAACCCACCAAGAGAGATATGGACAGAACTATCAAAGGTAGGAAGAAGAGCAAGGGAGGACACTATCTCAAAATCCCAATCAGCATCAGATGTCAAGAAGAAGGAGGCTGACAAAATCAAAAAGCAGCAGAGAAGATGAAGATGAGTAGAGGCCCTGAAATATGGCCAGAAAAAGATCATTAAAGACTTCAATGAGAGCAATTAAAGTACCAGAGAAAGCAGAAGTCAGTTTGGAAGGGATCTAAGATGAAGTTTCAGAGAATCTAAGGCCTGAAAGGACCATTGGATCAGCTAGTCTGAACTCCTGTATATTCACAGGCAATTACATTTCACCCAGTTACTCTTGTATTGAGCCCTTAACTTGTATTTGGCTAAAACATAACTTCCAGACAGGCATCAAGTCTTCATCTGAAGATGTTGAGAGATGGAGAATCAACCACTTCCCTGGGTAGTTTGTTCCAGGGGGTTAATCACCCTCACTGTTAAAAATGTGTGTCTAACTTCTCATAGGCGGCAGGTTTGTATAATTTTTGGTGGGGCCCAGAATGAGTCTAAACAAGGACCCCCCCCCGCCCCCCCCCCCCCCAGCCCCCCCTCCCGCCCCAAAAAAGAGCAAACTGAGGGAAGTCCCCTCCCCCCCCCCCCCCCAGTAAGGCTAGGGGGAGGGGCAACAGGCTGCAGCAGGGGAAAAAAAAAGCCACAGGGGGGGCGACCCCCCCCCCCCCCCCGTGGGGGGGGTGGGGGCCCCCCCCCCCCGTCCCCGGGGCTGGGGGGGGGGGGCGGGGGGGAAGGGGACTGCCATCACATGTGGCTTCTTTCTTCCCCCGAACGGGGGGGGGTCGGGGGGGGGGGGGGGGTTTTTGGCCGCCCCCCCCCCCCCGCCCCCACCCCTTCCCCCTTCTGTGGGTGGGGGAGCCCCCCTCCCCCACCCGGCCCAGTGAGGCTAAAGGGAGGGGCAGCAGGGGAGGAAGGAAGCCACATGTGAAGGCATTCCCCTCCCCCCCCAGCACCCACCCACCACAGCCAGGGAGATGGGGGAGGGAGCTCCTACACCTGAGCACCTGGGGCTTGGTTGAATTTTGTGAGACCCTGCCCCTCCCCCAGCCCCCACCCCGCAGCCCCCACTCCTGCCCAATGCTGGGCAAGGGGCAGCCCCATCCCCTACCCCCAGTAAGGCTAGGGTGAGGGGCAACAGGCTGCAGCAGGGGAGGAAGGAAGCCACATGTGAAGGCATTCCCCTCCCCCCCCAGCACCCACCCACCACAGGGGAGATGGGGAGGGGGGCTTCCTAGACCTGAGCAGCTGGGGCCTGGTTGAATTTTGTGACGCCCTGCCCCTCCCCCAGCCCCCCCCCCGCCGCCCCCGCCCCAGCCCCAGGCTGGGGCAGGGGAAGCCCCCACCCCCCACCCGGCCCAGTGAGGCTGCAGTGAGGGGCAGCAGGGGAGGGAGGAAGCCCTATGTGAAGGCCATCCCCCCCCCCCCCCCAGTAAGGCTAGGGGGAGGGGCAACAGGCTGCAGCAGGGGAGGAAGGAAGCCACATGTGAAGGCATTCCCCTCCCCCCCCAGCACCCACCCACCCGCCACAGCCAGGGAGATGGGGGAGGGAGCTCCTACACCTGAGCAGCTGGGGCTTGGGTGAATTTTGTGACACCCTGCCCCTCCCCCAGCCCCCACCCCCCCGCCCCCCCTCCTGCCCCATGCGGGGGATGGGGAAGCCCCCCTCCCCCCCCCCCCCAGCACCCCCCCACCCACCACCGCCAGGGAGATGGGGGAGGGAGCTCCTACACCTGAGCACCTGGGGCTTGGTTGAATCTTGTGACACCCTGCCCCTCCCCCAGCCCCCCCCCCGCCGCCCCCCCTCCTGCCCCATGCTGGGGATGGGGAAGCCCCCACCCCCCACCCGGCCCAGTGGGGGTACAGGGGGGGGGAGGAGGGGGGGAAGGAAGCCCCATGGGAAGGCCTCCCCCCCCCCCCCAGCACCCCCCCACCCACCACCGCCAGGGAGATGGGGGAGGGAGCTCCTACACCTGAGCAGCTGGGGCCTGGTTGAATTTTGTGACACCCTGCCCCCCCCCCAGCCCCCCCTCCCGCCCCAAAAAAGAGCAAACTGAGGGAAGTCCCCTCCCCCCCCCCCCCCCAGCACCCCCCCACCCACCACAGCCAGGGAGATGGGGGAGGGAGCTCCTACACCTGAGCAGCTGGGGCTTGGTTGAATCTTGTGACACCCTGCCCCCTTCCCTCAGCCCCCACCCTGCAGTCCCCACTCCTGCCCCACGCTGGGCAAGGGGCAGCCCCATCCCCTACCCCCAGTAAGGCTAGGGGGGGGGGCAACAGGCCGCAGCAGGGGAAAAAAGAAGCCACATGTGATGGCCGTCCCCTCCCCCCCCCCCCCCCCTCCCCCCCGGTGGGGGGGGGGGGCAGGGTGTCACAAAATTCAACCAAGCCCCAGCTGCTCAGGTGTAGGAGCTCCCTCCCCCATCTCCCTGGCTGTGGTGGGTGGGTGGGTGCTGGGGGGGGGGGGAATGCCTTCACATATGGCTTCCTTCCTCCCCTGCTGCCCCTCACTGTAGCCTCACTGGGCCGGGTGGGGGATGGGGGCTTCCCCATCCCCAGCATGGGGCAGGAGTGGGGGCNAAGGGGACTGCCATCACATGTGGCTTCTTTCTTCCCCTGCTGCAGCCTGTTGCCCCTCACCCTAGCCTTACTGGGGGTAGGGGATGGGGCTGCCCCTTGCCCAGCATTGGGCAGGAGTGGGGGCTGCAGGCGGGGGCGGATCACAGGGTCAAACACTCACCGAAGCCCCAGCAGCCAGCTGCTCAGGTGAGTGAGGTCCACTCCACATGTCCCCTGGCGCCGCCGCCAGGTGGGTGCTGGGGGAGGGGAGGGGAGGTCTGCCAAGCAGTGCATGGGATGTGTCATGCCCCCTCCCCTCTCCCTCCTCCCCCTCCCGAGGTGCTGCAGCAGCAGCTGCCTCAGTCTGCCCCAGCAGAAGCAAGGGAGAGAGGCGCCGCCGCCACCAGCTGTTTGTTTTCAGGCAGAGGCAGGGTCAGGGAAGCTCCGGGGAGGGGGGGACGGACACACGGGGGTGTGTGGCAGGCGGGGGCTGGGGCCCGCGGCAAGCAGGAGCCCGCTCCAGGCAGGGCCAGGGGAGAAATCCAGCTCCAGATATTGCTGGAGCAGAGCCCCTGACCCTGAATATTCCTGGAGCTGGGGCTCCACGAGCCCATATAACCTGCCGCCCCTGTAACTTCTAATGAATGTGCCAGTTTCCAGCCATTTGGTTCTTGTTACGCCTTTGTTATGATGTTGAGAGAAAGAAAGTAAATGCAATGGTTGTGCAGTGCTTGATCAGGAAGTTTAGCGATGAAGGGGAGGCGTGTGTGGAATTGTATAATCTAGTTGTCAGGACTGACATCTGAGAGCCTAGCAGAACACAAGATTATAGGCATATCTTTCTTTGTTCATCAGTACTTCATAGATTAAAAGAGGCACTTTCATATGAGTGAGGTTGGTATTAAAATTGGGTTTTCAACTAAGGAAACCAGAAAATGAGAAAATAAAAAAAGCAGCAAAATACAACGGAAAATGGCAGTTGTTCAGATTTCAGACATTTTAGTAAAGCATTATTTCCCATTTTCAGACTATTTAAAAATATTTATTTGCATTTGTGACACATGGCCAGAAAGGGTTAAGCAGCTTGCAGGCTAATTGACCCAGATTCAACCTTTAGGGACATATTGGTAGATAATGTTTGTGTTTTTGTGTGTTTACATATATATTGTTAGAGGTTAACAATGTAATCGAGCAGTCCCTGTCTATGCTGTATTCTGTTAATTCAGAGATCAAAAGGAAATATTAACATTTAAATGAACTGTAAACATAGTGATATCACTGTATTCATCTCTCTCTGAAATGTATAGCAAATAATCTGTGAATGGTGGAAGACAGGCAATTGCCTTATGTTAATCCCTGTAGCTAATTACCCGTGATGCTTAGGAAATAGGTCTACTTCAAAGTCTCCATGATTGCCTATTGTTCGCCTAAAGACTCCGAGCTGTCAAAAGAAGGCCTGGAACCATATAAAGATGTCTTGGGTTCTGATCCTTTTTATCTCAGATCTGCTTGATGCTTCATGCAGGGGAAACTTGAGTCGTAAAACTGAGATCTCCAGTCCCATCTGGATCACCCTGAATATGAACATTGAACTATAACCTATGGACTAATGCTGAAAGAACTCTTTGCAACTACAAAGCTCACCATCTCTACTATGAATCTGATCTCAGAACTGTACTCATGTCTGTATGTATACTGATCTTTTAACCAATACTCTCTTTTCTTTTTTAATAAATTTTAGTTTAGTTAATAAGAACTGGCTGTAGCGTGTATTTGGGTAAGATCTGGAATATTCATTAACCTGGGAAGTAATGTGTCCGATCCTTTGGGATTGGTAGAACTTTCTTATATGATGAATAAGATTTTCAGTAATCTTCATCATATTTGACTTGGGTGTCTGGGTAGAGGCTTAAGACTGGGTTGCTTTAGGGAACTGTGTTGTTGGCTTCTGGGTAACCAGTGAGGTATTATCGAAACTGTTTTGTCTGGCTTGGTAAATCTAAGTATTGGAATATCCACCAGCTTTGCAGATTGTTTGCCCCATTCTTTGCAGTTCACCCTAATTGGGTAACTCCAGTGTGGCTCCCTGGGACCCCGGTCACAGCATTTTAAACCACTATTCAGCAAATATGCAAACATTGTTTACTTGAAACTAGCATGCCCCAATGCGATCAGAACATTCAGTTATCTCATTCCAATAAGAGACTCCCTCCTTTTTTTTAAAAAAAAAAGCATAAACAACAAGGAAAGCTGCAGGTTTAAAAAACACTTAAAGATGACACTACTTAGGAGATCTTCCAAACAGAGGACTTGACTCAAAGCCCACTGAAGTCAATGAAAAGAGTCCTATTGACTTCAATGATATTTGGGTCAGGACCCAAATAGCATTAAAAAAGCAACTTTAAAATCCCAGTCCACTCAAGTGCTTACTGACAATATAGTGAAAAATGTAACTCTTAAAATAATACAGAAAATACATTTTTTCCCTTAAGACCTGATCACAGATAATTTTTGATATGTTTTTCTTGCTGTTTTCACTGAACTGCCTTATTGTACACTTTTCTCCCAATTAATCTTAGTTTTATCATCTTTTGTAATTTGTCTACCCAAGATCTCTTTCAATTAACTGGGCTGAGATTAAGATCATCCCTACTGATTTCCACTAATATTAAGTCAAAATGGCACTATATGTGAAAGAAAGCATACAGTGTCAAATAAAGTAAAAATCTTACATTAATCAAAACTGTACCATAGAATCTCTATGGCTAGAAATTCCATGCTTGAATAATAAGAGTACAGTTGTAGGAATATACTACCAATCACCTAACCAGGATGGTGACGGTGATTGTGAAATGCTCAGGGAGATTAGAGAGGTTACAAAACAGAAAACCCACTAATAAGGGAGGATTTATCACCTCAGGACGGGATGCACAATCAAATTTCTGGACACCATTTATGACCGACCGCTTCTTGTAGCGGTTAGTCCTGGAACCCACAAGGGCAAAGGCAATTCTTGATTTGGTCCCAAGTAGTATACAGGATCTGGTCCAAGAGTTGAACTGCTTGATAATAGCAACCATAAAGTAATTAAATTTGACATGCAGTAGAAGGAAAATGCCCAAGAAACCCACCCCTAGTAGCATTTAATTTCAAAAAGGCAAGTTAGTTAAACAGAAATTAGAAGTAAGGGTCAAAAAAGTGAAATGGATGCAAGCTGCATGGAAACTTTTTAAAAACACCAAAATAGAGGCTCAAACTAAACGCGTACCTCAAATTATTTAAAAATAAATAAATAGTAAGACCACCAAGAAAATGCCACCATGGCTTAATAACAGAGTAAAAGGGGTGGTTAGAGGCAAAAAGACATCATTTAAAAATTGGAGGCCAAATCCTAGTGACGAAAATAGAAAAGAGCATGAACTCTGGCAAGTCAAGTGTAAAAGTATAATTAGGGTGGCCAAAAAAGAATTTGAAGAACAACTCATAAAAGACACAAAAATTAACAGCAAATTTTTTTTAAAGTAAATCAGAAGCACAAAGGCTGCCAAACAATCAGTCAGGCCACCAGACAATCAAGGTGCTAAAGTAGCACTTAAGGCTATTGCGGAGAAGCTAAATTAATTCTTTGCATTGGTCTTCACTGCAAAGGATGTGAGGTAGATTTTTAGATGAGGAACCATCTCAGATTGAGAGGTCAATAGAGGAGGTTTTGGAACAAACTGATTAACAGTAATAGGTCACCAGGACCAGATCGTATTCACCCAAGAGTTCTGAAGGAACTCAGATATGAAATCACATATCACAGTTTGTAGTTCTACAACCTATCACTTAAATCAGCCGTTGTACCAGATTACAGGAGTGTAACAGTGCGAGACTCACCCCTGCGGTGCCTCCTGCTGGTTTCCTGGGAATTAGCTCTTTTTCCAGCTCCAGAACGCCCTCTGCAGGCCGGTGTCCCACTTGCTACTGGGCCCGAGTCCCTCCTGGACCCCGGTACCCCCTTTACCCAGGGGTTCTGCCCCTCTGCAGCAACCCCCAATCTGGGTTTCCCCACTCAGGGAAACCCCCTATCCCCACCTCGCCTCAGTATCAGGATACTGCCAGTCACCGTCTAGCCCCCGTTCACTGGGGCACACTGCAGTGTACAAGCCACTCATCACAGGCAAGGGGGGTTTGGACCTGCTGCCTTGGCCTACCCCTGGGCTGCCCTCTGCAACCCCAGTACCCTTCTGGGCCTTTAACAAGGCCTGCAGCCTGGGGGGGTTTCTAGGCCGGAGCTCCCCAGCTCCTCTGGCCTTCCCGCAGCCCTGCTCCACTCTAGGTACCCTGTGAGCTCCTAAGCAGCCAGACCCTTCCCTCTCTAGAGGCAGAGAGAGACTGTTTGCTCCTGGCCCACTGCCCTCTTTTAAGGGCCAGCTGGGCCCTGATTGGGGCATGACCCCAGCTGAGGCTGCTTCCCCAATCAGCCTTGGAGCTGCTTGCCCCAGCCACAGCCCTCTCCCGGGCTGTTTTTAGCCCCTCCGGGCAGGAGCAGGGTGACCACCCCGCTACATGGAGGATAGCTAATGTAACATCATTTTTTTAAAAAGCCTCCAGCGGCAATCCTGGCAATTATAGGCCAGTAGGCCTAACTTCAGTATCAGGCAAATTGGTTGAAATGATAGTAAAGAACAGAATTATCAGACACATAGATGAGCACAGTATGTCGGGGAAGAGTCAACACAGCTTTTGTAAATGGAAATCTTGCCTCACCAATCTATTAGACTTCCTTGAGGGTATCAACAACCAAGTGGACATGGGTGATCCAGTGGATGTAATGTATTTGGACTTTCAGAAAGCCCTTGACAAGATCCCCCATCAAAGTCTGTTAAGCAAAGTAAGCAGTCATCGGATAAGAGGAAAGGTCCTCTCACGGATTTCACAAAACTGGGTGACTGGGCAACAAAACAGCAGATGAAATTTATGTTGATAAATGCAAAGTAATGCACATTGGAAAACATAATCCCAAATATACATACAAAATGATGGGTTCTAAATTAGCTGTTAACACTCAAGAAAGATCTTGGAGTCGAGTAGATGGTTTCGGAGAACTATCCACAAAGTGCAGTGGCTGTCAAAAATATAACTGGGTTCATAGAAGAATTATACTAGTTCACAGAGGATAGAGCCCTCAATGACTATTAGGCAAGATGGTCAGGAACACAACCACATGCTCTGGGTGTCTCTAAGCCTCCAACTGCCAGAAGCTGGGAATGGATAACAGGGTATGGACCACTCCATAAAATTGCCCTCTTATGTTCATTCTCTCTGAACCATCTGGCACTGGCCACTGTCAGAAGAGAGGATACTGGGTTAGATGGACTATTAGTTTGACCCAGTATGGCCATTCTTATGTTCTTATTAAGTTAATTGCAGTCAATAAGAAAAAAATTGTGAGATGGCAGGGTTTGCTACAGATATTAGAGTGGAGAAGCACCTCAAAAAAGTAAGTGAGTACATAACAAATTCTGAATGAAGATGGTGAAAGCTGCTGTTATATTTAATGTTTTCATTTAAGTTCCCATGAGTATTGATAGAAAGCACTTCCCAACAACTGTAGTAATTGAGCTACTCAAAGATGCTTTCAGCTTTGGAAATATATAATTACCTCAGGATAAAACAACTCTAAATGGACACAAGAAAAAAAACTACATCTCCTCCTAGGTATGGAGAGATTTGATTGCCTGCTTTTATGGCTGACTTATAATCCTATTATCCTAGCTCTGGCATTAATATAAGTGTCTCAAGGGGCTCTAATGTACTGCAAAAAACTTGAGCAGTTACAGTGAAAATGACAATTGTTTCTAAACATCTCAATCTTTTACTGATTAACAAAGACATTACCACGTATAAAGAGAGCAGAACTGAAGATACAGTAGCTGACAGGGGCGGCTCTAGCTTTTTTGCTGCCCGAAGCACGGCAGGCAGGCTGCATTCGGCGGCATGCCTGCGGGAGGTCCCCGGTCACACGGATTCGGCGGCATGCCTGCGGGAGGTCTGCCAGTCCCGCGGCTGCGGCGTACCCGCCGCCGAATTGCCACCGAATCCACGGGACCGGCGGACCTCCCGCAGGCATGCCACCGAAGGCTGCCTGACTGCCGCCCTCGCAGGGACCGGCAGGGTGCCCCCTGCAGCTTGCCGCCCCAGGCATGCGCTTGGAGCACTCGTGCCTGGAGCCATCGCTGGTAGCTGATCACATAAAAAAACTTAAAGAAGAAGAGATGACTGAATAAGTGTTAGGTCTTATTATTTTTTTCCAAATATTTATTTGTGATCAGTGTACTTCACAAAGCAGCTCACCTAAACCCCAATTCAGCAAAGTACTTATATGCTTTGCTGAACTGAGGCTTTAGCTGGCATGTGATAGTAAGTGTACTGTAGATACATAATTACATAAGTTTATTATCTTTTCAACTTCAGACGTTCATATAAGTTATTTACCAAAATTATACTATTTCTGAGAAAATAGTAAAATAAACTCTCTGTTTTAAGATTTCCCTAAAATACTAAACATACCCAACAAGTAAATCAAAAGCGTCAGAAAAAAGTCACCAAACCTCAATTTTAATCTAAAATGTTTATATTACAGTATGGTAAGTAATGGGCTGAGGAAAAGGATTTTAAAGCTTTTTTTTCATGTTGTTATGGAGCTTCCAAATAGTGGCCTAGAGTATTCCCATTAGATCCATGCATGTAGGGGGGCCTCAACTGCCACTGTAGAACCCATTTCATCCCCCTTGTCCCCTTGACCAAAGCCTCTCTGTACAGGTCAGGGTCTGTGCTGGGGAAAGGTCCAGAGGCTGGGCAGACCAAGTGAAGGAGTGGCAGGCTGGGAAGGGCCAAGAGGAAGGGCATTATTTCCCTTCTAGTCCTCCAGAAAAGTCTTAAAAGATAAGATTGCTATAGGCATCACCACAACCTAGGGCTGGGTATATATGCCACAAGACAGCCCTTAAGATGTCTGGTATAAGGTAAACAACATGTAATTATTCTTAAAGGACTGGAAATTCATAATAATTATCCCTATGCAAGCACCGATATTTCTGGTATTGTTACAATCTTCCCCAACCACACCAACAGAAATCATAGAATCATAGAATATTAGAGTTGGAAGAGACCTCAGGAGGTCATCTAGTCCAACCCCCTGCTCAAAGCAGGACCAACACCAACTAAATCATCCCAGCCAGGGCTTTGTCAAGATGGGCCTTAAAAACCTCTCAGGATGGAGATTCCACCACCTCCCTAGGTAACCCATTCCAGTGCTTAACCACTCTCCTAGTGAAATAGTTTTTCCTAATAGCCAACCTAGACCTCCCCCACTGCAACTTGAGACCACTGCTCCTTGTTCTGTCATCGGCCACCACTGAGAACAGCCTAGCTCCATCCTCTTTGGAACCCCCCTTCAGGTAGTTGAATGCTGCTATCAAATCCCCCCCTCACTCTTCTCTTCTGCAGACTAAAGAAGCCCAGTTTCCTCAGCCTCTCCTTGTAAGTCATGTGTCCCAGGCCCTTGATAATTTTCCCTCCACTGGACTCTCTCCAATTTGTCCACATCCTTTCTGTAGCAGGGGGCCCAAAACTGGACGAAATACTCCAGATGTGGCCTCACCAGTGCCGAATAGAGGGGAATAATCACTTCCCTTGATCTACTGGCAATGCACCTACTAATGCAGCCCAATATGCTGTTAGCCTTCTTGGGAACAAGGGCACACTGACTCATATCCAGCTTCTCGTCCACTGCAATCCCCAGGTCCTTTTCTGCAGAACTGCCGCTTAGCCAGTCGGTCCCCAGCCTGTAGCAGTGCATGGGATTCTTCCATCCTAAGTGCAGGACTCTGCACTTGTCCTTGTTGAACCTCATCAGATTTATTTTGGCCCAATCCTCCAATTTGTCTAGGTTACTCTGGACCCTGTCCCTACCCTCCAGTGTATCTACCTCTCCCCCCAGCTTAGTGTCATCCACTAAAAGTACAGAGCGTTTTGTTTGGAGGCACTGTTAACTTCTGGATAGCCATCCTCTCCCTGACTGTGTCTGAGGTGCATTAGAGACTTTGGTCTCTATGGGTAACATTTTCAGGAGTGTGCAAGTGACATAGGTGCCTCAGTCCCATTTTCAAACATGACTTAGGTGGTTAGGAGCCTATGTCTCATTAACTTTCACTGATACTTAAGCTCCTAAGCACACAGGTGCTGGAACTAGGGATGCTGGGGGTGCTGTAGCACCCCCTGGCTTGAAATGGTTTCCATCATATACAGGGTTTACAGTTTGGTTCAATGGCTCTCAGCTCTCCCACTATATGAATGGTTCCAGCACCCCTGCCTAAGCAGGTCAATCATGTTTGAAGATTGGGCTTAGGCTCTTAAGTAGAACCGGTCAGAAATTTTCGGATGGAACATTTTTCCACCAGAAAATGCTGCTTTATCAAAAATCAACATGTTCTCCAGGAATGTGTCTTTTTTGACAAAATTCTGATGGAAACCTGCCTACCAAGGATTACCACAACATGCCTGGTTTCCTGACAGCTCCCTGTCTGGCTCCTCAGGAGCCCACCTCATGTGCTAAAATGGAGCCAGAAGCCTGGAACCTCTGGAAGCTCCTAACTCCTTAGCAGCCTGGGCTTCCTGGTTCCAGGGCAGCCTGCAAAGTGGGCTGCTGAAGAATCAGGGATTCCAGGCTCCCAAAGCTCCTCATTAGACTGGGAGCTCTGGCTCTCAGGATCCCCAAGTTGTGCAGTTCCTCACTTGGAAGGTTGCTGGGGTTCTGGGCAGCCATGGAAACATTTCTAAAAAGGTTGAAATGAAATGGCCAAGTTGGAATTCCCATTCTGTGGACAATTTCTGCATCTCATTTTTCATTCTGTTTCAGAACCATTTTTTTTTTGGTGAAGTTTCAGTATTTCCTGCAGAACAGGATTTTCCATCTCTGGCCAGTTCTACTCCTAAATTACTTTTAAAATTTTACCCTTATCCAGTAGCAGTTCCAGGAAAGACGAGAAGCAGCCCTTCTATGTGTCCTATCCTGCTGCTGACCACCTGGGAGAATCCTTCCATGTAGAATCCTAGGATCCATCATGGGATTGGGCGAGCCTCATTCCCATTCCAGTTCTCTTCCCACTTGAAGGAACAATTGCACATCATAGAATTTCTGGATGCTCTCCTCTCCAGTCAAACCCATGGTAAACATTAAGTGAGGTAAAGATGCTTTCTACCTGGTATTCTTTCCTCATTTCATATCTCTTCCCCCACACATCACCACCATTATTTTTAGCTAGTTTATTGTTTCTCTCAGACAGCTGTTGTGAAATTTTCTAAATCGTTACAGTGCAGTGCATTCTTTTCATTGTAGACTGCTAATCAGCCATATGTCTTGATTTGTACTAAAGTTAAGCCCAGATTTGGGGATCTTATGTGGATCCAACCTCCCACCCATTCTGGGGAAGTTGGGGGTCTGGATTTTGCAGTTCAGCATACACATCAGATGCAGTGGGGTTTAGCCCACGAAAGCTTATGCTCAAATAAATTTGTTAGTCTCTAAGGTGCCACAAGTACTCCTGTTCTTTTTGCGGATACAGACTAACATGGCTGCTACTCTGGAACCTGTCATTAAAAACACAGATACCCCTAACCTGGCCAGAAAGTTGTTTGATGGTTCAGTTAGTTTGCAAGTCTATCATTCAGCCCTGCGAATGTCAGAAAGGTACAAATGAAACTACCATTTCAGATCAAATAATACATAGCTGGAAGATGAATAACTATGAAAATATGGAGATTCATGCTTACAAATGATGTGAGCAAATATACTGAAAAACACAGGAGACTTGTCTTCACTGTGTAGTTTAACATAATTAAACTGCCAACACTAAAAATCAGCACATTTTATTTATTGATTTATAGCTGGTTATTGATAATGTGAACATACCTGTAAATAAAATGTTCCCTTAGGTTGTGCATATAGCATTAAAAAGCTATAATCCAAATTCTGTTTAGTTCTCCACCTAAATATAAGCAACACATTCTGTTAAACTTTTTCTGGATTTCTCAATGGAGTTATCAGCATAATACAGACATTAGAACACTGCAGTTATGAAGTCTATACTTGAAACTACTCCCACCCACTGTTAACTGGATCAGAGGAAAGCTAGTAAAAAAAAAAAAAGTGTCTGATTCAAAATAAACTCAGTTTTAGAATTTCCTCTATGCACAGCACATGAACCAATTTATACATGTCAGGTGAACTAAACCACTCTTCTTGTTTTGTTATAAACAGCAACAGTCAACACACAGTTATAATTTAATGAGATTTCACCATGCAGTAAAATAGAGTGCTTTTATGAGTCAACACAGAAGCAGGTCGATGAACTTAATTGTAATATTTAATAGCAAAATGTAAATTTTTGTCTACAAAGCAAACTATCTCATTTTACTATCAATAAAGTTGATATTTGTTAATCTGCGACAAGACTTTAAAGAAGCAGATTTATAAAAAATTATATGCAAAAAGATTTCCAGAAATTAATTACTGTAGTACATTTGATAGGCTTATGACTTTAATTATCAAATTCCATGTACCTGATACATTCCTGAGCTAGGTATATTTTTACCTTTATTATCTGAGAGTATATATATTTTCAATTTTCAGTACCTCATAATTTTGTTCAGCAGTAGAGATCAAAGAGGTGATCATTTCATACTTGTCACTAAATCTTTTTCAGGCAGTCTTGCCCATATAGTTTCAGTGGGGGCAATAATGCTTGTGTGAATAAAGAGGGTAGGATTTTGCCATTCATCTAGTACTTAAGACCTTGTAATTAATCTGTTCCTCATTCTAAACATTTTCTAAACATTCCTTCTGAAAAGTGAGAGTCCCTTAAAATCTATCATGCTCATCAGAAGATAGTTAATTTAAAAATTTACAAATAATCACCTGGGGCCAAAAGTTAAAAGGAGCTCAAGGCCAGATTAGAAAGTGCTCAAGCACCCAACATGGGAAATTCCAATATTACAAAGTTTGTTTTCATCCCAAATTGGGACAAAAGTTAAAATATCAAAATCTGAGTGGAACACAATGCCTCAAAAGTGATTTAGAATGATCAAAAATGGGACTATTTAGACATTCCTGAATTTAAACATTTCAATTTGGTTTCCAAACTGATTGCAATGTTTCATTCTGCATCAATTCGACACTGAAAAGTGTCGACCTGAGCTACCATGGTGCCTTATGGGAATTGTAGGTTGAGCACGCCATGCCATCAGTCTCCTTTCTGGGCCATGCCCCCCAGTTGAACTGCATCTCCCATGACTCACCACCATGATTGAACCAGAGAAGAGACTAACATGGTTCATGGGAGATGCATCCAGCCAGAGAGGAGAACAGGAGCATGAGGCACCATGGCAGCTCAGGCAGACACAGATCTGAACTGAAATTAAACATTTTGATTTTTGACAAACCAAGGTATTTCGATTTGGGTCAATCCAACTTGAAATGAAATATTTAATTTGTTTCGGAATGAAAACTGATAAAACTTTGGAAAAAAATCAAAATTTCCCGTGAAAAATGTCAAATTTGTAGAAATTGCATTTTGATGAAAAATTCCCAACCAGCTCTATTGATATTAAATATTGTTTGTGCTTATTATTTTTGAAATTCCACAAAGCTTATTATAAAAAAAAAGAGTTCCTCCCTTGCCTTATCTATAAAGGTTTGAGGATAATTGCAAAATACAAATTATAGCTGTGCAAGTCTAAGAATTTGGGCCTTGATGGGAGCAAATAGGAATATTCTACTCATATGTACCAAATATATTTGCTCTCTAGAAAGAATGGGATTTAAATTTTTTAAAAAAGCAACCTTATATTTCATTCATGTATGCAACATGCACTACTGTTCTGCTGCTGTCATCTGTGTTGCTTCAAACTGGCAGTTCATTGCTCTTGAGCACATGAAAGTGGAGCCATGAAAGTTGTTGGTGACAATCTAAACTTATTTTTGGTCTACAAAAAACTGATTGGCTTCTGTAAACCAACCAGTTTCAGATTATAGTTTCCTGCTAATGAATTTGAAGCAAGTGGGCCAATGATACCACCAGGAGTTAGTAAAGATGATTAATTATATTACCGTATTGTTCCGAGTATAGGCCGCTCCTGATTATAAGCCGCACCCTTAAAGTTTGGTGCTATTTTTAAAAAATTCCAATATACCGTATAATTGTTTCAGGTTGGGCAGCCCAGAGCCTTTTGATTCCCGGCCGCGGCTGGGATTTAAAGGGCTCTGGGCTCCCCGCCGCGGCGGGCAGCCCAGAGCCCTCTGATTCCCCGCCGCGGCTGGGATTTAAAGGGCTCTGGGCTCCCCGCCGCAGCTGGGGATCCCGATTATAGGCCGCACCCCTAATTTAAAGATTTAAATTAGGGGAAAAAAGTGCGGCCTATACTCGGGACAATACGGTATATAGAAGTAAAAACAACAAAAGTTAGGCCATTTATCACCATACCATACTAATCTTTATAAATCATGATCTGACACTATACACTCAGTTTTAAAACAGTTGGATTTTTAGAAGCAGGACTACAGGGAGAATGTTTAGCTCTCACACTGAAGTTGATGGACACCGACAACAACATTGGTTTCCCCCATACTTACACTTGTATTAAATAAATTTTCATGACCGTCAGTTTAAACTTACAGTGCTTTATCTCTGAAATACACCAAAACTCATCAATTTAAATACAGTGGACTATTTAAAGAAGTTACTGTTGAACAAAATTCTTGGAAAGTTTTTACATAGCCTATCTTACCTTACTCTTTCCTTTGAGTCTCCAAATGTTTCCTTGAGATTGGAGAGGTCTGGGTAATAGGAAGCAAGAGGGGAAATAACCTCAATAACGCCCGACTGCACTTCGTTAGGGAAGCTGTAAAGAAAAGATTAATAACTACGGGCTAAATCAACAAAGGGACTTAGACATTGCAACTGCCAGCATTGCAATGCCTAATGTTTAGGCACCCTGATGCTCGGTGGAATCCTGAGCACCAAGTTATACAATGCATGGGGAAAGTTAGGCACCTAAGAATGGGATTCTCAGAAGCCAGAAAGCTGATCAGGGCCTAAGCTAGCCAGTAGGAAATGCTGAGGAGAGGAGCAGGATCTAGGCCCCATGCTTCACATGTAGTTAGGTGCCTAAGTGCGGATCACAGGGAGGTGATTATCTCCACTTGGAATTCACAGCCATGAATCCTTTCCTGGAGTTAGGTGCCTAAGTCAGGTCAGCCCTTTCTCACAAAAATGACAGACAGAGAGAAAGAGAGAGACCACTCCATCACAGCCAATAGCCCAGAGGTTACAGAACTCATCTACGATATGGGAAACCTGTTTTTCAAATACCTACTCAGCCCAGTTTTGAGCAGGAATTTGAACCTGGATCTCCCAAGTCAGTTCCCTAATCACTAGGCTGTTGGGTATTCTGGGATGGGTGTACAGACACACACACACACACTCTCTCTCTCTCACTTATTTCTTGATCTGCTTCCCCTGACTGTCTGGCATGCTCTGCGAATCCCTACGAGATCAGGCCCCACAGGTGAGACAGGCAGAGGAACAACTAGTTTGAGAATCCTGCTGGGTCTTAGACATCAGCTAGGATGCCGAGCAGCTCAGTGGAGTCAGGATTCAGGTGGTTTTGTGCATGCCCACTGGCAAAAACTTAGGTGCCTAGGGAATTTAAGCACCTACAGGTTTAGGTGGTAACTGACTTGACATTTTAAAGATCTCAGTGGTGCCTAAGGGGGCAGTTAGGTATTTAAGAACTTGTCTACACAATGGGATAATATACTCAAAGGGGATGTGATTTCTAAAACACATTAATTGGTCCATATAGACCCTGCTGGTGCACGCTAAATGTTCCCTTGTCTGCTTTGATATAGTGCTGTTTGAAACAGTACTATGTTAAAGCATACTAGGGAACCCTTAGACCTGCTGGTGCACACTACACGAGCCAATTAATACACATTTTAGTGTACTTTAGAAATCACTCTCCCGTACAGCTCATTACTCACCATGTAGACAAACCCTAAAATTCCTTGTGGATCTAGCCCTCAGGTGTTAATCCTGGCATGGGGAACTGTCCAGGCAGTTCCTATCCCCATGTTCCACCCCAGACCATATCTACATGGGCAAAAAGATCTGTTTTTAAAAATCAAGCTAACTCAGTTAAATAAACTTAACTCAACTGAAAAGTATACTGAGGCTTGGTCTATACTTGGAAGTTTTACGGGAATAACCATTTTGGTTCAGACATTTTACTAAAATAGTTAAATTAGTAATAGCCCTAATAATAGCCCTAATGTGGATGTAATTATACTGGTATAAAAGTGACTTATACTGGTATAGTTATTCCCTATCCTGTATGGGAATAGCTATGTGCTATAGAGTAGAGATGTCACATTTCATGTACATTCTTCATGAAGTCTTTGGCTTTCCTATGACACACTTCCTGCTGTGGAGCAGAAACAAAGGAACGTAGAACAGGACAGTAGCAGAAAGTTCTACCACCTTATTTCTGTGCATAGTTTCCATTCTTAATAAAGGGTTATCTTCAAACTGGTCTGCTCGTTGGTAAAAAATGGTTACCTTCCTTTCTATAACTGTTCTTTGAGATGTGTTTTACATGTTCAGTTCCACTGTAGGTGATTCAGAAGCAAACACACATGGAGGTGGGTTCGGAATCTACCTGAACAGAGATTGTAAGACAACCCATTCGAAACTGGCATAATCTCTGGACTGATGCGCAATGGCATAATGAGAAGCAAAACTGTGGACTAATGACCAAGTGGCTGCTTTACAAATATCTACAATTGGCACTGGCCCCAAGAAAGTTGCAGAAGCTGCCTGTCCGGTGATAGAATGCACCAACACTCTAGTCAGCAGAATAGTATTAGCCAGTTGGTAGCACAAACACGCATGAAGTGGGACCCAGTATGAGATTTTCTGAGTGGAAACTGGTTGGCCCTTAGCTCTGTCTGCAACCACTACAAACAACTGCATAGAGGATCTAAAAGATTTACTCCAGTCCATGTAGAAAGCTAAAACCCTTCTCACATTCAATGAGTGAAGCTGTTCCTCATCCCTATGTGCATGGAGTTTTGGAAAGAACAATGGCACACAGATTGCTTGGTTAACATGAAAATCAGAGGCTACTTTCAGGAGAAATTTTGGGTGAGGACAGAGATAAACTTTATCCTTATGGAAAACTGTGTAGGGGGGTTCTGACAACTCGCCCATCCTTTTGGCTGAGGTAATTGCCACTAGAAATGATATGTTCATGGAAAGAAGAGAGCAAGTTGCCAGGGGCTCAAAGGGAGGTCCCATCAATTTTGCTAGAACTAAGTTCAGATCCCCAGGAAGGATGGGGTTTCATACATATGGGCATAATCTGACCAAGTCTTTTAGGAATTGAGTGATGGGGTTTGAAAAAAGGAATCTATCATCCACCAAGAAGTGGAAGGCCAGAATGGCTGCGAGATGCACCCTTATATAGCTAATAGCCAAACTCTGTTTTAGATCTAGCAGATAGTCCAGCACGAGGTCCAGGGGTGCCTGCTCTGGAGATGTACCTTTCGCATGACACCAGATGGAGAAATGCTTCAGTTTAGCCATGTAAGTGCTTCTAGTTGAGAGTTCTCTGCTATTCAGAAGCACTTCTTGAATGTCCTTCAAGCAGGACTTTTCAAAGGGTATCAGCCATGAAGCATCCATGCTGTCAAATGAAGAGCTTGGAGGCTGGAATGGAGTCCCAGAAAATTACATCTGAATCCAATAGGAGAGAGAGGGGAGGCTCGACTGACAAGGATATCAGGATCAAGTACCAGTGTTGATCACGCAATGCCGGTGCTACAAGGATAAGGTGAACATAGTCTTGTTTCACTTTGAAAACAAGGCTGGGAAGCAAAGGAATCAGGGGGAAAGCATACAGGAGAAATTTCTTCCAGGATAGAGAAAAGCATCTGTCAACGAGCCTGGGCCAAGCCCTCCTTGGAAGCAGAACTGATGTCATTTTCTATTGGTTCTTGTTGCAAACAGCTCCACTTGGGAAGTTCCCTAGAGCTGGAAGATAGACCTGGCCACATTTGAATGTCATGACCACTCGTGGTGAACGGAGAAGGATTTGCTCAGCTTAACTGCTAATATGGTCTGTTTCTCAGGATGATAAGCAGCTCTGAGATGAATTGGGTTGGCTAAAAAGAAGTTCCAGAGGCAAACTGCCTCCTGGCACAGTTAGTTCGACCATGCTCCTGCTTGTCTGTTTATGTAAAACATGGTCGCCGAATTGTCTGTCAGAATTAACCATTTTTTCCCCCACTACATGGGGGAGGAGGACCAAGCAGGCTAGACATACCTCTCAACTCCCTGACATTTATGACTCTTTTGAGACTACCAAAGACCTTGAGTCTGCAGGGACCCCATATAAGCTCCCCAGCCCAGAGAAGACATGTCTGTGACTAGAGGGAGGGTTAGTAGCGGGGGGAGAAAGGGAACCCCCATGCAAACTTTCAGAAATGACAAAATTAACATTGGCACTACAACCACTTTATCCAAATGGTGATGACTCAGGGCACACATTGATCCTAGCCATGCCTGCAGCTTTCTGAGGCGTGATCTGGTGTGCTGAACTACATAGGTACATGCTGCCATGTGACCGAGAAGACTGAAGCAGCTGCATATTGTTGTGAGACGGCATGCTCTCAGTTGCAGCACTAAATCCTGTAAAGTTTATAACCTGGCTTGTGGTAGCAAGGCCATAACCTTTATGGAGTCTAAGACTGCCCTGATTAATTCTTTTGTCTGTACCAGTTTCAGGATTGATTTGTCTCGATTTACTAGAAGCCCCAGTGCATCACATGTGGACAGGACAGTTGATTCACTGGATAGAACTTGAGCCTTAGATCAACCTCTGATCAACCAGTCGTCCAGGTATAGGAATATATAGACACCTAATTTTCGTAGGTGAGCTGCTATGACTGCCATACATTTTGTGAACACTCGGGGAGCAGCTGACAGACTGAACACAAGCACTGTGAACTGATAATGGCACCCATTCACCACAAATCTGAGATACTTCCAATGGTCGTGACGTATTGCAACATGGAACTAAGAATCCTTTAAGTTGAGGGCAGCATCCAAGTCCCCCTGCTCCAGGAAAGGAATATCTGAAGCTAGGGTCCATCATGTGGGATTTTATTTTCTTCAGGAATTTGTTCAACTGTCTCAGATCTAAAATAGGCCTGAGACCCCCTTTTGTCTTGGGGATCAGGAAGTAGTGAGAATAGAAGCCCTTCCCCCTGAGGTACAAGGGGACTTCCTCTGTGGCCCCTGCCGGAAGAAGAGATTGGAGATCCTGTTGAAGGGCAATCTTGTGAGAGTGGTCCTGGAGAGGATTGGGGAAGGGGGATGAGGGGTAGAAATTAACTGGATGGTATACCCAGTTCCACTGTGCTTAAGACCCACCAGTCTGAAATTATGTGGACCCAAGCACTTAGAAATGGGATAAGCAACTGGTAAACAAATGATGGGGAACAGAGGGAGCTATGGTGACTTGTACACTGTCCTTGACAAACCCATCAACATGCCTCTTTGAATGAGGCAGCTGGACACGATGAGCCCATTGATGCTTAGGAGGAGGGCAGTGGAGGGCATCTCCTATAACCTTTGCCCTTTTTTCTTGGCGGATCTTGAGATCGGGAAGCTAACCCTGGTATCTGTATGGCTGCTGCAGATGAAACTGCTTTCTTCTCGTTGCTGGGGTATAGATCACCAGGGATTTGAGCGTTGCCCTAGAATCCTTAAGGTTATGAAGCCTGTCATTTGTTTTTTTCTGAAAAGAGGGAGGGATCTTTGAAATGAAGGTCCTGGATAGTCTGTTGGACTTCTAGAGATAGCCCACAAGACTGCAACCATGTACACCTTCTCATAAGAACAGCTGATGCCATGGTTCAAGCTGCCAAATCTGCACTATCCAAACTGTCCTGGAGGGCAGTCCTGGCGACCAGCTTACCCTCTTCAGCCATTACTGCAAATTCTTTTCTACAGTCCTCTGGTAGCTTGTCTTGAAATTTCATGATGTTCTCCCAGAGGGTGATGTTATATTGACTCAGGAGAGCCTGTTGGTTTGCAATCCTGAGTTGTAGGCTTCTTGAAGAATAAAGCTTGCAGCCAAACAGGTCCAGCCTCTTTGAGTCTTTGCCTTTTGGCATTGAAGCTTATTGTCCCTGTCTTTCCCACTCATTTGCACCTCCCACCACAAGAAAACCAGGAGAGGATGATAAAAAAATGTTCATATCCCTTAGAGGGGACAAAGTACCTCCTCTCAACTTGTTTTACTGCCGGGGGCAAGGAGGAGGGTGTCTGCCAAACGGCCTTGACTGGCTCCAAGAGGCTTCATTAATTGGTAGTACCACCCTGGCTGGGTCACCGATACTAGGATGTCGTCCAATTTATGAAAGCTTTCATGCACCTCTTCTGCTCGAATGTCAAGTACAGAGGCCAATTTTTTTAAACTATCTTGATAAGCTCTGTGGTCCTTTGGCAGCTGTGAGTCACTTGATGGCTCCACAGCCTCATCTGGTGACGAGGATGAAGATGCAACAAACATATGAGGTGGTGGTTGGTCTGTGGCTTGTAGCAGGGAAGATGCCTGAGTGGCTTTTGGAATGATGCTCTCAGTACCAGTGTCTCCGGTGCACTCTCCATGATAGCAAGCAAGATGGTTGAGAGGAGATCCTAGCCCAGATGGGGGATGGAGGCAAGACCCCACAGTGTCCATAATGGCTACTTATATAGGCCCGGGACCTATCCTTGCCCAAGTCATTGGCCCTTAGGAGGATACCAATGCTGGGGCTGCTGCATGACACAGGGTCCCAATGACTCTGATGGAGGGCATGTTCTCCATCCTGGGTGGGATACAGAGGACCTCACCTCTGAGTTGGGGAAGAAGAGTCAGATGCTTCTGACAGTGGAGGTACAAATCCAGATGGGACTGGTGAGAAATAGCCTGATCCCAGGGATGGTGGTACTGGGGAAATCATGGGAAGTGACTACACAGGCTTTTGTGGAGGTTTGGGTAGTGGCACCATAGGATCTCAATCGGGACAGGCATGAACCATGGGCATCCATACTGGCTGTGGACCTTCTTCTGCCAGTGATACTAGTACTGAGAGGCTAAGCAAGTCTCTCGTGGCTGCATACTCTGGTAACCCCTCCAGGGTTGTTGGGATCAACGCTGTCTTTTGGCTCCACAAATAAATGTCTTGGCTCCACAAATGTCTTTCGGGGGATGGCCTTGACAGACCTAGCACAAACTCTGGAGGCAGCAATCCCCTCTTGGGACGAGACGAGTGTTCAGATGGGGGGGGGGGGGGGGGTCTCTTCTGAATGTTTTTTCAGGTCTCTGCCTCTATCTGGCTTCAGTATTGACGCAGCCAAGCAAAGAACCATACCTGAGGAAGGCCTAAGCCTTTTCTTCAGAACAGGGGAACGGTCCTGAGGAGCCGCAAACATCTCCAGTGGAGTGCTCCATACTGAAGTTGGCAAACTTGGATGCTCTCCATGTGTGAAGACTCTGATGGGGGTCAAAGTGCTGCCTCCATAAGCGAGCACTTAGCCTCACTGCCTTATCTTTTTTTGAACAGTGTTTGAATCCTTTGCAAATATGATATTTGTCACTAGCATGGGATTCCCCCAATCATTTCAAGCAGGCCAGATGTGGGTCACTGACTAGCATGGGTTTTGCAAGGTCCAGCAGGACTTAAACCCTGGCAAACACAGCATCATTCCAATACTAGTCCCAGTATTGAAAGATAAAAAGCGGTCAAACAAGACCAAAAATGGGAACCTAACTACAATAAAAGCTGTGTTATCCAGCACTTTATCAATCAGAAAGCTCTATAAACCAGGATTTCTGATCTTCAATAGGGTTGCCAGGTGTCCAGTTTTCGACAAGAATGCCCGGTCAGAAAGGGACCTGGCAGCTCCGGTCAGCACCGCAAACTGGGCCATTAAAAGTCCGGTTGGCACAGGGCCGGCAGGCTCCCTACGGCTCCCTGGAAGCGGCGACATGTCCCTGCTGCTCCCAGGTGGAGGAACGGCCACGGGGGCTCCATGCACTGCCCCCGCCCCAAGCACTGGCTCCACAGCTCCCATTGACTGGGAACCGCAGCCAATGGGAGCTGCGGGGGCGGCGCCTGTGGGCGGAGGCAGCGTGCAGAACCGCCTGGCTGTGCCTCCATCTAGGAGCAGCAGGAACATGTTGCTGCTTGCAGGGAGCTGCCTGAGGTGAGCGCCACCCCTGAATCCGGCACCCCAAAACCCCTCCTGCACCCCAACCCCCTGCTCTGAGCCCCCTTCCACACCCAAACTCCCTCCCTCTTAGTTAACCAGAATTTTTGACTTACTGGCACCCTCCCATTCCCCCCCATTTACTTTACTAACTATAACTAATAAACTAGTAAAAAAAGAAAAGAAAAAGACAGGATCTGTATACAGAAAGGAGTGAGGGAAGCACTTGAGTTAACAAGACTGGTGGTAAGAAGGAACTGAGGGGGTTTGGGGTGGCTCTGCTCTCTTATACCAGCATGCATGACTAGTGGGGATAGAGGGCGCTTGAGCCACCCAATGATACCACTGAGGGGAAAAAATCTGCAACATCTGAGCACAGGGCATGCACACACCTACAGTGGAATGGATATGTGCAATCACACAAAGAAGAAGTTCATAAGCTATACCAGGATAAAGCTCCTTTATACTGATATAACTATATCCACATGGAGGGGGGGGCGGAGAGGAGGGGCTGTACAACTTTCTAGTGTAGACAAGTCTTTAATTCTTTTGTAAACACAATTTAAGATCTTTAAGAAAGCGTGGATTGACCGCGTTCTAGTCTTTTTTGCCAGTGTTGACGAGGCCACAGTGATTTAATTTGGATTCCAAATGGATATAAAGGCCTATTACACGGTCCCTGTGCAGGATCAAGGACTAAATTGCATTTGCTGAGAAGAATAGATATTTAGTAAAAAATTTTCTCCAGAGTAGCATTTATAATATCGGCCAAGTAAATCTTTGGTATTACACTACTGACTTCAGTAGGGATAAGACTACTTATGAGTAAGAGTTTTCAAAATTGGGTCCATAATTTTATACAATAAAACAAAAAATACAAATGCAAGATTAAAAAACATCAAAATAGGAGCATGTTGATGCAAGAGAAGGTAGAATGCTGCTATACAACAGTAAAAGAGGATCTGTCCTGCAGTAACATTTCTAAGAACTATAAGCTATATGTAATACAGATAATCAATTCAGAAGCAGGTTTAGGAATCAAGAAAAAAAAAAACAGCAACACCATGAATACAGCACAATGTACATAATGAACAGCCATACTGGGTCAGACCAAAGGTCCATCTAGCCCAGTATCCTGTCTTCTGACAGTGGCCATAGCCAGATGTTTCAGAGGGAATAAACAGAACATGGAAATTATCAAGTGATTCTGTGATGTTACACCCCATATTCTTCATAGAAATATGGTTATGATATGAATATGGCCTAGCTAAGATATATTTTATGCAAGATGGGTCTTGTAAGGTATCATTGGAAAGATTATGATTTACTGAATGTGATTGTCCAATTTGTATGCATGTATCTTTTCTTTATCTAAAGTTAGGAACATTGACTATGTAACAATTACAACTGTGTGTGTATTTGGGAGACACCCACCAGACAACCGGCCATCACAGCCTTGATGGGCCACTAGGAAGAAACAATAAGACTGTGAAGATACTAATCTCTCTCCTTCTTGAAAAGGCATCCTGGGATGTTGCTGTGACACTACCAGGTCAGGTGATAAAATCACCTGCTACAAAATATCACCGTGGACACTGCTGGTACTTTTCCTCTGTCAGGGGACGGGGATCAAACAAAGGTTTCCCACCTTAGGTAAATCCTTTTTAAGGCTAGGGAGGGGGTTAATCTGGACTCTCCTCCATTGCCTACCAAGAAGAAAGACCACTAAAAGTACTAACCTGAGAAAAAAGCAGGGGTGAGTCCAGACTGAGACAGGGGTCCAGTCTGTAAGAAGAAATAACTGGAACTCTAAGCTACTGAAACTCTGCAACTTACCTAAAACAACATTTAGGGTGAGAAATTGCTTCTTGAAACCAGTCTCTAAGATTTTAAGCTTAGTATGCGTATTTTGTTTTATTTGCTCAGTAATCCGCTTTGTTCTATTTGGTATCCCTTATAATCACTTAAAATCTGCCTTTTATAGTTAATACATTTGTTTTATTTATTATTAACCCAGTTTGTGCAATTTCTAATGGGGGGGGGCAAGAAGTTGTGCATATCTCTCTTCACATTGAGGGAGAGGGGGAATTTTTATGAGCTTGCGCTGTGCAGATCTTTCTATACAGCGCAAGACAATATACCTTTGGGTATGCTCTCCAAGGGAGGGGAGAACCTGAGTGCTGGGGCAAGTCCCTTAAACTGAGTCTTCCCAGAACTGATCTCAGTGTCTATGTCTTTCTGCAGCTGGATGTGGCCCTGCCTGTGTGTGTGCTTGAGGAGGCTTAAGAGCCTGCATCAGCAAGACACGGTAAAGGGGGCCCATGCTGGTAGAACAGGCAGGCTCAGTGGTATCCCAGTACATCAGGTGGCACCTTAAAGGGGGGCAATGCGTCCTGTCATTAAGTCCCAGTTTCTGGATGTAGATATTATCTATTATACTCGGTCATTCAACTGCCTTTCCACTTTGTATCCTCCTTGCATTTAATTATTCTTTAGTGAGTACAGGTTGATACTTAAAAAGCATCATCAACAATGCAATGTTTTTCACAGTCAGTTAAAGTAGCTGCAGTCAATATACCATTTAAATGGGCAATTCAAGCACTTGTCCCTTTCAAACAAAGACTCAGTTTTTCAAGTGTTACTAAACATCTGCCGGAGAGTAGGATAAGAGCAAGCAAAATTACAGTGAAATCTCAGCCTCAGCTGTATTTCTTCATAACAGTCACACTTGAATTCAGTCTTTCAAAGCCTTTTCAAAATTACTTCATATTGAATGGCAATACAGACAACTGAATTAGTGCATTTCATTGAAGCAGATTGCTATCCAAAATCCATGGCCCTTAAAAAAAGAAGTAGAACTGCTACCCAAACTATCAAACAAAGACACTTAGAAAACGTCACAGATCTCAGCACAGATAACTATAGATTTTAGGGGACTGAGGTCAATGGGGATACAGTGTATGAATACAAAGGTGCTTTGGATTGCACTATTAATTCCTTGGAAAGCAGGCTCACATTGAAGAAAATTAACGCATGTCTCAAAGGTTAGAAATGCAACCTAAAATCATTGAATTACGAAATGTGAGTAATAGCACCATTTCAGCAAGTTTTAATTTTGTAGTTCATTGTTGAAATGCTGCAACTTTTCATGTAAAACTGAAAAGCAATTAGCCATACAATAGGTCCTGAGGGAGGACTTACCTGGTTCTAACACTTTCTGCAATACTGTTAACATACTCTGCATTCACCTAAAGAAGTAAAGAACAAAAAAGTATCTAACACACTCCTTTTTACCCAATTTAATATTTTCATTAACTTCCAGTCTAATTGATATAAGTATACGCACAAAACACTTCACTGCCTAATTTTTTTATTCTAGGCAAGAGTAATTATATCAGTGTTCCTATAACTAAATATTGTTGTGTTACCCAGGCATCTGAATTTATATTATAAATCATAGATGCTTCATTTGTGTGTAAGGTTCTCATCACTTTAGTAAGAGAGAGAACACAGATTTGTGGCAATCTGTCTATGGCCTCTAGTTGTGAGGACTAAAGTATGCCCTTCTGATCCTGTTCTCAGTAAAGAGGTCATTTGGATTAATCATCAAAAAATCACTAACTTTTATTAACCTGACCCTGTTGTTAGGGAGAAAATTCACCTGTGCAAACTTTCCTTGCCTCAGGCTATCCATATCCAAAGTTTTAAACAGGAGTTTGCTCCTCATTTAACTAACTGGTGACATTTAGCCAGGAAATTACAATGTCAGATTTTGCTCATTGTTGCTGCTCCATACAACTAGCAGTTTTAGTATGGAAAATTCAGGCTTTAACTAAATGAAAATCTAACACTACTTAAAGGTGTTGTTTGTTTGGAGATGTAGGGGTCATCCTGCCAGTTTAGGATTGGTTATTTTAAAAAGTTATAGCCAAGCTTCATCACAAGATATACATTAAAACAGCAATAAGTCAAGAATACATAACTGTTGAGGGTTGACAAGAGAAAGCTACTTCAACAACTGTGTTATCCACATACAGACATGATACTACTTAGAGTTACCCATGATGCAAGCATTTGTGAACCTGATTCCCAGAAGCTTCAAGAGCTAATAAAGCTACTGTGTCCTAAACCACTTCACTCCTTTGAAATTGGGAAATTACACCAAGTTAGAAGTGACCCTGAGGATTTCTGGGGAGGGATTCTACCCTTCCTACTCTATGCTACTCTGGCCTGGCCCCTATACACTGCTACAGCAGCATAAAGAGACAAGAAAAAAATCTTTAGCTGGCTGGTGGGGAGTTCCTCTGGTGCAGGCACTATGCAAAGCTGCTGTAACAGCCTTACATAGGATGTCTCACAAGCTCCTACACTGGATATATGCTGGGGGAGGGGCAGAGCTTAAAGCAACCTTAGCCTCCCACCCTCTGGGCTGTATCTGTGTGTGCTGCACCTCTTGGAGGTGCAGCACATAACTGCACACCTCTTAAATAACATGGTGTTAAATGTAACTTATCACTCAGTGTAGGCAGGGATTGTTTTAATTAATACCATGTCAATTGGTCATGGCTAACTCTAGTGTGAATCTAGTATTTCTGCCTCTGCCCTCCATTAGGGGTCCACCAAAGAGGCAACTTTAATTCCCACTGAGGAGCCATAGCAGCTCCACCAGCAGGAGTCACCATGGAGTAACTGAATTGATATACTCCCCAGCTGTCCTGGCCACCTCTCCTTCACAGCAAGTATTACACTTTTACCTCAGGGATGGCCTATTACTGCCTACCCCTCATAAGTAGCTTCTTTATGCCACTGCAACATAGACCCCTTGCAGAGCACGGCCTTATCAGGACTTATCCCACTGTAAAATAGTTTAATGTTTAAGATTAAATTGGTAAATTTAGCTAAACTAGAAACTAGAAACAGTAAATTGAGACTTCCACAGTGATCTGGACCAGAAAGAGACATGAGGATCCTATTTAAGCTGATAATACCTAGATCACACTTCACCTTATTTATAGTTTGAACAGTTATAAATGTGGTTAACTAAATGAGTAAACTTTCTTTTACATTTAATAATTACATTTAATAAATAACTGGAAACTAGCAGTTAAAGAATGCATAAAGACAGATAGATTGTGAGAGCGGATGTGGGTCCCCAACCACCACCATCTGTCTGCAAGGAGTTGTTGCTAAATAATGCACTTTTATTAGGTGTATTTCGTAGCTATAGTTCTTTTACCATAAGAACAAGAGATTCGGGAGAGGAAAATTCCCACTTACCTGAAACAGCCTAATTTTTTCAAACAAGAGCTATTTATGTTTTGTAGATTTTATAACCACAGTAATTGCTTTTCTCCAAAAAACTGTCACTTTGCATGCAATCTGCTAGAGCGTCAGAGCACCTTGTAAAATACTCATAATCCTAAATAGCTGACAAATACCTCTATTTCTTTCAAATTAAGGTAATAAACTCATATTTTGTCAGGTTCTATGGACTTTTGTGGATGACAGTTTTCTAATCCTTTCATTCTCAGAATAGAATACTTTGCCTTAGAGACAAAAATGAATTCATATGATTTTATTTGAAGGAACTGTGACTACAAGAAGAGCAAGAGTGCCTGTGAATATAATCAATCTCGGGTGGCTGAATGCCACTTGTCCCTCTAAGAAGTTGGTGTGTACAAAGGGCAGGGACTATAGGGACAAGTGGCATTCAGCCACCTGAGATTGAGCAATAACACGTCTGTGATGCCCTTAGATGTCCAGGGCTGCACACGCGCTACACTGACTGGCTCAGCGTCTCTCTCCCCTATGCCGACAGGTGCGGGTAACCCGTTGAACCCCATTCGTAATGGGGATCGGGGATTGCAATTATTCCCCATGAACGAGTAATTCCCAGTAAGTGTGGGTCATAAGCTCGTGTGAATATAACGTGACAGTTGTTACCTGTACCATCTTTTTTCCCCACAGTTCTTTTCTAGACAAGAAGACCAAGGCACTGACCACTATACATGTCCTAATAGGCATAAAGTTTGGTAATTTTATGACTGCCAACATCATTCCAAAGGAATACGTCAGCTTCTAGCATTTAATTAAATAGGATTCCATCCATTTCTTGACCATGTTATTGGTCCTTTATTGAAAAGTAGGGATATTTTCCCAAATTTGAATTGCATGGAGAAATCCTTCCAAAAGCAATGATGATCAGTAAATGGAAGTGCTTCATACACTACTATACTCAGACGTAGATTCCTATATTGTCTCTTTAACAACATAAATACACCTGTTCATACTAACTTACCTCTGCTACAAAGATAACCACTACACAATCATTCTTTTGCTCTGCAGACATCTCATAGAAGAGAGAGTTCAATGTGCCCAGCAGATAACTTTGTTTTCCCCTTTTCACAGTAGGAATACCCATCACCAGGGAGACTGCAAACAGAAATTAAAATAATTTAATCTCAAGTCAAATAGAGGCTATTTAGTGACTTTTTGCAATTTTATATGATGAAAATAACACACAGAAAAGGGACCATCATAAATAGGAACTTCAATAGACTGATCAACTAGTTAATGTTTGTGCAGAGTTTTGACAGGGTATGAACTGCCATATGGCATGGGACAGACTGTGTGTCCCAATCATAAATTAGGTTGGAGACATTTTCATTTGTACGCTATAGGCATTGGGTCTACATTACATAGCTGTAAGTAGTTTTGAGGACTCTGACCATGTTTACACAGGGATGTTACATTGATCTACTTTGTGCACTCTGAGTGCAACAATTTAAATATATCCAACCAAAGTGTGTCTACACCATTTTGTTTTCTTGGCTTAAGGTACTTTCCGTTATAATCATTGCAGCCACACAGCTCCAAGCTTGTTTGAATGAATTGCTCAGCACTCTGATCTTTGATTTTTCTTTTGGTGTATTCTGGGATGACTACCAGAAACTACAGAAATTTTGGGATTGGGGGGCTCAAACTAACAAATCTCCATTACTCCTCTCCTGACACCCTTTAATTTTGCCAGAACCATTTTAGAACTGCTGTCAAGCAGCACGGAAGACAAACTGGTGAACATTGCAATCATAACAGTCATTACAACAATGTAGCAAACAGGATCAGGCACGTGCATTTGGAGTCAGGGGGGTGGATGCATTTGGCTCTGCTGTTTCATAGATCTGTTGATGCTTGTGACAGTGTTCCCGGGGTGCAGCTTGGACTGTGGGACTGCTGAGCACTCTGTCCCACCGACCTGGGCTCCCTCTCACACTGTGATGCTGTTGGCAAGCTACAAACCTCTGGCAAGTACTGCACGTACACAGACATCCATAAGCAGGGACACACCCAACTGAATTACATGAATGCTTCTCCCAGCCACTCATGAACCAACAAGAGAGAGGCTTCAGCCAATTCCCCCCGTAGCTCCCTCCAGCCTTGCACCCCAGAACTGTATGATCTTGCCCTGTTAGAAGCCTGACCAGTGTAAGTTCATTACCCAGTCCATCCCTCCCTCGATGTGCAGAGGACACACGCTAGCCTTTGTAAACTGAGCTGAGATTTCCCAAGCACTTCAACCAAAACACACTGTTTTAGATAAAATATTTTACTACAGAAAGATTGATTTTAAGTGATTAAGGGCTTGTCTACACCAGTGGTTCTCAAACTAGGGCCGCCGCTTGTTCAGGGAAAGCCCCTGGCGGGCCGGGCCGTTTCCCTGCCGCGTCCGCAGGTTCAGCTGATCACAGCTCCCTCGGCCTGCGATCAGCCGAACCTGCGGACGCGGCAGGTAAACAAACCAGCCCGGCCCACCAGGGGCTTTCCCTGAACAAGTGGCGGCCCTAGTGTGAGAACCACTGGTCTACACTACCACTTACATCGACGTAAGTTACGTAACTCAGGGGTGTCCGCACCACACTATGTCGGCAGGAGAGCACTCTCCCATCCGCATAGCACGTCTTCATCAGACATGCTGCAGCAATGCAGCTGCATCGGTGCAGCTGTGCCAATGTAGCATGGTAGTGTAGACTAGCCCTATAAGCAGTAAGTGTAGAGATCAAAGTTGGTTACCTAAGTAAATTTGCAATGTGAGTTCTATAAACTAAACAGGATTTGAATCAAGCAGTGTCTCATCCTAATAGATGGTACAAACCTCAATACACAGATCTTCAATATGCAGGATAGAACTCTCCTCAAGCCCAGGACCACCCTCCCCAGTTCAAAGTCTTTGTCGTCCAGATGTGTTTCCAGGTGTTGAGTTATGGGGGAGTGAGGCCAAGTCATGATGTCACTTCCCCTCTTTATAGTTTCTTCCAGCTTGCTGGAAGATCTATGCTTGTGATATGGGGGTCCACCCGCACTGGTCAAACAAACATTCTCCATTGTCTTTGTGCTCTCTCTGAGAAGTCTTTTGGGATGGCTGTTGGGAAAGTGGATTCCCTTTAATGGGCCATCAGGACATCTGGCTACTCCATTGTTGTACCTGAAAGGCTGGTTGTGTGTGTTCCCAACCTCACACCACATTTCAGTAACACACATAGCAAAACTTCATAACTGTGCATACAATGATAGCACATACAATCCAATAAGACACTAGTGTTCAACAGATCAAGACTTTTAAAATGATACCTTACAAGGCATATCTTGTACAAAACATATGGTAATTATACGACAGTGGTGAATATGGAGGTTTCAGGGTGTTGCTTTGAGGCACAGAGTGCCACAATGCTGCAGCAATATAGCTAATAGTAATGAATGAGGAGGAAGTTGAGTAACTACTTCTGCAGGACATTTCTCTTGAGCAGATTTACTCAGTGGAGCGCTGCTTCTGGATTTCAGCAACTAGCAGTTACCGGTGCAGAGGGCTATTAGGCAGAACTGAGATGACCCACAGTGCCAGCAGAACGTCAGAATGACAAAGGCATCTGTGAAGGAGCAGAGAAACTGCTGCCTGGCACAGCAGGAGTTCAAGAAAACCTGTGGGCTCAGCTAGCCCTGCCCCTCTACACCTGCAGCCAATGCCAGACCTGGACGGGGGAGAAAAGAAGGGAGCCTGGCTCAGTTGGGGGCTGACTGGTGAGGAGGCAGGAGCTCTCTGTTTGGCTGCCTGAAGGGACAGATCAGCGACCTGCCAGTCAACGCACCCACTGGAGGCAAGTGAGCCTTCCCCTACCAAGAGGAGCCTGCAGCTAAGCCCCAACTGCGGGGAATTGAATTAGCGGGGCCACACCCCAGACTAAAGAGACTTTAATAGGAAGTAGCCTAGGGAAATGCATCTTGAATTCCCTATCCTCACCTGGCCAGGAGGAAGACCCGTCTTCCCTGCTTAGGGGTTGGACTACACAGGGCCCTGGAGAGGGTCTGGTTCTCCCTCCAACCCCTCTGATCAACGATCTAGCCACTAGGCCGCCTAACCACTGAAGGCTCTATCACAGCATCTTTCCTAGGAATCTGCACAGAGCTCACTTTAGAACTGCAGTGGCAGAAGACCAACATGAGAGTTCCCTTGAGCATGAAGAATCATGTTGCCATCATCATCTGGAAGCTCGTCACTCCTGATTGCTTCCAGTCAGCAGCTAGCCAGTTTGGTGTTGGTAGATCAGCCACTGGGGCTGTTGTCATGGAGATTTGTGATGCTATGAGGAGGGTGCTGCAGTGGCATGTTATAAAACTTGGCATTGTACAGGAGGTTATTGATGACTTTGCACGGATGAGATTCTCAAACTGTCTAAAGGCTACTGATGGGTCACATGCCTATTCTCTACTCTACACACCAGGTCAAAGACTTCATCAACAGAAAGGGGTATTTTTCCATGGTGCTGCGAGGTCCAGTTGATCACTGTGGAAGATTCACCAATATTAATGCAGGGTGGTCTGGAAAGGCCTATAATGCCAGGATCTTTAGAAACTCAGGCCTGTTTAATGGATAAGCAAAGGACTATTTGTTCTCCAGAACAGTATGGACATTGATTTAAGATTTGTCCTGTCATTGTGGGAGATCCAGCTTACACTCTACTTCCCTGATTTCTGAAGCCTTTCACTGGATGCTTTGAAAAGAGAAAGGAGTGGTTTAACTTTAACCTGAGTAGTTGCAGAATGTCAGTGGAGTGTGCTTTTGGAAGACTGAAGTGTGAGTATCAGTACATTATGAAAAGGCTGGATGTTTCTCATTATTATGTACCTTGTGTGATAAGTGCCTGCTGTATTTTGAACAAAAACTATGAGAGCAAGGGAGAGATCTTGAAGGATAGATGGGAGCAGAATGTAGGGAGACTGTCTAAACATTAGGGACAGCCATAGAGGGTGCCTCTGCAAAATGCCCTAAGTGGTCAAGGAAACAGAGTCAGGGATACATTGTGCTCCTACTTTGAAGCCATGGTATAACTGGGGGTAATAAACATGCTATAACCAAGGAAATGTGTTTGTGTTTGATGTTATTAAGAATTGACAGTAGGGAGGAAGGGGACACTATGCCATTTATGGGTTGAGCTATACCTCAATGTAAGTAAATGGTTACTTACTGTACAGTAACTGCTGTTCTTTGAGATGTGTTGTCCACATTATATTCTACTGTTGGTATGCATGCACCCAATGCACTTGAGCCCAAGACTTTTTGTCAGCAGGACCCGTTGGAGTGGCACATGCGCCCGAGTATCCTCTTACCTCCAACTGAGGACATTGAGAGCAGGCCCAGTCCAACTGCACCTTGGTTGCTTCACCACTGGACTCCTTATGCTTCTGTAGTAGTAGGGATGGAGGACGGGTCATGGAATACATGTGTACAATATCTTGAAAAAATAGAGGTTCTGTTACTGGAGGTTCTTTAAGATGAATGGTCCCTATCTGTATTCCACATGTGGGTACTACCTGCCTCAGATCAGAGATTTCTAGCAAGTAGTGTCTGTCAATCCACACCTGTGTAATCATTCTCTTCTTGCTCCAAACTGAGAGTATAAGGGGCAGTGTGGACTGATACTGCTCCATTTCTTCTTACCACAAATCCAGTCATAGTCTGAAGCAGAGGGGAAGGAAGGCTGGCAGTGGAATACAGATAGGGCATCTCCAAGAATTTCCAGTTACAGTAAGTAACCTCCATTCCATCTTCGAGTGCTGGTCCCTATGTGTATTCCACATATGAGTGATAGTCAAACAGGAGGGAGGTGTGAGGATGCAGTTGGTATAGCAGTCTGTAATACTGCTGTCCCCACAATTGCTTGCATAAGAAGAGGCTTGGACTAATGTGTAATGTTTCATGAAACTATGGCTAGAGCTCCAGATAGTCACCCTACAGATGTCCAGTATAGGTATCTCTCAAAGAGATGCTGTAGAAGTTGCTTGTGCTTTAGCAGAATGGGTTCTCACCTCATCCACAGGAGAAATATGCACCAGTTGATAAAGAACGATGCAGACTTAGAGTGTGTCTGAGCAGATAATGCTTGTCCTTTAGATCACTTCACTAAAGCAACAAATAGTCTAGGCATTTTCCTGACTGGTTTTGTCGTCTGCAGAAAGAATGCCAAAGACCCTCAGATGTAAAGAGAAGCATCGGAAGCATGAGGTTTTGAAAAGGATACTGGTAAGTGAATTGTTTGATTCATATGAAACTCAGGAATTAACTTAGGGATGAATTTTGGATGGAGGGAAAGGGAAACCTTCTCCTTATGAAACGTGGTATGTGGCAGATCTGCCATAAGCACTCCCAGTTCACTCACTTTTCTGGCTGATGTGATGGCAATTAAGAAAGTGACTTTCATGGAGGTGTAGGACATGGAGCAAGTGGCTAGCGGGTCAAAGGGAGGTCTGGTAAGTACTGAAAGAACAAGATTAAGATCCCATTGTGGTGCTGGTTTCACCATCAGTGAGAAAGTTCTAATGAGGCCCTTCAGGAATCTGGTTGTTGTTGGATGAATAAAAACAGCATCCCTAAGAATGGAAATTGCTGACTGCTGCAAGGTGTACCCACAGTGAGCTAATGGAAAGACCCAACATCTTGACAGTGAGTAGGTAATCTAAAATAAGAGTTCCAACAGACTGTGTGGATAATTGGTTCTGTTGTGACCATGTGGAGAAATGTCTCCATTTTGCCAGATAGCATTTTCTGGTGGATGCCCTTCTGCTTTGATTGAGAACAGATTGCTGTTCAGGCCTTTAAAAATTAATGCTCTAAGTCTGATGCCCACCCAAATACCAGGCCATGAAAAAAGGGCCTTGGTTGTGATGTCTAGCGTTGCTGTTCTCTTGATTCAGATGATCTGGAAAGGATCAGATGCTTTTGGTTGAGATGGGTTGAGATCCCCTGAAGATCTGAAAACCAAAATTGTCTGGGCCAGTTCTGCACAATGAGAGTGACTCAAGCTTTGTCATGGCAAATCTTTCTTAGAACTTCTGGTATCAGTGGAATGGGAGGAAAGGCATACCTTAGGTAGTCTGTTCAGGTTGCAGAAGGACCTCACCCTTGGAGTCCTGGCCCAGAGCTGGTGTGGATCTGACTTTTTTCTCTGTTTTTAATAGATCTTGTGTTTGTTTGAATAAAAACATTTGAATAATAGATTGTTTTGAGGTAAGATCACTGAGGTACATCTGGAAGAAAACCTCCTGACATCTGGTGAAGGAGAAAATGGTACTATTCCTAGACCACTCAGTCAGGGCAACCTCCTATGCATGCCACCCAGATACTATAGTCAGGAGGGATATGGGAAAAGTTGATGGAGGAGTGGCAGGAAATGGGAAGCAAAAGTTACACTTGTAGTTAAAAGTTTTAAGAAAAGCAAGCTGTTGTCCTGCTTCCTCTAAGAAGGGTACTACAGAATAATGAGTCCCATAGGATTTTTATGATATAAGCATTAATATTCTAAGAGAATAACCTTCCTAGCCTAGTAATAAAAATGTATGTTTGAAAATTTTTTGAGAGAAGAACAATTTAAAAGTTTGTATAGTTACTGACGTAAATTAAGCCTTCATTACTTTTATCACCATACTCACTCTGGGCAATGTGATCATGCAGCTTCAAATACACAACTAAAAACAATTTCTGCTGACAAATTGTAGATGTCAGGTATGAACTAAAATTACTGAAATTCCCTAAGAAAAGATAATGAACTATTTTCTTCATGTTTAGTTGGGTTGTGTTTTTTGTTTGTTTGTTTGTTTGGGGGGGGGGGGGATTTTCAACCACACCTCTAAGTTTCCCTTTACATTTTTTTGCAGGTGCAAAAAGAAGCAACTGTAAATTTGCACAGCTTACATTTAAGGGCTCCTTAAATAAAAACACTGATTCTAAATTTAAATGAAAACCCTGAAAATAGTTAAGAACAATTTCCCTGGTCACAGACAAATTATATTTAATAACTTTTATGTTACTAGCAATACCCATAATAACCTCTGAGGTCTGAATACATATATTTCCCCAATGTTTTTTCTACCGAGTACATGCACAGAGAAGTTTGCAACTGTACAGTTAGTTGCTAGGCTGTTAGAACTTGTTTTCAGAAAAAACATGTACTGAACTACTGTAAAGCATTAAGTGGTATTTTCAAACAGGTATAATAAAGATAAAAATTTATATATTAATAGGCCAAATTTTGAAACCACAAACCTTGTATGTCTCTTCAGAGTGAAAAGAAAAATGCCACCAAATATTAAATTTTAGCTCTTACCTCCAGTTCTCCCTTGTCCAATGACAACATTTGGGTAAAGGCTGTTTTCATGCTCCCGGAGGTGAGGTAGGTAGTAGTGTATGTTTGTAAGATGCAAAGGGAGTTTGCTGGTGAGATTTAACACTTTCCACTTCATAGCATCTTAAAAACAAAAACAGAAGAGGACTGAGGTCATTATTCTGACAAATATTTTCCCTCAAATAAAAGTTTAGCATATTACAAATGCAAGCTTATTAAATCACAGTCATTTTATCAGAGATTACTGTAGGTCAAATCAATTCTTCTTCATGGTGATGAATGATTAGATTTCCTGTTGATTGCAGAAGTTAAATAGCAGATCCTTCAATCAAAAATAAGTTTCCCAAAGTCTCTGAGGGACTGCAGAAACAGGCCCCATATGAGTTTATTATTGTGATGTGTTTGTATTACAGTTGGTCAGAAACATTTCCTCAGAACAATTTGCTGTCAGAAAATGCGATTTCAACAAAACCAATTTTTTTCATAAAATTATACTGATTTTGAAGAAAAAAAAATTAGAAAAAATTGCAAAAATTGTTTTGAAATTGTCAAAGTGTCCTGGTTTGATATTTTTGGAACAAAAAGTTTTATATAAAATTTAATTTTATATAAAAAATTAAGTGTCAAAATTGAAACACTTCATGTGTATCAACATGTTTTGTTTCAGCTGACCCAAAACATTGTGTTTAAATCTTTCTTTCTTTTTTGCAGGATGGAAAATTAATTTTCTGACCAGCTCTAAATTGTATTACAGTAGCACCCAGAAGTCCCAATCAGATTGGGATCCTACTGTGACAGTGTACCCCATAAAGGGGCTCATAAATGTATGTATAATATAACTGGAATAGGGTTTTGCTACATAGGCCATGTAACACATCTATGTAAAGGTTGTGATCTACTGGTTATGTTCACCCTAGTTGTATGCAGGCACCATTTGTGTGTTCAAAGTTATGAACATTGGCTGTATGATTGCTTGATTTCTAAGGGGCCTCAGTTAGAACATTTGATGACTTCTTGGGAAAGGAATGTGCAAATTAGGTGTTCAGTCAGGGGGCACTTAACAGACAAAAGAGCTTGGAAGACTCCAATCCACATTAGAAGTCTACCTGAGGACGTTCAAGGCAGCATGTGGGTAATGGCTGCTACCTGCAGTCCTGAGTCATGCATGGGCATGTGACCTGCCCATGTGATTCCGAATCTCCATTCTGTGACTGGATTCTACAGAGGGAGAGGAGGGGGTCTCCACCCACAAGAGACAGTCTATTTAAACCCGTGGGAGACCCCTCCATTTTGTCTTCAGCTGGCTAAAGAAGGAGCCTCTCCACCCCCCCAAGGTACTTGAAGGAAATTGGAACCAAAGACAGTAACTACAGGGGGTGTGAGTGATTGCTGGACCCAGGCTAAAAGAAGATTAGCCTGTAAAAGGGAACATTTTGGAACTGGTGAGGATCTTATCTGTATTTAGTGCAATTAGACATAGATTTGCGTATTTTATTTTATTTTGCTTGGTAACTTCTTTTGTTCTGTCTGTTACTACTTGAAATCACTTAAATCCTACTATCTGTATTTAATAAAATCACTTTCTACTTATTAATTAACTCAGAGTATGTATTAATACCTGGGGGAGCAAACAGCTGTGCATATCTCTCTATCAGTGTTATAGAGGGCGAACAATTTATGAGTTTACTCTGTATAAAGCTTATACAGGGTAAAACGGATTTATCTGGGTTTAGACCCCATTGGGAATTGGGCATCTGAGTGTTAAAGGCAAGCAGACTTCTGTGAGCTGTTCTCAGGTAAACCTGCAGCTGGTTATTCGAACTCTTGGGTCTGTGTCTGAAGCAGACGGGCGTGTCTGGCTTCAGCAGCAAGACAAGAGTGCTGAAAACACTGAGCTAGCAGGGAGAATAGAAACAGAGGAGGCCTTGGCACATCAGCTGGCAGCTCCCAAGGGGGTTTCTGTGAACCAACCCGTCACACCTACTGTATTAGGATTTCTACAAAAAACATAGTAAGAGAGAGTCCCTGACCAGAGATTTTACTGTTAAATGCCCCAGTCCTGCAACTGCTTGCACATAGGCAGACTCCTGCATCCATACACTGGTCCACTGATTTCAGTGAGGCTCTATAGGTGCTCTGCTTATGCATAAGCAGTTGCAGGATTAGGCCTCATTTGAGAGAAGAGCCAACAAGTGGGTGTAACAAACAGTTGGAAAGGATAATTTTTGTCAGTTGTAAATAAACAAGAAATATCAGTAATATCAGTAATTCCTAATCCATAACTTTCAGTGTTTCCCAGCAGGCAAATGGTGAACCTTCTCTCTTAGAATGCAATACATGGAGTTTTTCACTGAGCACATGAAGGGCCTGAATCGGATGTCCTTATACAGTTAAAACTCCCATTGTTTACAAGGACAATGGGACCATGACCTTTAAACAGATATTGAGCAAACAAAAGCTGCAGTAGTGAAGAGTAATATGTATCACTTATTTACTCTAGAGTCATCAGAATTTTAAAAGGGGGGTGACATTTAATTAAAATACTTACCAATGTTGAAATAATCCAAATGTGAATTTATAAAAATAATCCAAAATTACCAAATACAATCAATTGAAGTCGATAATTGTCATTTGCTAACTTTAGTTGTCTAGATATAAATATTACATTTCTATGGGCTCCAGTTTTGTGAAACATTATTCAGAATAAGTGCTAGGAAATTGCTAAAATACAGGATTAGAAAAGCTACTAAAAACCTATACAGCCTGTTCCTAAAATAATTCAGAGATCAATTAAAAACTGGTGAAACAAAAATATTTTCCACTTACCGGTAATTAATACAAGGCACCCAATGTGCAAAGATGATGGATACCATTAGGTAAACTAATAAATATTTGAAAGGACTAAATGAAAGACCTTACTCTTTGTTTTGTTTTAAGAAAGGAACATGAGCAGCAAAAGATCTTTTTCACTCAAATGTGTACCTGCTAAGCAGCTAGCAAGAAATCATTATAAAACTTAACTTTACCAGGGCTTATTTCTGCTGTCTTGACACAGGTCGAACTCCTATGTACATTATATGAGAATTCTGCCTGTGTCATTCCCTCCCTGTCCCTGGGACTACCCATGCTCATGTAGGTATATATGAGAACAAGCACATATATAGGCCTAAAAGAGAGCAAAACTCTGATTTGCCAGAGAAAGGACTGAGTAGACTTCAGGGGCCATATCCTCAGCTCTGCTTCTAGAGATTTTATACCTTTCAGTCTGTGCAAAGCACCCAGAAAACTGGAGTTCTGATGGTACTGGGTAATCTCCAAGTTGCACAAACCCATCAGTGGCTACATACCCTCCCTGCATGCTCTCATATGGTATGGTGTAGTGGAGCAGTGGCTCTGCCTCTGTTTCCATCCTGGCCTTGAGCAGAACAGCCCATCTGCCAACAGCTTTCAGGTTAAGGTGACCTGGCCCTCCATCTAGGTCAGATAAAAGTTCCAACCCTTCCAGAGTACCCAAAGTCCAAAATAAACACAACTCTTCCAAACCCTAAGGGGAGTCGGGGAGGGCTCTCATAGGTAACCATTCCTGAGTTCCTGGCCCCAGCCAACCTTCCCACCCACAGTGAGAGCCGAAAGTCTGCTCTCCATCCCAGCCAGCCAAGTTTTTAGCTCATGTTTCAAAGTCCAACACCTGTTTCAGGTGTCACAATGCTGGGCTGACTGAGCTGCCAGCAGTCCTTTAACTTGTGCAGGGTTTATACACCCCGTCACACCATCATAAAGCCAGAATAGCCATATATATGCCATGTTGGAGAAGTGATAGATGGGGCTAGAGTTTATTGTGCTTTGCAAATCCTTGCTGGTATGTCATAAATTAGTCACCTTTCTCTCCCCTACCTCCTGGAGCTCCACCAAGTCTAAGCTTGATGGAACTGAGACCCAAGACTTGGTCCAAGATTCTTTAGTTTTTTTGACAGTAGCATAATGTTCCAAAACTTGTATTCTAATTTTTGAATATACCCTCCCTTTTGAAAGGTCTGTGTGTTAACTTTTAACCCATTTCAAATTTTCCTCTAAAAAACCCAAACAAATTCATAACTTGTTTTGATAGTCAAAGGGTTTCTGAGAAGGACATCTCCCTGCTACGAAGAAGCAGATTCAAAGTCAAACATATCAACAATGTGGCTTGATTAATCTTCAGAGGTTGTTTTAACTCTCTTTAGTGTTGACTTTCTAGGTAATTTAAGAAATAATAATAAAGAAAGGTAAGCTGTTAGAAAGGGAAGGAAAGAATGGCACAGAGTGAAAAGGGAAGCAAAACTATATGCCAGAAATAAAAATAGGAATGAGCAGACTCATGCCTAACATCTCTGGTCATAATGCAATAATATAAGCACTTGATGCTTGTAGTTCTTGAAAAGCAGTTATTACATGGTATGAATCCCATTGTGCTTCACAGTGAGTTCCTTTCATTGCAGAATTTCATAAAATAGATACAGGATACAAAAAATAATTGCTATATACTTGTGAAAGCACATAGGCCATATTAAGATATTACAGTGGCTTACATTTATACATCACTTTTCATCCAAAAGGATTTCAAAATGCTTTTCAGCAATAGGTACAGACAAATTCATACCCATAATTATCACGACTGATATACAAGTAAAATGTGCACTGGCCATTTGCCTCTGAAGTTAACCAATGTACACTCACAGTAATTACTACCACTGTGGGTATGTCTACACTACAAACTTAAGTCAACCTATATTAGGTCGATTTATAGCCACAGCAGTAATTACTGTGGTGGTGCATGTCCACTCTACCCTCCTTGGGTTGACAGTGCGTGTCCTCACCAGAACTGCTTTCACTGACCTAAGAGGCTCAGCATGGGGAGCTGAGAGCCCATCTCTCAGCTCTGCTGGCAGCTCTTTGACGGGAGCCTGGCTGCCCCACTGGCTCCTGGCAGGCTGGCGTCCCCCAACCCCCTGGGCTTTCTATTCCCCGCCAGGAGCCGGGGAAAGTCACCCACAGCTTCTCCCCTACCCGTTCCTTGCCGGAACTGGGGGAAATCACCCGGGGCTTCTTACCACCGGAGAGCAGGGTCCAGCTGCCCCTGCTTCTCGGCCCCCTCTGCCTGCTCGTTCCTCACTGGGAGCCAGGCAGTCTTGTCAATTGCATGGCTCACTGGGCAGGGAGTGGGTGGGGGCCACTCCGGATTCTCACCCCAGCTTTCAGTCCAGAACAGGATCTGGCTGCCCAGCTCTCCAGTGGAGCAGGGGCTTTCTTGTCAATTTCACAGCTCCTGCCGTGAAATTGACAAGACAGTCAATGTAAGGGATGCAGTGTCTACACAGACTCTGTATCACCCTAACTACACCAACATAAGCCTTAAGCCTCTTGTGGAGGTGGAGTTATTATGTCGGTGTAGTAGGGAACTGTCATTGGTGGGAAGAAGGCTGTAGTGTAGAGACTGACATAATTAGGTTGACATAAGATGCCTTATGTCGACCTAACTGTGTAGTGTAGACCAGCCCTGAAGTGCAGTTCCCACTGAGGTAGGAAGACAGAAGGCACTCTACACCAGAGTTATACAGCAGTGAGTTCTATCCAACACAAACAATAATAGCCTTCCAAGCTGCATGAACCCTGAAAAGCCACAGTTCCACAGCTGTTAGCTCCATAACAGACTTATTCATTCAGAAATGGAAATGTTGTCCATCATCAGAAGGCAATCCCCTAAGCACCCTAAAACAAAGAAAAAATTATTACTAACCTTTCGTAACTGTTGTTCTTTGAGATGTGTTGCACATGTCCATTCCACTCCAGGTGTGTGCGCACCCAGAGCACAGTTGCTGGAAATTTTTCTCTCAGTGGCACCTGTCGGGGCAGCTCGAGCACCCTCCGGTGCTGTGTGCTCATCGTGCTGGTATAAAGTGCCCAGCCAACCCCGAGCTTCCTCAGTTCCTTCTTTCCAGAAGACTCCTATGGAGAGGGGTAAGAGGGCGGGTCGTGGAATGGACATGTCAAAGAACAACAGTTACAGAAAGTTAGTAACTGTTTTTTCTTCTTCAACTGATTGTATATGTTCATTCCACTCCAGGTGACTCCCTAGCAGTTGAATAGGTGGAGGGATTGGAGTTCATGGACACAAGACTGCAGGACAGCTCGATCAAATTGGCATCATCTCTGGAATGCTGTGTGATGGTGTAATGGGAGGAGAGTGTATGCACCAATGACCAAGTCGCTGCTTTGCAAATATCCAGGACAGGGATCTGCCCGCTGAATGCTGCTGACAGTGCTTGTGACCTTGTGGAATGAGCCACTGGGATAGTTGGAAGGCAGCACCCCCACCTGATTGTAACTAGCATGAAAGCAAGACTTAATCCAGGATGAGACTGTCTGCGAAGAGATCAGGAGACCCTTCATCTTGTTTGCTACAAACAGTTGGGTGGACTTTCTGAATGGTTTAGTCCATTCTATGTAGAAAGCTTGGATGTTAGGCGAGCCCTATGAGTGAAGGTGCTGCTCCTCCCTTTTTGCATGTGACTTAGGGTAAAAGACCAGAACGTAGATTGCCTGATGGTATCACAATTTTGTGACAACCTTTGGTAGGAAACTGGGGTCAGGTAAGGAAAAAGTGGGTAACTGAACTTTGTCTTTAAAGAAGACTGTGTATAAAGGCTCTGATGTGAGGGCCCTGAGCTCCAAGACCTTCCTGGCCAAAGTGATGGCCACTAAGAAAACCACTTTCCAGGAGAGGTACAATAAGGAGCACATTGCCAACGGTTCAAATGGAGGTCCCATAAGCTTTAATAAGACCAAGTTCAGGTCCCAGGGAGGAAATGGCTCTCTTATTTGAGGATATAATATCTTTAGTCCCTTCAGAAATTAGATGGACACGTCATGTGAAAACACGGACTGGTTATCCACCCGGGGGTGGAAAGCCACTATTGCTGCAAGGTGAACCTTAATAGAGGAGATAGCTAAATCATGCTGCTTCAGGTGTAATAGATACTCAAGTATTTCTTGTAAGGATGACTACGTGGGCGAGATCCTGCTTTGGAACACGCAGACCGAAAACCGCTTCCACTTGTAAAGGTAAGTAGCCCTGGTTGAGGGCTTCCTACTCCCTAGTAGAACCTGACAAACTTCCGCTGAGCAAGCCTGCTCTTTGAGGTTTAGCCATGGAGCTTCCAAGCCATTAGGTGAAGGGAGCTTGGGTTCAGGTGGAGCAGTCAACCATGGTCCTGAGAGATCAGGTCCAGGTGTAACGGAAGTGGGATTGGAGTCACCACTGAGAGGCCTAGCAAAGTGGCAGAACCAGTGTTGGCAGGGCCATGCTGGGGCTATCAAAATGACCTGGTCCCAGTCCTGCTTGATCTTTAGAAGTACTCTGTGTACAAGCGGGACAGGTGGGAAAAGTGTAGTAAAGGTGTTCCATCTGCAGTATCAGAAAGGCATGTGTGATAGACCCTGGACTGCAGCTTCACAGGGAGCAGAATTGGTGACACTTTATTGTACTGGATTGCAAATAGGTCTATCTGGGGAGTCCCCCACGGCTGGAAAACATCCCTCACCACATCCGGGCGAAGGGACCATTCATGGTGACTCGAGAAAGTCCTGCTTAGGAGATCTGCCAGCTCATTTTGGGCTCCTGGAAGGTAAGAGGCCTCTAGGTTGATTGAGCGGGCTATACAGAATTCCCATAGTTGAATCACTTCCTGACATAGGCTGGAAGAGTGAGCTCCTCTTTGCCTGTTGAGACAGAACATGGCAGCAGCGTTGTCCATAAGAACAAACAAATCTCTGCCCGTAATATGCAGCAGGAAAGCCTAGCAGGCCAGGTGAATTGCTCTGAGTTCTTGGACACTGATGTGGAGAGAAAGTTCTTCTGGAGACCAAAGACCTTGAGTTCTGAGGGACCCCAGGTGAGCTCCCCATCCTAGTGCTGATGCATCTGAGATCAGGGTCACTGACGGTTGAGGCCATATAAAGGGAACCCATGCACAAATATTGAGCAGGTCCACCCGCCAATTGAGGGAGACAAGAACATGAGGGGGCACCGTGAGTACAAAGTCCAGATGGTGGCAGTTTGGTGAGTACACTGAGGCCAGCCACGTGTGGAGGGGCTTGAGGCATAGCCTTGCATGCTGCACCACATACGTGCACAAAGCCATGTGACCTAAAAGCCTCAGACAAGTTCTGGATGTTGCGATGGGATGGCCTTTGAGGTGTGCTATTAGGGATGTAGTTGTCTTAAAATGACCCTCTGGAATGTAGGCTCTGGCTTGAGAGGAGTTGAACACCGCTCCGATAAACTGTATCATCTGTACTGGAGTGAGGGTAGATTTCTACACATTTATCAAAAGGCTTAGGCCTTGAAAATCGGCTAGATGAGCCCAATGCTGGATACTACATGAGCCCTGGACCATCCCTTGATTAGCCAGTCGTCCAGATAAGGGTAGACCTGCACCCCTGCTCTCTTCGGAAGGCTGCCACTATCACCATAAATTTTGTAAACACCCTTGGAGCTGCAGACAGGCAGAATGGGAGTACCATGAAGTGGTAGTGTCTGTGGTTCACTACGAATCTGAGGAACCTTCTGTAACCTTGGTATATCAATATATGAAAATAGGTGTCTCTTAAATCGAGATCAGCGTACCAGTCCCAGGGATCCAGGGAGGGGATAATGGATGCCAAGGTGACCATGCAGAACTTTAATTTCTTGAGGCAGCTGTTGAGGTGATGCAGGTCTAAAATGAGTTTGAGACCTTCCTTGGCTTTTGGGATTAGGAAATAATGGAAGTAGAACTCTTTCCCTCTTAAATGCTCCGGAACCTCTTTCACGGCTCCCATCCAAAGGAGGGATTGAACCTCCTGGGCCAGAAGTTCTTCATGAGAAAAGTCCCTGAAGTGAGATAGGGAGGGAGGATGGGACAAAGGTGTGGAAGTAAACTTGAGGGTGTGTCTCACTTCCACCATTTTCAACACCGAACAGTCCATGGTGATACAGGACCATGCACTGAGAAAGTGGGAGATGAGGTTGGTAAACAAAGGAGAAACAGGGTCTGGCATCATGGGAACTGGTATGGCACCCTCAAGTGTCCTGTCAAAAGGCCTGCTTAGAGCCCCCTGAATGTCTAGGTGGGCAAGCATGGACGTTGAGATAGCAAGGGGTGATGGCCTATGCCTAAAACCCTTGCTTCTTTTTCTCTGCAGATCCTGACAGATAGGCGGCGCAGAGTACAGAACGGGCTGTTGGGACATGTAGTGCTTCCTTGAAGTCATTGGTGTGTACAAACCAAGGGACTTAAGGCTTGCCCTAGAGTCCTTTAACCAATGAAGCTTCACATCAGTCTGTTCTGAAAAGATCGAAGCTCCTTCGAGGGTAGATCCAGAAGGGTTTGCTGGACCTCCTGCAGGAGACTCAAAGACTAGCCATGAACTCCTATGCATGGCTACTGCTGAAGCCATGAACCTGGCCGCCAAATCAGGTGCATCCAAAACAGCTTGCAACGAGGCCCTTGCTACTGATTTTCCCTTGTCCACCAACGAGGAGATCTCTTGCCTGGCATTCTGAGGGAGCAAGTCCTTGAACTTCTGCATGAGTCCCACGTGTTGAAATCATATCTGCCTAACAACACCTGCTGTTTTGCAATCCTGAAGAATAAAATATTCTACCGAATAAATCCAGTTTCTTGGATTCCTTTGCTTTTGGATTTTCACTAAAAACTGACTAAACGATTTACAACTACAGTCAGATATGCAAAAAGGAAAAATGACATAGAGCTTGCCAAAGCAAGGATAGCAGTTCCAGTGAGCATCATGGGCAGTAAGAAGGAACTGAGGGGCACCGGGTTGGCTGGGCACTTTATACTGGTGCTATGAGCGCACAGCACCTGAGGGCGCTCGAGCTGCCCTCACGGGTACCACTGAGGGAAAAATTTCTGGTGACTGTGCTTGGGGCCCACACACATGTGGAGTGGAATGCACATGTGCAATCACTCGAAAAAGAAACCCCTAAAACTTACTCACTGGGTGCAAGTTAGCAGAAACAGGACTCTGATTTCCTGTTCTCCACAACTCCCGGTTACCTGCCTTTTCCATTCTTTACCCAGGACAGCATGGACAGTGGAATTTACAACATGGACAGTAGAGTTGGTCAAAATTTTTCAACTAGAAAATATTCCTGCTTAAAAATGGGATTTATGGGAAAAATGTGACGGACAAAAAAAAAATGCTACAAGAAATTTTGAAGTGAAAATTTTCATTTTGTTGTGAATTGAACCCCACATTTTAAATAGTTTTTTCTCTTTTTTTTGCCACTGAATACAAAAGAATGAATGATGTCTACGGCTTTTTCTCCACATTCCCCTCTACTCCTTTTTCCATTCCGCAACTTTTCAAAACTCCCTCAACTAGGGAAAAATGGGGGAAAGAGAGGAAAAAAGGAAGAAGTGAAAAAAATTGTGGATATTGTTAATTTTATTGCACCCAGTGACACAAAAGAGAAGAGGGGCAGAAAATGGAAAAATGAAAATTCAGTTTTTTCAAAAAAATATTTAACAAAAAGGTTTTTTTAATGTTTGGTTTGAGCCCTGTGAAATGGAAACTTCAAAATTTTTCACAAAATTGTTTTTCAATCAGCTTTAATGGGCAGAATGCTATGGACACTCTGAACCATTGTGTTGTTTAGGTGGGAATTCTCCACTCAGTCATCACTGTATTGAGGGGTGAAAAGCTGCTTCTTCAGAGATTGCCTTTCACCACACACAAATTCAGGTTCTGATCCTGCAAGGAGCTCCTTGCAGCCTCGGTGCCTAAAAATGTTGTGTATAAGGTGTGTTTTTGTTTTGTACGGGTAGAAAAAGTTGTTACTGCATATCTCCTTCTCTCCTCTCCCTACCTGGCTTCCTGTGTGGTACCACCAACCAGGTAGAGTTTCCTAAATTCTTCCCCAGCTGACCTTGATTTCTAAATATGGAAAGAGGACTGCCCCAAATTATTATTTAGATCTCAGTCAGAATCAGGCCCTCACTGAGGTAGCCATGGGGCAAAAATCGTACAACATGGCCTCTACTCCAGAGTTTATAATCCAAGGCCAGATCCTGCAAACACCTAAGCATTTGCTTAACTTTAAGCTTGTGAATAATCCCATTGAGTCAATGCTGGACTGGGAACTAAAAAACAAAAAACAAAACAAGTGAGGAAACAGGATAACACATACAGGCAAAGTGGTCAGGAAGACAATGATGCACCTCTTAATTCCTCCTCCCTTTCAATTTTTAATAAAATATTTTAATTATAAAAACCCAAAGCTTTTTTCTATGTATATTTAACTCCATGTATTCTATTTGGAACTATCAGAAATAATTCTTAAATATTTTGTGTTGAGACCAGTGTCCCACGTTTCAACTACAACATAAGATCCCTTAATCCATCTCCCCACAAGAAGGCAGCTCCTCTCATTCTCTCCACTCCCTCTTGACAATGGGATTAGCAGCAATGAGAACAGCTTTTGGAGAAAGCTGTGCTTACATCAGCAGGGATGTGTGATGGCCAGCTCCTGCTCTGCCTTACTGCTCCTCCAGGGGACAGGGCTAACTGCCTAATCCATCATACTGCAACCACTAGAGTGGGGGTAGATCATCCTGAGTGTGTGCAGTAGCTGCTGAAGCAGTAGCGCCTAATGTGTTTTTGAAAGAGAAGTGAATAAAAGTTCTAATTAAATTACAGGGGAAAGTCAGGCCAACCGAATATGATTAACTGAATTGGAATTACTTCTAGTATTTGTTGTCCAACTTTAAAAATGTACCGAAGGTGCGTGAGAGTGCAAAGATGCAAGAGAAAGAGACTTTCGGTAATAAATGCATTCTAGTCTGCTTCTCATAAGCAAAGTAGGATGAGAAAGGGGGAAACATTTCATAGATTTTTTTTTTTTAAATGTCCCCTCTTTTGAAATTTGGGGAAAAAAGGTAAAGCATGAAGGACTCTTCACAAGACAAATAAAAGGAAAAAAGAATGATAGAAAAATGTTCTTAGAGTTCTCTCAGGTTCCAAGCAACCAATCTCATAAATTGTCATGCATTAGGTAAGTATTATTAGGACTTAATTAAAGAATGGTAAAAGTCTTCTCTCACCCTCTTTTTAAACATATAAGGGCCTGATGCTGCCGTCATCAAAGTCAATAGATTTGTTCCCATTAACATTAGTGGAAGCAGAATTGGGCCCTGAGTATATAATAATTTAATCTCTTTAGGAAGAAAAATTTTTATGAGCACAAACCTGTATGATTTGCTGTAGAGTTCAGTCTCTCTGCTACTACCCGTTTAATTGCATCCAGGACAATGCTCAACTCACGGGATCTTTTTTTATTTTCTTTTTCGGCATATAACAATCTTTGATGAAGTTCCAAAACCTGGCTTTGGTACATGTCTAAGCCACTTCCTGAAATGAAAACGTAAATGGTTTCTTCAGGGAGGGATTAACCATATACTAGAATAAGGAGGGCGTTCAGGAATAGGGGACAGCATGGAAAGAGAATGAAGAGGAGAGTGAAAACAGAAAATAAAAGAGCTGATTCAAGGTTTATTGGGAGTGAAGAAGGGGACAGAATGCTAAGAAATAAAGACAGGATTTAGGAGAGCACAGTTATACAGAACCTTGAAAGTGAGGACAAGAAGTCTGAACACAATACTAAGGATGAGGAAGGCAGTAGAAGAAATTGAAGTGGGGGATGGCATAGTCCCAGTGACAGGCAAGAAGGATGATTTCTGGACAGATTAGAGGAGCATGAGATGACGGAGTGGGAGAACTGGATGATAGCTAAAGTAGGAGAGAAAGGTAAGAACATGCACATTAGCAATAGGGATAAAAAGTCACTTGGGTCAGAGTGTAAGTTTGATAGCTGCAAGCTAGGACAAGCATAACAGATCTACAATAGACTAATGCACGCTCTTCCTCCAGAAGTGAATTATAATGAAGAACTTCATAGTAATTGGATTAGTTTTTTTCCCATGAAACCCTTCCTTCCAGATTCTTAAAATATATGATATACCCTCCATTGACCACAATCTATGAGAGGAGTCCCTTCACTAACACCCCATCTCCCCTCCCCACAACCCCCTCCCCTCCACGCACTGTTTTTCACTTGTGGTGTACCTCTGCACTTCTTGGTTTAATCCAAGGCCAGAAGTGGAAGTCCTGAAAGTGGAATTGAAAATCTTTCAAGAGAACCTGTTCCCATGAGACTTACAGCTCAGTTTTACAAATCCAAGAAGTCTGGAAAAGCATCCCTATTTTTGGGTGCTTATCTAAACTGGACCAAAAAACCTCCAGGTTTTTAAAGGCTCATCTATCACTAATAATCATCCAAATACAGAATTTCTTTGAGGCTATCCATGCTGATGGGTCAGATTTATGAAATAATTCAAGAGTTGGTAAGAATGCTTTGCCTTAAGCTCCTGAATGTGGACCTCTTGAAGCAATATATTCATGCATGTCTCACACTCTAAACTAAACAGACCAATCACAAAACAAAAAAGGGAGCATTTATATTAACTTCTTATGAGAGATGCCTTACAAGTGCACTTCAGGTAGAGTATTAAGTCGCTGATTGCTTTCAATCAGCAGTGAGTGATGATCATTTAAAACAACTTAAAAACTCTCCATTTAAACTAAAAATAGGAACCATGAAAGAGAAACAAAGCTATACAGACAATAAAGTACAGTGTAAGCAAATAAATCCCTAAGTGGCTCAAAGAGAGATTCCTCAAAACAAACAAAAAACCTTTGGAACTTTTTGTAACTAAAAAGCTAACCTTTAAAAGCAGCTAACAGTCTATAAAGTACGATAGACACTGCCCTCATTAAAAAACAAAACAAAAAAACTCTCAATGTTCATGTTCCACAAAGCAGTCCAGCTATAAAGATTATACTCCTCACTCCCATTTGCATTTGTTCAATTTTTGATTGTTCTGCAATGTCTAATAAGCTTTCCTATACTACCAAAATTGAACTCTTCCTAATTGAACCATTGGTATTGCACTGGATTAAGCACAAATGATGCAGCCACACTAGCCATGTTGATTTGTGCTTGGAACTGTCGTAGTAGCTTTGCATGTCCAATACTAGTGCTCTTCAATGACCTCTGAATACTGGTCCCACAGTTCCTGACACAGCTCCCAGAAGCACTGGGTTCTAGGAGGCTTTGAAAAGACACCAGAGCACTATGGGACAGTAATTAAATTAGTGCAGTCCAAAATGACACTAGCACAGAGTGGGCTGATATGATTCAGACTAAACCATTGTTTAATTCTACTGAAACAAATCTAAGCCAGACACATGTAAACCATCTGAAGCACTTCATGCTGGCAATTCATGACGGCGGAAATGGTGGGGCAGGCACCCTTTTCCTAGCGTAAGCCTTGAACCAGTAAAGCATTTCAATACATGCATAATAGTCTCTGATTACTCACATGTTTAAAACAACACACAAAAATAAGCTCTTCATTGTAACAAGCTCATGGTAAATTTCTCTAGTGTACACAAGGCTCAATAGACTTTAGACTGAAAACTTTTTTGAAAAAATAGGAGTACTTGTGGCACCTTAGAGACTAACAAATTTATTGTAGCATGCTCGGGGGTCGCATAACTAGAAAGGATCTCAGGTAAATTTGTATCACTCTGTATGCATTTATGGTTAGTGTAAATAAAACTACAACAGTGTTTTTCACCTTCTAAGTACATTATAGTTAATCCAGATTTTATCATTTACTTTCTCAACAGGAAAAAAAATGATGCAATACTGACCACAAGCTTCCTCATTGTCACATGGTGACAGAAAAAACTGATGATTGATGGCATTGGCATCCATTATGTTTCTCTAAGGCACATTATTATTGCCTTATGGAGACCCAGTTAAACACTACGCTTTTCAAGTGCAGCAAAGCATACCTGACCATTGTAGGCATAAACTTGAGACCCAAGAATAGGAATCCATCCGTAAAGACTTATCTTTGATTGGGGTTGAGGGGGAGTGTCATTATTTAACAATCTTAGAAGGATTCCAAGTTTCTGTATTTAATATCTGACAGAACACTGTGTGCCTGAACAACATGCCAATTTTCTGATGGGACTTCCTCATAGATTTCAGTGGAGCTATTTTGCATTTATACTAATATAACAGAGCTGAATCTGGTCCAGTGATACTACATAAAATATTCTGAGCCAGATTTTCAGTGGGACCAAGGAAGAGCTGGGACAGCATGGGGAGTGTGTGCAAAGGAGCCTTTTGCATCTCCTACGTTGGTTCTGTGACAGCCTGGCCTTCCAGCATAGATTAAAATAGCTTCAGACCTGTTCTACCAGCTGCCATAAGCCCTCAGGTGCTCTTAAGGGAACGGAGGATTGCCACTGCATACCTATCTTTAGGGCCCTACCAAATTCACAGTCCATTTTGGTCAAATTCACGGTCATAGGATCTTTTAAATTGTAAATTTCAGCTATTTAAATCTGAAATTTCACAGTGTTGTAGTTGTAGGGATCAAGGAGTTGTGGGGTGGTCATAGGCAGTGAGTTATATGGGCCCGTGGTGCCCGTGCTCCACCAATATTCAGGAATGTGGGTCCAAAATTGTCCTCTGAGCATCAACTTGAAGGGCACACTTAACCTTGTTTTCATAGGGCATGAACTAGTGGTGCAGGGGGTGCTGCAGCACCCTCACTTTTTACGCGGGATCCCGGCGTGGGTCCCAGCTGCCGGCCCTGCGCCGGGGTCCCGGCTGCCGGCCAGGGCTCCAGTCCCGACACTGCATCCAGAGTCCCAGCTGCTGCCCAAGCCCCCGCGCCCACCCCCAGCTGTGGCCCCAGCCTCGGTCCCTTTACCCCTGTCTGGGTCCCCCCTCCTGGAGACATGGCCCTTCTCCTGGCCCCAGCTAAGGGGGGGTGGGGGTGACACTGGAAAGGATATATATCAGCTTACAAGGCAGGTGTAGGGAGTGGGACTTGGACCCGTTCTGGGAACCACCAAAAATTATACAAACCTGGTGCCCTGGGGTGGTCACAAGGTTATTGGGAGTGGGGGCGGAGCTGTGGTACTGCTACCCTTACTTCTGTGCTGCTGGCAGCAGCCCTGCCTTCAGAACTGGTCAGCTGGAGTTGGCTGCTAGCCCAGCTCTGAAGGCAGAGCCTCCACCAGCAGCAGTGCAGAAGTAAGGATGGCATGGTATTGCCACTCTTACTTCTGTGCTGCTGCTGGCTGGGCACTGCCTAAAATAACCTTGCAACCCCCCCGCAACTCCCTTTTGGGTCAGGACCCGCAATTTGAGAAACACTGGTCTCCCCCAGGAAATCTGTATAGTATAGGGTAAAAGCACACAAAATACCAGATTTCACAGGGGGAGACCAGATTTCACAGTCCGTGACACGTTTTTCATGGCTGTGAATTTGATAGGGCCCTACCTATCTATAGTCTTCTTTCCCCTAAACATTGTCCTTATGCTAGGAAGATGGAGACACTGGAGGATTACTTTACATGGGACAATCCTCCATTTACCAGATCTTTAAAGATCAGTTTTGAGTTAAGCGACCATTGCAAAGCTGCCCTAACTGACTGAGAATCAGCCCATGTGTATCCTCAGTGCTTGAGAGCCTACTTTTTGTCTAATGTTCTAAGAAAAGTAGTTAAACTGTTGGTTTTGAATATGGCACAGGGCTAACAAAAACAAATACAAGAAGTGCTTCAAAAAGTCGATAAGAATATATATTATTCTTAAGAAAAAATAGAAGATAGTGATTTAGATTGCCATGATTTCTTTGGGAGTATATGAGGCTGTGTTTTAAACATCATCCGTTGGGGATAAAACTAATCTTGTCATTCCTGCAATTGCCTATAAATTTCCACTAATAGTAAAGCATATCCCTCAAAGATTAAATCTGAAGTGAACCAAAATATGAAAAGTTCCACTGTGCCATTCTGGGAACAAAAGATTTAAATTGAAATTTATTTCAGTCCAAATTCTAAATGAAAATTCCATGATTACATTCCCATTAAATGTCAATCAATATTGCTCTTTAGTTAGCACTTTTCTATTCTTTTCTCCTAATTTTTCTCCCCTTTATGTTTTTTATTAAAAAAAATAAATTTCAAAAATATTTTTAAAGTAGTAGACCCTGTTACAGGGCCAAATCCTGCTCACCTCATTCATTAGAACTACTCATTCAACACACCACGATTTAGCACAAAAGGCCAAAACCCGCAAACATAAACACATTCTTAACTTTCCCTACCTGAGTAGTCCCATTGACTTCAATGAAACTATTCACATAAGATAAAACATGAGATTTTTTTTTAATTAAACAATTAATGCTAAAATAATTTTAGGCACACTCCTGTACACCTTTTCATACCCACCATGAATGTTTTGGGTGTGCTAGGAGTGAAGGAGCAGGCCCAAAGTTATGGGAATTTTGGGTGCAGAATGCAACATTATTAACTACTGTTATTGCAGCTCTGGGCATAGTGTTTGTTACTTAAATTGCTGTGGCAGAGTTATTGTGAAAAAACAAAAAAACCCTTGCAATTTCTATGCTCTATAAAACAAAAAGATATTGTTTAAAAATAATTCACTGTGAAAGGAGTGCTACTTTTAAAGAAAAGAAAATAACCAGCTATATTTCAAATCCTGAATTATTTCCCAACCAGATGACAACCTTTTAGCAAGAAATATAATACATTTACTATAGCTACTTAAACAACCAAAACTGAAATTAATATCCAGTACCAGATGGACTGAGACATAACAATACACACAGTTAAGCATTGTATCAGGTGCAGTTTAACATTTTTAGTTTTATAGTATATCAAGTAATATGGATTCACATCATTTTCAGTAGCAATTCCCAAGTACGTACTGGAGAGTTGAGTATGAAAAGTCCTTTATGGTGCTAGAAACAGAAAATGAAGTTGATGATTACTGTAGAATGATGGTATGAGGAGGATTTACATATTGATTTGATTTCAGATTGAAAGTGGATCATAATCAGAATATACAATCCACTGCCCATAAAATTTGGTTGTTTGCTTCCCTAACATATGTCAGGTTTAGAAGCATAAGGCAGTTTACCAGTTATTTTTTCAGGTTTCAGAGAATGTGCAATAGAGATTCAAAGGCTAAGTAAGTATAAGCTTTTTAGAAATCAAGGAAACAGTGTTGACTACCCATATACTTTATGTATATAGTGTCAACATTACCAAAACAAAACAATAGGCAAAATGATGGTGTAAATTGCTGCTGAGTTCCCATCATTATATAATAGACTTATCTATGGCCTGGTCTACACTACGATGTTAGTTCGAATTTAGCAGCGTTATACCGAATTAACCTTGTACCCGTCCACACAACGAGGCCATTTATTTCGACTTAAAGGGCTCTTAAAATCGGTTTCTGTACTCCTCTCCGACGAGGGGAGTAGCGCTGAATTCGAACTTGCTGGTTCGAAGTAGGGTTAGTGTGGACGGAATTCGAAGGTATTGGCCTCCGGGAGGTATCCCACAGTGCACCATTGTGACCGCTCTGGACAGCAATCGAAACTCGGATGCTCTGGGCAGTTGGACAGGAAAAGCCCCGCGAACTTTTGAATTTCATTTCCTGTCTGCCCAGCCTGGTGAGCACAGGTGACCACACAGAGCTGAGCAGCACAGGTAGCGATGCAGGCCGACAACCGCAAACGAGCACCAGCATGGACCACACGCGAGATACTGGATCTGATCGCCATATGGGGAGAGGATTCAGTGCTCGCAGAACTGCGTTCCAAGAGACGGAATGCAAAGATCTTTGACAAGATCTCCAAGGGGATGATGGAGAGAGGCCACAATCGGGACTCCATTCAGTGCCGTATAAAGGTGAAGGAGCTCCGACAGGCCTATCAGAAGACGAAGGAGGCCAACGGACGGTCCGGGGCAGAGCCGCAGACATGCCGCTTTTACGATGAGCTGCATGCAATTCTCGGAGGGGCCGCCACCACTACCCCACCCCTGAGCGTGGACTCCGAGGAGGGGTTAATGTCATCGTTGCATGACGAATCTGCGGACGGGGAAGAGGAGGAGGAGGAGGAGGACGAACTTGTGGAGAGCACACAGCACTCCATTCTCCCCGACAGCCAGGAGCTGTTTCTGACCCTGACCGAAGTGCCCTCCGAACCCTCCCAAGGCGGCATCGCAGACCCCCTGGAAGGGACCTCTGGTGAGTGTACCTTTTCAAATATATCAAACATGGTTTAAAACAAGTATTTGTTTAATGATTAATTTGCCCTGGGGACTTGGGATGCATTCGCGGCCAGTACAGCTACTGGAAAAGTCTGTTAACGTGTCTGGGGATGGAGTTGAAATCCTCCAGGGACATCTCCATGAAACTCTCCTGGAGGTACTCCAAAAGCTTTTCCAGAAGGTTTCTGGGCAGGGCAGCCTTATTCCGTCCTCCATGGTAGGACACTTGACCGCGCCATGCTAGCAGCAAGTAATCCGGTATCATTGCTTGACAAAGCTTGGCAGCGTATGGTCCCGGTGTTTGCTGGCATTCAAGCAACATCCGCTCTTTATCTTGCTGTGTTATCCTCAGGAGAGTGATATCGTTCAGGGTAACCTGTTTGAGATATGGGAATGTAATTAGGGGGACAGAGGTGGCCCCGTTCCTACTGGGCTGTTTGCCTGTAGCTGAAAAGAAATCTTTCCCTGCAGTTAGCCAAGCGGGCGGGGGGGAGGGGGTGGATAATGTCGCTGAGTTTTTCGCGTTTGGCTAGCAGGGGTCTTCCCTGATACCAGCCACGTGGTGGGGGGAGGGGTAACGCGATCATCCCACAGAAGTGGATGGGGGGGCTAGTTTGCGATCTGCATGGATCTTCCATGGTACCAGCCACGTGGTGGGGGGAGGGGGTCATCCCACAGAATTGAATGGGTGGGTGGGGGGTGGTTGTTATGTTATCTGATGCTGCACGGTAACAGGGAAACCGCAGCACGTAAAGGGCTTTGCTTGCTATGGGAAAGGAGGGCGCTGATTTAATGCAGAAGCAGCAGGACAATGGCTTACCATGGCTGCATACAAGCCGAAATCTGTTGCCCGGCCCTGCGTCTGCTGTGATCTCTAACACCAAAGCCGCGGGCACTCAATATAAGATGCAAAAAGCGACCTTGTACATTGCTATGTAATGTGAAAAGTGTTCACCGTGAAAGAGTATAAGCATTGTTCTATAAAATGTATCTTTTTACATACTTCTCTCCTTTTTTTCCCTCCTACTGCAGCTGCAAATTCTTCCATCCTCCCGCCCCCAGCACGAAGGCTCTCCCAGATAAGGAGGCGAAAGAGGCGCACCCGAGACGATATGTTCTCGGAAATAATGCAGTCGACCCGGGATGAGAGAGCTAATTTTAACGATTGGAAGGAGACTGTATTGAAATTCCGTCAAGAGGCCAGTGACCGTGAGGAGAAGAGGGACCAGCGGGAGGACATGAGGGACCAACGGGAGGAGAAAAGGGATGAACGTGAGGAGAGAAGGGACGAACGCGAGGAGAGGAGGGACGCCCGAGAGGAGAAGTGGCGGGATGCAACGCTGGGGCTGCTGCGTGATCAGACAGACATGCTCCGGCGTCTGGTGGAGCTCCAGGAACGGCAGCTGCCGGATTACCGGGTGCCGCTGCAGCCCCTCTATAACCGCCCTCCCCCCTCCCCAAGTCCCGTAGCCTCCTCACCCCGACGTGTAAGAACGCGGGGGGGGAAGCTCCGTGCAACCTGCCAGTCCACCCCATTAGAGAGCCCGAGCAAAAGGCTCTCATTATTTTGAATGTTGTTCCTGCCCTGTTCCTTCACTCCTACCCTCCTCCCAAACCCCACCCGGACTACCTGGTTATTTCTCTCCCTATGTTCATTACCCCCCGTTAATAAAAAGTTCTTGATTTGTAATTTGAAAACGACACTGACTTTATTTTTTTTTAAATAAAACTGGGATCGAAGGGGGAAGGGGGAAGGGTGGGTTGCTTACAGGGAATGAGTGAATCAAGTGGGCGGGTTTTCAACAGGGACAAACAAACATAACTTTCACACAGGAGCCTGGGCAGCACTGAAACTTGTTTTCAGAGCTTCTCTGATGCGCACCGCTTCCTGGTGTGCTCTTCTAATCGCCCTGGTGTCTGGCTGCGCGTAATCAGCGGCCAGGCGGTTTGCCTCAGCCTCCCACCCCGCCATAAAGGTCTCCCCCTTGCTCTCACAGAGATTGTGGAGCACACAGCAAGCTGCAATAGCAATGGGGATGTTGGTTTGGCTGAGGTCCGAGCGAGTCAGTAACGAGCGCCAGCGACCTTTTAAACGTCCAAAGGCACACTCTACCACCATCCTGCACTTGCTCAGCCTGTAGTTGAACCGCTCCTGAGTACTGTCCAGGCTGCCTGTGTATGGCTTCATGAGCCACGGCATTAAGGGGTAGGCTGGGTCCCCAAGGATAACGATGGGCATCTCAACATCCCCAATGGTAATTTTCCGGTCTGGAAAGTAAATCCCTTGTTGCAGCCGTTTAAACAGACTAGTGTTCCTGAAGACGCGGGCGTCATGAACCCTTCCCGGCCATCCCACGTTGATGTTGGTGAAACGTCCCTTGTGATCCACCATTGCTTGCAGCACCATAGAAAAGTACCCCTTGCGGTTTATGTACTGGCTGCCCTGGTGCTCCGGTGCCAAGATCGGGATATGGGTTCCATCTATCGCCCCACCACAGTTAGGGAATCCCATTGCAGCAAAGCCATCCACAATGAGCTGCACATCTCCCAGCGTCACTACCTTTTTTAGCAGCAGCTCAACGATTGCTTTGGCTACTTGCATGACAGCAGCCCCCACGGTAGATTTTCCCACTCCGAACTGATTACCGACTGACCGGTAGCTGTCCGGTGTTGCAAGCTTCCACAGGGCTATCGCCACTCGCTTCTCAACTGTGAGGGCTGCTCTCATCTTGGTGTTCTGGCGCGTCAGGGCAGGGGAAAGCAAGTCACAAAGTTCCAGGAAAGTGCCCTTACGCATGCGAAAGTTTCGCAGCCACTGGGAATCGTCCCACACCTGCAGCACTATGCGGTCCCACCAGTCAGTGCTTGTTTCCCGGGCCCAGAATCGGCGTTCCACAGCAAGAAGCTGCCCCATTGCCAACATGATCTCCAAAGCGCCGGGGCCCGTGGCGCGAGACAATTCTGTGTCCATGTCCATGTCCGCATCACTCTCGTCGCCGCGCTGCCGTAGCCGCCTCCTCCTCGCCTGGCTTTTCTGGTCCTGGTTGAGCATAAACTGCACTATAATGCGCGTGGTGTTTACAATGTTCATGACTGCAAACTTGAGCTGAGCGGGATCCATCCTTGCCGAGGTACGGCGTCCGCTCAGTTCAACAAGGAAAAAAGGCGCGAAATGGTTGTCTTCCGTTGTTTTCACGTAGGGAGGGGGAGGATGTTCCCAGAACCGCCCGCGACAATGTTTTTTGTCCCATCAGGCATTGGGATATCGACCCAGAATTCCAATGGGCGGGGGGGACTGCGGGAACTCTGGGATAGCTACCCACAGTGCAACGCTCTGGAATTCGACGCTAGTCTTTTCTGCATGGACGCGCACCGCCGAATTAATCCGCTTACTGTGGCCGCGTACCATCGAATTTAAAAAATCGGTTTCATAAAATCGAATTCCGTAAATTCGGACTAATCCTGTAGTGTAGACGTACCCTTTGAAACCAGAAATTATTAGTAACTGGGCAGCCCCACAGGCAAGACAAAATACACCTCTACCTCGATATAATGCTGTCCTCGTGAGCCATCTTACCGCGTTATAGGTGAAACCGTGTTATATCAAACTTGCTTTGATCCGCCGGAGTGCGCAGCCCTGCCCCCCCCCGGAGCACTGCTTTACTGCGTTATATTAGAATTTGTGTTATATCGGGTCGCGTTATATCAGGGTAGAGGTGTATAGGTTTTAGGAAAGCATTTTGGACTGAGGCTATTATGGTCAGATTTTGTTAGTTATAATAGGTGAACAGCAAATGGCATAGTGAATACAAAGTGTAGTATTGCATATTTACATACTGTACTTGTTACAAACTGAAACTGTACATTCCAGATCACTGTATATCAGTGAACCAAATAGAATTTGGAGGTGAATTGTTTCATATTGTTGGCAGTCTTAAATTTTGCTCTAAGACCTCTTGTTTCAGAGGACGGGACGGAACTGGAAATAACACTGAAAGTAAAATCCTTGAGTTTGTGATAGACAAGGAAAGTAAAATGTATGTTTTAACTAATAAAATAAGAGGAATATGTACCTTGAAAGCAATCTGAGATATTTATGAGACCTTTGGATTTCCAGTCACTGTAATATATCTAGTCTCAACAGTGGATAGTAATTTATTAGCCCAGAAATATGATGAACTTTTCCCATACATTTTAAAATTTAAAATTAGGTTTATGTCAGTGGTTAATTAATGGCTGGTTTGATCTAGCAATGTGGGGCTGTGGGCAGAAAAGGAATAGTTCTGATGTTTAGCGTTTAGGTAGCATGTGTAACTTGTACGGTCAGTAGGTCCTGGATAGAATGTAGTAGTGCTACCATTCTACTATCGTTTGACGTGAGATTGCATAAGTGCATAATTTCCAATTTGGAAAGGCTTAGAAATTAAATTATCAAAGGAAAAAGTCTAACAGGCTTATTATTTTATATCATGGTCGAATGTAAAGGTCCTGTACAAATATATCACAACAAGACAGCTCCAGTCCCAAAAGCTTACAGTCAGTCAAAATAGAATCTAGGTTTTTCATTTTTCCACAGAAATTGTTTTAAGGTTTTATTTAAGCAATTCCACCTGGCAAAGTTTAGTTGTACTTTTTGCAGTAAAGGTAAGAGGCTTCTGAAGTATAACATTGATGGACTAGTAGCAATCTCCACATTTACATATATAAATCCATACAATGACCATTTTAAATGAAAGTCTTTTGGTAGAATTTTTTTTGAAATTTGGCCCAGAAAGGTTGCTTCTGATTTTAATATATAAGTCTAGATAGATCACCCTACTGTTTGAGCAGATAATGAATTTGTAGAGGATGTTCTAGATGATTTTATATCTATTAATAAGCCATTGGAAAATGTGTTATGTTCATGAGAACTAGGTTTAATTCCTGAAATATTAGGGTCTGTGCATATTGCTACTGTCAAAGACACAGTACAACCGCATCTGCTCCAACCCCTCAGACAGAGACCTAAACACCTACAAGATCTTCACCAAGCATTCTCAAAACTACGATATCCACACAAGGAAATAAGGAAACAAATCAACAGAGCCAGACGTGTACCCAGAAGCCTCCTGCTACAAGACAAGCCCAAGAAAGAAACCAACAGAAGTCCACTAGCCATCACCTACAGTCCTCAGTTTAAACCTCTCCAACGCATCATCAGCGATCTACAACCCATCCTGGACAATGATCCCTCGCTTTCACAGACCTTGGGAGGCAGGCCAGTCCTCGCCCACAGACAACCCGCCAACCTTAAGCATATTCTCACCAGCAACCACACACCGCACCATAACAACTCTAACTCAGGAACCAATCCATGCAACAAACCTCGATGCCAACTCTGCCCCCATATCTACACCAGCAACACCATCACAGGACCTAACCAGATCAGCTACAACATCACCGGTTCATTCACCTGCACGTCCACCAATGTTATATATGCCATCATGTGCCAGCAATGCCCCTCTGCTATGTACATTGGCCAAACTGGACAGTCACTACGTAAAAGGATAAATGGACACAAGTCAGATATCAGGAATGGCAATATACAAAAACCGGTAGGAGAACACTTCAACCTCCCTGGACACACAATAGCAGATGTAAAGGTAGCCATCTTACAGCAAAAGAACTTCAGGACCAGACTCCAAAGAGAAACTGCTGAGCTTCAGTTCATTTGCAAATTTGACACCATCAGATCAGGATTAATCAAAGACTGTGAATGGCTAGCCAACTACAAAAGCAGTTTCTCCTCCCTTGGTGTTCACACCTCAACTGCTAGTAGAGGACCTCACCCTCCCTGATTGAACTAACCTCCTTATCTCCAGACTGATTCTTGACTGCATATTTATACCTGCCTCTGGAAATTTCCATTACATGCGTCTGACGAAGTGGGTATTCACCCACGAAAGCTTATGATCCAATACATCTGTTAGTCTTAAAGGTACCACAGGACTCTCTGTTGCTTTTTACAGATCCAGACTAACACGGCTACCCCTCTGATTCTTGTCCAAGACACAGTGGCCACTGCACACATGACAGGGGAAACCAAGCATACCTATTTAAGTCTTTTCTAGAGATTACACAGTGCTGACTGTATATTATTGGCAGGAACACAGACAGAATAGCTGAATTCAGAAAATAAGTTGTGGACCAAAATTTAGAGCATTTAATATATAAAAAAGCATCCAGGGGGCTTGTCAAATGCTCTCTCTCAGTTTAAACTGAGGATTAGTAGGCTCTCTTAAATTATAACTTTCAGGCAGGTCAAAGCATGGGCCTGAAACTGTTAAATTAATAAGCCTCTTAACAAGAGAAGACCAAAAAATACTTATAGGCCACTAAGTAGAAGTACTATGGCAGAATAAATGTTGATTCTTGGTAGATCATTATCAGGCTAATTCATAACTATACTCAAAATGAAATTGCTCTGTGATTGCCTCACGCTGTGGTACTCATTACTGTGGCTTTTCCAAGAACTGTATTCTCATATGTGACTCACTAGAGAATACAAATGCACATCAATAAAAGCAGCAACTGTTATTATCTCTTGGTTTTTACTGAGAGCAAACCTTTATACCACCTATGTATAACATTGAAATGCGAAGATCTAAAACTCATCAGGTACTTGTAGTACTCAAAAAACTGGTGTTTGACCATTTAGAACAGATTATACTGTTAAACATGTTAAGATTTTTTTAGATATTATTATTATAGTAGGTGCTGCTAGTGCCCACTCTAATTTAACTTAATTTGATGTACACCTCTACCCCAATATAACGCTGTCCTCGGGAGCCAAAAAATCTTACCGTGTTATAGGTGAAACCGCGTTATATCGAACTTGCTTTGATCCACCGGAGTGTGCACCCCCCCCCCCCCCGAGCACTGCTTTACCGCGTTATATCCGAATTCGTGTTATATTGGGTCGCGTTATATCGGGGTAGAGGTGTATTTATTTTAATTCTTAGACTATGGCTATTCCATTCTCCTGGTTCCCTAATATGATATAAAATACATACAAAAAGTTTCAAATTTAACTCCTATACAAGATATTCTTCGCAATTTACCCCTCCCAGCAACGGAAAAAGAATCTTCCCTTTCAACCCACTCACACACATCTTAACGACTCCTCCACAACAGCCTGGGAAAGTCGATACATTTGTTCATTTTCAGGACACACTGCAAAGCTTGGGATCAGTCAGAAAAATAGGGGAAGTGAGTTCCAGTAACTTCCTTGAGAACACCATGTCCATTAAAGCTTTGTCTAAACAGCAAAATGGTACATCAGGTATAACAAGGGTGTAAGCACTAAAGTAGGGGCCTCAGTGCAGGTTTTATTGACATGGAGCTAAAAGCATATGAACCCTGTCTATACAAGTGCTTATATTATTACTGGACAGCAGCTACAAATTTTGAAGTGTTGATGTAGACTTTAGTTAAAATTGCAACACATTTTCCATTGTACCCCCATTCTCCGGTGTTCATAATTATCTTTAACATTTGCTTTTGGGCCGAACACCAACTCTTTTCCATGGTTGTTTTCTGCCAGCATTTACCTCATCGACGATTTTTGAGTATTAAAAATATGAAGGGGAAAAATCTCTGTTATTACAGAATTCTTACGTCGACCTAATAATGTATGTGTCTACACTACCAAATCCCTTCCTCCGACCTAACTCGCCTGTAATATTGACTTAATTATTCCACCTTGGCGAGAGGCATAGCACTTAACTCAATGTTGATGAGTCGACAGAGAGGCAGTGTAGACGCAGTGTTGTGTAAGTCAACTGAATTGGCCTCCAGGAAGTGTCCCACAATGCTCTGCTGTGACTGCTCCAGAGATTGTTTTCAACTCTGTTGCACAGCAGCCAGGTATACAGGAAACAGCCCCTCCCGTTAAAGCCCCAGGAACTTTTGAATTCCCATTTCCTGTTTGGTCAGCATGGAGAGCTCTCCAGCACAGCTGATCTTGGCGACTCAATGTCCCAAACGCGCTACAGCCTGGAGTACACAGGAGGTGGTGGATCTTATTGGTCTGTGGGGAGAAGAGTCTATGCAGGCACAGCTGCGATCCAGCTGTAGAAATGTAGACATCTATGAGACAATCATGCGGGGCGTGGGGGAGAAGGGCTACACCAGGGACACGCAGCAGTGCCGTGTGAAAATCAAAGAACTGCAGCAGGCGTACCAGAAGATAAGGGCTCCGCACCATAGACATGCCGCTTTTACAATGAGCTGCCTGCGATTCTCAGCAGTGACCAAACACAGTGTTTGACACCTCTCAGGAGTCTGAGTCCTGGGCCACCTCAGGCAACAATGAGGAGGACATTCTGGAGGAGGAGGAGGAGAATGGGAGACAGGCGAGCAGTGGATTTTTAACCCCAGAGCCCAGCCAGATGTAGGACAGCATGCTGGCCGAGTGAGATGCTGGGAAAGGCACCTCTGGTGAGTACCCAATTCCAATAAAACTGTAAGGGTTACATGCTCTTATATTTTATGCTTAAACTTAACAAAAGAAGAAGTGCCTTGGGTATCTATTTCCCAGTGGCCGCTCCAGCCACACACAGGGTGCTCTCCAGAAAAAGACTCTTTATGTGCACAAAAATGGCCCGGGAATCCTCCATGGAGATCTCTAGGAAACGTTCATGGAGGTAATCTGCAATCCTTTGCAGAAGGTTTTGGGGGCCTGTCTTATTTCTTCCACTATGGTAGGACACTTTCCCATGCCACTCCAGTATTAACTCTTCTGGCATCACTGCGGTGCCCAGCATAGCAGCATAAGGACCAGGTCTGTACCCAGATGCTTGCAGCATCTGCTCCCTTGACACCTGTTACCCCTATGAGACTGATATCACATAGGGTCACCTGGGGGAAAAACAGGGGAAGTTTTCATTACAAGTGCTAGGACTGCAAACAATGACACATGTGATCCATCACCCATGGTGACTTCAGGGTCCCTCAACTGTGTTTTCCCTTACATGCCAGTGATTTGGTTGGCAGGGATCCGTGTTGACCTCGGATTCTGCAAGTCAAGGGCAACTACTACCAACAGCATTAAGAGAAGGGGGAGGAGAGAGCTTCCTGTGTTCTCTCATTGCTGCAAACCTCCTGCCCCCAAAACCGCCACTAAGGGTATGTCTACACTACGAAATTAGGTCGATTTTATAGAAGTTGATTTTTATAAATCGATTTTATACAGTCGATTGTGCATGTCCACACTAAGCGCATTAAGTCAGCGGAGTGCGTCCTCACTACCGTGGCTACCATCGACTTACAGAGCAGTGCACTGTGGGTAGCTATCCCACAGTTCCCGCAGTCTCCACCGCCCATTGGAATTCTGGGTTAAGCTCCCAATGCCTGGTGGGGCCAAAACATTGTCTCGGGTGGTTTTGGGTACATGTCGTCAGTCGCCCCTCCCTCCGTGAAAGCAACGGCAGACAATCATTTCTCCCCCCCCCCTTTTTCCTGGGTTACCTGTGCAGATGCCATACCATGGCAAGCATGGAGCCCGCTCAGCTCACCGTCACCGCTGCTGTTGTCGGCAAGTCTACTGTGGGGGCTGCTGTGATCCAAGTAGCCAATGTAATCATTGACGTTCTGTTATCAAGGGTAGTGACTCTGGGAAATGTGCGGGCCTTTTTAGATTTTAGGTGCATCATGTTCCTGTCCTTAGTCGCTGGTGAAGAAGTCTTGCAGCTGTACATTCCAGTCTGGTCGGCGCTGTAACACCCCATAGCACTTCTGTGGTTGACACATGTAACAGCTCCAGGGCTTTTGCTCTTTTGCCTTGGCCGAGGTACCTTGCATTCGACCTCCAAGCATTCGACAAAGAAGCACCTGCAGCAGCTGGCATTGCTACACAGCAGCAGCTCTTTGCCTTCGCAGCAGACGGTGCAGTAGGACTGCTAACCGTCCTCGTCCGACATGTAGCTTGGCCGGGGGTTCTGGGAATGTCTTCCCTGCCCGGTTCCTAGCAACCTCCAGGGCATGGTGTACAGCTCCACCACTTCTGCTGCAACTCTGCTCTCCTGCAACTCTGCTCTCCTGCTCCCTAGTGACGAGCTCAGGGGATCCGTTCTGGTCCTCCTGGGTGCTGCTGGCAGCAGACGGTGCAGTAGGACTGCTAACCGTCCTCGTCCACCTCTTCTGCTGCAACTCTGCTCTCCTGCTCGGGGGATCCATTCATGAAGCCTGGATAGTAGTAAGGAGCAGTTCAACTATAGGCTGAGCAAGTGCAGAATGGTGGTAGAATGTGCCTTTGGACATTTAAAAGCTCGCTGGCACTGTTGGTCAGACCTCAGCACAACCAACATTCCCATTGTTATTGCTGCTTGCTGTATGCTCCATAATATCTGAGAGAGTAAGGGGGAGACATTTATGGCGGGGTGGGAGGTTGAGGCAAATCGCCTGGCGTCCGATTTTGCGCAGCCCGACACCAGGGAGATTAGAAGAGCACAGCAGGGCGCGCTGCGCATCAGAGAGGCTTTGAAAACCAGTTTCATGACTGGCCAGGCTTCGGTGTGACAGTTGTGTGTGTTTCTCCTTGATGCAAACCCGTCCCCTGTCGCCTGCAGAGACAGGGAGCTGTGGGGTACCCCAGCTGCCTGCCACCTGCAGCTCCCGGCCACCACAGGTGGCTGGGGGACCCCCAGAGCTCCTGGCCACCCCAGGCAGCGGGGGGACCCTCACCACTCAGAGCTACCAGTGGAGGGAGCCCCTGGAGCTCCCAGCCCACTCACAGGAGCCCAGGCTTCCCATTTTGTCATGGATATTTTAGTAAAAGTCAGGGACAGGTCACAGGCTTCCGTGAATTTTTCATTATTGCCCATGACCTGTCCATGACTTTTACTAAAAATATCCGTGACAAAATCTTAGGCTTATTTATTAAATTATGCAGCTCTCGTCTATACTTGGATATTAGCTCAAAAAAAAAAAAAAGACATGAAAGTTAGGAAATCTTTTAAAAAGTTAACAGATGTTAATGTAGATTGTAATTTAAGATTTGAACTCAATGTATTTAATCCTCTCAATAGCAACTGGATTTATGCTGTGTCTTGGAATTTTTTTGATTAAATATCCTGTAACCAAAGCCAGATTATAAGCATATCACCCTGGCTAATGGTTCCTGAACATCTGACTTCTGTTTTACTCACCAATCACCTTTACCAGTTTCACATAATCTCTCACATAACATTAGTTCAAGATTATATTTGCAGCAGATCTATCTTCATAAGAAGCAAAGAAATAATAAAACAAGTATTGTATTTTGTTAATGTCCCATATATAGAACTTCTCAATTATCACAGATTATTTGTGAGACTCATGGATTTGTCAATTCCTTCACTGGCTCATTGCCAAACAGACAGGGATCACTAAACCTCTTGCTGAAAGTGATATCAGCACTTCCCTTCTGACAATCATGTTTGCAGTAAGAAGACAGGAGGGGAGAGAATGAGTGTGTGTGTGTGTGGGGGGGGGGGGGGGGGGGGGTTTGGCACCCTAAAGTTTTTGAAGAGGAAGCAGGGAATTATTGTTTTTGGATAAAGGAGATTAAAAGAAAACTGATATTACTGAACCACAAAGTCTGCTGCAGGATGTGCTAGACAGGGAGGACCAAATCTTCACCTGTTGTATATAAGCGCAGCTCCACTGAAGTCAATATAGCTATACCGATTTACACTGCTGAGGATCTGACCAGGAAATTGGAGGCAGAGCAGAATGAGAAAATAAGAGTTTAAGAAACCAGGAAGAAAGTCAGGATCAAGAAAATAAAGTATACAAATCAAAAACATCACCAGGGAATCAGAATGCAGAGTAATTAGCAGCAAGTCATTCTACTCCATATTTTACAACGTGACAGATGTCTACTGAAAAAATATGCAATTTTGTAGGAAGAGGTTATTACCCATTCTCATAAACCTCCTTCCCATGTTAAACACTTCATAAATTCTATTTCCTACTTGTATCCATTTGAAAAACTGTTGATATAAAAGTGGTGGTTGAAAGTTGTCTATGAAAACTATTTTTCAATGGAAAGCTGGGGTTTTGATTAACTGAAATTTTCAATTAAAGTTTCTAATTTCCATGGGAAATTGACTGTGTGTCAAAAAACTGAAGACTGAAAACCAAAACATTTCAGTTCTGAAATGCCACCGTGGTACTTCATGGGAATTGTAATTCAGGTGCCCCTTGTTCCTATTCTCTTCTATGGGCCAAGCTCCCCAGCTGGAGTTCATCTCCCATGATGCACCACAGGCACATGAAAGCCATGGCGCACTGCCTCCACTCAGCAAAAAGGGAGATCATAGTGTCTCATGAGAGATGTAGTCTGACCAGGGAGCCTGGCCTATAGAGGAGAAGTGGAGTGCAATGCACCTGAACGACAACTCCCATGAGGCACTGCAGTAACATTTCAGAGTCAACATATTTCAGTTTTTGTCCAAAAACTGGATTTTGCATGGAAACTACCCCACCTCTCAATTTCTGACCAGCTATACTTTCTTTCTAATTCAGTACAGGATAGTCTGTGGGACTTGGGATCACCACCTGTATGAGTGACTGCTCCAGGAAGGCAATTTCATATTAGACAGATGCTTAAATGTGGGGCGTGCAGCAGAAGCCTTGAGAGAAAGAACGAAAGCCCTAGAAGGCACACCACCTCCAGAAGTACATGCAGCAAGACAATTGAAGAGCAGGTGGCCAGGATTCCATACACAGAGTGAAATACATTTACTGTGAGAGACAGCATGACCAGTTAAAGAAGTGCCCTGCACATGGACAGCATTGCAAGGATTGTGGCAAGTTGAATCATTTTAGCAGTGTGCGCAAGATCAGAAGCAGCTCTCAGAAAGGTTCAGTCAGACTTTTACAAGAGATGGATGGCTCATCAGACAGCGATGACAACATTTGAGTCCAAGAGCCAATCAGGTTAAGGCTGTTGGGACAAGAAAGCAACAAGGGACAATACCAAATGCTATGCATTCCACATTGGTAATAGGGAAATGCCATGTGCAATTTCAGCTGATAGTGGAGCCTCCTGTGAAGTGATTCCTCAGTGTGAATTGTACTCAAACACACCCATTACAAAGAGCAATTCCAATCGGATAATATACAATGGGAGCATAATGGAGCCTATAGGAAAATGTGACCTCAGAGTGACTAACCTGAAAAATAACAGATGTTTGTGGCAGGTGGGCACCACAGACCCCTTTGGGGAATACAGCCATATAAGCTGTGAATCTGATCAGGGTGCAGCATCAGAATTTTATAGTTGCAGGGTAAGAAGCAAAAGGAGGCCCACCGATAACAGAGACAATTTTAAAAGCATAGGGGATGTTTCCAAAGGCGATGGGTGCCTTGAAGGAAAGCTACAACTGGAAGTGGACCCCACAGTGGAACTTGTGTACTTATCATGAAGGAAAATTCCAATGCGACTATGTAATCCAGTATGCAAGGAGCTCTAAAGTTTGGCAAGCAAGGGTATCATAGCACCTGTAGAAGCCAGTACAGCCTGTGGAAGAAGCATGGGGGTGGTAAAGAAGCCAACCTTTGCATTTGGTCACTACAGATGGCTGTGCATGTCAATGGCCATAAGTTCAACACCAGGCTGTTCCAGAGAAGAATCACCCAAGCACTGGAAGGACTGCCTATGGTTGAAATAATTGCAGATGATATCCTCATGGTAGGTGAAGGGAGTAACGATACAGAAGCTGAACAAGACCATGGCAGAAAACGACAAGCTTTTCTCCAGCAATAAAAGGACAAGAACATAACACCCATTCCAGAAAAAGGTGACTCAAATAGTGTGAGGGGACATATGTCAGACATTTGCTCACAGCAGAGGGAGTGAAAGCAGATCCCAACAAGATCAAGGCAGTCAAGAGACAAGCCAGTTCCAGTGGGTGTGAAAGGGATACAGCGGTTCATAGGAACCAGAAATTTGCTGCCTCAGTTCTGTCCACACCTGGCTGCAGTAGTGGAACCCATACGACAGCTCTCAAGGCAGGATGTTGAATGGGACTGGGCAAGTTCCCAACATCAAGCATGACATGCTGATCTATAATATAAGATGCACCTGTCCTGAAGTACTACCAGCCAGGAGAGTCACTGACACTCCAGTGTGATGCACTGGAGAAAGGATTGGGTGTAGCTCTTCTGCAGGAGAGCCGATTGCTTGTGCCAGCAAAATTCTGTTAGATACTGAACAGGGGTAACACCCAGATAGAAAAAGAGCTTCTGGCTGTGGTATTTGAAGTGGAGCAATGTCATCAGTTTACCTATGGCCACCCAGTAATAGTGCAATCAGACCACAAACCCGGAAAACCTATCATGGCAAAGCCCCTTCTAGTGTTACAAAGAGATTGCCACATATATCGATGCACCTCCACCTCTACCAGGTAGAGATCAGGTATTGTCCAGGACTACTGGTGGTAGCTGAGACCCTGATCATGGCATATGTATCCAGCATCAGCAAGTTTGGGGAAGGGATCAGGATATTGAATTCATTAACATGCTGCACTAGATCCCACTTTCAACAGGAAAGCTGATGGAAATCAGAGGCTACAGAAAAGGACATCCAACTCCAGGCAGTCAAGAGAACAAGAAGCCAGAAAATAAAATCCAAGTGCCAGTAAAAGCCAACCTATATTTTCAATTTAAAGATGAGCTGAGAATGAAACATGGAATCATATTTCAAGGACAGAGTTGTTGTCCCTGCATCATTATGTAAGAATGTCATGAAAAAAATACATGCCTCACACGTCGGTACCAATAGCTGTCTTAGACAAACTCAAGAGTGTGTTTACTGGCCAGGAATGACTACACACCTTCACTCTGCGACTGAAGGGTATGACACCTTCTGGTTGTGTAATAACAGTCTTCAGAAAGACTGTCACCACGTGATCTGCCCACCTGACCAAGGGAAAAGCTGGGAGTGGACTTATTTACCTTTAATTTAAAGCAGTACTTGTTTACAGTAGATTACTATTCAAATTTTTGGTAGGTCAAGTCCCTGCCAGATACAAGAAGAAAGTCAGCGATTGGTGAACTGAAGGCCCATTTTGTGAGCTATGGTATTCTGGACACTGTATTCATCCACAACATACCCCAATTTACCTCAAAAAATTCAAGGAATTTGCTTGCAAACGGAAATTTGACCACCACAACTCAACTCCTCCCTAACATACCTACAGAGTAATGGTAAGATGAAATCATCTGTGCAAACAGCAAAGAGACTGTTACACAAGGCTGTTTCTTATGGTTCAGACCCCTTCTTAGCATTTTTGGCACACAGGAGTACCCCATCACACGGGTGCCAAAACAATCCAGTGCAGACACTGAAGGGGCAAACCATGCTCTCAACAGAGGGAGATCTGTTGCAGCCAGAAGGATGGAGACACCACTGAGACGAGATAGTCAACAATAAGAGGAAACAGGTACTAGAGTTCAACAGGTCAGTCAAGGACCTACTGGCCCTGGAGGCAGGCACTCCTGTGAGGCTCCAGCCATTAGAGACATACCAGAAGGAGTGGACTAAAGGAGTCGTGAGATGCAATTGCACCCACGTCATATGAGGTGACTACACGTGAGGGACAAGTGATCTAGCGGAGGAGACACTTATGAGCCTGCAGACACAAGACCCTGAGAGAGCCTACAGAGATCATTGCATAATGGTGAGACAGAGAACCATCCAGAGGTCAACCCCACAGGCAGGGAGGAGACTTCACAGAGAGATAGTTTGCTAGACTCAGAAACAGGTGACAGGGAGCCAGAGATAGATCAATCCTGATGTAGTTGCCTGTTGAGGAGACTAAACTATCTCAAAGACCATGGAATCAGCTGAGTTTCTGGTAAAGACAAAACTCCAATTTGGCTATGTTCTAGCAACTTCTCGCTGAAGGGACGGGGGTCGGAGTCTGGGCATCAGTTATGGACGGAGCAGTGCACAAAGTTTAATAAAGTTACACTTGTTTAAGTTAACCTGCATTCAGCTTCCTTCTTTGCTAATGAAACAAAGGGTAGGAGAAAACAGCCAGCCAATCAGCACAATGCAAAGAAAGTCCAGTCAAAACTCTATAAAGTTCTCTGAATATCCAGAGATCCCTGCTTTGGCTGCTTCTACTTTTACCTGCTGGGATCTTTGGCTGGTTCCTCTGCAGTTTCCCCTCAAGGCCACATAGCAGGGGGAAGGGAGGCACCACCAGGGTCCTAATGACCCCAGATTTTGGGAGGTTTCCCATGCACAGTTTTGGGTCCTGAGGGGTGCTGGGACAGGGGATGGATCATCCTGGTTGGGCCCATTTTTCCCCTTCTCTTCCCAGTGCAGAAGTCCCTACTTTGGCTGCTTCTGCTCCAATCATCTTGTAATGGAGAGGTTTTTTCCTAATTACATGTTTTGTAATGTGTTTCTGGGTACTGCTGTTTAACTTCTATTTTCCATGCTCTTATCACCAAACAAGATTTTTCTAAATTTAATACAAGTTTCCATCATAAGATTGTATTTGATCATGGCCAGTGCAGTGCATCAGGACTACATTAAAAAGTTAGTAAGGCAAGGAGGAATCAGTAATGAGATTGAAGGGAGGGGAACAGAAGACAAACAACAGAACACATGGTCTCTGTCTCTTGCTCTCTCTCACTCACTGTCTCCCTCCTTACATTTTTTTTAATGCTCCAATGTCAGCTTGACCAAAAATGTCAAACATGAACTGGCATTTTGGCAATCACATCAGAGTAAAGTAATTGTATATTTTATTTATTTGTTCTTTAAACTTAGAAAATAACACAAAGTGCCTGTGCCTGAACACCCTATGTGCTTCTGACAAACACTTAAAAATACAATCAATCATAGAAAGAAACAACAACCCTATAACATACTACTAAGGTACCAGGCAGCACTAAAATAAAAATAATACCCCCTTTTTCCTCTAATCACCCCACACTGTATCTACTTCTTCAACAGCCCCCTAAGACTATACAATTTGCAGTGCACCATGAAAATCAGCTGACATAAGCTATTTCAAACTTAGGTGGAAATACATTCTAAAGGAAAGGCATCCTCACGGAGAACACCCTGCTGGAAGTTCCCTCTCTTTTATACCAAGGAGAGCCATTTCAACAGCCTCTGATAAGATCCAATATGGCAGTTAGTCACAAGAAGAAGGAAGTCACTTAGTATCTTCTCTCTCAGACATTTATAGCTTTAAGTCAATACCAACACGCTAAAAATCAACCTAGAAACCCACAGGTAGACATTGCAGGTCATGAAGCACTAACTGAATATGCTCACAGTCAGACACTCCACTAATCTGCACTAAAGTGTAGTCTGCACTGCTCTTAATTTCCCAATCGGTTTTAAGGTGCAGCACCCAGTAGAGCACATTACAGAGCTCTAGCCTTGAGGCACAAAAGACATGAATTAGGGCTTGTCTGCACATACTTTGTGTAGGATTTTAACTATATTGGTTTAGAATCCAATATAGTTAGATAAGTGCAATCCCTACGGTGGACTCAGTTATACCAATACACCTTTACTTACATAATGGTGTTTATATTGGTGTAACTGTTCACAGAAGAGGTTGCACTGATCTAACTATATCAATTTCTAAACCAATATAGATGAAGTGGTGTAAAAACTGTGTGTAAACCAGACCTTAGAGTGATGAAGTTCAACCTCCTAACCAGAGACAAATGATAAAAAGCAACTTTGGCGGCTACTGCTGAAGATGATCATCCAGTGACAGCTGGGAATCCAACCAAACTCCCAGGCTGCAAACAAGAGATAATCATCTGTAAACACACCTTCAGTTTGTGATAGCTAATTTTGGTCATATCTTAAGGCTGCTTTCCCAGACCAACCAACTCTGTCTCATCTGGACTGGGCCTCAGCTAACATTATCTTGCATGCCCCAGTCTCCACAAGACAGTATGAAAGGCATTCATTTGCTTGAGTCAGAAGAGGCAGAAATATAGAAGTCAGAAGAGATAAAAATGGGTGTCATGAGAATATTGAAGACACCCACAGCCAATGCTTCTACATTAACTCTCTTAATGGCCTCATATGCACATTGAGCAGGAGGACAAGATGGAACCAATTCTGCAGAACTCTCCATAAGAGACCTTTCAGGGCAGAAGAGTAATCGTCCAACACCACCATCTAGGATCTCCCCAAGAAGTAAGAATGGAGCCACTCAAGAGCAGTATCACCAGCTCCTGCTGAGGTCCCAAATGAGTGAACACCACCTATAGAAGGCAACTGATACATCTAATACTATCAGCCTGGATACTTGATTTTCATCCCTCACTAGGAAGGGAGCATCCACCAATACTGCAAGAACAGTTTCTGTGCCATACATATGTTGGTTCTCAGATTAACAATGATGAAGGAAATCTTGCTACTGTGAGAGTTATCTCATCACAACCTTCTGAATAATCTTTACTATAAGGATGATAATAGTGCAGATTGTCACTATGAAGCCATTTATTGAGCCTGGGATGCACCAGTGCCTTGAGCAAAGTTCTTAAAGGAGATGTTGACAATCTCCACCACTGGCCTTTCCTAGCCAAGATGGACATGGATCAAGAACATAGTGAATAAAGTGAGGAATAAGCAGTGTTAAAAAAGGCTTGAAAATTATTAACAGGAGCCTAAAAAAAGAAAAAAAGGATGGCTTGTGCGTAAGGCACCAGAATAGGACTAAGGAAATCCGGGTTCAATTTCCAGCTCTGCCCCAGATTTCCTGTGTGACCATGAGCAAGTCCCTCTATCTGTAGTACTGGAAAAATAATACTTCCCCACTTCACAGAATGGGAGGATAAAGTAATTGTTTGTAAGGTACACAGATTCGAAGGGGTGTGGGCTATAACAAAATGTCTAGTTAGACAGGTACAGTGGGTTGAATCCTCCTCTGCACCCGGTAAGTGCTAGTTGCAGCTGAGGGGATGGACATTTGTATGTCCCTGACCCTGGAACCTATTTTCTGATGTCCCTGTCTTCAGAACTGTTAGAATATTATTCAAGGAACTAGAAAGATATAACATGCTTGAAGGTTATATAATTAAACTTCAAAAAAGTTTAAGGGACCTTACAATGGTATGAATAAATCAAATAGAAAATTCAAAAGTAAGGCTAAAAATCTATGCTGACACTATGGCCTTACTCTTAATTCACCCCATTGAGCTAGATTCATATCAAGGTTATGGTTGGCTTGATGCTAAATTTCTGCTACTAGGTGAGGCCAAATTTAGATTAGAGAGACTACTCACATGAAAAAGCCTTGTAGGCTCAGACCCAGGGTTTAAAATTTTGACACATTAACTAAAGGAGCTATAAAACTGGTTTCCTCTACCAACAAAATCAGTGAGAGTGTTGCAGTTGATTTCAACGACAGCATGAGTAGACTCATTGCCCCCATGGCTGAGTGGAGATTTTTTTGGTCAGCACAGGAACTGTGTGATTTCAGAATAATTCTAGGATATCAGTTTTTACATCTTTCCCAAAATTGGTACTAAATTTGCTTCTTTGTTTATTCATTCAACAGGATAATGAAAAACATTTTAAACTACATTTAAAACTATTTAAATATATCTAGTACATATCAATCTTCACAAGCCTCATATCACAAGTACTATTTCTTCTTGGTGAGGCAGACAGACAGGACATCTTTCAGAACATGTCAGCGTCACCACCACCACATAGGTTCAGAAGTTTGCTTATGAGCAATACAAGACTTATTGTTCCACAGCACTCAATCTCATTGGTAAAGGCGGAGTAAGACTTTAAAGAAAAGGGAAAGAGTTATTTTTAGCATCATTCACCCAGCCTTAATGACAAAACAGTTTTATACTTTGTTATCACAATATAAATTAGTAATGGTGTACTTGTGACACTGTTTGCAAAACAGCAGAAATAACTGATGATCTTACTTGTATTCCAGTAATGCATTATTTCCACTGGCTTATCATATAATCAGTAGTTGGAAACTAAACAAGAAAAAGGGTGTGCTGCTATTGCAAATAGATCATGTATAAATGAGTAGGTTTAACTATTAATAAGCATTTGCCTAACAAATCTGTTTTTTTTAAGAGTGCAGGACTGAGTTTACTATTTATTAATGTAATTAATGTAATAAACAGTAATTTAATCAGCAAGTTAGGAAAAGTCAGAAGAAACTAACAGTTCTTTGGGAATGTATTAAATATAAAATCATAGACCAGGATTGGACGGGACCTCAGGAGGTCATCTAGTCCAACCCCCTGCTCAAAGTAGGACCAATCCCCAACTAAATCATCCCAGCCAGAGCTTTGTCAAGCCTGACCTTAAAAACCTCTAAGGAAGATGTCACAGAGAGTGGGGGAGTCAGGGCCCTGCACCCCTCTTCCTGGGATTCACGGTGACTCTCAGCCAGCCAGTAAAATGGAAGGTTTATTAGATGACAGGAACACAGTCCCAAGAAGAGCTCGTAGGTACCCCTCAATCAAGTCCTTCTGGGGGGGTTAGGGAACTTAGCCCCCAGCTTGGGGTTCCCTGCGTTTCACCACCCAGCCCAAAACTGAAACTAGAAACTCCTCCAGCAGCTCTCTCCCCCCTCCCCCTGCTCCTCCTCTCCTTTGTTCAGTCTCCCGGCGGAAGGTGTCACCTCTTCCACCCCCCCTCCTGGCTCAGGTTACAGCTCAGGTAGCTTCCTTTCCATCCCCAATGTAACTCCCCTGCAACATTCCCAGGTCAAATCCGCCCTGCTCCCTGCTCCGTCACAGAAGGAGATTCCACCACCTCCCTAGGTAACCCATTCCAGTGCTTCACCACCCTCCTAGTGAAAACGTTTTTCCTAATATCCAACCTAGACCTCCCCCACTGCAACTTGAGACCATTACTCTTTGTTCTGTCATCTGGTACCACTGAGAACAGTCTAGATCCATCCTCTTTGGAACCCCCTTTCAGGTAGTTGAAAACAGCCACCAAATCCCCCCTCATTCTTCTCTTCTGCAGACTAATTCCAGTTCCCTCAGCCTCTCCTCATAAGTCATGTGCTCCAGCCCCCTAATCATTTTTGTTGCCCTCCGCTGGACTCTTTCCAACTTTTCCACATCCTTCTTGTAGCGTGGGGCCCAAAACTGGACACAGTACTCCAGATGAGGCCTCACCAATGCTGAATAGAGGGGAACGATCACGTCCCTCGATCTGCTAGCAATGCTCCTATTTATACAGCCCAAAATGCCATTAGCCTTCTTGGCAACAAGGGCACACTGTCGACTCATATCCAGCTTCTCGTCCACCGTAACCCCTAGGTCCTTTTCTGCAGAACTGCTGCCCAGCCACTCAGTCCCTAGTCTGTAGCAGTGCATGGGATTCTTCTGTCCTAAGTGCAGGACTCTGCACTTGTCCTTGTTGAACCCCATCAGATTTCTTTTGGCCCAATCCTCTAATTTGTCTAGGTCCCTCTGTATCTTATCCCTACCCTCCAGTATATCGACTACTCCTCCAAGTTTAGTGTCATCTGCAAACTTGCTGAGGGTGCAATCCACGCCATCCTCCAGATCATTAATGAAGATATTGAACAAAACCAGCCCTAGGACCAACCCTTGGGGCACTCCGCTTGATACCGGCTGCCAACTAGACATAGAGCCATTGATCACTACCCATTGAGCCCGACGATCTAGCCAGCTTTCTATCCACCTTATAGTCCATTCATCCAGCCCATACTTCTTTAACTTGCTGGCAAGAATACTGTGGGAGACTGTATCAAAAGCTTTGCTAAAGTCAAGGAATAACACGTCCACTGCTTTCCCCTCATCCACATATATTTCAATGTCAGGGGCTTTTTTTTAAGGCTCTACATAGAATTACACTGGTTGTTTCTAAATGTTAACAGAATTTCTTGGAAAGAGCAGTGAGAGGGTCTTCTGTGCCCACATCTCACCCTGTTCATGCAGGAGCTGTAACTGTGGAAGAACAGGGGGACAGGAAGCTCCTCATACATTCTTCCTACCATGAATCACTAGAAAAGCCACCTTCAATCTGGCCATGCATATTTAGGGCACAATCCTGCTCCTTCTGAAGACAATAGCAAAAACCTCATACTGGAATCAGGCCCTTACACAGTACGGTAAATCACATATTCATAACACTGCACAACTACAGCATTTCTGCAGCCTTGGGTGCAAACTTAGGCATTTAACTTTTAATTTTGAGCACCAACTCCACTTCGAAGTCCTCAAAACCCTGTGGGTCAGTTCAGATAACTAAATGTGGAATAGTGCCCCTGCATGTGCCAAAAGTCTCCCATGCTGACTGCTCTCAGCTTCCATTGAAGCCTATCTGGAGAGTATTCAACACTCTGTAGGAGTGGCCTTTTAGAGGCCTAGATATGAATATTGGGCTTCACTTGTAGTTCCATAAATCAGAATTAATGCTATTTATCAAAATGAGAATGAGAAGATGCAAGACACACTGGAAGCCTGACAATTAATTTTGCCACTGTTTTAATTGAAACGTTGGGCCAGATATTACAACTGCATCTGCAGAGAGGTCTACACTCATACAGAGCTCCATGAAAATGGGCAGAAATATCAGTGGGGTTCTGCATGGGTGCAACTGCAGGATCAAGGCTTTGTCTGCTAAAATAATATATAAAAGAGCTCACATAAGTTTCTAGACTTTCTCGGAAAAGAGCTGTTTGTGTTACTGTGTACACCACATTATTTCAATTGTAAGCATGAAGAATTCATCAAAAAAATCAGATTTTCTTATTTGAGCAAGATATACCTAGGAGAAGATACTTTCTTTACAAGCTCGTTATCCCTTTCCTCATCCTTTTCAAATTACACCCACTGAACACTTTGCTGTACTATCAATATATTAAGTATATTTTTCAGGAACAAAATATAAATATTTCCAGTGAAGTAAACATAATATGAACTCATTTGCCAAGTGCTTTTGTCCCCTCCCTGACTTATGATTGAGCTTTTTTTTAAATGAGCAAACAAATGAGATTTTCTATTTGCTCACCCTCCTCTCTCAAGCCCATGTACCTGTGTGATTTATCATGGACTGAGAGGCAACACTGAAGACAAATACTAAAGCTGACTCCATACCTAACTGTGAAAGAACCTTGTTGAAATACTAGGAGCAGATCTCTATATAAATGTTAGTTATTACATTGTTTTCCCTGACTTTGAACTGGTATCAGATGTAATTACATAGGGCAGTTATTTTATCTGGGAGTGGAGTTACACAATCAGGTTGGACTCTGTTACAATGAATCACCTCCACATTGTCCCTGATAACACACTTTTCTACCCTTAACATGCACATGTGTCTGCTTCAAAGACACACCATGCCTTGGGCTGGGCAGGGACCAAAAAGACTCAGAGCAAAAAGAGTCCAGCATGTGGAATAGGCACTGCTATACCGTGAAACTTGCTTACTCACTGATAGCAGCCTGTGTGTACAGTGCTCTAGGGGATGCTTAAAGAGTAGTCATGTCACCATACAGGATTGAGCCCATAATGTCTGATTCACTGGAGTCAGGGAGATTACTCACTCCATAAGTAACTACTTCAAAGCTTCTTTGGCACAATGAACTGAGTGTACAAAAGTCATCACTTTTGCTTACAGAAGTTATTTATAAAAGCAGGTGAAAAACTTAATCTGGCTTTGTAATGAAATTATCACATTAAACCAGGGGTAGGCAACCTATGGCACGCGTGCCAAAAGTGGCACGCGAGCTGATTTTCAGTGGCACTCACACTGCACAGGTCCTGGCCACCGGTCCAGGGGGCTCTGCGTTTTAATTTAATTTTAAATGAAGCTTCTTAAACATTTTAAAAACCTTATTTACTTTACATACAACAATAGGTTAGTTATATATTATAGGCTTATAGAAAGAGACCTTCTAAAAGCGTTAAAATGTATTATTGGCACGCGAAACCTTAAATCAGAGTGAATAAATGAAGACTCGGCACACCACTTCTGAAAGGTTGCCGACCCCTGCATTAAACCATAGACACATAAGCCTGTGCCTAGGGACCCAGCTCCTGGTGACTACATCACAGAGTCTTCTTTATTAAAAAAGTAAGTTTCTAACCTCCTGATTATAAAGCAAAGTTTGAAAACATGAACTGGGCATAAGTGATGTAGTGACACCTGCCTGAAGACTTGTCTTCACTGCACTGTTATCCACATTTGAGTTAACTTCTCTCAAATTAGCCTAGCTCAAAGAAGAGCAGTCACACTGCAATACAAGACTCAAGCTGCACAGAGTGACTGTATTAACAGCACAGAGTAGTTGAGTCCCCCCATATTACTAGCTCAAGCATCATCAGCACTTAGGCGTCACTTCACTCCATACCCTCTGATGGGCCACAAAGCACCTCTGAGCTAGAGATTGTGTGTGCGCGCATAGTAGTCAGGTTAGGTACAACACTAACACTAACACTGCAGACCATCAGTGGAACAATAGCTCTGAGGGATGTAGAATACACTCAGTATCTGTATGGTGGAATAATTGCAAGACCAACTACTGAGCTGATGTAGGTAGAAGGAGACTTGTAAAACTATCCCCCAAAAGGCATTTAAACCTAGCAGGCAGAAAAGCAGTGCAGCCACATACAGCCCACCAACTCAAGCAGAACATGCTAACTGCAGGGGTAAGTACTTTTTTGGGGGGGAGAGTGGGTAGAGAAGCTGCTGCTGTTCCCTCTGCACCAGACAGGGGAATCTTATACTGTTGTTCCTGTCTCTGAAAAAAGGGGGGCGGGGGCTAACACTGAAGTAAGGGGATGGGATGGGACCCCTATGGGAGTGTTCCTAGGGATCATGATTGCCTGGGGCTGGGCCTGATTCTTTAGTGATCTAAAGCAGTGGTGGGCCAGGAACGGCGAACCACGGCCACTGGGAGCTGTGGGTGGCCGTGCAAATGTAAACAAATGGTCTGGCAGCCCACCAGCGGATTACTCTGACGGGCTGCGTGCGGCCTGTGGGCCACAGGTTGCCCACCACTGATCTAAAGCCTCATCTCTTAGTAAAGTACTACATTCACACCAGAGTTATCATTTGACCCAGTTTCTAACAAGTGACTCCATTTGTATATTTCCTAAAATAGTCACAGCATCTAGTAAAACCAAAGACACAAACTTTGAACAATTAAAGAAAAATGGCATCAGAACAAGAAGTTTGTTAATAAAACAGATAGTAGCAGGGGAAAGCCAAAGCAGGTTGAGAAGAATTAGATGTTATGTTTGTTTATTTATTGATGGGGGGGGGAGCGGAGTGCAATTTTTTTTGGGGGGGGGGGAAGGGAGGAGAGAGAAAAGTAGTAGCCAAAATATACATATATAGAAGAGGACACTCTTAGGGACAAAGGCTCAAAACGATAAGCGTGAATGAAAGTGAAACAAGGAGTAACAAAATATGAATTACACAAGACTGTTGATTGTTAGACTACAAAAGGAACAGACTGAAGTGTTGCTTGCATCATCTTTTGGATCTTAGTTTCTTAGATTTTGTCTTACCTTACTTGTATTTATTTCTACACAACCTTCTTTTTCAGCAAAATTGTTGCTTTTGAAAGTGTCATAATATATGATAAACAGCATCATGATTGGAGACAAAATAAGTGGAAGTCCCAAGAGCTATGTCTCTGTTATACTCATCTGTACAGTGCCTAGCACAAAGGGGCCTGGATCCCTATTGACAGCAGGCAATATTGCAATATAAATAATTAATAAAAACAAACAGCAGTATTTAGAGAGAGCGAATGCTACTATAAGCAAGAAGTCATCCCAAAGTCTTCCTTATCCCTATCAGAAATGACTAATTCCTGGGGCTCATAGTAATACACCTATATCTTACAAAACTGGGCCCTCTGTGAAGGTGTATCCAGGAAACATTTGTGAGTCCAGAAATGCTGTTTGCCCCTTTCTCACACAAAACATCCTCATGACAGAGTTGTCTTTAGACTTCTAGTGCTTTAACAGACAACTGCTCTATGTTATATTTGGAAAATAATTTCAGTGTTAGCATCTTTTTCCACGTGCTATTTCATCTTTCCTTAGCCTCCTCAGGGGAGGTTTCAGACATGGCTACCTGTGGAGATAACAGCCTATTCCACATAGAAGTCACTTATCTTACACAACCTAAAATGAATAGAAATGTTCTTTTAAAAACAGTTAACTTAAAGGTTTGTCTTTTGTTGGTGTAAATTAATGTTTCAATCAAAAGATCCTACTGCCCAAGAATCAGCAAGTAAAACAGACCAGATCAGTTTCAGTGTCCCAGATGAATAAAATATAAAGATCAACTTTTAAAAATCATCATGATAGTTAGATATGTAAAAGCCTTACCATATCACCAACTCCGTTCCTGTTCTTTCCATTTTAATATCAGGGTGTTGTTAATAATATTGACAAGAATTTTCTTAAATATAATTTTTACCTAAAAGTATGATCCAGGACCCTAACCTGCAAAACACTTATGTAGATGTTTAACTTTACTCACTTGGGTCCTGATTCTGCAAAGAGTTACAATCATGCTTAAACTTTATGTACTGTAGTCCCACCGAGTTCAATTTTGTGTTTCAATTGAAACATTCTCTTGCAGTGTTTATTTCAATGGACTGCATATAGTGCACAAATTTAAGCACCTTTTAGTCTTCACAGAATTAGGACTTTGAGTAGTCCCATCTATAAGACTGTCATGTGAGTAAAATTGCATACCTGCTTAAGTAGGCAGGGCAGAAAAGGTGGGGGAGTTGCATTGTATGTAAGAGAGGAGTATGACTGCTCAGAGCTCCGGTATGAAACTGCAGAAAAACCTGAGAGTCTCTGGATTAAGTTTAGAAGTGTGAACAACAGGGGTGATGTCGTGGTGGGAGTCTGCTATAGACCACCAGACCAGGGGGATGAGGTGGACGAGGCTTTCTTCCGGCAACTAGCACAAGTTACTAGATCGCAGGCCCTGGTTCTCTTGGGAGACTTTAATCACCCTGATATCTGCTGGGAGAGCAATACAGCGGTGCACAGACAATCCAGGAAGTTTTTGGAAAGTGTAGGGGACAATTTCCTGGTGCAAGTGCTGGAGGAACCAACTAGGGGCAGAGCTCTTCTAGACCTGCTGCTCACAAACCGGGAAGAATTAGTAGGGGAAGCAAAAGTGGATGGGAACCTGGGAGGCAGTGACCATGAGATGGTCGAGTTCAGGATCCTGACACAAGGAAGAAAGGAAAGCAGCAGAATACGGACCCTGGACTTCAGAAAAGCAGACTTTGACTCCCTCAGGGAACTGATGGGCAGGATCCCCTGGGAGAATAACATGAGGGGGAAAGGAGTCCAGGAGAGCTGGCTGTATTTTAAAGAATCCTTATTGAGGTTGCAGGAACAAACCATCCCGATGTGTAGAAAGAATAGTAAATATGGCAGGCGACCAGCTTGGCTAAACAGTGAAATCCTTGCTGATCTTAAACGCAAAAAAGAAGCTTACAAGAAGTGGAAGATTGGACAAATGACCAGGGAGGAGTATAAAAATATTGCTCAGGCATGCAGGAGTGAAATCAGGAAGGCCAAATCACACTTGGAGTTGCAGCTAGCAAGAGATGTTAAGAGTAACAAGAAGGGTTTCTTCAGGTATGTTAGCAACAAGAAGAAAGTCAAGGAAAGTGTGGGCCCCTTACTGAATGAGGGAGGCAACCTAGTGACCGAGGATGTGGAAAAAGCTAATGTACTCAATGCTTTTTTTGCCTCTGTCTTCACGAACAAGGTCAGCTCCCAGACTGCTGCACTGGGCAGCACAGTATGGGGAGAAGGTGACCAGCCCTCTGTGGAGAAAGAAGTGGTTCGGGACTATTTAGAAAAACTGGACGAGCACAAGTCCATGGGGCCGGATGCGCTGCATCCGAGGGTGCTAAAGGAGTTGGCGGATGTGATTGCAGAGCCATTGGCCATTATCTTTGAAAACTCATGGCGATCGGGGGAGGTCCCGGATGACTGGAAAAAGGCTAATGTAGTGCCCATCTTTAAAAAAGGGAAGAAGGAGGATCCGGGGAACTACAGGCCAGTCAGCCTCACCTCAGTCCCTGGAAAAATCATGGAGCAGGTCCTCAAGGAATCAATTCTGAAGCACTTAGAGGAGAGGAAAGTGATCAGGAACAGTCAGCATGGATTCACCAAGGGCAAGTCATGCCTGACTAACCTAATTGCCTTCTATGAGGAGATAACTGGGTCTGTGGATGAGGGGAAAGCAGTGGATGTGTTATTCCTTGACTTTAGCAAAGCTTTTGATACGGTCTCCCACAGTATTCTTGCCGGCAAGTTAAAGAAGTATGGGCTGGATGAATGGACTATAAGGTGGATAGAAAGCTGGCTAGATCGTCGGGCTCAACGGGTAGTGATCAACGGCTCCATGTCTAGTTGGCAGCCGGTTTCAAGTGGAGTGCCCCAAGGGTCGGTCCTGGGGCCGGTTTTGTTCAATATCTTCATTAATGATCTGGAGGATGGCGTGGACTGCACTCTCAGCAAATTTGCAGATGACACTAAACTGGGAGGAGTGGTAGATACGCTGGAGGGTAGGGATAGGATACAGAGGGACCTAGACAAATTAGAGGATTGGGCCAAAAGAAACCTGATGAGGTTCAACAAGGACAAGTGCAGAGTCCTGCACTTAGGACGGAAGAATCCCATGCACTGTTACAGACTAGGGACCGAGTGGCTAGGCAGCAGTTCTGCAGAAAAGGACCTAGGGGTTACGGTGGACGAGAAGCTGGATATGAGTCAACAGTGTGCCCTTGTTGCCAAGAAGGCTAACGGCATTTTGGGCTGTATAAGTAGGGGCATTGCCAGCAGATCGAGGGACGTGATCGTTCCCCTCTATTCGACATTGGTGAGGCCTCACCTGGAGTACTGTGTCCAGTTTTGGGCCCCACACTACAAGAAGGATGTGGAAAAATTGGAAAGAGTCCAGCGGAGGGCAACAAAAATGATTAGGGGGCTGGAGCACATGAGTTATGAGGAGAGGCTGAGGGAACTGGGATTGTTTAGTCTGCAGAAGAGAAGAATGAGGGGGGATTTGATAGCTGCTTTCAACTACCTGAAAGGGGGTTCCAAAGAGGATGGATCTAGACTGTTCTCAGTGGTACCAGATGACAGAACAAGGAGTAATGGTCTCAAGTTGCAGTGGGGGAGGTTTAGATTGGATATTAGGAAAAACTTTTTCACTAGGAGGGTGGTGAAGCACTGGAATGGGTTACCTAGGGAGGTGGTGGAATCTACTTCCTTAGAGGTTTTTAAGGTCAGGCTTGACAAAGCCCTGGCTGGGATGATTTAGTTGGGATTAGGTCCTGCTTTGAGCAGGGGGTTGGACTAGATGACCTCCTGAGGTCCCTTCCAACCCTGATATTCTATGATTCTATTATTCTAAGTATTTGCAGGATTGGGTTCTAAAACACAGAAGGCTGGATCCTGAAGCATTCAAGTCAACAGAAGTTTTGCAATTGATTAGTGGGAGCAGGACTGGACTATGACCTCACTATAAAATGGGGGATATCTCCACTGATTTCCATTTATACTGGTTTAAGTGAGGATAATCAGTTCCAGATAATTCAATGCAAACTGTGCAATACAAACATTTTCACCTAAACAGCTACTGGAGCTACCTTCCTATGTGGCCTCTGAAATAGTTTTTTTCCTAGCCTTAATTTTAAGGAGGATAATAATTAACCAGTATACATGCGCTTATTCTGGGAAACGTGAATAGTTCTTGACAGGGTGAGATTATTATAAATTGTAACACCTCAGAAATCCTGTGTGTAACCCTTACCATCCCAAGTATGTAGGAAAGGTGGGAGGTAGCAAGACATAGAGGCTTGATTTTTCAGAAGTGCTGAACCTCCCCCGCCCCTGCAGATGAAGTCAATGGGAGCGGAAGGTGCTCAGCACCTTTGAATACCAGGCCGGAGGTAGGCCCTGTCCCGGACAGCAGCAGATCACAGCCAAAGGATTAAAACAGGATTTTAATCTGAAATGCTACTTTGTGCCCCAAAACATTTTTGAATCATCAGCATCCTGCTACCAAAGGTTGGCGAGTGAGTGCGTGGAGAAGTCCCCAGGATCGCTACTATTCACCCAGCTCCCGGCCCGAAGCAGGGGAGCTGAAGCAGGGGTCGGGCGCTGCACCCATGGCAGTGTCCGCAGCAGCCCGGGGAAGACAGAGCGACACCTGCGGCTCCCTCCTGCCCCAGTGCGGCGAGGGGCCGAGCTGGGGGGCCACCCCCTGCCAGGGAAAGGGATGGGCAGCCGGGGTTGTGCTCGGCAGCCCCCAGCGGGGAGGGGAGCTGGGCAGGTGTAGAGGGCGGCGGCCGTTGGGAGGTGACTTGACGGGGGCCCCGGCAGCTGTCGGTGCCCGGCGCGAGGGGGGGGTTGGCAGCCCCGGCGGCTCTCACCTCCGCTCCTGCTCCAGGCGGTGAAGCAGACAAAGGAGAAGGCGGCGCTGAGGCACAGAAATGTCACGATGCTACCGGGATTGAGCCTCATCTCCTCGCATGCCCCAGCAGCAGCCTCTCCTCCGGCGGCGCCGCCCGCGACCCTGCGCCCGCGCTGGCCCCGCGACTCCCAGCGCTCACACTGACCGCCCTCAGCGCCGGCGGCTCTGCCTCCGGCAGCCGTCCGCGCTCCTTGAACTCGCCCCGTCGGCGGCGCCCACCTGCCAGGACACGGCCCCCTCCGCCCTCTAGCGCGCTCCTGCTGGCGGCGTTGCTGCAGCAGCCGCCTCTCTCCAAGCTTCCTCCAGCCCCTCGGCTCTCCCGGGAGCGCCCCCAGCCGCGCCCTGTTCTGCTCCGAGGGGCTCAGGGGCCGGTGTGGGACGGCGCTCCTCCCCCGCCCTCCGCAGCTAACAAGGCTGCAATACCACCTCCGCCCTGCCCCATGGCCATGCACACACTAGAGTCCCGGGGCGCAGCCGTCCCTGCTCGTTCTCCCTGGCTTCACAGAGCCATGCCGGGTCATCAGGCTTACTGCCGCCCTACCGCCTGTACTCCTCCAACTCAGGAGCGCAAGAGGACACGGAGCCCTTCAGCGCTGTCCTGGACGAGGTGCACAGTCAGCCCGCGAGAGCAGCGTGGGCTCCCCTGCCCCTGGTTTCTTATTTACTGCAGGGGAGAGCTGTAGTCTTCCGTGTGAACCATTTAATCTGCATGGAGACCAATGGAACAATGTGAACCACCCGTTTCTGTTAAGTGAAAGTGGCCCTCCCCACGCCCCAGTCCACTTGCCAAGCACCTCTGACTTCCTTCCCAGCTGAAGAAACTTTCTAGCTCCCCACTCCAGTCACAAGCACCTGCCCCAATATCTATCCCACGAACTGCCTCCAAACCCAGCGCTCACTCAAGTGACTATGCCCTAATCACACTTGGCCCAACTGTTAAACCCTTTTAGTAACCCCAAAAGAGACAACCCCTATTGAATTCTAGGAAAGGGGTGGGCGCTAGCCTGCCCTTGTCATAAAGCCCCCCCAGCCTAAGCGGAGGAGCCACTAAACCCAGGGTTCAACTGATCACTTGGGACAACCAATGATTAAACAGAATGGGAGTGAGGGTCATAGGTACAAAATCAGGGATCCAGAGGGGGGCACTGAGCAAAGAACCCCAGACAGCACCCACTGCTCCTCAAAGGTATCTAGGGAGCCAGTGGACACCACCCAAAGGAACTCTGCCTGGATGCATGAAACATGGGAGGAACAGAAATAGGCCCCACAATTGCAGTGCAGCTCCCCGTCCAGCATCCTCCTCCTTGTATCATAGATGGCCACTTTAGCCAGCACAAGGAAGAGGTTGATGAGGCGGTCTCAAGACTTTGTGGGGCCACGGATAGGGTGTGCATAAATGAAAAGGTGTGGGAAAAGTGCAGCCAGAATCTCAAAAGGAGGTTCCGGAGGAACTGGAAAAGGGGCTGCAACCTGGCTTACTGCAGATAGATGTGCGCCAGGGTCTCCCTCACACCACAAAAGGGACAGGTGTCAGGGATGGGAGTGAACCGTGCCAGGTACACGACCGTGCTCACGGCTCCCAAAGGAGACAAGATAATATCTTTTATTGGACCAACTTCTGTTGGTGAGAGAGACAAACTTTCGAGCCACACAGAGCTCTTCTTCAGGTGGCTGGAAAGCTTGTCTCTCACCAACAGAAGTTGGTCCAATAAAAGATATTACCTCACCCACCTTCTCTCTCTAATATCCTGGAGTCAACAGGGCTACAACACCACTGCATATAAACTCCCAAAGAGTCAATTATTGGACAAGTACTAACCTGACTATTCACTCAACTGCAGAAGCCTGCTAATCTTCCCCAAGCTCTGCTGACAAATTCCTGGGACTTGAACCCCATCCTAGCTGCAGAAGCTCGCTGCAGAAGCTCTCTCCACAATCTCCCACTGACACAATCTCCCACTGACACTGGTCCAATCCTGTTTCCCACCAGAGAAACCTTCATGACCTGGTATGTTTATTTAAATGCGTGCTGTTTGCCACACAAGTCAAAATACCATAATTGTGTCTATAGCAATGTGTACCCAGCCCTCTAAAAACACATAGAAAATATCAATACAGCTATTGTATTTGGATTTGAATGAACAATCCTTGTCTCATGTTAAAAATATGCTTACCACAGTTGGATAAGTGCACCAGAACTCTAAAGTTCTCTCTCTTTAAAAAAAAAAAAAAAAAAAAAAGGAAAATTAGGTACACAAAACTGGGTTAATGTAATTAGAATTTAAAGGTCTAGACACATCAGTGACATTTCCCCCCATCTAAATCAGTTCTCTTATAACATATGCATAAATATTAAGATATACATTTACCTCTATCCATTTGAGCACACCCTTCTGTTGTTGTACAGTGCCTAGCACACAAACATAAGAGAACTGCCCCAAATCTTTATCTATATGTACTTATAATATGGCCAAGTTCCAGGGGCAATGGGAACCTTAAATTTGGAGCTTCCCAGTTTTCACTGAGACCTTAAATTTCAATGGAACCATGTTAGTTTAAGTATAAATTTATATAGTGAGAAAGCCCCCTCCTAATCTTATTTTACACCTTAACAATGGGCGATCTTACCCTTCACATGGCTTTGACAACTAGGGTGCCCAGATAGCAAGTGTGAAAAATCGGGGCAGGGGTGGGGGGGCATTAGGAGCCTATATAAGGAAAAGCCCCAAATATTGGGACTGTCCCTATAAAATCAGGACATCTGGTCACCCTACTGACAACTCTAATTTCACCAGTTACTCACAAATCTACCTCTCCATTCTGGATCAGTCTTCCTCAGTCCAATCCCATATCTTGGCCTGTCTTTCTTACATTTCTATTTGAATGACAGACAATAAACTCAGCATGGTCAAAAGTGAGCTCCCGATTACTTGCCCCCTGCCAAGATTTCCCCTTTCACTCTTTTGCTTTGTCATATAGCTCAGTGGTTTGAGCACTGGCCTGCTAAACCCAGGATTGTGAGTTCAATCCTTGAGGGGGCCACTTAGGGATCTGGGGCAAAAATCAGTACTTGGTCCTGCTAGTGAAGGCAGCGGGCTGGAGTCGATGACCTTTTGGGGTCCCTTCCAGTTCTATGAGATAGGTATAGGTAGTGTGGGCCACGCCAACATCCTCCTAGTTCATCAGGCCTATAACCTGTGTCTTATTGACTCTGCCCTCTCATTAGATCAACATCCCAGGCTGTGTCTATATCTTCCTACACAAGATTTCAAAGAAGCCTTATTGCCTCTAACTACACCACCAAAACTTTCCTCCAGGCCATTTCACACCTTGACTACTAAGACCTGAACAGGACAAAATTGTACATTTGGTTGGTAAGATCATCTATGTGCCCCATTCTTGCAACATCCTCCTCCTCAACCCTGCTTTGAGTCCCTTCCCTCTTATATCACCATATCAAATACAAGCTTCTTGAGTGTGAGCCACAAAGGTACCACTGCAATCCACAAAACTCCCACTTGGCTGCCACCTAACCCTGTAGGCACCTAAATTCACTCAGTGCCTACATTTCTGCAGTAAAAGTTCCCTAGGTACCTATATTTCTGTGTCTGACCATGTGCCTCCCTCTAGGCACCTGGACACTTATCTCCCACCCCAAGTCCCAGAGCAATTTACAAACTAAAGAAGACAGGAATTCAGCTGCTTAACTCACATGCAAGGGACTGATCCAGTAGGTGTGCTCAGAGGCCATCTACCAGGTCAGGCCTCTCAAGCAAGCTCACCCAAACCAGCTGGGGAAGGGTGGGAGAAGGATCAGGACCTCCCTTATAAAACTAGCCTAGGAGCTAGGGTACTTCACCTAGGATGTGGTAGACATCCCCCACCCAGATTCAAGGCCCTCCTCCTGAGGGAGAGAAGGGATTTGTACAGGGATTGGCCACCTCTTGGGCAACTGCTCTACCCATTAGGATACAGAGTGATTCTAACACTTTCAGTTGCCCAGCTAATATTTATGAAACAATTTAATTAAAGTGGAACAATTTCAACATGACAGACTAAGGGAGACACACATCAGAATATTCCGTAGCCTAGTGGTTACAGCACTTACCTGAGAAGTGGCTGATCTCTGTTCTTACCTGTTCTTCCCTCAGTTGGAGGGTTAACTTGAACTGGGGGTCTCCCTACATCCTGGGTGAGTACCCTAGCCACTAGGCCAAAGGTTATAAGGGAGGGCTGCCTCCTCCTACCAGCCTCTTTTGATTTTGGCCCCACAGACCACTTAGGCAACCAAATGCCTATCTTTTCCTGGTTTACAGATCACAAACCAAATTAGGTGCCTCCCTGCAACTTGGATTTAGGTGCCTATTTCTGAGAGGGGCAGGGCTTAGCACACACCCCTTTCCTCAGCATCTCCCATTGGGTAGCTTAGATGGCTTCCCAGCTAGCGTGCTAGGTTTGTGGCTCACAATCTCAGGCTCCTATCTTTCCCCATTCATTGTATGGGAGCCTTGGCACCTATCTCAGGCTTTGAAGATCACAACAGTGTTCCTGCAATTTTCTAGGCACTGAAAATTAGGTATTGTGATGCTTGCATTGCAATGCTGAGGTCCCTTTGTGGATTCCAGTCCTGGTCCTCACCTTTAAGGCTTTCACAGTTTACTTCCCACTCTATTTGCTCCACTATCTTATTCTTATTTTGTCAATTATCCCTTTGTACCACCAACAAAGCCAGCATCCATTACCTATTTGTCAGCTTTCTCTCAAACATCTTTTTGCTCTCTCCCATGTTCCTCATGTGTAGGATGCTACCCTAAAAAAAAATTAAAAAGGTGATAAAATCCATAAAGCTATTTCAACCATGATACTTAGGGAACACTACTAGCTGATAATGGCTAGGAAATCATTAAGCCAATCTCCTTATTTATCTCAATTAAGCAAACAACACAACCCTCTATATCTATAAATAGAGCATACAGCTAATTTATGCAAAACATACTTGTATCACTATTACCCCATATTTCCCTTATCTCCTCCATTTGGTTGGTTACCCACTGATTCCATTTCATATTAAATTAAGATTAGATTTTTTTGGGGGACAGGAATTCTATTTTACTATATGTCTGTACAGAACGTGGCATACTATGGCCCTGATTTGGTTGAAGCCTCTGTGAGCTGCTGCTGCTACTACTACGAATAAAATTTGTTGACTTCTAAAAATAAGCTAGTTTATCCGAGTCACTCAAGGGTTACATGCTGCTTCTCATCTTCTATTGGTACAACCTTCCTTTGAGCTTTTAGAAGTGTAATAATAAAATGATTATTAAGAGAAGTAAATTATATATGTTGATTATTATTCAATAATACCCATGGGTGTGCTAAATATCTTACAGCAACATATGAATGCAGCCTCTTTGATGCAGAGTTTGCACCCTAGTTTCCAACATGTGAAGCTAAGGAAATAGGAAAAATACCCAGTTACAATGACAGTATTACATGAGGACTTGGAATTGAAATGTACACATCATAAAGTTTAGTTACTCCCATTTAATTTAACATTTAAATAGCATTTTTCATATTCCATGCCTTGAGCAGACACCTTTCTTAGCTTGCTCTCAAACAGTCCACATACAACAGAGAGTCGCCAGACACCCTATTCCTGGGATCTGGTTTTATATTATTTTACTATTAATAAAAGTTTAGTTCAAAACTTCTCTCTAAGATTATCTATTCCTGAATTACTCCTACCTAACTACTCAGTTCAAACCAGGCCTTAAATTCTCATAGCTTATTTCCTGAAGCTCCCCACACCCTCCCCATTCAGGGCTCCGGGCTTCAGGTGCGAGGCAGGGTTCTTGGGGTTCCAGCCCTGCAAGGGGTGTGTGTGTGTGTCCACCCATGCACTAGGGCTCAAGCCCCATGGGATGCGCCAGGGGTGACTGTGGACCTCCTGAAATTGGCTCTCTGAACACACCCCCCCCGAGGTTTGAAAAATATTTACCAGAGCTCTGCTCTGGACAGCTCCGGCTGAATTTAAGGCTTGATTCAAACCCTCTTGTTCTAGAGAGCCCCTCTCCTCTCACCTTCCTTATAATGACCCCCCCCCCCACCTCAGCAGAACCCAATATACATTCCTCAGCAGGATGCAAAAATAGGCCTGCAAAAGAGGTGGGGTGCAAACACTGATAGCATGTTACACAAGAACTTTACAAAGCTTAGCCAAATCTTTGCACCTCCTCTGTGAAGTGAGTAAATAATATTAATCCAAATTCATCCCTAATATAACTCCATTGAAGCCATTGGAGTTACACCAGGGGTAATTCTTTCCAAAGGCCACACAGTGGGTCATATTCATTGGTAGTGTAAATAATTACTACAGTGTAAATTAATTCTTTGGGGGATAGAAAGACAGAATTAATTCTTTTGGGAAGGATCTGGGGTTGAGAGGAGAGAGCAAGCAAGAAGAAATTAATTTATAGTCCAGTGGTTAGAGTACTGACCTAGGAGATAGGAGAGCTGGGATCCAGTTCCCCTGCTCCAAGGACTATTTTTACTATTTATCCAAAGTAGAACAATTTTAAAAGGAGACATTATTCTGCCCCCATCAGAATATCCCATGACTCAGTGATTAGAACACACTTTTGAGAGATGTGGAAGACTCTTCTTCAAGCAAAGGGAGGAATTGAACCTGGGTCTCCGAAGTGCATGTTCTAACAAAAGCACTAGACTAGAAGTTATAAGGTGAGCACTACTGGATTTTGAATGGGGTTTGATCCAGTGGATGGGCTCTGAACACACCTACCAGCTCAAGCCCCACAGGCAAGATAGGTTGAGGAGTGCCTATCTTTTCCTGGTTTGGGAATCATGCTGGGGCTTAGGCAGGAGATAGGCATCCAGTGCATATGCCCACAGGCAGAAGCTTAGGGCTTTTCTACATGGCGTCAGGAAAGTGCTCTTGCCTCCTGCAAACTACCTTTTAGAATGTGCCAGCAGGGCAGTTAGAACATTCTACAAATCACACCCCTCCAGAGCCCTTTGCTGGCACCATGTAGACAAGACCTTAGGCACCTACAGAACTTTTACCCTAAAAATGTAGATGCCAAGAGAATTTAGGCACCTACAGCAATTGACAGCAGCCAAGCAGGGGTTTTGTGGATCACAGTGGAGCCTAAAACTGGGATTTAGGTACCTGAATGTGGGGTTTGATGCCTAATTTTGTGGATCTGGGCCTGTTTCCCCAGGACTAAGCAAAGCACAGTACTTCAGTGCTGTTTACTGCTTTAAAATGCTGGTGTGGCCTTTGGCAGTCATTTCTTCAACCTATTTGCATTTTCAATATACTCAGAGCAATAAAATATATTACTTGTGATCAGGATAGTTGTATTAACAAATACTGAGTACATAAACTTCTTCTGGGCATTTGAGATAATAGTTGTTTTGAACAGCAGTCACATTGCCCACGGAAAGGTTAGGAAAACACCATCAAATCGCTAAAGGAAGCAGCTGGCTAACTAAATTAAAAACAACAATCTGACATTAGTAAAACACCACAATTTATTTTCCAACTTCATGAAGGCGTTCAGCGCCAGGAACATACAAAGAAGCCCAAAGGAACACCAGCCTCTGACACTTCATGCCACACTCCCAGTGGGCATGATACATTACTTTTCAGAGAGATGTCACAAATATAACATACACTATTGGAATAAATACTCAAAATAGCAGGATTAGTTTGTATTAATTGCAGATCACATTCATGTTTACTCTCAGGTATCCTTGGTTACTTAATTTGAAATTATCAAAGGCACCTAAGGGAGTTAGGCAGCTAACTTCCACTGAACATCAATGGAAGTTTGATTATCCCAACCTTCCTTTTCCATGCTGTCAGTATACTGACAATTAGTCTCCACATAAGGCAATGATGAATGGATATAGTTTGCAAATTTAGCACCACCAATCCTGATATTCACATCAGGTCTGCATTTAATCACGTGTACACTCCTGATAAAAACAAATGCTTTACACAAGTCACATAATCTTGTGTAGTCTAGTTATAGTTATAGTTTAGGAGGTCAGAAATTAATATGGCTAGGGAGCCACTAGAAAGGCTGAGATTAGAACTCAGCTATTCCTGCCTCCTAACCAATTCTCAGTCACTAAACTAAGCTGCTGGTTGCTGGGTTTGTTTTGCTTTTAGCAATAAAAATACCAGTCTTCTTTAATCTGTATTACAAGCATTTTACATTATTAATCAATTTGCTTGTCTCTGTTATGAAGCCATAAAAGTGAACATGTCTAGGATGTGGTTGGGCAGATTAAGCTGATCACATTGAAGTGGAGGATGCTATAATTTAAAACACATAAAATTTTAGTTTATTTTCAGCTAGTAAAATTTATTATCATTTGTCCCCAGAAACTAATAAAACACTGAGACGACATATAGGGGAAAGTCTGGTGTAGGCTGTCAAAAATGCATTAGGAGGTTAGTTATTAAGGTTTACTCTGAAGCAAATAGTTACTCAGAGCATGTTGAATTATGATGATCACTTACTTAATAATGAATGCAAGGAGTGGAGAAATATGTTAAACTGTGGAGAATTAGGGTGTGGGGTTTGGAGGCTGGGCACATTTCAACTCTATTGCATCAATTGTTCCTCAAAATGTAAATATACCAAAAGTAGTTAAGGTTTCGCTTCCTGGCATAAAGTCAGAATTTTCTGGAAAATATGTCCTCTTTATTTGCTCCATTCCTTTCAAGACTCTCTCCTTACCTTTCTGCCAATGGTGTCTTTAAACTTACTTCCTTTTGTCTATGTGAGAAAGCTGTACTGCTATAACTTGATTATGCCAAGCACGCTATCAATAAATAATAAATATTAATAATGTATCTAGCCATGTGGACTCCAATTCCTCATGTTTCCAATCATTATTAACCTATTGCTGATGTAGCGGACAACAGGATCATGTTTCCAGCAGCACATCAAATACATAGACAAAATCTTGACTTGATCTGTAGCAGTTTATTAGCTAATCTCAAAATAAGATATTGGACCATAAAGTAGAGTCACTTGTAACACACACACACATATAACCAAAAAGTCAGTGATGGAATTATTTAAGGAAGGGAAGAGAAAGGTATTGTGAAGAGGGGATTCTTATATTTGATATCCCTCAAAATTCATTTTACACAGAAAAATATACCACATTTCCTGAAATCTCTCTGGGAAGGAATATGTCAGGATAATTATTTTTCAAATAGCAGCCAGGAAGTCTAAGATACTTCTATTTTAAAAAATATTAACAAACAATAAATATTTTCAAAATAATAAAGAAAGCATTTATAGCCTTTTCCCTGTTATTTTATCTTACCCATCTAGTGGGAACTACTTTTCATAGTGTACGGGTATGTTGCACCATTACCAGCCTCAGGCATTTTTTAAAATGTAATTTAAAGTGAATTATCAAAATTGAAGGCATTCAAGCACATCTGGGGCATGAACTACTAACCTACTGATTCACAGCATTTGTGTTTTATTACTAAGTTGGGTATTTAGATAATTAAGAACAATTCAAAAGTGTGTCTCTAGATTTTAAATTTTGGGGGAGAGTGCTTATTACCATAGTTATGATTTTAATAGCCAATTCCTATATATATATATTTATATATATATATAGGATTGACAGATGTTTTGGGAAAGCCAGCCCACCATAATTTCTTTGACTTTGATCTAAGAGATCCATAATGCTGGACACACTTAACATACATTTATACTTTACAAAACAAACATCCAAAGCCTCCTCCCTGTACCCTTTCACATCTCATCGAATAACCATGCAGCAGACCAATAAAATTTAAAATCACCAGACAAAAATCCCATCATAAATTGCTTCAACCCTCCACAATGCCTTCTTAAACAAGTAAGCTTGGGAGCATGCCTGAAGCTCTACAGACTCAGTCCATTTTGGAATGGAGGGAGGGGAGGAATTCAGAGCACTCCAAAGGAAAAGATCCCTCCCAACCCCAGAAAAGTGCTCTGCTAGCAGCCATCTCCTCTATACCAAAGGGGGATCCAACTTAGGAACCTCTGAAGATTTCAATGGTGAAAGTGGAGAAATTTCAGTATGTCACTTTGTAATGTATGAAATTTTACTAGGACTAGCACCGGCAAAACTTAGAAAAGACAATAAATGTGAGGAAGAAGCTTCCATCTTAACAATATTTAATCTTGGAGAAACATAATAAACTAGGGCTAGATACTGCAAACTCTTATTCATGTGAATAGTTCTTACTCACTGAAGTAGTCCTGTTGGCTACTTCCTGGAATAAGGAATACTAGTGAGTTGGGTTTGTAGGATCTAGCCCTTATATTGTCTAAATTTATCTTTTCTCATGAGTGGCTAAAGTGGTTGTCTCACATTTTCAATGGGAGTTTCACACATTTAGATGTAAGCAGTCTTACAGATAAGAAAGGTCAAGATGAATATTTGCCAAAATTTAGGATAATCAGAATGACTAAGATTATTCTCTGTGTGTAGCAGGTGTCTTTCAGATACCCTTACTCTGAATGCCTGCCACTAACACTAGGCAACAGTCACTGGAAGGGGAAAAAAAATTGTTTTACTACAGATTAGATTCATGTTGGGGGTTAGAGGTTTTTTTCCCTGAAGGTGAAGAAATGTCTTAGTGTGCATTAGTTGCAAAGGGCCATAAGAGGTCATGGAAGAGGGTATCATTTCTCTTTGCATTGAAATTATGGTAAGAGGTCAGGTTGGTAGATTGATCAGTGTAAATTAAGAAAGGAAGCTAAAGTTTTCAGAGAGCTGAGACTGACACCACAGTATTGATTCCATTTGAGTAATTAGTAGTTTATAAAATTGCATCCCTGTGAAAGTAGGTAATCAATCAATCTTACTGGAGCACACATTTGTTGCATTTCTGTAATGGATACAATAAAACTCCAACAAAAGGAAGTTTCATAATGAATGTTGTATTGCATTAAGTGTAACCCTCTTACCGAGATCATCAACACTGAGAAATTACATAGACTTACAGATTATAGGGCCAGAAGAGACGATTGTGATCATCTAGTCTGACCTCCTGTCTAACGTAGGACTTTCCTGATTTAATTATTGTTTGAACTAGTGCACATATTTAGGAAAAGCATCTGACTTGATTTAAAAATTGCCAGTGATGAAAATCCAGCACAATCATTGGTAAATTGTTCTAATAGTTAATTATCGTCACTTAAAAATTTGCACCTTATCTCCAAATTTGTCTCACTTCAGCTTCCACCCATTGGATCTTGTTCTACCTTTGTCTGCTAGAATGAAGACGCTATTATAAATTTTTTATCATCTATGTAGCTACTTATAAACTGGGATAAATCACAACGTAACCTTCTCTTTGTTAAACTAAATAGATTGAACTTCTTGAGTCTACCACTATAAAATATGTTTTCCTTTAATCATTCAGATGCCTCTTCTCTGAACCCTCTCCAAATTATTCACTCCAGCCCAGATCTGCAAAGGTATTTAGCAGGGTGGATTTGATTTAAATCAATTTGATTTAAATCACTAGTCAGGAAGACTCAATTTAGTCATGGTTTTCTACATAAAAGTGCATTCTTGTTGGTGGTTATAACCTTAATACATATTCTTCACAACTCACAGATAGATGTAGGTTTCATTTTTAGAAGGTACACACTATCCATTTTTAAAGTGATTTATTTTGAAAACTTTTCAGATTAGTTTTACAGCTATATCAGAAAATGAATGATTGTTTGGTTATTTCATTTACCAAAGGTGATTGAAGCAGATATTTATGACGTCATTGGGAGGTGAACTATCTCCAATACAACAGGTTAATCATTAATATTTGGAGGATTTTCTTGCCATGCTGTATTAGGAGGAGAACATCACCAGACAGACATTTAAATTGTTTTATTTAACTAAAACAACAACGTTAAGTATTCTGGATTTTTTTCTTCAACAGCAAACATAATATTTTAACAAAACAAGCATATGTCCCTCCCTTCTCAGATTTATCTCCAGACTTCTCCTTGTCCAGATCTATTCCACCCCCAACAATCTTCTATTCATTGAAGTTTTTGAAACTTTGCACTTTTAGAGAGAGGTAAGGGATTGACTCTGTGTACACAAATTTGCAGAGGGACAATAGAGTTGAGGTCTGATATTTCTCACGTCTATATATTATTTATTTATTTAAAAACATTGTTGCTGTTAACAAGCATGTTACCTCTGGAGACACAAATCCACAGTTTGAGAACTGCAAAACTAAGCATCCCTGATGGTATCTTCTAAACCAGGGGTCCGCAACCTTTCAGAAGTGGTGTTCCGTGTCTTCATTTATTCACTCTGATTTAAGGTTTCACGTGCCAGTAATAATTTTAATGTTTTTAGAAGGTCTCTTTCTATAAGTCTATAATATATAACTAAACTATTGTTATATGTAAAGTAAATAAGGTTTTCAAAACATTTAAGAAGCTTCATTTAAAATTAAATTAAAATGCTGAGCCCCCCGGACCGGTGGCCAGGACCCAGGCAGTGCCACTGAAAATCAGTTTGCATGCCGCCTTTGGTACACGTGCCATAGGTTGCCTACCCCTGTTCTAGACTTAGCACTGAGTCCCATTGGGTAGATGAAAGATTAACCTAAATAATCTATACAGAAGCCTGTGGAACCCCATAAAATTGGGTCCCTAATCCATGAACTATTGGAACTCATTTACAAAACTTTTCTTAAACATTACATGAATATAGACTCATAGACTCATAGACTTTAAGGTCAGAAGGGACCATTATGATCATCTAGTCTGACCTCCTGCACAACGCAGGCCACAGAATCTCACCCACCCACTCCTGTAACAAACCCCTAACCTATGCTCAAGTTATTGAAGTCCTCAAATCGTGGTTTAAAGACCTCAAGGTGCAGAGAAGCAATATATTGTCTCATACTATAAAATTAGAATTTATAATCCCTATTCCATGATGAGATATCTTTGAGCTATAATGTATCTTAATTAAAACTATCTTTAGATAGGTTTTTTCCTCAAAAAGCATTTCATCAAAAAAATCCGATTTAAATAAAAAAATCCATTGATTTTCATCCACCCTGGTATTTAGGCGTCATGACACTGAGCATCATGATGCTGAGAAATTCACAGGAACAACACTGCAATTCACAAAGCCCGAGTTAGGTACCTAAGCTCCCATATAACGAATAGGTATGGAAAGCACCTTAGATGTTGATCCACAAAGCCACCATGGTAAGTAGTGAGCTGTCTAAGCCAGCCAATGGGAGTGAATGACAAGGTGTGTGTGTGGTAATAACCTTCTCCACCCCATCTCAGAGACAGAAGCCTAAATCCAAGCAGCAGGGAAGCATCTATCTCTATTTACAATCCACAAACCATGGGAAGATAGGTAATTGGCTGGCCAAGTTGTGTGCAGGGTCCAAAACAAAACAGCAGGGGGAGATGAAGGAGGCACTCCTTTGTAATCTTTAGCCTAGTGGTTAGGATACTTGCCTGGGATGTGGAAGGCCCCTCATTCAAGTCCCCCCTCTTACTGAGTGGGAGAAGGAATTTGAACAGGGATCAGCCACCTCTTTGATGAGTGCCCTAACCACTAACTACAGAGCCATTTTAACTCTTTCATTGGCCCAATTAATAATTATTTAAGTGGAACATAAGAACAGCCATACTGGATCAGACCAAAGGTCCATCTAGCCCAGTATCCTGTCTTCCAACAGCGGCCAATGCCAGGTGCCTCAGAGGGAATGAACAGAACAGGTAATCATCAAGTGAGCCATCCCCTGTCGCCCATTCCCAGCTTCTGGCAAACAGAGGCTAGAAACACTATCCTTGTTCATCCTGGCTAATAGCCATTGATGGACCTATCCTCCATGAATTTATCTAGTTCTTTTTTGAACCCTGTTATAGTCTTGGCCTTCACAACATCCGCTGGCAATGAGTCCCACCGGTTGACTGTGCATTGTGCAAAGAAATACTTCCTTTTGTTTAAGAATGGCATTAATACAAGAGATTGAGGGAGACCCACCTCAGACTATTCCATAGCCTAGTGGGTAGGGCACTCACATGACAGGTGGCCAATCCCTGTTCATAACTTCCCTTCTCCCCACCCCCAGAGGAATGGGCACTGGAACCAGCCAACAGGAGTACCCTGTCCACTAGGCTAAATGGTATAAGGGAGATCCTCCTCATCCCACCTACAACTGTTTTGTGTGAACTTACGTGAGTTCCAATCTAGTAGGCAGCCTCTGAAATTGCCTACAGGATTAGGTCCCCAGATGTGCCTTATGCAGCCAAACAGCTATCTTTCCCTGTTGGCAAATCAGTCTGGGGCTTACATGGGAGGTCAGAGTCTGGATGCCTATCATGAGGCTGCAATGCACATGCCCAGCAGCAAAAATTTAGGCACTGAGTGAGTTTAGGCACCTACAGGGTGAGGCGGCAACCAGGCAGGAGTTTTGTGGATTGCAGTAGTGTGTGAAAATGGGTCTTAGGTGTCAGAGTACCTTTGTGGATCTCACCCATCCTTCTTGAATTGTGGACATCAGACTTAGACACCGTATTCCAGTACGGTCACACCGCTGCCAAATACAGAGGAAATATAACCTTCCTACCTGATATTACCATTTATACATCCAACAACTGCACAGAAATTAATGCCCATGTAACGGTGTGGCACCCACCTCTCACAAGCATTCCCCTTTGATCAGATGTGTCAGCAGTTTTTCAGTTTATGATGAACCCTGTCGGTGGTTTCTCAGGCGGTTTTTCAGTGACTCGGCCCTCTGCCCTAGTCACATACACTGTATGGGAAACAGAACAAAGCCCTTCCAGGGAACAGGGCCAGCTCCAGGCACCAGCCAAGCAAGCTTGTGCTTGGGGTGGCAGATTCTAAGGGGCGGCATTCCATCCAATCTTAGGGCGGCACGGATGCCCTTTTTTTTTTTTTTTTTGCTTTGCCTCCGGGTCCAACCGTCCTGCGCCCTGGGGTTTATTTATTTTTTTTGCTTTGCCTCTGGGTTCGGCCGCCCTGCGCTCAGGGTTTTTTTTGCTTTGCGTCCGGGTCCGGCTGCCCTGTGCCCTGGGGTTTTGTTTTTTTTTGCTTTGCCTCCGGGTCCAGCCGCCCTGCACCCAGGATTTTGGGGTTCTTTTTTGCTTTGCCTCCGGGTCCGGCCACCCTGCGCCCTGGGGTTTGTTTGTTTTTTTGCTTTGCCTCTGGGTCCAGCTGACCTGCGCCGTTTTTGTTTTTGTTTTGGCTTGGGGCGGCAAAAAAGTCAGAGCCGGCCCTGCCAGGGAATACAGTCTTTAACTTGTCCCAGCCCTGGTATAGGGCCATATCCCCAGGGCTTCCTCTCTGGAGACAGTATCTTCCTGCGGCCCTCCCTGGGCTCATTCCTTACTCAGTCCCAGCAGCCAGCCAAAAGCTCCTTCTTTGCTCTCCTGCTCCCTACCCACACTGAGATGTCCATGGTCCTGCTGCTTTTTCAGTCAGCCAGAATACAGTCCTCTCTCCTCCAGTTCCAGGCAGCAGCTGACTCACATAAAAGGAGCTGCAGTCAGTCTGCTGGCCCTGATTGACTGCTTCCTGCAACCACTCTAGGCCACTTGGAGGACTTCTCTACTGATCATATCTGGGATAGGGTGTGGTAGGACCCTGCAGCCTCCAGGCCTAGTCCACCCCATCAGACCCTGAATTACAGCAATTCAAGCATGAAGGATGAATGAAGGAGTGAAAATTGATTAAATTGCAGAATAATGTGCATGTATAGTATTGATTAAAGGAAACTAGGAAGGACCTACTGGCCTTACAATTAGAGATAGTCAAAATGTTTGACTGGAAAAAAATTATATTAAAAAAGAAAAAAACAGCCTTTTTCACAAATGAATTTTTCATGGAAAATTTAGAAGTAAAAATGATCACTTTTAGCAAAAAATTGTGTGTCTAACATGCTTTCAATTTTTTATGGAATGCTATCAAAATATTATTGAGGTGGTTACACAGGTCTTTCATTTATAAAAAACCAGTTTTTCAAATTTGCAAAAAGCATTCAGAAAAAATAGGCTCCATTTTGAACAGTTCAGAACAAAAAACATTTCAAAATTTTGCAGTTTGTCAGGCAAATGCTTTTTTATTTTTCATCCATCTCCTATTATAACATAGCCATACATTTTCCAAAGTTGTTGTCAACACCTTTATGTCCAGTAGCTTGGGGCCTTGGAAATCAACAGCAGTCCTGGAGATATAGGTGAGCATCAAGAAATTAGAAACTACCAAAGAGTGACAAGAACACAGAGGATTCTATATATTTTTACTGTTAAAATCATTTTAAAATCCACAGCAAAGCAAACAAGGGAAGGGAGCATATCTAAAATCTATACCACAGAAAGACAGTTTCGATACCTCTCAACAAGCCTGGCTGAACTGAATTTCCCCAGCTAAGCATGCATATTTTAGAAGACAAAATTACATCTTTAATAAGTAGAAAATACTTCATGCTTTTTAAAAAAATCTAATAGAATTATTAAAAAAAGAAACTCTGAACTATAAAACAGTGCATTCAAATAACCCAGATGTTGTTCACACATTACCAAACTGTTGGGGGATGATTTTATTTTTGCACAGATCTAGAAGGCACTGATGAAAGACGGTTCTCCTTTAAGGGTTGTCTGCTGTCACACTTTAGGTGCAATTCAGATCAGTGAAGTTTTGTCATCACTATATTGTGGACACAGGCCCTTGCAAAGTCCTGTAATCCATTTAAAACTCATACAGTTCCACATCATTAATAAAAGCAGATTTTTTCAGAGCATTATCTGAAGGAATTTGCCAGTATCCTTTAAATAAAAAAAGCTGATATAGTTAGCTTTTCTTAAGATATGCAGCATATCATCAATTCTAGGCATAGGATAAGCATCTGGCACCATGGCAGCATTGAGTTTCCTATACTCAACCCAAAACCGTACAGTGTTGTCTGTCTTAGTAACAAAGACCATAGGTGATGCCCAAGAGCAGTCACTCTGTAATCACTCCCAGGGCCAGCATGCTCTGCATCTCTGTGCAAGTTTGCTCTTGTACCTTGCCAGTGGTACAGTAGGCCCTGCTGGGAAGTGGCTGTGATCCTACAGTAACAATCTTATGAGTTAGTGAGTCTTCCTGGGCTTGCTAGAAAAACACTTGTCTGTGTGCTTGCAGTACAGAAAACACCTTTGCTTTCTCAACTTATATTAACTCACTGTAGATAGAGGCTTTCCAGAGATGAGCCAGTTTGTCATTCAGCCATCAAATCAATGAGATGTGCCTCAGTTTCCCTTTCTACACAACAGTTTATGTTTACCATGGCTTCTCTCTTGTGATCAACTTTAAATCTGTTTACATGCACTAGCTGCATGGCAGTATTACTGTGAGGTCTTTTGCCATGTATGTACATTCAGTTACCTCTTCTATCATTTCAAAAGGTCCCTTCCATGAGTTTTGCATTTTTTCACAGGGATAAGTAGAAACACTAAGTCTCCTACTTCAAAGAGCATTTACAAATATATTGGTCACACCTTTTGTTTGGCCTGATTGTCCGTATGGTGACTCTGAACCATTTCCAGCATGTCCTTTAACTCTTGCCTGAACCTTTGTACATATTCAGTTATAGGCTACCCTTCTGTCTCAGTATCTCCTTCCCAGCAGTCTCTAGTAAGATCTAGGAGTCCCCTCACTTTCCCTCTGTATAGAAAGGGAAATGGGCCAAACTGTAGATTCTTGGGGCACTTCCTTATAAGCAAACAACAAACAGTGTAACATTTCATCCTAATCTTAGTCCCGCCTGTGGGCATATATCCTCAGTATTGATTTCAGTGTCCCACTGAACCTCTCCACCACACCATTTGTCTCTAGGTGATATGGGGCAGCTTTTAGTTGTTTTATCCCACAACTTCCATAAGTCACTGAATAGCTGAGACATGAAATCTGACTCATGATCTGATAAAATATTTTTAGGAAAACCCACGCTGCTAAAAATAATGAAAAGGGCTTTTTGCTACAGAAACAGGCTTTATGTCAATAGAGCAACTGCTTTGGGATATTGATGGTAAAATCCACTACAACCAGGATATATTTCTGCCCCCTTTGGGTGGGGTGTGGCATAGGACCCACAATGTCCATTGCTACCCTATAAAATGCCTCTTGTATTACAGGCAAGGGGCAAAGAGGAACTTTCTGCAGTCCTGCAGGTCTTTTTTTGACATAATTCACAAGACCTGCAATAATCTCCCCCCTCATTCTGTACCCTGGCCAGTATTTTTTTTTTAATGTTCATAGATTTTCATGGCCCTAAGTGACCAGTAAAAGGAAAATCATGTGTCAGCAAGATTAATTCCCCACAGTGCTGGGCAGGCACAATCAGCCACTTGTAAGGTTTCCCAGGGATTTTACTTTTCTCCCATGAGCTTACCTGTATATTCTCCATTTCCCCTCACTGGGGTTCCCTTCAGGACATATCTCCATATGCACTCTAGAGTGCAGTCTACCCTTAGTTCATCTGCAAAATGCTAGCAGCTGACAACTGGGACAGATTCTTCAGTAGCAGAGGTTAATTCCCCCTCCCCTAGTCTCAGAGGATTCTACTTTCCTTTGCTATGCAGGAGCTGGCTTCAATCCCTCCCACATCTGAAAGCACTTTGCTTCCTCTTGCTCAGCTGGGGCTGTCCCCTTCTCCCACAGCTGCTTCTTTGTCTGCACAATTCTCTTCTATGGGTTACAATATTAACAGCTGTGAACGTACTAAAAATATCACTTCCCACCAGCATTGCTGTGGAAGTGCTGTTTAATATCTCAACTTTCAAGGTACCTTTCAAACCTTCTCATTCAAAATGCACCTTAGCCAGAGGTACAGCTATTTTATATTTTTCCAATGCCAGGAGCCCTACTTCCTGGTCAGGTAACATGCATATCCAGTTTTTCTGAATATGCTTTCCTTGACCTGAGAAATTTGTACTCCAATGTCCCTTGAGGCTACCCATTCCTTGCAATTTACATTGGCAACCTTGATAAACTCCAGGGCCACTTCCTCAGGATCAGGCATCACAAAATTAATCAGTGGTTCCACATGTTCCTCTATGTTAATGACAATTGCATTAACCTGCATTGGATGGGGTGTGATCTTAGTTTATCTGAGAGCACTTATTTCTCATGTGCTCAGTTGAGTTACCTTGGTGGTACCTCCTTGGACCATTCTCCTGTACAGGTTGTGTATGATGGGGATTTCCAGCAGGGGAATGATTCTGGGGAGGTGAGCACCTGGGCTCCCAACCACTCTCCTTCTTCCCAGTGGTAAAACAGGGTCATCCCCTTTACACCAGGCTTCTGCCCCTACTTCGGTGTCTTGTACTCATTACACATTTGGGCTTGTACAAAGGAATCAGGAGGCAGGATGACAACTTCCTGCAGAGAACTTAAAGATTTATTCTATATTACATCTCAGAACATATGCTTAGAAAATGCTCTTGAGCAAAGAGATCAAACAAACAATTGGTCATAGTTCTCAGCCACTTTTCCCTTTTTCTTGTTGGGCCACACATTTTCTAGACATATTGACTCATGCCAGCACTTTTCCTGAGATTTGTGAATTTCAGACTGTACAACTCAGGGGTAATTTGAAAGCTTTGCAAGACAGATTTTTAAAACTCAAAATATTTCAAAGCTTTTTCAACTAGCATTTCATTAAATATGTTTAATGTTTTACCACACAACTTTGCAATCAGGGGACTTTCTTATCTTCTGGAACTTTATGAACCTCACATAACCTTTCAAAAGTGGTAAAATATTCAATACAATCTGCTTCTTTTTTGTATGCAGGGCACAACCTGTCCCTGTTGGGTGTTCCTTGGATGGAGGGAGTACCTGGGAACTGTAGGATTTGCCCATTTTGCTCTGGGCATGCAGCCTTTCCTTCTCATTTTCTTGGGTTTCCTTCTTTTCCAGCTCCATGCCTTGTTGGTGTGCACCTGCTTCTGCTTCCAGGGCTGGGCAGCATGCTGCTTCTTGTTGCTGCCTTTCTGTCTCCCTTTCCTTGGCTCTCATGTTTGTTTCCCACTTTTGGTGTCCATGTTCTTTGTCTTTCTACCCAGACAACCATTTTTATGGTTCACACTCATCTCTTAATTTGTCATTTCCCAACCTGGCCAGCAATAACTTTATAGTTGCTTCACTGATGCTCATGCTTATGCTTTACTTTTGTTCTATTTCCCTTATCTGAAATAAACAAAATGAAAATAATAAAACAGTAATCTTTCTTTTGACTGTTCCTAGCCTTCACAATTGAGAATCACTTAAACTGTTACACGAGTGCTTAAAGTGTAAATCTGAGTTAAAATAGCAAGATATTTAAATCCTGCATAATTATGCCATTGTCACATTTAGGGGTGCAATTCAGACCAGCGAGATGTTGTGTCACCACTTGTATTAAAATGCTTCTGTTACTCATAGCTTCCATCCTGCATGCACTCCGTATTCTGTAAATTGTACTACTCCGATTCAACCTCTTTGAATCCAACAGCCTGCCAGAAGTTATCCTAGACACACACTTGTCTTTATCAGACTTGGTGAATGTTAGCTGGTGACCCTAACTCACCCCCAGTCCTGAGTTTTCTCAAACTCATGTGCTCTGCAATGTCCATCCCTCTCCTGCAACATTCAGAGGCATAACCCAACAACTTGCCACATTAACTGGAGTTAACATGCACTTTAAAGCAAATACAGAACTTGGTTGTGTTAGATTAAAAGTAAAACTAGTTTACTAACAAAAGAAGACAGGATTTTAAGTGAGTTCAAGTATAAGGGATAAAGTTAGAAATGGTTACAAGCAAATAAAGGTGAACACACACATCTAAAAGTCTAAAACTTAATCTAGCAAGGTACAGGCTTTGTTCAAGATGGCTTTCCCAATTAACAGTCTTCCAGCAAAATGGTGTCTTACTCCCCCTTCCCTCCCCTCCCCTCAGGATCGCCTCCAACAGCCCAAAGTGCAGGTTCCTTTGTTTTCTTAGATGCAAGACATACTTTGGGGTATTCTACCCTTTCCTTTCTAGAACAGTATGGATTCTTCCGGTTACTCCTCAAAGTAAAGTTTATTCAAGCTCCATGCTCTTTCTTCCTGCACTAGTATTTGCTAAAATGTAAATTGTTTTGTTTCTTTCCATCTCGCCTCCCCATTAGTTGATTGCACTATTTACTGTTTATGTGTAAACTGAGATAAACCCACACTCCTTTAGGATAGAGCTGTTTAACACTTTTACCTGTCTGGTTTTGAATAAGTGTTAGTAACATCATTCCAGGTAATTCATAATTGTACATATACTGTTGATATTGTTAGCCATGATATTATTAACCAGTAAGTTATTAGTTTTCAAATGATACCTCACAAGGCATATTTTGTACAAAGATTATTACAATAGTGTGTAAGGTGTGAATACAGGGGTGCATAAGGTTACAGAGTCCCACACTCTTGGAACACTCCTGCTGCAACCTTCGAGAAAGCTTCGGTCAGAAACAGGGGTGCTTGGGCTACAAACATGTTGTCTCGCAGAAATCTGTGCTTGGGCTAGAGGACATAAGGACCCAGAGACCTGATCCACTTCTTAATTCCTTCCAAGCACTTGTGCATCTTGTCTGAACCTCCCCTCCCAAGCTTCCTAACATCAAAATATAAAGGATGAAATTCTGGCCCTACTGAAGTCAAGGGCAAAAATCCCACAGATTTCACCCCATTTACAAGTCTGGTATTTCAGTTACTATATCAAACACAATTTAAAAAAAATATCTATTTTACAAGTTTGCACCAACTAAGAACTCTTCTATTTAAGTATCTGTGATAGAGCTATCATGCCACAACACAACTAGGCAAGCAAACATTTTGAACAGCAGACAGCATCATGGGAAATACAAGCCCCAGCACACTCTCTGGTCTATTTTCATGCTGTAGCACTTCAAAGTAACAAGGGACATTGTGAAAGAGAGTAAATTCATTTAAGAGGTTACACTGTAAAACAGATTAAAAGGGTCTAGCATAAAACCCAGCTGCTACCTCTTAACATGGCCCTCTTATCCATTAACTTTCAAAAAATATTAAAACAGTGGGGTGAATGCATGATCATTTGACTGCACATTTAACTCAAATGTCACATTCTTTTGGAGTGGATGCCGACAGAGTGCATTGTGCCTTTAAGAAAATATGAAACTTTAATTAGAGAGAATGCCAAACTTGCTGGGTCACCTCTGATACGATCTGGAAAAGAGGAACCAACAGTCCTGCTTGGCAACTTTTGATATTATGTGAAAGGTATAGGAACAAATTCTTTTTCCTGCATTTCAAGAGGTATTAGAATGTGGCCAAGCAGGTCAGTTTGCCCTCTTATAAGTCAACGTTTGTGTGCAATTCAAAGCAAGTGAAATTCCCTTTGCTCTCCGCATAGGAACAGCACAACGTTTGAAAGTGTGCATTTCTACTATGGTTTCCATTACAAAGTGTGCAGCACTCAGGCTGAGCCCTATCTTAGGTGGTAGCAGGTTCCTATAGCTAGCCCAAGTGAGTTTAGACCTCTTTTCTGTCAATTACAGCTGTTATGATGCAAATGTATTGGACAGGTGGTTCTTCAGGTATGTAGCTTGAAACATTTTTAGATATTTAAAAATAAGTACCATGATTTTGAAATGGATCTGGTAATAGCAGTGTAGTGACAAACATAACAGTACTGGAGCCCTGTAGAAATGCACCCACTGCACATGTACGCTTTCTCCTTCTCCATTTTCTTCACCTACACTTACTGTACATGTATCTTGTAGGGGGAAATTGAGGTCACTCTTTCTATCTCCACCCTTTTGGAGCATGATGCATCACAATGCTCTGTCCTTACAATTGGAAACACCACTCCAAGGAATGGGGTGGGACCAGGCTGCCATACTGTTGTTACTGGAAGTAGCTATTGCAAATTCCTACTTGAGCTGTGGGGAATGGCGTGGCTTTCCCATCACCTCTGGATTCTAGAGCCTGGCCAGTCCCAGCTCCTCAACTAACCCTGACTCCACTACACTACTGGTCTGGTGCTGCTCCTCAGCAGGGCTCAGAGCTACCATGCAGAGATGAAAGTGTGGTCTGAGGCTTTTTGCAGTAAGGAGCAGCAGCCATTAGCTTTTTGCAGTAAGGAGCAGCAGCTGCCATTAGCTAAAAGTGCAGAGTCACATCCCATCTAAACTGTACAAAACAATAGAATATCTGGTTTTTAAGGAAGTATAACATCTACAGACAAACATTAAGATGTTTAAAGAAAATCTTTGCAAGATAACACTCTGTTTGGCAGAACTGCTTATCAGCAGTTTCAATTGGGAAAAAAAATCCCCTTTTTTTAAACCTTCAGTTGTTTCTGTCTGTTGCATAACTAGTTTCACAACATTTGAACTGATTCTTGTATGTAGGGAGTAATGTGCTAGGACTGGTTAAAGAATTGTTTCATAATACTTTAGTAAAAATAATTGGTTATGGTAAAGATAAGCAGGACCTAAATCAGGGATTGGCAACTTTTGGCACGCGACTTTGTTTACCTACTGCGTCCGCAGGTTCGCCAATTGCAGCTCCCACTGGCTGCAGTTCGCTGCTCCAGGCCAATGGGGGCTGTGGGAAGCTGCGCGGGCCGAGGGATGTGCTGGCCGCCCTTCTAGGGGTAGGTGTGTCACAGGGCTCTGCTTGTTTGAGGGGGTGGGGGAACAGGGACAAGGGTGTCCCCACTTACCCAGTGCAGGGTTGATACACCCTGTCACACAGATGTTGAGACGCTCAGCTGGGCCAGACAAACACAAACAGGGACTCCAGCCCTCTGGGTGAGTCAGCACCAAGGAACAGTCTGTAGCCCCCGACCTTTTGGCTAGGGCAAACAATAACAAACAGAGGCTTCAGCCCCCTGGGTGCAGCAGAGCAAACACAGTCTATAGCTAGAATCTCCAGCAGTAATGCCCACCTGCCAACACAGGGTAGAAGACCCAGGCCCACGCTACTCCACCAGGTTCCGATCCAGGGCCATGTGCAGCTAGCAACCTCCTGTTCAGGATTCAAGTACTGACTCCCAATATATTCCCTGGGTCAATTCCTAGCCTTATGTCCATTTCAGACCTCTCCTCTGTGAGCACCAGCTTGGTGTCCCCATCAATCTCTACAGCTGGAAGGTTCTCCATAACATAGACAGGGATCTCTGCTTCAGCAGGCTGACCATTCTTCAACAGCATACATTCATCCTCCTCCTCCGTCAGCCCAGATTGAGTTGACCAGCCTCCTTTTATCTGCTCCCTCCACCTAGAGCATGTGCAGCAGAGGTTAGGGGATATGGCCTCTTGGGCCCAACATGGTTAACCCCCGCTTGTCCAGTGTCAGGTCACCCACCACAGGGTGTACCATGGATTTATATTTTCTGCTTTATTATCTATCCCTTTCATAATGGTTCCTAACATTGTTAGCTTTTTTTACTGCCACTGCATACGGAATAGATGTTTTCAAAGAACTATACATGATGACTCCAAGATCTCTTTCTTGAATAGTAACAGCTAATTTTAACCTCATCATTTCGTACATATAGTTGGGATTAATTTTTCCAATGTGCATTACTTTGCACTTATCAATAAGGCTACGATTTACTCATGGACAGGTCCAAGGCAATAAACAAAAATTCATGGTCGGGGGGGGGGGGGGGGGGGGGGAGGTTGCCTGGGGCACCGCTGCTCTTGCAGCGGGGGCACCCAGAGCACCGCTGCTGCTTGGGCGGTCCCCAGAGCCAGCAGCACCAGCCATTGCCCAGATGGTCCCCAGGGCCAGCTGCCAGGGGCCGCCAAGCAGCAGCTGCTTTGGCCGTCCCCAGGACCACCAACCGGCTGTTGCTCTGGCTGTCCGGGTCTGCCTGAGCAGTAGCTGGTGTGGATGGCTCTGGGGCCACTCCAGCAGTGGCCAGTGCGACTGACTGCAGGGCCACCTGACCAGCTGGCTATGGGGCTGCTCCAGCAGCAGCAGGTGTGGCTATCGCTGGGGCTGCCTGAGCAGCAGGGCCAGCTGCTTGGGCGGCCCTGGGGTCAGCCCCACGGGCTGCTGCAGAAGTTCATGGAAAGTCACGGAATCCATGACTTCCGCGACCTCCATGAGAGACATGCAGCCTTACCTATCAACACTGAATTTCATCTGTCATTTTGTCACTGGGTTGTGAGATCCCTTTGTAACTCTTCACACAAAGCTTTGGACTTACTATATTGAATAATTTTGTATTGTATGCAAATTTTACCCTCACTCTTCACCTTCTTCTCCACATCATTTATGAATATGCTGAACAGCACAGGTCCCAGTACTGATCCTTGGGGGACCCTGATATTTACCTCTCTTCATTGTGAAAATGACCATTTAATCCTTCCCTTTGTTTCCTATCTTTTAACCAATTACTGATCTATGAGAGGACCATCCCTTTTTTTTCATGGGAGGTGTGACATACTGAGGGTGGGGTTGATGGAGCATGGTTGGGGGAAGAGCAGAGAATCTGAGGAGGCTGATAGTCATAGAGGCATGGAGGGGACAGTGCAGTAGCATCATCATAGGCATACCCTGAGGTTCAGAAAATGACAAGGCCAAGCTGCCCGAGCATAGTTTTTCAAGGTGATGGAGGGTAACTTCATCATAGATTTCACATGCTTGAGTGATGCTATGGACTGCTCTGGCAGCACTACAGACCTGGGTAATAGATAAGCAACCAATGAGGGACGCCGAGTCTAGGATAATGCATGTACAACAATTCACCCTACCTACTAGGCAGCTGCTTTTTGATAGATCAGTGGCTATATTTACTGGGTAGTCTTCAGGCTCAGCCCTGCATATATCACACTTTGATGTGGCCAAGCACAGATCACTATGAGTGTGTTTGTGTCCTACAGTGAGAGATATATAACACATGCTATCCTGTGGTTTACATCTGCCTCTGTGCCTGACCCAAAGAATGCAAGTCTATTACAGTCCCCACCTATGCAGAGAACACATACAAATCAGCAGGTTACAGGGACACAATCTTCAAGTCAGCCTAAGCTGAAAAAAATAATTTCTGGTTAGTCTTGCTACCTTGGCTTCTATCTATCTATTTTAGATTAATAAAATGCACCTTGAGCTCTTGATCTGCACTTTCTTTTAGAGCTACTAAAGGGGGGGAAAAAACGAAAAAAGAAAAAGAGAAAGACAAACCTTTTTCCTCTGCCTACCAGCATCTGGTCTACACTGAAGAGTTGTATCAGCTTGTGATATAGGGGGGAAAAAAACCCCAAACCCTTGCCTGACACAGCTATGCTGACAACTCACCTGTACAGACACAGATGGAAAAGCGCTTAGGGAGATGGCATTTCTACATCCTTCTGTCAGTGTAGGCTGTGTCTACAGAGCAGGGCTTTGTTGAGATGTTTGTCAGCTATTCTTTTCTCTCACAGATTCTTCATTTTTTCAGACATAGGACAGGAGGGAGACCCTTATAATGAATCTCAATCAAACACAGCAGAGCCAGCTTGACCCTAGGAACAGCAATGATGGTGGTAGCTTAGGCAGAGAGAAGGTTACCTAGGGAGGTGGTGGAATCTCCTTCCTTAAAGGTTTTTAAGGTCAGGCTTGACGAAGCCCTGGCTGGGATGATTTAGTTGGGGATTGGTCCTGCTTTGAGCAGGGGGTTGGACTAGATGACCTCCTGAGGTCCCTTCCAACCCCGATATTCTATGATCCTATAAGAGGTTTCTGGTCCTTTCCGACTGTCTGCTGCTTATTACCTGGCCTGCTAGACACAGTCATGTGCTTGTTAACGTCATAATGTCTGGCTCTGCCCATCTCCATGTGTGTTACATGAACGCCAAGGTGAGGGCATAGAGGCCTCTAGCTAGGACATACCAGGGGGAGTCTGCGGGGGGAGCAGGAACAGGTGCCCATCGCAAGCCGTTATTACCTACCCTACCTCACAATGAGCCAGGGCTGCGCGGCCTGGCCGGGCTCGGAGCGCCGGGGAGCTCGGCTATTGCAGCGCGGCCCAAGCGCTCTGCTCCATAGCCCTGAGGAGGCGAGTTCCGCAGGCAGAGGAGGCGGGTGCCCAGCGCCCGCCGAGCACGAGTCCCCTTCACGCCTTGGGAACCCGCTCCGACAACTAAGTGCTGCCCAACACCACCTGGGGCTCCACCAGCCACCCCTCGCCCCTAGGGGGCAGCGAAAGCGGGGCCCGGCCAGAACTAGCGCGAGGGGGCGGGCTGCGCGCACCTAGTCCTTGCCACTGCTCGCTGAACGGCTCCTGCCGGCCAGGGTCTGGAGGGCGCCCTGGCACCGCTGCTCTACCTGGACGGTGAGGAGTGGGGATCCGAGTCCTGTCTCCCATCCCACCCCGCTCTGGTCGTCCCCCTGGTTACGCACGCGACACACTGGTCGAGGGGCGGGGCACTTCAGCGACTAACCGCAGAACTGCGCGGAACAGCGGTTTAACTGGCCCTTACCTCACCCCCATCAATCACTTCCGGGTCAGCCGGTGGCCGGTTTCCTTCCGGGGGACGCTAGAGTCAGGGGGCTAGGCCGGAGCCAGCCCCACTCACTGGTTGGGACGATGTGAGCAGTGCCTGTCCCACTGGCGGTACCCGGGCGGGGGGCGCGCCCTCATTGGCAGGGCGCGGGCAGCGCTATTGCCCCGCCTGGGAGGGGGCAGGCGGCTAGTCCAGCGGCGTGTCCCGTGCTAGGGCCCGTCATCCACCTGCTCCCCGCTGACTGGCTGGGGGCAGCAGCTGCCGCTGGGCCAACCCCCTCCCCTCCTTTCAACGGACATGGGGCGTTGTGTGCCCCCCCGACACCTGTCCGCATGAGCGATATGGCAACAGCCTCGCTTTCGATCGGCCTCTCTACCCCTCCCCCGGCCCCTACGCATCTTCCTCGGTGGGCATAGCTGCCCCCCTCCCCCAGGGCTGCAGCTAGGGGGGCTGCAGGGCAGCGGGGAGGTGTATGGGCAGAGCAGGAAGAGGAAGCTGGGGCGGCGCCTGGCAGCCTGTGTCCTGCTCTGGCAGTGCTTCCAGGCTTCCCCCCTTAAGGCTTGGCATTGACCCTCCCCAACCGCCAGCTCTGGTACAAAGCATCTCTCCTTCTTCACCCTTTGCAGCTAAGGGAGGACTCAGCCTTTCATTTCTGACAGATGAAGAGTGTTCGCCACGTGAGAGGGAGCTGATGTTACCATCATTAGTAGCTTAGCAAGAGCTCGCAGCCCAGACAGATTGTACAATTGTTTCTGTTGTGTCAGACAGTGAATGCCCTGTGATCAGTTGTCACTCTCTTTGCACAGAAAATGTTTGTGTACTTATGGGGATACCTGTATAGTAACTTCTTCCGGTTTTGGCTGAAATGGATCTTGAGGCAGCTCACTGGAAAATGTGAATTACAGCGTATCTTTGGTGACTCAAAGGAAGGTTCACAACGGACGCTAAAGATAGGTAATGAAGGATGTAATCTTTTAAAAAGTACATTAGAGCTTGCAACTGGACAGCTGTTCCTCTTGCACTTAGGTTTGGTAACAGTTAATCTGTGTGACAGCAGTTTGAATTCATACCTGAAAAAATGGTTGGTTTCACATCAGGTCCAAGTGGGAAAAATGTCTAAATCATTATTGATACTGTACTCCTATTGGCAGACTCAAGGGAGCAAGGGTTACATGGGCCCTAGATAGGTCTACTGTGTTCATTGCTGGAATTGGCAGCTATAGGTCTTCTAGAAGCATTTTGGCAAAGCGTTGTGAGAAAGCTGACATCCTTCCTGTGTTGTGTCTGTTTTGTAACTTGCTTCCTGTATTGCCTGCCAGGCCAATGCCTTTCTCATGGACTCTAAATTTACTTTCAAAGCAAAGTGCATCATATTGTATATAAATTACAAATGCTTTTACTTAAGCTTTAATTACTAAAAAAAATAAAGGTCCAAAAGATATACTTTCCTTTCCCTGCTAGCCAAGGGAAATGTAGTCAGCTTCAAAAAACGAGCTAAAAGGTGTTACACCTTCTGCTGAGTCTCTGGCCAATTTTTTGTTTGTTTTACCATCACAATTTCTTATTTAAAACAAAAAAATCTGTTTTCTTTGAAAGACCCACACAAACATGGAAATTAATTATAAAGGGGAAACACTGAAAATGACTACACACAAAGTGATGTCAAATGCAACATGTAAATCTAAAATAAATAATTTCTCTTATTTGTAAGTCAATCTTGGTTGCCATTGTAACAATAGTAGGAAAATGTACAAAGTATGATGTTCTTTTGAAGTTTACTGTCCTCTAAACTCCTGTTAGTATAAATGAATGTTTTTAATGTGCTTGGAAAGAAAGATATTCCTAAATACACAACAGCTATGTTATCTCTTTCAAACTAGCTCCTCATCTTTCCAGGCTGTTAAACTGACGTTGTAATGGAGTAAATTTAAAAACTACAGAACTATTCAGGTTGCTATATTCAGAAAGATGGTGATAGATCTACATCATGCAAAAGGTTTTCAATTCAGTATTGTCACTTACCTGTTAATTTAAAATTATCCTTGACTAATTGCTGATGCAACCCTAATAAAACACTGGTTAGACATACTATTTACAAATGCATTGTCAATGATGTAACTCGTCAGAAGTTGAAATTCAATATATAAAACAGTTGTAGTGATATAATTATTTGTCTTGTATTACAGAGTACTCATTGGGATTATCAAAGAGTAAGGTAGGAGTTGATGGAGATAACACACTATACCAGAAAACCAATTTTTAGAGACAAATGTGCCCTTAAAGTAATACTTACTTTTAGAATTTGATAGCTTTCACTGTCTGTTGGGTATGTATTCATGACAGAATATGTGCTGGAGTAAAATTTTCTCTCACTGTTTTTCTGTTAAAGTTTTATACAGAATAATGCTCAATATGCTCAGTTTTATCCATATTTCTACTCTAATTCAGAAATATATGTAAAATTGAATAGGTTATTTGAATAGAACAAAAGTAGTCTAATTCCTAATGTAATTTTTGTCATGGTATCAAGGCCTCAGTGATCTGCACAGCAAAAATGAAGCTATTAGGTAGGACAGGATAAATGCGATTTGCAGACTAAAAATCTTTTGTAGAAAATGGAAATGTGATACGTAATCCTTTCAATGCTAGGTCTATACCATTATGCATGGTGTCATGTAGTAGTGCTGTATAATTGAAGCAAATGGAATATTAATACTGTTCAGCAGTATGTTGCAAGTTCATTTTACTTTTTATATGTTCAGCATCAGTTAAAGGGATACTGTCAAAGTATTAGACCCTCAAATTTGCTTATCTTATCTTAAACTAAGTATTTTTCTTTGTAGCTATGAAGATGACTGACTGTTCTTTTCTGTCTAATCACTGCCAAGTGGTACTGAAAGAGAATTTTTGTGACTGCCACATAAACAAATTTTTGTTATGATAGAGCACATTGAGTGGGTTCTACCAGATGTCTTGATTATGATTTTAATATCAAATTTCTAGAGTTGTTCGGGAATGGAATGAAAACTATTTTATGAATGCATAGTGCCACAAAGAGATTGATATAGTATGGCTGTCTGTAGTATTTAACAATGACATTGTGGCATCTTGTGTGTTCTGTTGTGGCTGTATACTCCAATCTGTGAGGCACAAGGTTGCAAACAGATGTCACATAGGGATGTGTAGGCTCCCACTGAAAACTTGGTATGATGCATGGCCCTTTTTCCCCCCCAATCATAGAATCGTGGGAGTGGAGGGGACCTCAAGGGGTTCTCTAGTCCAGTCCCCTGCACTCATGGCAGGGCTAAGTACTATCTAGACCATTTCTGAAAGGTGCTTGTCTAGCCTGCTCTTAAAAATCTCCAATTATGCAGATTCCACACCCTCCCTTAACAATTTTTTCCTGATGTCCAACCTAAACCACCCTTGCCACAATTTAAGCCCATTACTTCTTGTCCTATCCTTAGAGGTTAAGGAGAACAGTTTTTCTCCCTCCTCCTTGTAAGAACCTTTTATGTACTTAAACTGTTATTGTGTCCCCCCTCAAACTTCCCTTTTCCAGACTAAACAAACCCAATTTTTTTCAATATTCCCTCATAGGTCATGTTTTCTAGAGTTTTCATCATTTTTGTTGCTCTTCTCTGGACTCTCTCCAATTCGTCCACATCTTTTCCAAAATGTGGCGCCCAGAACTAGACACAATATTCCAGTTGAGGCCTAATCAGTGCAGAGTAAAGCGGAAGAATGACCGCTTGTGTTTTGCTTACAACACTCCTGTTAATACATCCCTGTATGATGTTTTCTTTTTTTGCAACAGTGTTACACTGTTGACTCATATTTAGCTTGTGATCCACTATGACCCCCAGATCCCTTTCTGCAGTACTCCTTCCTAGGCAGTCATTTCCCATTTTGTATGTGTGCAACTGATTATTCCTTCCTAAGGGGAGCACTTTGCATTTGTCCCTATTGAATTTCATCCTATTTGCTTCAGACCATTTTTCCAGTTTGTCCAGATCATTTTGAATTTTAATCCTATCCTCCAAAGCACTTGCAACCCCTCTCAGCTTTGTATTCTCCACAAACTTTATAAAAGTGTACTCTCTATGCCATTATCTAAATCATTGATGAAGATATTGAACAGAACTGGACCCATAACTGATTCCTACTGGTCCCCACTCAATACGCCCTTCCAGTTTGACTGTGAACCACTGATAACTACTGTCTGGGAATGATTTTCCAACAAGTTATGCACCCACCTTATAGTAGGTCCAGGTAGGTAGTATTTCCCTAGTTTGTTTATGAGAAGGTCATGCAAAACAGTATCAAAAGCCTTACTAAAGTCAAGATATACCACATCTACTACTTCCCCCCATTGTTAGCCTGTCAAAGAAAGATATTAGGTTGATTTGACATGATTTGTTCTTGACAAATCTATGCTGACTGTTACTTATCACCTTATTATCTTCTAGGTGTTTGCAAATTGATTGCTTAATTATTTGCTCCATTATCTTTCTGGGTACAGAAGCTAAGTTGACTGGTCTGTAATTCCCCAGGTTGTCCTTATTTCCCTTTTTATAGATTGGCACTATATTTGCCCTTTTCCAGTCTTCTGGAATCTCTCCAATCTTCCATGACTTTTCAAAGATAATCGCTAATGGCTCAGATACCTCCTCAATCAGTTCATTGAGTATTTTAGGATGTATTTCATCAGGCCCTGGTGACTTGTCTAAGTAATTTTTAACTTGTTCTTTCCCTATTTTAGCTTCTGATCCGATCTCATTTTCACTAGCATTCACTATGTTAGACGTCCAGTCACTACTAACCTTTTGTGTTTTTCTCAAAGTGATTCATAGATTCTAAAGCCAGAAGGGACTATTGTGATCTTCTAGACTAACCTCTTGTATAATAGACCATAGAACTTCCCCAAAATATAGTATATTTTTTAGAAAAACATCCAGTCTTGATTTTAAAATTGCCAGTCATGGAGAATCCACTATGATCTTGGGTAAATTGTTCCAATGTTAATACCCTCATTGTTAAAAAATTACGCCTTATTTCCAGTCTGAATTTGTCTAGCTTAAATTTCTAGCCATTGGATGTCTCTGCTAGATTGAAGAGACCATTATTAAATATTTGTTCCCCATGTAGGTACTTAGACTGTAATCAAGTCACACACCCCCCCCCCCCGAACCTTCTTTTTGTTAAGCTATAGAGAGCTCTTTGAGTCTACCGCAGGGGTCGGCAACCTTTCAGAAGTGGTGTGCCGAGTCTTCATTTATAAATTATAAAAGGTTTCGCGTGCCAGTAATACATTTTAACATTTTTAGAAGGTCTCTTTCTATAAGTCTAATATATATAACTAAACTATTGTATGTAAAGTAAATAAGGTCTTTAAAATGTTTAAGAAGCTTCATTTAAAATTAAATTAAAATGCAGAGCCCCCCAGACCGGTGGCCAGGACCCGGGTAGTGTGAGTGCCACTGAAAATCAGCTCGCGTGCCACCGGTTGCCTACCCCTATGAGGCATGCTTTCTAATCTTTTAATCATTCTCATGGCTCTTCTCCAAACCCTTTCCAGTTTATCAAGGACTAATGCATCCAAAGCCCTTTTTGCCACAGCATTTCGCTGGGAGCTCATGTTCAGCTGATTATCCACTACAACCCCCAAATCTTTTTCAGAGTCACTGCTTCTTAGGATAGAGTTCTCCCATCTTGTAAGTGTGACCTTCAAGTATTTATAGCATTTAGTGATATGTGATATCCATTCAGGTCTGTCTTTGAAGTGATCAACATTTATGCTGCACAAGTTAAGATTCTTCTTATGGGTGACTGAAGTATTTACATTCACCATCCTTCCTGTACTTTCCAAGTTTCAGCTAACCATAAATGACTTTTTTGGAGACTATCATCATCCTTTCTGATAACATGACCTGTCCATCTAAATTGAACTTTGATAACCATTGCCTTGATAAAAGGTTGTTTTTGCTCTTTCAAGGATGTTATGTATATGTTAAGGCCTGTGTCTCAACCTATTTGTTGTTACTAACAGCAAATGTGCCACACTTTTCCAGAATGAAGAAATTAACCTAGGTTCTGGGACTTTGGTTAATATCTTCACTCCCGGAAAAGTATGGCATGCTGTTAGTAACATAGTCAAGGCTTCTGTCTCATCCTAACACTAGCATTTCACTTCCAATAGTGCACTTGCTCCTTATGATGAGGTATTAGTTCATTATTGAATTGGAGGAAGAATGTCACTGAGAATTATCTTACTCCTCAATAATCCCATTGACTTCAGTAGGACTAAGTAAGTGGAGTAAGGTACTATTTAGCACATTTAAGGGTATCAGAATCTAGGTTATAGTGAATTGAAAAAACAACTTCTCTCAGGATCTAAATTTGCCTTTGAGGATTCTCCTACAAAAATTATCAGGCCTGACACTAGTTATCTTGAGATTATAGTCCAGGATGCGTGTTTTTTAATTACTGTATTTTACCAGCTGGCTGAAAAAGAAAGAATGAAACTATCCTAATTCTTTCACAGGCAAAGCAAGCACACTTAAGGCTTTATCACAAAATGTATTTACCTTGACAACTGTCCCATATTTTTTCATCTTTAAAAGATGCAAATGCAGTGGGCATAAACAGACTGGTAAATAATAGGAACAAAATAGATGTTATATTTTGTATTCATTGTTTGACTTACGTTCACTTCTTAGGTGTTAAGAAATGCTGTACATGTTGGTGAAGCTGAAGTGGAAAAATGTGTCATGGGTATAATGAAAGAAAAGAAGATTAATATACAGAAGGATACAGGGTATGTTGTTTACTACTGTTATATAGGTACTTCTAACTGGACCACATCATTTTACCTTTTAGAACATTGTATAGGTATGTGACGAGAGAGATATTATTAAAGGAATCTGATACTGTTATTTGGGGAATACAGCACATACATCATACTTTGCAATTCAGTTTTAAGGATTTAAGATATATATGAGGAGAGTGCATATGATGTGGTATGATAAGAAGGTTTTATCGGCATGAGTTTGAGATAACTGCATTACTCACAGTTGACCAACCCACAATTAAATTGTACTGGTCATCTCAATCAAATCTTTACCATATCATCACATATCCAGTATGACCTATATTACAAATTGTTATTTTAGAGAGTTCATATACAAAAAAAAGCTTGTTAGATCAGTTTCTTTTGTGGCTCTCCACCTGTAACGATAAAGGCCTTGAGGGGAAAATTATAACTAATTTAAAACAACTCTAAAAATGATCTAAAGAAACTTTTCTGTACATAAAAACCATCCACAGTTTCAAAGTTTGGGATATCTTACGACCTTTAAATCTAGAAGCAAGTGTGGCATTTAATGTTGGAAAGCTGCGGTTCTCCCCTTTTCCAGAGATACGATGTTCCCATTTCTAGCTGTGCAGCATTGACGTATTGCCCTTAGACTTGTCACTGGAGCTGGATGAAATATTACCCATTCTGGAGTTTAGACTAGTGTAACATTTTGAGGTGAGGAAAGTAATACATTTCTCTCTGGAAGACTGCTTTTTTTTTTTTTTTTTCTTCCAGTTGGGCAAAGCTTGCAGGAGTTTGGTGTGTCACATTAAATATAGCAGGACCTGTACTCCCTTTTTCTTATGATCTAAGCAATCATGACTCTATGGCCATCCCATCATGTATCCCCCTTAAGATCCTGTGGGGTTTTTTGTTTTTCAGTTTTAAGAAAACCCTGCAGGTATGTTTGCTGCAGATATCTGGTTATAAGAAACTTTATTTGGAGGTGGAAAATCTGAGGAAAGTTCCATATGATTCAGATAACGAAGAACATGAAAAGCAACTAATCCAGGTGAAGGTGTCTTGGAATTCTGAGTCCTAAACTATTACTAGAATAATTGAATGCTAATAAATTAGCCATAGAAGTTTAGCTTTCTTTAAATTCGTAACTATCAGGCTGTTTGGTCTTTACAAACTAGAAGAGCAAAATTGATTTTAAAAATTGGAATAAACCAGCTCTGACAGGTGCCCTTTCAATAAGTTTCTGACAAATGCCCTTTACTATAAGTCTCCAACAGTATGTGAGAGCTTAATTTATCCCCTTACTGCTAATTAGGTTAATAGCACATTGGCATTTTAAAAATATTTACTATTTTCAATTGTAAAAGTGACTCACTCAAGTTAAACAATCTCCGAAAGCAAATCTCAGACTAATAGCTCTTTTTCCCCAAGGGTTTTACAGTAAGTTTATTCCATCTGAAACCCCCAAAATAGTAGCACACAATTATTAAAAAAACCCAAAACTCTGCATACAAACAGTACTTGATAACTTATGGTGCCTTCCACTCAAGAAATGTAATGTTTTACAAATACTAGTGAACTTAGCATTCTCATATCCCTGTATATAGATATTTATCTTCACTGTGGCTTTGATCCTTCAAAGATTTATGCAAGTGTTTCAATTGAAGCACGTGGGTAATCTCATTTAACTCAATGGTAGTACTTGTGCTTAAAATTAAGCATTTGACCAAGTATTTGCAGAATTGGGGTTTACATGGATGAGGAGACTGACAACCAGAAAAATTAAGGGCCTGATGCTCTTTTACATCCACTTAGGGTCCTTTTGCACTGCCAGAGCAGCATAAAGGGGCCTTAGTGTAAATGAGTATCAGGCTCTAAGGGAGTTAATTGTCCCCTGACTTGGTTGTAATTTTAGGATATATAGGGTTTAAGTGAGTTACCCAAGGGGAAAAAAAAGGAAGTGTGACAAAGCATAGAGAATCCATGTCTCCCAATTTTTAGTCTTGTGTCTTAAATGCAAGATTATTTTGTTATCTGACATGCGTCAATAAGTGTTCTGAATAACATGACTAGGAAAAACATGGGCAGTTGTGTTATTTGTAACATGGAAGTATATTTATATAGCTTTGGAATTTGCTGATGCCTCATGAAAATCTGAAGGCTAGAATCACCAAGCAGTGGTGTGACATTGGTTTCCAAGGTGATGATCCCAAAACAGACTTCAGAGGAATGGGCATGCTGGGATTAGTCAATCTGGTGTAAGTGAAAATAAATACTTTTCTTCTCTAAGTCTTAAGTTTTCTATGTCTATGAATTCTTATTTAGTATTATTCCTAATTCCCTCTGGATTGACTACCTGAGTAGAAGCAAATAGAAATATATTGGCTACTGTAATACATTACTGAATAATGGAAAATGAGCCCCTTTCTAAATGAGTAAACAGTTCTTCAACAGTGAGCTGCATTGTTGTAAACAACTAGTTGGATAGAGGGTAGTTTTAGTTACAGATTGTAAGTTGAAGAGGAGCAGAAAGGAGTTTAAGAATAAAACTTTCTACCCATGTATGATAGGCCTGCTATGCTATAGCTGAGAAAGTAACTGATCAAAACTCTTCAAAATAAAGTTATTACTAAGTTAAAAGTACTAATGATGTAGAACAGAAGATATGAAAACCTACTTGAATGGGGGAATCCTGAATTCTCTGGAAGGCTCCTATCCTACTGGTCTCCTTTATCATGCCATTCCTTGTTCCATATCACTTCCTCCATTTACTTTTATTGGTTTTGATTCTGCACTCTTTCTTCAATACACATTTGTCTACTATTCCATTCTTCTGTTACTGAAAATGTTAGATTTAATTAATAAACTGCCAATGTAGTAATCCTTAGATTCAGTTTTTGTTTGCTCCTTTTCAGGTATTTTAGTAAACATTACACCAGTGAAGCTCGCCAGATCCTCTCTCGTTCAAATCATGCAAAATTGGGGTAAGCCATTTGTATGGGCCTAAGATCTCACAAAGATCTTAGATTTGTAGAGTGCAAGTCTGTATTGGAGTATCTTCTGATTTTTTTTAAAGAGGAAAACATTTGACACTTTCTATAGGAAATTGACAAACGGAATTAATTTCTGAAGTGTAAGTTAGTCCTTTTGGAGATGTGGTTACAGCATCTGAGTTGAAAACTGTGTGTGTATAGCTATGTATTTGTTCCAACCAGTCTATTTAGTGCCCTTAGTAATCTGTAGTCTTCAGTTAGTTTCGTTCTAGAAAAACACTCCAACCCCTTATCCCCCAAAATAGTATGGCTAACAGATTTGGATTAAATTTGGAAGGGAATAGAAATTATCCTTTATTCTATTTAATAACACAAATTTAGTCAAGATATATGTATTCATGCACCCTGTGCCAAGTGCAGTATATATACTTCCATGGATTAAGTGCCCATCCAGTGGCTGGACAAATCAAAGATAGCCTGTTTATTATCTCATGCTTTACAAGACACTACTCCTCTTTCATCCACCCAATCCCCAGTTAACTCTGTTAACTCTGGTTTATCTCAATAATTAATACAGTAAGTATGGGAAGGCTTCATCTTGTGCCTTGTCATGAATGTTGCCCTAAGTTGTGAACAGTCATCCTACAAAATTAATGAAGACTTCTGCAATGAAAACATATACATGTATCCCTTAACATATTGTAAATTATTTGTTTTTCAAAATGATGCACTTTTTGTGACTACTGAACTTATTCTAATTTTTCATCATTGGGCTTTTTACACAGAAAAAGTCCATACATAACAGGAGCAGACCTAGAGTTGTTACTGAGGTATATTTTCTGTGTTCAGAATTCTACCTCCCTGTGGAAACAGGATATCATGGACAAAGCCCCAAAATGCACTTTATTCAAGGACTCAAATTTTGTGTGCAACCATACCTGATTTAACACATTGTACTCTATAACAAGCTTTGAAAATTGTATCACATATGAAAATATATAAGATCTACTTGAGCTTCTGCTGGCCAGCTCTCTTGCAATAGCAGTGTTTTTGGTAGCTGTGATGTTCGTGTTACAGTAGATTTGGAAAGAGGGCGGTAGACCAGATTTAGAATTTAAAAAAATTCCCCCCCCCATATGCTTGTCGAGGACTGGTACACCCTTTGGGGGAGTGTGGAGGGACATTATAACACCGGGGCTGAGTCTGAATGACTGCCCTTGGCTTCTGGGCAGTACGGTCTAATGTCGGGATCAATAGGGTGCCCTCCCTCGCAGGGCCATGTGGGCTAGTGGCCACAGTTAATATGGCTGCTCTCCCTCACAGGGTCACATGGCCTAATGGCCAGAGTGGCTGGAGAGGTGGGCTGCCATCTCAGGACAGGCATCAGCCAGGGTAGGGGGACTACTCCACTGGGTCCCAAGCCAAGGCCCTGACAGTGGCGGGGTTGCCTGCCTCTTGCTCAGCAGGGATCCTGCCAAAACACACTAAGCCAAGCCTCAGTTCTATGACCAGTTTCCTGTTAAGTTCCCCTGGGTTACTTCCTACCCGTTCTTCCGCAGCTAGTCATCTTGGGAGTCCCATAGCCTCTCTTCCCTCTCTGGTGTTAAGTGCCTCGGAGTCGCTGGTAGGCGCAGTCTGCCGGGCCTCTGAGTCCTGGAGTGTCAGCTGTCCCTCTGCAAGAATCTGCAGCTCACCTCTGTTCCCTTTGGCAGTCAGCACTGACTGAGCTGAGTTGCTCCCTTTTATAGCCAGAGCATGCCCAGCAGAGGCCAGGGGGTGTGGGCTTCTTCAGCCCACAGACTGTGATTAACCCCTGCTGCACCAGTGGCGGGCTGGTACACCTCATCACAATGCTGATTAAACTTCCTATCCTGTTGCCTCTGCATGGTTAATAGAGGCATTCACTACATTGCTGTTGATGAAATTTTATATTTCCTACACAGTCCATCTTTTAACTTCACTATCGTCTTAGATGTACAAGGCACTTCAGACAAAAATGCTCCATACGCATGAGGCAGACTTTACTTGATTCCAAGAATGACCCAAAATGTAGGAATAATTTGGCAGATAATAATTTGTCTCTATACAAATTAGCCCTGGAAAATGGAATAAAGTGTAAAAATCAGCAGGAAAATGGATTTCATTAGTATCTAATAGGAAATTTTTTGGTGTTTCAGATATTCCTATGCAATAGTTGGGATCAATTTGACAGAAATGGCTTATAGTTTACTAAAGAGTGGTGCTTTAAAGTCTCATCTCTACAACTTGGTCCCTGGATTGCCACAAATGGAACACTTCCATCAGTTTTATTGTGAGTATTTGTAACTCTTCCCTCTTATAGATTATCAGCGGCAGGACTACCTTCATTACCAAAAGTCCAGGCCTCTACCACTCGAGATAAATGAGTAACTCCTATAGTTGTAAGCAGTAATATGTGATTATAACTGGGCCAGCTATTAGAAGGGTGTCTAATTCTCAGCCAGTTTGTTACATTAACAATATTTTAGTGCTGTGATGCTTCTAACATGGTTATGGATTTATTTTCAAGCATAGTTTAAAGGAAAAATAAACATTTGCCTCCATTGCTCCTCCAAAGCAAGAATTATAACCTGGATGTCTGACTGACTATTTCTTCATTGGATAAATTTGGGTGGATGGATACATACAGATGATCTCAATTTAATAAATATCCAGTATTTTCTAAGGCATGCATTCTTGCTAGTTACTCCTACACTATCCAGAATAATTGCTATTGAATAAAATGAGGCATTGCCTTCTTCCTCTAGGCTGAATGGCTCTGATGGATCCTCCCAGCCTAAAGTAGAAAAGAATGGATCACAGGTTCTGTAGAACTTTATTTTGTTTTCTTTACAGGTTATCTGGTTTATGAGTTTGACAAATTTTGGTTTGAAGAAGAACCAGAAAGTATTATGCACTTCAACCACTATAGGGAGAAATTCCATGAAAAAGTTAAAGGACTCCTTCTGGACTATAACCTAGTACTAACCTTACAGAATATAAAGAAACCATAGCCTCATCTTCAATCTACCCATTTCTGCTCATAAAATGGAATTATGCATTCTCATGGAATTCTCACTTACTTCACCAAAAAATTTGTTTAATGATGTAACTTTTTATACATATATTTTTGAAAAAGCTCAAATTCAGTTATGAAAGCTTGGACAATCAGCCTCTGTTTACAAGTCTTATATGCTATTCTCCAAAGGAAAGCTTTTAAAAAATAAATAAATCCTGTATTGAATCTTTTGCCCTCACAACTTTCTTACACCTCTTGGTGCAGGAACATGAAGCAGGTATTTATGCTGCATTATGTTATCTTCATTATGTAACCTATTACTAGGTTCCTTTTCTGTTGATTAGTTGAGGGGAAATTGCTTTGGTTTTAGATTTGTTTCTCAAGTCCTGTCCCCTTGTTGTTTATCTGCATATAGCTTGTGGTCCATACAATTTTTAAACTTCTCTGTGTAAAGAGGTCCATGAAGATGATGTAACAATTATTTGTGACTTGGAAGAAGAGGCTTCATTTATTTGTATTTACACACAAGAACAAACATTGTTCTGGTTGAAATTATCCTCCCTCCAGGAAATAAGTACCCACAACCCTGTGCCTGGAAGGAACTTCCCTCAAAAATAATAACGAAATAGTGTAAGGCCAAAGTCCCTTTTAACAAAGAGATCTTTCATGTCACATGCTGCCATAAATATTTTCAGCTTTCAATCCATCTCTTTGAGTTTGGGCTACAGTTTTTCAGGCTCTCTTTTGTTGGCCCATTAGGGAGTGATATCTAGGAGAATTACTTAACCTCTTTTTGTAGTTTGTTCATTATTTCCCACAAAACTTTGTTGCGGAGGCAATCCATGATTTGTGAAGGTAGCGGAAACTCTTCTTCACTTCATCCATACTTCCAAGGAAGTAGGGGTGCAACTTTAATAGGATAAAAGCATATTTGCAGATTTGGGCATTCTAGACAATCCAGGCACTAGGAGTTGGTACCTATAGCAGTTTGTGATGACTAAGCATTGTTTAAAATGTTAAACAGGCTTGGCATGAACTTTTGTTTTTTAAAGCCTACTATTTAAATAAAGTGCCTTCTGCTTAATTCAGTCACTGTTTAATTTGATCCTCCATTTAACCTGAGCAGAGCTTCAGAAACCTCAGTTCTTTGGGGGCAGAGACTGTATCTCTCATATGCTTGAATATCACATAGTGGGTGCTATCATGATACAGATACTAAAATAAATAAATAAACAAACAAACAATGCTTTATTTTATCTCTGGAAGGCTTCATTGGTTATGAAAAGTTATTCTGAGAAAAGGCCAACATTCTGAATGGGAGAAGGAAAGAACCAAAGGACAATCCTTGTGATTTAAAAAAAAGATAATTGGAAGATATTCAGACCCTACACTAAGTATTATTGTATAGGCTGTGATTTCTATCACTCCATCTCCTAGTTCCTCTTGATCTACATGAACAACATGATCAGCTGCTTATTGCAGTCAAAATGATAGTAGAGAGCAATTATATAGACAAAAATGTGTTTTGTTCTAAAATCTGTTACAAATAGGTGAGGTTTTAAACATCATTTGAGCTCCATCTGCCAGAAGGTGGAGGGAGATAAAGATTTATCTTCATATTTGCCCATTACCATTATACTTGAAATGGTGCAGTTAAGGGAAGGAGTTTGGTTGAAAAGGAACTGATGCCATATGCACAACATATCCTTTCTGTGCATACACTACAGTAACTCTTAATTTGGCAAAATCTGTTTTTAAATGTGGTACATTTGGTCCTGCTACACTGTGTGCACGCCTTTCTGGAAGCATGCTGGTACTACAGTGATGACTATATAGGTACCTAGATAGCAGAATTAACCCTTTCTTCATTGGATTTCTGCAAATAAGTTTTGCTGGTTTCAAATTTACTTAATATAGTGAAAAAATATAACTGCTACTGATCAAAAATATAGAAATAGAGCTCTAACAAATGTGGAATAAAGTATGATTTCATTCATGAAAGACTTATTCCATGTTTCTTACCACAATATAAATACAAGTGAAAAAATATGAAGTGCTTCCAATTGTATGATTAGAAACTCCAGATCACTTTAATTCCTTGATCTTGAAAACCTGCCTCATCACCAAATAAATGGTACATTTGAGGTGGTGCAAGATTTCTCCCAAAAGCATCCTTACCTTCTTTTTACAAGACTGATTGTAATTGCCCTTGTAGCAACTGTAAGACGTGCTAACACTGTATCCCAGTTCTTGAAAATTTACCAGACACCCATTAGGTGGACATCTAAACCTACTACAAAAGATAGATACAAAATATCATAGGCAGGGGAACACCACTAGCAAGAAGCCTACTTCTTCTGCCACCCCCAGCTGCTGAGAATTTCATAATGGTGACCATTAAAATGATAGCTGAGCACCTATACTCAAGGTCCCAGGATTCCTGTCCTGGTTTGGGGCACCATTTTTTGTTTAGTCTGTGGCTATTAAGTGTCTTGTAAGTTTAGAAATTCCCATAAATAATGTTTAGGGGAAGGGTTAGATCTCTAGGGTTCTGCCTCCCCCCTCCAGGCTGCTAAGGAATGAGCTCTTTACAATTACTTATCTCATAGAGCTGGAAGGGACCCTGAAAGGTCATTGAGTCCAGCCCCCCTGCCTTCACTAGCAGGACCAAGTACTGATTTTGCCCCAGATCCCTAAGTGGTCCCCTCAAGGATTGAACTCACAACCCTGGGTTTAGCAGGCCAGTGCTCAAACCACTGAGCTATCCCTACCTGGCCCCCAGTTTCCATATAGTTTCTCCACCTTAAATAACTCTATTGCTTACCTTGTTGCTGCTGCTCATAGCTTTCCTCAGGAATAGCAGCATGAAATTGATATGATGTTTGAATTTCACTGAGGACAACAGCTTGCTGAACAGAATCAGTGAAACTGGCCATACGATTGTTAATTTCACTGTGCTGCCATTTGGCAAAGATACAAGCAGCAACAATAACAGAGGAGCTGGAGCCAACTGGCTGCAGAGCCTAGCAATCCAGTTTTGTCATCCTTACATTTGGAAGATTATTTTTGCAACTGTAAAGGCTAGAAATGTAATTAGAAAAAAGACTAAACCTATAATCCTACAGAAATTGTTATGTTAAGCTCCTTTACTCCCAGGAAGAACTTCCTGCTTGCCATTGGCGAAAGGATTTTTCAAGCCCTGTCCTATGCAATTTCAGATTTCATATAGCACAAAAGAAATCTGAGCTAAGGCATCTTGGGATAGAGCCTAGACCAGGGATTCTCAAACTTCCTTGCACCGCGACCCCTTCTGACAACAAAAATTACTACACGACCCCAGGAAGGGGGACTGAAGTCTGAGCCCGCTGGAGCCCCACCGCCCTGGGCAGGAGGTGGGGAAAACAAAGTCCAAGCCCCACTATCCTGGGCAGGGGCCCTGTAACCTGAGCCCTGCCACCCAGGGCTGAAGTCGAAGCCCAAATCCCACTCCCCAGGGCTGAAGTCTTTGGGCTTCAGCCCTTGGGGGTGCAGCTTGGGCTTTGGCTTTGGCCCCAGGCCTCAGAAAGTCTAAACACCAGCCCTGGTGACCCCATTAAAACGGGGTTGTGACCCATAGTTTGAAAACCGCTGGTCTAGACTGAGTTCAGTCAAAGGTTTGGCATCACTTTTTATAATCAAAACCATGAGCTGAAAATCATGACAAAACACAAATTAAGAATAAAGCCATCGTTAAACATGGAAAAGCTATGTAGTCACATGTATGGATGTGTTAGGTCACATGTAATAATTGTTTAAACTGAGTGTATTCTAGATTTTTCTAGTTCCCAGTGTATTGTTTCCTGAACATTTAAAAACTAGAATTGTATGTAGTTTTGTACTATTAAGTACATATTTTGCATGTAGCAGGTTAATTGTATGTATTGGTAACTAGTTAGGATAGAGTGTAAAAACAGAGCAAAAATTGTGTGTGGGGTGGGTATTTGCTAGAGGCAAAATTGTCTTGCAAAGTCTAGTTAACAAAATTGTATATTAACTATTGACTTCATACTATGAAATGACAATCCTAATTTAACAGATGATATAGACTGGAACTGTGCAATGACCTGTTTAACTGGATGTAGTCAGTTTGCATAGCATTGAAACTAATTGTGAATACTTGGTTACAAAGCATCCCTAAAATTAAAGTTTTGGTTAAAGTCCCTGTTGCTTTTATAATACTGTTTATTAGAAACACCTCAAGTTTCAATATATGTATTTGACAATTCTTGGAAATATAACACAAAATAATTTTTCCAACTTTTCTCCCTTTTAACATATTCACAACATATTTAAGGGACATTGTCAAGTAAAGTTTGGCCTTAAAGTAACATTTTGCAAAAAGCCAATTTTTTTCAAATGAAATTTAAGACCAACACAAGTGCTTCTATTTTTAAATTTTCCATAGAACCTATTTAACAAACTTTCCACTACATTTTTTAAACATGGTGTTACTCCATGAGAAAATTAAACTGAAGTTAACTAGAAGCTCACCAACAAAGAAAGGTGAAAACTCTTTGTATGGGGTAAGAAATTCAAAAGTAAACAATTTAATTGGGGAAGAGAGGGGGGAAGACACACATGATATATTTTAAGTCTGCTTTAATAGCTTAAGGTGGTGGTAACACTAAGGATATTTATTTTTAAAAGTGCATTTTAAGGTTGACATTTTAAGTGGAATAAGCAATGTTGAAAGATGGGTTCAGTTGCAGAACATTTGTGCAGACTTACCATTTTAAACTAGAATTGCTAGGTAGCAAAATGAAGACATACCTTAATGAAAAAAGTTTCTATGCTACTGCTGTTTCTGATAAACCAATATGGAGGATCATTGGGATGTACACTGCTCAAGCACTCTAGAGGAACAAGCTAATCTAATATTTCCATGCACTGGCATGCTTGGTTTTCAGTCTCTGAACAAATGAGCAGTTCTCAATTCTTTCATATTACTCCAGCTCTTGCCTAATTGAAGAAGTCTGTTTTCAATAAATGTTCTATAAAACATCAGTATAAACTTTTGTTAAGATGTATTGTGATGTGAGAACGTTTTCTGTTTTAGTTGGAGGAGGTTTGCATCCTGTACCACTGAAAATATTGTTAATGTGTGATGAAAATGTAGTTCTTTTTTCACGTCATAGTCACATTCTTATGGTGCTATAATATAGCCTGAAATGGCATTTCATGTCCTGCCAATTTATGGCACTGTGTTACTGGAAGCAGTAGACAGTAGGAAAGTTGGGCAGTAACTTGTCACTACTGTGCAATGAGATAACTGTACACTAATAGAAATGTCAACATTTGACCCAGTATAAAGCAATAATGTAAACTGTGATGTCAATATGTTGGGCACAAGTGTTAGAATGATAATAAATAAAGAACAAAACATCCAGACGTTCCCAGTGGCAAGAGATCCATATTGCTTTGTAAGAGCTTTCTTTCCAGTTTGCCTTGTTTTCTCCTCACTGTTAGCTTGCAGTCAGTTCAAAACGAAGCAGTATAGTTGGTTGTCTTTTCCCTAATGTTTTATATTGGTTACCTCTATGAGTGAGACCTAGTCTTAGCATTCCCTTAAGGCGATTCATACCAGTATTCCTTCAGTCATGGGACTTGATTTACGTTTGTTTGTTTACCACACCTCTATGCCAGGCAATTGATAATTTGCTGCTGTTTTCAACAATGTAGCTCCTTGGACTTAAGATGAAAAGTTACATTGGAAACAGGACAAATGTGGTCCATATCACAAATACCAGACAATTGGCTCTAACTAGTGCCTGTGCTGGCAGTCTCAGCAGAGAGAGACCAAGAAACAATAGGCATTCAAACTAAAATACTCTCACACCAAAGTAATTCTTCCAAGTCAGGGATACGACAGTCCCTAGACATTGAAGGAGATTCCTCATACATCTCCCTTCCTCTTCTGAGGAAGTGGATCCAAACACTTCTTCATCCTCACCATCTAGGGGAAAGAATGCCTCCATCTATGCTTCTATGAGGAGGTTGATCCAAACAATCTCGCATGGGGGAAGTGACTGCCCTGGAGGGGGCTTCCTCCTAGATCTCCATGTGCTTCATGGCAGAGCACAGATGCAACCCGCACAGAGCAGGAGACCCAAAAAGGTTCTTTGGGGCAGGGCCTGTCTTTGTTCTGTGCATGTACAATGCCTCACACAAGGAGCTCCTGATTCATGACTGGAGCTGCTAGGATGATACAAATAAACAATGAGCAAACAACAGCAGAAAATGAGAAGAAACTGCTCAGCAGTAGCCACTAAAGAGACCAGTAGAGATCAGAGGGTGTGAAGCAAGTACCCCAGCTACTTGGTTACCTCAGACTGCCCTGCACAATAATTTGACAGGCGGTTCTGCCAGACTTCGCTGCAGTGGCCCTGGTAGTGGGTAGCAGTGCCCTACTTGCTTATGCACCTAACATACTCTGGGTACTGTTTCTGATACTCAGTTGCCCAAGACAGCTTCTGAAAAAGTCTCTGTTCAAAGGCCAAGTACAGAAGTTATCACACTGGGGACTGAGAAAATCCTCTTGTGAGCTGGAGGAGACTTTACTTTGGGTAGGCAGCTCCATCTTTGGAGGGAGTGTGTGTTTTTTAAAAAGTCCCATTAAATGCACCCTCTCTGACATGTACCTGTCAGCAACTGCACCCTGTGTGAGTAGGTTTCCCTTCACTTCATATTCTACAAGAGGCTTAGCAATGAATGATGACAGTGGGTGCATTAGCAGGCTACAGCTGCGCCTCTCAAATATGTTGACACACACAAGGCTGAAATGAACAAAGTAATGGATATATTAGAAAACTTCCAAGTGATTGATTTTTTTTAAGATGGTAAGTGAAATATCAGGATTTCCCTCATCATGATAGCAATTTTCATGGAGGTTAAGGTTTGGATTGTCTTTGAGTGTCTGTCCATGTGGATTCCACCCTTCATGTGCCCCACGGGCAGGAGATTGGAATCTTTTAACCAGCAGTGTCCATTGGGGCCATGTGTGTGCCCTGCATGCCCTCCCTGCCCTGCCCAAGGGCATAAAGGACAGAGTAACCCCATCCATCATTCAGGTCCTTCTTACTGCCTGTGGCACTGAGATGGATCAACTTCAGTGTCCTTTGAGCTCTCTAGAAGTTGTTACATCGTGTGATAATATAGGTAGGTTTTTTTTTTATACCTTTAGCCCTTTGGGGGAAAAAAAGTAAGTGCCTTAGTACCAGGGCTACCACCCCTTTGTCTGAATCTACAAATCACCACATTTCAAAACCTGCCCATCCTGCAATGCAGCTATATCTTTTAATGACTGACATGCCAAGTGGGCAGGCCATGTCCCTGAAAAATGTGCAGTTCATAAATCATTCTCAAAATGTACCCAAAAACCGGTGAGGCATGCTTACAATTAATTTTGATAGAGAAGTAGATAAAGGCATTTGACTCAGTTCTTTCAAGGAAGAAATCTCCTGTTTCCTCCTCAAGACCACAGTTCACTAGTGCTTTGTCCTCTCGAGAGGTTACTCCAGGCTTCTGAGGGACAAAGACCTCATGCAGCTTCTAAAGTCCCTAAGCATAATTGCTGTGCCCTTGGAGCAGTCAATTGCCCCTGCTGTCGGAAGAAGAAAATAGCACTGCTCGAAGCCTAGCACTTGGCATCAATCCCTGTGTCTGATACATTCTAAAAAGAAGTCTGACTCATCAGTCTCTGAACAGTAGAAGTATTAGCTGAGTCAAGTGGCACCATGTGCTGCTTCTGCTCTGGCTCCACACTGATTAAAATTGGTCACTGGTCTTCTACATCATCTGGTACTATCTACATCATCAACTTTGGTAGAGACTGGGGAAAAGATCTTCTGCATCAGAACCACTTCATTCGGTGCAAATACCTTCTACTGTGACTTTACAACTTACAGGGATTTGAGAATCACTCCAGAGCTTGAATCACCAATCCTAGATGTGTCTCCATTGTCAGTGGCCTCAAAGCCTGATTTGGTAACAGAACCAGATATTTTGAAAATGGGGAGTTCTCTGGTAGATCTGTTAGCAACCAACAAGAACAAGAAATGTCTCAAGTTTTGCTCTCAAATTTTGAATTAGGGCCCCATATCAGTTGCCTTTCTGATTCCATGGAGCAATCACCTGATGTATGCTTTTCTACCTTTTGCCTTAATTCATGGCATCTTTCAGAAGGCAAGTCAAGACAACGCACAACTACTTCTCATAGTTCTAACTTGGCCACTTCAGTTCTGGTTCTTAGATCTGTTGCATCTGTTGAGTCAACCATTCATCAAACTTTCAGGACATAATTTCACAGAACCAGTGTCTAGTTCTTCATCCGGATCTTTCCTCTCTACATCTGCCGGCTTGGATGCTGGCTGACTGCTGTGGATAGAAATTCTGCAGAGGTTCAGGATATTCGTGTTCAGAATAATAATCCCTCCACCAGACTGACATAATAGTAAGTGGAAGCGTTTCTCCCTTTGGGTTACTCAGTGTCACCTTTATCTGGAGGAGACTTCCATTCTTGATATTTTGAACTATTTATGGTATTCTAAGCCCTCTCGTCCGTCATTTAGTTCAGGGAGAGTTCACTTGGCAGCATGGTCTGCCTATCACACCCTACTGCATACACCCTAGAAGTGTTATCACTAAGGCTAAGATTTTGTCATGGATATTTTTAGTAAAAGTCACAGGCAGGACACAGGCAATAAACAATAAATCATGGGAGTCCCGCTGCCCAGGGCTGGGGTTGAGGCCGAGCCCCACCACTACTATAGTTAAGGCAATATTTCTCAGTGTTGCCATAACAACCCATATTGCAAGACCTCTTACTGTAAAGAGAACAGGAGTACTTGTGGCACCTTAGAGACTAACAAATTTATTTGAGCATAGGCTTTCGTGGGCTACAGCCCACTTCATCAGATGCATAGAATGGAACATATAGTAAGAAGATATATATATACACATACAGAGAACATGAAAAAGTGGAAGTAGCCATACCAACTGTAAGAGGCTAATTAATTAAGATGAGCTATTATCAGCAGGAGAAAAAAAACTTTTGTTGTGATAATCAAAATGGCCCATTTTAGACAGTTGACAAGGTCTGAGGATACTTAACAAGGGGAAATAGATTCAATATGTGTAATGACCCAGCCACTCCCAGTCTCTAGTCAAACCCAAGTTAATGATACCTAGTTTGCATATTAATTCAAGCTCAGCAGTTTCTCATTGGAGTCTGTTTTTGAAGCTTTTCTGTTGCAAAATTGCCACCTTTAAGTCTGTTACTGAGTGACCAGAGAGGTTGAAGTGTTCTCCTACTGGTTTTTGAATGTTATGATTCCTGATGTCAGATTTGTGTCCATTTATTCTTTTGCGTAGAGACTGTCCGGTTTGGCCAATGTACATGGCAGAGGGGCATTGCTGGCACATGATGGCATATNCTGTAAGTTACTGTTTCTCTAATCTTAGCATGAAGTAAACTCAAATGCATCTCACCACTTAAAAAAAACAACACTACCATTTTCAATCAGAGGCTGTAGAGACTTGAATCTGAATTACCCATAATCACAGGAGAAGCTTGTGATTATGACACTGGACTGGGACACAAGAGATTTGGATTACTGACTCCAACAGATTACTCACATGAATAATGCTAAACAGTGCATAAGTGTTTGCAGGATTAGGGAACTCCAGTTCCCTATATATAAAATGAAGATAACACTTCCTTTCTCCCACCCTTTGTATGTCTTGCCTACTTAGGCTTAGACAGCATCATGACAGAATTTCTGAAAACCCTTGGTTAACATGGCTGCAACTGGCTGACATGCATCCTTACTGAGTGCATACCCTTGGCTAAGCGCCCAAGGTATGGCAATAGGCAAAGGCCACTGCCATCCTGAAACCAGGGAAAGCAGCTGACAATCAATACTATGCATAACGTACAAGGTCTTGGAAGGGATGATACACTAAAGACTTACACCCATCTTTGAGGACTACATCCCCAAAGAGAAATCCAGGTTTAGGCTGGGAGAAAGCACCTGCAATAAGGTAATTGCACTGACTACCTACATCAAAGCTATCTATCTATGCTGGCTCAAAACAGCAGTGACCTTTGTGGACCTGTCCTTGGCATATGACATGGTTTGGCTGGACGGCCTGCTTCTAAAAGTGTTGAAAATAGCATGTTGTGGAAGAACCCACTGCACCCACTGACAGTTATGCTCACCAATTGCAAATTTCATGTAGATCTAACAGACCTAGCCTACTGAACAATGGGCTCCCACAGGGATCCATCTCATCACCATCATTCTTTAATATTTATATCAATGTCATGCCATCGACTCAGTCATGGAAATTTGGATACTCAGAGGATCTGATGCTTGCCATCCAAGTGAGCACTTTCACCCAAGTGGAATGAATCCTCTCAGAAAAACTGAAAAAACTGGAGGAGTACTATTGGTTATGGCAACTCCAACTGAATCCTCAAAAAACAGCTGTCTCTGCATTCCACCTGAGGAACCTGCACAGATGAGCTTGAATGTCACCTTTGAAACCAACATCAGGCATGAGGATTTCCTGAAATATTTTGGAGTGTGGTTCTGGATTGTAGCCTCATGTACTGCCAACATCTGATGAAGACTGCTGCCAAGATAACAACTACGAACAACATAATCCACAAACTAGCCAGATCCGGTTGAATAGCAGATGCTCATGCCCTGTGGACAACTACCTCATCCCTCATCTTCTCAGCAGCTGAATATTGCATGCTGGTATCTGCAGGTAGTGTACATACAAAACTTGTGTTGTGCATTTGAACACTGTTATGAGAATTGTCACGAGTGCTGAAGTCAACACTGACAGCCTGGCTTCCTGTCCTCGTGCATATCTTACCACCATCTCAAGGGAGAGGCACATGTATATCTTGGAACATTTTAAATAATTTCAATATGAATCTCTCAATTAGCCAAGGCCTCAAAAAGTCGGGCACCGTTAACCCTTTAGAAACCATATAGGCCCCATTTCCCCAAACAACTTCCTGTCCCTTTCCCCCTTACCTTATCCTCTTGCTGAGTGGCTTGCAATTCTCCCCCATTTTCAAGGAACAGCAGCAGACCCATTCTCCTCTCTAGCATCTCCAAAGGAGATTCTGCTGTTATCTGCTTCTCCAGGCTCCAAGTAATTATTTTTCTCCAGGTGTCTGATAGCTGATGAAAATAGTGGCATAGATTCAGTCTTTGGTCTGAGGACCCTCCTGCCAGATGCCTTCTGTGTTTTCCCTTGTGTTCAGCTTTCCAGCTGTTCACAGCCCTCGATCTAAGGAGAAAGAGGCCACTCAGGTGCACTGAACCTATCTCAGAATGCTCTCTCCCGAGGGGAGGGGCTGTGACTGCTTTCTCCTCTCAAGTGGCCCCACCTCCTTCTCAAGAATAGCTGAGAAATTACTGAAGACCAGGATATGGAGGGGAAAGAAAGTTCAAGAATGTTCGTGTCATTCCCCTTCCTGTTTCTTCAGTACTGTCCAGACTGCCAATGGCTGCTACTGACAAACCACTAAACTAGTTCTCATACTCAGTCTTTTAACTGCCTATTTCTCTCTCATATGTCCTAAGACTGTTGACAACTATGCACCACGGCAGTGCACAATGTAGTTTCCAGCTAGGCCAAATCCTACATCTCTTAAAAGCTCCAGAGCATTGTATGAGTATTTTGCACAATACAAATTTATGACAGGAGTATGATAATAATGGTGTTAGTGTTGATATGCAATGGCCTGGGATTCTGTTCTTTTTTTTAAAATAAAAATTTACAAAGAAAGTGCCCGTGCAGAAGTCCAATTCCTGATCAGTAATTATTAAAGGATATCAAAGAGCAAGTGAAGAAAATGCTGAACAGGAGTACTTGTGGCACCTTAGAGACTAACAAATTTATTTGAGCATAAGCTTTCGTGGGCTACAGCCCACTTCATCGGATGCATGTAGTGGAAAATACAGTAGGAAGATTATATATATACATACACACATATATATATTATATATATACATACACACACAGACAGAACATGAAACAATGAGTGTTACCATACACACTATAAGGAGAGTGATAAGTTAAGGTGAGCTATAATCAGCAGGAGAGAAAAAGAACTGTTTGTAGTGGTAATTAAAGTGGCCCATTTCCAGCAATTGACAAGGAGATATAAGGAACTGGGCGGAGGGGGGGGGGGGGAGAAATAAGCATGGGGAAATAGTTTTACTTTGTGTAATGGCCCATCCACTCCCAGTCTTTATTCGAGCCTAATTTAATGGTGTCCAATTTGCAAATTAATTCCAATTCAGCAGTCTCTCGGAGTCTGTTTTTGAAGTTTTTTTGTTGTAATATTGCGACTTTTAGGTCTGTAATCGAGTGGCCAGGGAGATTGAAGTGTTCTCCAACTGGCTTTTGAATGTTATAATTCTTGACGTCTGATTTGTGTCCATTTATTCTTTTATGTAGAGACTGTCCGGTTTGGCCAATGTACATGGCAGAGGGGTTATGGAGTAACTGCAATCTCAAAAGAGCTGCCTGTTGTTCTAATGACAACAGTAAAAGGACAGTGGTAGGAACAACAAAGTGCATGCTAAGATATAACAGGACATGGGGAGGCAGTTCTTAAATGTGACCTGAAAAGGAAAAACACAAAAATTGGGTTTGTGCCCTTTTTTGTTCCTTTATTGATGTATCATTTACAAAACATAAAATAAATGCAGTTTGATTGCTGTCACACATCAGTACCTTCAGCTTCCCATACTGTTCTGAATGTGAGATTTCGACAACTTTATACTCTAGCTAAGCATATCCTGGCTTTCTAGTGTTGAGGGTGAGGTCCCCCTTCTCTCCAACATCACTTAATAAAAACAAATCTTGTCACCATCATGTCCAAGACACCCCCTGCCAACGGCCACCTCAGCCATGGGATCCTCCTCAAAAACAGCTAGTAAGGAATCTGTTCCTAAAAAAGCCACAAAAAAGCAGTCTCACTCTTCACCGCAGCGAGATTCACCTAAAAAAAAGCGATCTCCGACCGCAAAGTCTACCACGGCACTGATGGCACCAAGAGCGCTGGACCGCAAGGCACCGGGAACGTCCGGTACAGAGATGTCCTGAGGAGCTAAAGACCCGGTGCGGTCTAGTTCTCATGGAGGTGCACGTACCAAAGCCAAGCCTCCTAGCTCGGCACCAGTGTAGCCTAAGAAAACCCAGGCACCAAGCAGCGCAATGGCGCCACCTGCTGCACTGATACAATGCAGCAAGTCTGCAGCACCAGCAGCCCTCACTCTGATTCCCAGCCTGAGGTGGACCTCCTGATTACATTAACTCCAGGGACTCTGCTTTTTGGCACAGATGGCACCCCAGCCAGACTGGGACCAAGCCTGGCTACTACCCCCGCTGGCTCAGATCCTCCTCTTTCCAGCGATGAGGAGGAAGAGGAGGCAGGGATGTACACCCCTCACCATTCCTCACCCAAACGTGGATCCTCGCGGCACCAAACATCTCTGGATGGAAGAGGCAGGCAGGCTCCACAATGGGTGCCACCTCCCATGGCCCTCCCACCAACCTGGGCATACTGGGACCCATGGGCATTATACAGGACCCAGAACATCAGTCCCCCAACCCACCCAGGTCCAGAACAACGCGATCACCTTCGCCACCTGCCCCAGCTTCCCCAGAAATGCTGGAGGAGGTAGAAGAACCTGAGGATGCACCTGAGGGCGATACCCTTCCACCTACCCACATTTCCTCTTCGTCACCAGACGAAACAATAATGTCGCCACCCCCATCCGGAGATGACTTCCAATCCTTTCAGGATCTGTTTAAATGGGTAGCTAACTCCCTTGACATATCACTGGCTGAGCTACCAGAGACACAGCATAAACTAACAGATATACTCCAAGTTTCTCCATCAGCTAAGGTTGCACTACCCATTAAGGAATCCGCAAAAATTGTCTGGCAGTCACCAGCCACAGCTCCACCTTCTTATAAGAGATCCGACAAGAAGTACTATGTACCGGCTAAGGGGACTGAGTTATTGTTCACCCACCCTACCCCAAACTCATTTGTGGTAGAAGTGGTTAATCAAAAAGGGAAGCAACATCAGTCGAGAACCACCCCTTATGATAAAGACTGGAAAAGGCTAGACCTTTTCGGAAGGAAAGCCTACTCATTGGCTATCCTCCAATTCTGCATAGCCAATTACTTGGCCTTACTAGCCAAATACACGCACAACATGTTTTCTCAGATGTCAACCTTTATTGAACATCGTTTTGAAGTGTTGGTTGAGGACACAAGAACCCCACATTCTCCAATCCCAGAGTTACATCCAATCTCCAGCCCATTTGGAGACCACCTGTCACCATTCTACCCAGTCTGGAAAACCATCACTCAGACAAATGGTCCAGGAAATCCAGAAGCGCTACTCCATCCCCTTTGTCTCTAATTCCACCTACCCACCCCTCTTCCCCATCCCTCCTTCAGGGAACCCTCTCAAACACCTGCCAGAGCAGGAAATGTACCATCTCCTACAGTTAGGTGCTGTGGAACCCGTATCAGCTCAACACAGGAGCAGAGGGTTTTATTCACATTACTTTCACACTCAGAAGAGAACAGGTGGATGGAGGCCCATTCTCGACTTGTGAAAACTAAACAAGTTCGTGAGAACACAATGTTTCAAGATGGTGACTCTAACAACCATAATTACAGCATTGGAGAAAGGAGATTGGCTCTCGGCCCTCGAGCTGCAGGACGCTTACTTTCATGTTACCATTCACCCGGCACACAGGAGGTTCCTGCAATTCACTCTAGGGAACCTGCATTACCAATACAGATTGCTCCCCTTCGGCCTGTCCACTGCCCCAAGGGTGTTTTCCAAAGTTCTCGCCATCACAGCAGCATACCTTCGCAGGCAGGGTGTGATCATCTTTTCCTACTTAGACGACTGCCTTCTAAAAGCACCAATGTACCAGGCAGCAATCGACACCACTCACACCACTATAACCTTGTTTACGGACCTACGGTTACAAATCAACATTCAGAAATCCACTCTGACACCCACCCAACAGTGAACTTTATAGGGGCACACCTTGACTGTATCACAGCAACAGCACGACTACCCCAACAACGCTTTCTTACCTTAACAAATCTAATTACAATAGTAAAAGACAGCCCACAAACGTCCACCAGAACGTGGCTACGACGTTTGTCATGAAACATGCCAGGCTCCACATGAGATGCCTACAGGCCTGGCTGTGCACTGTCTATATTCCACACAGGCACTCGCTCAACAGACATCTTACAATGCCCAGCAGGGTAAAAGACTCACTTACATGGTAGGCAGAACATACGAACATTTGCTCAGGTGTCCCCTTCCAACAAAAACCTCCAACTATAATGATCACCATAGACGCCTCTCTGGTGGGACGGGGGGCATACTTCTGTGACAATACCATCCAAGGTCACTGGTCCCCAGCAGAGTCTAATTTCCACATAAATCTGCTGGAGCTATGGGCAGTCCAAAACGCCTGCCATCACTTTCTCCCTCTAATCTGCAACAGGACTGTCCAGATTCTCAGACAACTTGGTGACTATTTTTTATATAAATTGCCAAGGAGGGGCCTGGCCCTATCCGCTCTGTGCAGAAGTGGTCCGCCTCTGGCAGTGGTGCATCTTCAACAACATAGACGTCATGGCATCCTACCTGCCCGGATGCCAGAATGCCACAGTAGACCAACTAAGCAGGAAATTTTCACAAACCCACGAGTGGGAGATGGATCCCGGAATACTAAAAACTATATTCAAACAATGGGGATTCCCCTCAGTAGATCTATTTGCAATGCCAAGTGCCCTCAATACTGCTCCCGGGCCGGACTGGGACACAATTCTCTGAGAGATGCCTTCCTTGTGAAATGGGAGGCCCCACTGCTATATGCCTGTATGCCTTCCCCCTCTATTGAGCTGTGTCCTTCACAAGATCAAGCAAGACAAATCCAGGGTCATCCCCATTGCACCAATGGCCCAGACAAACATGGTTTCCATACCTGAAACAGATGGCTGAGAGACCACCATGAACCCTTCCCCTTGTGCCTTATCTGCTGACACAGGACGCCTCCGTCACCCCAACATTTCAAAACTCCATCTCAAGGCCTGGCTAATCCATGGATGACAGGACTCGAGACAGACTGTGCCAAGGAAGTACAAGACATACTACTGAACACAAAAGACAAACATGCACAAGTGAAAACAATTCTGTACCTGGTGCCAGGACAAGCAGATTATTCCACAGTCGGCCCCACTACCCATAATCCTCAATTACATACTGACACTCAAAAAATTGGGCCTAGAGAACACATCCCACACTATGGGATCCAACCCCCATGTGGAATCTCAATCTTGTTTACCATACCCTCATGGGCAAACCGTTTGAACCACTAGCGACCTGCTTGTTGTTGCACCTATCCATGAAGGTTGCCTTCCTAGTACCTATCACGTCAGCAAGAAGGGTGGGAGAGCTAGGTGCCCTAATGACACACCCACCAGTGTTCCCTCTAATTTTTCCCACGCATGTGCAGAATGAATTTTCTTATGTGCACCAATATAGAGATGATGTGTGACACATCACCTCCATATTGGTGCACGTAACAAAATTAATGTGGTGGGGGTGGGGCCGAGGGGTTTGGAGTGTGGGAGGAGGGGGATCATGGCTGGGAGAGAGGATTGGGGTGTGGGGGTGTGTGTGAGGGCTCTGGGGTGGGGCCAGGGATGAGGGGGTTTGGGGTGCAGGCTGCCTGGGGGCAACAGTGGGGAGAGAGGACTCCCCCACAGCTCTCTCTCCCCTCAGCAACACTTGGGCTCGGGGGGAGAGAGGTGCCTCTCTCCCGGCCATGGCAAGTCCATGCTGGGTCTGGGTTGGGTCTGGGGCGCCTCTTCCCCAGACACGGCAAGTCCGGGGCAGGTCAGTTGCTGGGGCCGGCGGGGAGGAGCGCCTGTCCCCGCCACAGCAGATCTGTGCTGGGGGAGAGGTGCCTCCCCACCACAGCCCTGAGCCCATGTGGGGCTTAATAGGCGGCCACGCAGCTTAGAGGGAACTTAGACACCCACCTTATACCACATTCCTCAAAGATCCTGTTTCTGATGCCAGCTTTTTGCGGTGTGCGTGAGACCCTGGTGCATGGCTATTTACAGTGCGCCAGGCTGCAGCCCCTCTTCCGGCTCCTCCAGAACCTCTTGTTGAGGTTCTGGCTGCACTTTTCTATATATGCTCACCCCATCCATGGCCCCATGAAGTCACGGGACCACCTCGTCAACCTCCTCCTAGCCATGGCCAAAGTGGTCATTTATAATACCAGGGAGAGGAGGTTGGCTGAGGGGGTGGGGGGCTTGCGACTGTGGGGCCTGTTTTCGTTCTTTCATCCGTTCACGCATCCGGGCAGAGTTCCTCTGGGCAGCATCTGCTGGTTCCTTGGATGCTTTTGAGGAACAGTGGGTGCTGCCCGGGGGTTCGCTGCTCGGTGTCCCCTTCTGGTTCCCTAGTTTTGGCCCTTTGACCCCCACACCTGTTCCTGTTTTTTTTCTTCATTGTCTGAGACTTTAGATGAGTTCGGGGCTTAGTAGCTTCTCCCCAGGCTGGGGGAGGGGCCTTTAGCTGTGGGCGAGCTTACACCCACCCACTTCCCAGCACCCAGTAGGACCACCCTTCCAGGGCTCCTTCATGGAGCCATGGGCACGGGCATGTACCTGGTGCAGTTTATCCTGTTCCCGATGCCTGTCTCTTTTGTGGCGTGAGAGACACCCTGGCGCACACCTACCTTAAGTGCGCCAGGTTGCAGACCCTCTTCCGGCTCCTCCTGGACCACCTCCTGTGTTTTTGGCTGCATTCCTCCACCCATCTTATATATGGACACCCCATCCGTGGCCCCACAAAGTCACGGGACCTCCTCTTCAACTTCCTCTTAGCGATGGCCAAAGTGGCCATCTCTAACACCAGGGAGAGGATGTTGGCTGCGGGGGTTCTCTGCGACCGTGGGGCCTATTTCCATTCCACTCTCTGCTCACGTATCTGGGCAGCGTTCCTCTGGGCAGCGTCCGCTGGCTTCCTTGACACCTTCGAGGAGCAGTGGGCGCTGTACAGGGTTCTCTGCTCAGTGTCCCCTTCAGGTTCCTTATTTTTGACCCTCACACCTGTCCTTGTTGTTTTGTTTATTGTCCCCAATACTTACTTGTGTCCTGGACTCAGTGGATCCTCCACATGGGCTGGGGGAGAGTCCTTCAGCTGTGGGTGGGCTTGCGCCCACTTCCCGGAACCCAACAGGACTGTCAGGGCTGCCTTTGTCACAATACATTAATGTCTATTTCACAATGCATATGCATACCTGCTCTGCTAACGTTAGAACTTTGTAGACTGGCACCCCAGCTTATCTGTACCTTTAAAAAAAAATCTTCATTTTTGTAATTTAAATAGAAGAGTGCATATCAACTGTGCCTTAGAAATATACAGCAAAAAATCACATCTCTAAAATCAATCAGGTTTTTTAAAAAAACCACAGTAATTCTAGCTGTCTAAATTTAAACACAACAGGGAAAATGTTTAATGAAATTCTGTAATGTGAGAAACTTCCGCTGAATAATTGTTACATCAGAGCATATTCCTGTTACAAACACACAAATATTGAATAAAATGAAGTCATGAAACAATTGACATTTTGTGTTCTGAAATCAATAGTTGGAGATCCCAAGTCGTTTGCTTCACAGAATTTCCACTTCACAGTTGTGTAATAAAATACCATCACCTAATTTTCCATTTAGCATGGGTTTAATAGTTAAAGAACCAAATTCTTTGCTGAGTGTATTTTATTTGTTCACATTTATCCTATCTATGGTTAAAGACCACATCTGACAGTTTTTAAATGATTCTTTTAAAACAAAAAAATTAAACAGCAGCTTTGGGTAACAAAATATGGAACAGTTACATGGACATAATGTACAGTAGTATAAAAGAAACCCAACAGTTTTCTGGTGAAAAGATTTTGAAGATGGCAAAAAAATGTAGGCATGTAGGAATGATCCTGAACTAAATAACTGAATTAGAAAACATCTAGCAACATAAAAAAAAACCTTGAATATTTGTATAAAAGAAGCAAGGATTCAAAGTGCAGGTGCTCCAGCTTTCATTTTAACATATTCAGTAAATTGATACAGGATAATATTCGTATTATATAGAGTGACAGTGTTCTCAGTAAGACTTTAAAACATTCAGTTACATTATCTTGCAGATTTTTTTCAGTTTACATTATTTCTACTTTCCAGTGCTGTAAATGAAGACATATGCAATACAGGTTTTTCATTTCTTACACTACTGAGGATATATTATTAGGTTGGTGGTAAAGGTTAGTTTTGCGAGCTGAATAATATTAGCTACGCTGCAGATCCAGCTATAGAAGTACTTGTATATTTAATGTTTAAAAACATCTTTTCCACTTTAAAAAAGGGATACTCCCAATCTGTTGAGAAACCGGTCTATAACTTGCTTAAGCAAGGAAAGGCAGGTCCCAGGAAATATCTCTGGAAGATGTCTTTTATATATTTAAAAACACAAAATCAAAGCATTCATTAAAACCATTAGTCTCTTAAAAGAAAAACAGACATCCCCCAGGGATGCTGCAGGGTATTTACTTTTCTTTCAGGTCCTATAGATTGAGTGTTCCCTTTAAATTTTAGAGATCTCCCATTTCTTGTCAAGAATCAGGCCTTTTTGATAGGCCTGTTTTAAAAACATACACAAATATCTGTCATTCCATTTAGAGTTACGAATTGAGAACTAATCTTTACCATTTTTACACTGACAGAAGGGTTAATAATACACACATTTCACTGACAACTGTATTTTTTCTGTATGTTGAGTAAAAGGTGCATTCTTGTAACATTTCTCACAAAAAGTGATTACAATTAAGGGGAGTTATGTCTGCACCCCACCATTTTCACTTTAGTGAAAACTACCATGTTTTAAAATACCAGGACCTGTGTCAGGTACTAATAAATATATAATAAAAAAATCTAAAATAAAAGAGACCCCCTGACTACCCTTTCATCCCGACATAGTAGAGATCTCATAGTCACTTGTGGAAGTTATTGGCTTGCCCATCATTCGAATGTTCTTTGCATTAGTAATTCTAGCCATCATGGACACAGGCTTGTCAAAGTACCTCACCAGCGCTGGTTCAGTCAAGAGAGAGGCTAAAAATTGCTCAAAGGTGATGGCCCAGTCTCTGTCAATGCTAGTGCTTCTACGCAGAGAAGTGTTGTGGCTGCTTCGCACCAAAACTGTATCTTCACCTATGTCCTCACAGTGGAGCTTTTCCTCCTCATGCGAGCCTGCACTCAGTACTGAATAGGAGGACATGGAGCTGTCATCTTTAGTATCATCATCAGAAATAAGCATGGAAGAACAAGCTCCATTGTCCCTGGGAGAAGAGTCTTCAAGCTTAATGTCTTCCATCTGTGCACTCAACACGTTATCAGTGCAAACTGTCTCCTCCTCATTAGCAATGAGGCTGGCTTGAAAGGATTCACGCTGGTCAAAATGATACTGCTGGCTCCCCTTCTTCTGAAACAACATACTCTGAATAGCTTTGCTGCAGTTGTTACTGCTACTGTCTGTATCTTTTGTGGGCTGAACAATGAAGAGCTTACCAACCTCACCAATCTCCAAAAGCAAACTTGTCACAGCAGCAGTGGCATGGTATAGATCTTGTTCATTGGGGTCTTCACTGAACATGTTATACATTGTCTTGCACAGTTCAATAAATTGCCCCTAAGTGTAGAGGATAGAATTTATTTTAATTAAAGGAATACAGCAAATATAGTCTTTGAGATTTGGGTATAAATCAGTTTAAAGAAATGTGTGTGAGACATTGGGGATAAAGTAGTTCATATGATGAAGTAAAAGTTAGAAGTAGTCTAGATATTTTAGAATATTTTCTAGTATTCAAGAAAATTATGTATTTCTCTAAGATGTTTCCATCAAATTGCTGGACTGAATTATTCTCTACCTCCCAGGCTAGTACAATTTCCCCTGTCTTAGCCTCAGGCGACAGTGGAGGAGGGTCAGTGCTTCTGGTTGCTCAGCATTACCCTTCTAACCAGAATAGTGGCACCAATCTAAAGTTCTCACCGAGCCATAAAGGAGAGAATTAAAAGTGGAGCATGTGTCCTACAGGACTCCAACAACATGAAGGTGTGGAGGAGGAACAGGCACCACTGAGTGTCAGGGTGGCTAAAAATCAATAATTATAAATATTAAAAATAATTAAAAAATCAGATTTTTTAATTCAAATCTGTTTTCAAATTTAAATTAAATACTTTTTTTTAAATAACTCAAACCACTGAGCTGGTGTTAGTTCTTGGCTAACCACCTGGAACTAGAATTTTCTGAAGTGCTAAACCAGTTTTGACAGTGGTAGCCTCTTCTGCAGATGCAGAGAATTTTCTTCATTTTAATTTATTCAAGTAGTTCAACTCAATTCAATGTCTAGTTCACTGGAAGTTCAGACATTGATTTTCTGAAAAAAAAGGAAAAGCTTATTTTCCCTTTATCAATCTATGAATAAAAACAAGGTGTGAGAGGATGAGATCATCGAGTTCTAAAAATCTTAAAGGACATTGTGACCAGAAACTTCAGTTCAATCACTAACTAAAGATAAAACTTTGTTTTCATTAATTAAATAAAACTACGTTAAATATAGTGGATACGTAAGTTTATCAAAACATGCTTTGCATTTAAAACTAACTGGTTTATTAAACAATTTTAAAAAGCTGTTTTAGGGCATTTTTAATTCTATTCCAATTTCCATCCAAATGCAGGTTGACATAACTCATGAGTAAAAAATTAACCATCTAGTAAATAAAAAAAGCATCATTCACCATTTTGTAACATAAAAAAAGTAAAAATTAAGAGTCTGATTTAAATATGTTGTTTACCCAGGGTTTTCAGAACTCACAGCAGAGGTAACTTAACTGTTTCACTCCATGCGGTGTCAGGAATAAATCAATGGGAACACAGCAATTCCATCTGATAAATGCTTAATGCAAGTAAGCGTGCTCTATCTAAAACTGCAGTTTATTAGACTTAAGCACACACAAACATAAGCAATAGGTTTAGAACATCCCAGATATTTACCTAACATCTGGAACAGTATTGAGTAATTAACAGCGGGTACGCAGTGGCCAGTTGCTCACCCGCCGGGGAGAAAAGGTGTTATGAAAAATCTCTCTCAAGATGGCTTCAGAGGACTGCTCCAAAATACACCATATTAGCTAGTCTTTTACAACTAACTTCTACAAAATACATAGGTCATAATGACCCCTACTAAATCATCACTCTTCCTAACTTTTAGTAAACTTCTATATCAAAGGCGCGCTGACTCAAAGTCTTCCATCTACCAAGGTTTTCAGTCTCACTTGTTGACTTGTTTTTCCCCTCCTCCCATTCTGATTAGCAGAAACTGCCAGCTAGTTTTGACCTTGCCTCTAAAAGCCTAACCCTTACCTACGTGGTGTTCTATTTTATTAATTCATGGTGGCTGAATGCACATAATATGGTTGCAGTTGGCTTGATCACATACTGGGGTACACCCCCCCCCTCAAATCCACGGTAACAGTGTGTTAGGCCATATAAGTGCTTAAATAAATGTGTCCAGATATAGAGTATTCTCCTGGTTAGAAAAAGGAAGCACCAACTTTAGTGTAAAGACCATATTTAATTGCAAATCAACCCATATTTTAATAGTTACCAATGAGAATCATCTTTTCTTTAGGAAAATAACTAAAAAAAGTACCAGGTTTCCTGCTTGCTGGTCTAAATCATGATTTAAATTGGTGATTTTAATCACTTTGATTTGAAATTTAAATCAATTTTCCCTGTTGATTGAAAATGGTAATCCAGATGAACAGAGTTTCAGTCTTCAAAACAAAGGAATCAGACATGGAGGTAAGAAATCTATTGCGTAAGAGAGTGAAGAGGGACCAACTAGAATGAATGGGATGAACAGAAGAAGTGTTTAGGCTAGAGGAGTGTGTCCACACTGCAGCTGGGAGCCTGCTTCCCACTGTGGGTAGACAGCCATGCGCTAGCTCTGCTTGAGCTAGCCTGCTAACAGCAACAGTGTGTCTGTGGTGGCTAGGCCTAGCTGCCCGAATCCGTATCCAAGGAGTTGGGCAGGCTTGTACTTGGGCAGCTAGCCCAAGTCACTGCCTGTGCCGCTGAGGCCACACTGCTCAATCAGAGATAGCATGGGTCTGTCTATCTGCACTGGGAAGCGTGCTCCCAGCTGCAGTGTGGACATACCTTTAGACTGGAATCCTCTCTCAATAGAAATGGCAGAAGTCTCATCTCTTTAAAAAATTAAACATGGATTGGACAAAACACAGGACAATTTACTGTAGAGAATAATCCTTCACTGCCCACTCATGAAAGGAATAGCTGTCCAACAAGGCTATGTCTACACGTAAAACACTACAGCAGCACAGCTGCAACTGTGCCCTGTAGCGCTTCAGTGTAGACACTACCTGCGGCGATGGGAGGGGTTCGCTCATTGGTGTAGGTAATCCACCTCTTTCGTAGACCGAGTGCTGTGTACACTGGGGATTAGGTCACCTTAACTGCACCACTCAGGGTGTAGATTTTTCATACACCTGAGTGACACAGATAACTCAACTTAATTTTCTAGTGTAGACCAGGCCATAGTCTTTACAATCTCTAACTTCTGTGGGTCTAAGGAATGAAACAGTCAACCAGTTTTTCCCTTCACAAGAATTAGTCAATAGGACAGGGGTGATCATTATTTTTGAATTTCTGGGACTGGCACTCTCCTTCCAAAGCATCATTTTTTAAAAATTCCACAGATATACATGAATGATATACCATTTATTTTTAACTCCCAACAGAAGTTTGGATGGCCTGATATTGAATATCACCAACCTGTGCCATTTGTTCCCCCCATTCCTGTCCCCAAAACAGCCATTCTAATATTTGCAATATTTTTAAATCAACTTGTCATATGAACCTGCAATTTGAATACTAACATTTCCTCAACCTACTATATATTCGTTTTGGCATATGACCAAACTTCTAGCATTTATGAAAAATAACTAAATGTCAACAGAATTTACCTGATTCAGTTTGGGTAAATCCTTTGCATTCTTTGCTTTGGATTTATTCTCTTGACTCCACATTCTCAGGTAGTTTCTATTTTCTTGTGAGTTTTTCTTACCTAATGTCAGTGAATTGGCCAGAAAAGAGGAAGACAAAGTCCATTATGAGGTCCTGCATTAGCATTTTTTCTTTCTTCAAAAGAATCCATCTTTCAAGCAGTAAAATATACAGAGAAAATATGTACCTTTGTCTGGTTTCAGGCTCACTGAAACAAACCCATCGTCTGCCCCTTGTTTGTTCCTGCTGTCAAGGCCAACAACTATTGGGAAGTATTTACAAAATGAGAGATTTATTGTAGTTTCAGATACACATATGTACCGTATTCATGTTTACGGAGCAAAACAAAGTAGAATAATCAAAGTTTTACATTTATGAAAGGACACAGTCAAGAACGATAGGACTAAACTATGACCAATTTTTTGCTTATTTTTACATCTGCTTACAACTTCCATGTAATTAATAAAATAAAGACATGTACAAGGACCATCTTTGTGTACAATACAATGCCCAGGGCCATGATTAAGGATTCCACCAAATAAATATCACCACCATCTGCTTACAGTGATATAGATTCATAGATTCTAGGACTGGAAGGGACCTCGAGAGGTCATCGAGTCCACTCCCCTGCCCTCATGGCAGGACCAAATACTGTCTAGACCATCCCTAATAGACATTTATCTAACCTACTCTTAAATATCTCCAGAGATGGAGATTCCACAACCTCCCTAGGCAGTTTATTCAAGTGTTTAACCACCCTGACAGTTAGGAACTTTTTCCTAATGTCCAACCTAAACCTCCCTTGCTGCAGTTTAAGCCCATTGCTTCTTGTTCTATCCTTAGAGGCTAAGGTGAACAATTTTTCTCCCTCCTCCTTATGACACCCTTTTAGATACCTGAAAACTGCTATCATGTCCCCTCTCAGTCTTCTCCTTTCCAAACTAAACAAACCCAATTCTTTCAGCCTTCCTTCATAGGTCATGTTCTCAAGACCTTTAATCATTCTTGTTGCTCTTCTCTGGACCCTCTCTAATTTCTGCACATCTTTCTTGAAATGCAGTGCCCAGAACTGGACACAATACTCCAGTTGAGGCCTAACCAGCGCAGAGTAGAGCGGAAGAATGACTTCTCATGTCTTGCTCACAACACACCTGTTAATGCATCCCAGAATCACGTTTGCTTTTTTTGCAACAGCATCACAATGTTGACTCATTTAGCTTGTGGTCCACTATAACCCCTAGATCACTTTCTGCCGTACTCCTTCCTAGACAGTCTCTTCCCATTCTGTATGTATGAAACTGATTGTTCCTTCCTAAGTGGAGCACTTTGCATTTGTCTTTGTTAAACTTCATACTGTTTACCTCAAACCATTTCTCCAATTTGTCCAGATCATTTTGAATTATGACCCTGTCCTCCAAAGCAGTTGCAATCCCTCCCAGTTTGGTATCATCTGCAAACTTAATAAGTGTACTTTCTATGCCAATATCTAAGTTGTTGATGAAGATATTGAACAGAGCTGGTCCCAAAACAGACCCCTGCGGAACCCCACTTGTTATACCTTTCCAGCAGGATTGGGAACCATTAATAACTACTCTCTGAGTACGGTTATCCAGCCAGTTATGCACCCACCTTATAGTAGCCTCATCTAAGTTGTATTTGCCTAGTTTATCTATAAGAATATCATGCAAGATCGTATCAAATGCCTTACTAAAGTCTAGGTATACCACATCCACCGCTTCTCCCTTATCCACAAGACTCATTATCCTATCAAAGAAAGCTATCAGATTGGTTTGACATGATTTGTTCTTTACAAATCCATGCTGGCTATTCCCTATCACCTTACCACCTTCCAAGTGTTTGAAGATGATTTCCTTAATTACTTGCTCCATTATCTTCCCTGGCACAGAAGTTAAACTAACTGGTCTGTAGTTTCCTGGGTTGTTTTTATTTCCCTTTTTATAGATGGGCACTATATTTGCCCCTTTCCAGTCTTCTGGAATCTCTCCTGTCTCCCATGCTTTTCCAAAGGTAATAGCTAGAGGCTCAGATACCTCCTCTATTAGCTCCTTGAGTATTCTAGGATGCATTTCATCAGGCCCTGGTGACTTGCAGGCATCTAACTTTTCTAAGTGATTTTTAACTTGTTCTTTTTAAATTTTATCTTCTAAACCTACCCCCTTCCCATTAGCATTCACTATGTTAGGCATTCCTTCAGACTTCTCGGTGAAGACCGAAACAAAAGTCATTAAGCATCTCTGTCATTTCCAAGTTTCCTGTTACTGTATCTCCCTCCTCACTGAGCAGTGGGCCTACCCTGTCCTTGGTCTTCCTTTTGCTTCTAATGTATTGATAAAAAGTCTTCTTGTTTCCCTTTATTCCCGTAGCCAGTTTGAGCTCATTTTGTGCCTTTGCCTTTCTAATCTTGCCCCTGCATTCCTGTGTTGTTTGCCTATATTCATCCTTTGTAATCTGTTCTAGTTTCCATTTTTTATATGACTCCTTTTTATTTTTTAGATCATGCAAGATCTCGTGGTTAAGCCAATGAGGTCTTTTGCCACATTTCCTATCTTTCCTACTCAGCAGAATAGCTTGCTTTTGGGCCCTTAATAGTGTCCCTTTGAAAAACTGCCAACTCTCCTCAGTTGTTTTTCCCCTCAGTTTTGATTCCCATGGGACCTTACCTATCAGCTCTCTGAGCTTACCAAAATCCGCCTTCCTGAAATCCATTGTCTCTATTTTGCTGTACTCCCTTCTACCTTTCCTTAGAATTGTGAACTCTATGATTTCATGATCACTTTCACCCAAGCTGCCTTCTACTTTCAAATTCTCAACGAGTTCCTCCCTATTTGTTAAAATCAAGTCTAGAACAGCTTCCCCCCAGTAGTTTTTTCAACCTTCTGAAATAAAAAGTTGTCTGCAATGGAGTCCAAGAACTTATTGGATGGTCTGTGCCCCACTGTGTTATTTTCCCAACATATATCTGGATAGTTGAAGTCCCCATATGATAACTTGAATTTATAATGTACATCTAATTGCTTCTCGTATACTCTGTCCACTAAGCAATCTCCCAGGAGACCACTTCTAACATTCCAATCAATCATCAGCTATAGTTTCAAACAACCTTCAGAAAAAAATGTTTTCTTCTTTTCCCAAAAATTACAGAAACCCAATGTGCATGAGGGGCAATATTCAGTCCTCAAACAGTGACGTGTAACTTCCAATATCTCCAGGCACTTCAGGGTTGGAACCAGGAGCAGTAAGCCACTGGAAAGGAGAGATTCTCTGCTTCCCAATGGGGGACATAGAAAGCTTCAGACTTCAGAAGTTGTTGTATTATAATTTATTAAAAATATATTTTAAGTAGATTTTAGAGGTTTCTTATTATAGCTTCTCTCTTCATCCAAGCTCTGTACAGGGGTACACGTGATATTTCATAGATTCCAAGGCCAAAATGACAATTGTGATCATCTAATCTGACCTCCTGTGTAACACAAGCCACAGGACTTCCCCAAAATAATTCCTAGAGCAGATCTGTTAGAAAAACATCTAATCTTGATTTTAAAATGGTCAGCAATATAGAATCCACCACAACCCTTGGTGAATTGTTCCAGTGGTTAATTGCTCTCATTGATAAAAATGTACGCCTTATTTCCGGTCTGAATTGGTCTAGCTTCAACTTCCAGCCATTTCATAAGCTTTTTTTTAGGCAGAAGGATTTAAAATTTAATAGCGACAAAGGATGAACTTTTAAAAGTTCTCAGCATTGGCCTAAGTCAGCTCCTATTGTCTTCACTGAAATGTCCACTCAAAGCATCTAAAGACCCATTAAAACACTGCCAAAATGGTTTATCTGTAAAATATGACACATATGCAGATTAAAGAACGCATCCTATGTTATGAAATTTTGGAGATCCTAATTTCTGCAGCTGCTGTTCCATCTTCAGCCTCACTCTTCCAATCGCATAATTTGCTGAAGCCACTGGAACCAAATAAATAAGATCTGCAGGCTGACAGTGAGACCCCTTCCACAACACACAGGGGATGCACAGGCACTATGCTCATATCTATCCCCAGTCAGCCCTTGTGAAGATTCTGCACACCATGGAGAGATTATACCCTATAGCCAGATACAGCCTCTCACTCTCTCAGGGTACTGTCCACATGCATCTTCAATTGTTTTGCCACTTTTGTCAATTCTTACTAACACATTTAAACAAGATTCTACTCCCTTCACAGCCCAACATACTCATTTTGATCCTTCACAAAGTCATACATGCTGAACTTGTGACATGCCACCACCACACTGATGGCATTACCCCAAGAGTAATTCTTCATTACAGCATCGAAGGAAGGCCTTATGAAAACACAGACATCTTCAGATATCACAGAGAACAAACACTAGTCATATACATTTCTTTTTACATAAAATATTTTATTTCTTCATTTTAATCCAATGAGAAAATAGCTGTTTAAAAGTAAGGTTATTAGTGTTAACAAATATTTAGGGTCTTAAACATTGAAAAGACAAGATAATGCTCTTGCAGAGAAAAGTCACCTACCATGTGTATACTCTGGTGTGATGTCTTCAAAAAAGTACTGAGTTGCTTCAAAAGCAGAATCTGGCTCTTCTTGCTCAGGGGATGGATCTGTGTGATAAAAGAAATAAATTACTGCATTTTTAATTAGAAAAACAAAGTAGATTTGTGTCAATGTAGAGTTTCACATTTTAGAAGTGTAGTACCACATAATGAGGATATCCACACTTAGGAAGGATAGTAAAAAAAGCACATAACCCCTCATGTTTCAGAGAGAAGCCAACCACTACCTGATGTGGTTAGGAAGAAACTACTTCTGTGGGCAGATTATTTCATAACTGTCCACTAAATAGATTTCTTGTACCTTCTTCTGAAGATTCTGGTACTGGTCACTCACTGGGAGAGACATGCACTAAATGCATCATTGGCCTGAGTCACTAGGACATTTCCGACCTATGTACCCTCAAAGTCAAAGCACTGGTCAGCTGTGCAGGGTTTTACACAGGAGATCTCTGTGGTCTTAGGGGAAGGAATTGTCCTCTTCTTTAAGGTCCAGAGCAGTCACTTCAGCCCATAAGTGGTATGAGTGGCTGCTGTTGCTCCCTGCCCCCTATGGGGGATTTGGCCCATTGATTCAGAGTAATGGATCTTTGTCCCTCCCCTTCCTGCACTACACTGCTGTCATGAGAGAGCTATTCCAAAACACTACTCTGTGGCTCACAACGGTATGGATTCCTTGCACCCAACCCCACTTCCCCACCTCTCTAGTCACCACTGCAGAGTAGAACTGTGGCAGTTCTGTTGTGTTTAAGGGATTCCATCTTTCGTTCTAATAAGTTCTTGGGAGAAAAACTGAATGCTTTGCTCGTTAGTAAAAAGGCACTTAATATCCTAACTTGTGTTGTGCATCTGAAACTATTTCTGCATCAAAGGTTTGGCTTGTGCACATGTGTAATTGAGCTTCTCAACCCTAGAGCAGTTGGGAAATGAGCTAGGTACCTTACTGATTGATAAGACACCTATCAGTTCATCACTTGGATAGAGGGCAGTCGCCTCTCTTCAGTGGATACATGTTACTGGCATTGAGCCAGACTGCCTGCCCTTAGTTTGGGCCTGGCATGTGTATTAGGAAAATTGAGAGATATGTAAGTTTGACTCCCACATCCACAAACGCTTTTAGATTTACACTCACACTACTGATGCATCTAAACTGGTGTCGTTTACAGCCCCAAGAGATGGATCAGTTGGGTATAGTACCTGTCCTCCTCCTTGCTTCTTTTTTTTTGATCGGCTCCCAGCAAGCAGGGGTAAAGGGGGGTCAAGCAGGGGGGAGAGAGTCAGGGGTGCACAGCGGGCCCATCACAGTCCCAGACTGCACACCCGGGGGATCTAGTCACAGAGTGTTGGGGTTCTTAGGCATTGGCTTCTTTTGGCCTTGTTTTGAAATGAGATTAGCTTGATTTTTGGCTTATTGTGAAAGTCGGGGTGCTTATTTACCATGAAAGTTGGCAACTGTGCTCCTGACTAGTAAGCAGCTGTTTATTTAGACTTTCCTGTATTCTCTCAGAGCCTTACTTGGCCCTTCATCCCTAAACTTTTCTTACTCTATTCATAGAATCAGAACTGGAAGGGACCTCGAGAGGTCATCTAGTCCAGTCCCTTGCACTCATGGCAGGATTAAGTATTATCTAGACCATTCCTGACAGGTATTTGTCTAACTTACTCTTAGGGTACGTCTACACTACCCGCCGGATCGGCGGGTAGTGATTGATCTATCGGGGATTGATTTATCGCATCTAGTGTAGACGTGATAAAAATCGATCTCCGATCGCTCTGCCGTCGACTCCGGAACTCCACCGCGGCGAGAGGCAGAAGCGGAGTCGACGGGGGAGCGGCAGCGGTCAACTTGCTGCCATCCTCACGGCCAGGTAAATCGACCTAAAATACGCTGACTTCAGCTATGCTATTTGCATAGCTGAAGTTGTGTATCTTAGGTCGACACCCCCCCCCCCCAGTGTAGACCTCGCCTTAAAAATCTCCAATGATGGAGATTTCACAACCTCCCTAGGCAATTTATTCCAGTGCTTAATCACCCTGACAGTTAAGAAGTTTTTCCTAATGTCCAACCTAAACCTCCCTTGCTGCAATTAAAGCCCATTGCTTCTTGTCCTATCCTCAGAGGTTAAGAAGAACAATTTTTCTTCCTCCTCCTTGTACAACCTTTTACATACTTGAAAACTTATGTTCCCCTCTCAGTCTTCTCTTTTCCAGACTAAACAAACACAATTTTTTCAATTGGTCATGTTTTCTAGGCCTTTAATCATTTTTGTCGCTCTTCTCTGGACTCTCTCCAATTTGTCCACATCCTTCCTGAAATGTGGCGCCCGGAACTGGACACAATGCTACAGTTGAGGCCTTATCAGCGTGGAGTAGAGGGAAGAATTACTTCTTGTGTCTTGCTTTCAACACTCCTGCTAATATATCCCAAAAGGATGTTCGTTTTGTGACAGCGTTACACTGTTGACTCATATTCTGTACATCTGTGTGAATTCTAAGCAGAGAGTTAAGTCCTTGCTTGCTGGAAACAAAGGAGGGCCTCCATAGCCTATCACAGGCTGGAAAGGCAAACCAAGTGCTCCCATTTTCATAGCTACCAGGACATCCAGCCCTGTGGTTAGTTTTATTTGATTTGTAATTCAGTAAAAATGTGTCCTAAATAATTTGAGCAACTAATAAGTATCTTCATTCAAGCTTGTCCCAGAGGCAGTACTTATCAGAGACGAGGGGCTCCTTAAGTATCCTGCAGCACTCACGCATCTTCAGCAAGGTACTTAAGCATGTGCGTAACTTTAACCACATGCAGCCAGTGGGACTATTCACATGCTTAAAAACTTATGCACAGGCTTAGGTACCTTGCTGACCTGGCTTCAGACAGGACTAGTTTATTTGATGCGATACCCATAGTGAGTCATTGGAATTACACTACCCAATTTGATGGGCACAACAGCAGCCACTAACACCCAAGAAAACAAGCAAATGTCTATAAAAATGACCCATTCATGATGAGCAGAGCAGAGCAGAAGACTGAAGTGTGCATGAAGATCCCATGGACTCATGGTGAGGTGAGGACAGAAGCTCTTCTGTTTGACTGCTGCATGTACTTAGTAGTATCTAAAGGAAATTTCACTCTCCTATTTTTAGCTGGGAAACTAGAGGTCTTTTTAATTGGGAAAATGGAGATTAAGTAACTATATTCCAATTTTCTGTTTTGACTGAGAAATCAGCTATTTTAAATGTCTTTTACTCACCAGGTAATACATGCATTTTATAGAGCAGCTTCAGTTTCTCTGTAAGATCTCCATGACATGCTGTACCTAAACAATACCCCATTGAACATGTTAGTATTATTAGCAGCTTCTATCAGAAGAGTTCTTAGAGATTTACAAACATTTATGAATTATCCTTTTACATAGGAAAACTGAAACAGAGAAGTTAAGTGACTTGCTTAAGATCACACAGTAAATCTAGTCTGTGGTAGAACTAGGAAAAGAACAGACCATCTGACTCTGATTTCTGTGGTTTAAACACTAACTCATTTCTTTACTAGAAGAGTGTTTACATTTGCAGCTCTCAAAAATAGTCATCATCACATTACTACATTGATGGCCATAGGGTTTTCTGTTTAAGAACAACGTTTTTGTGTGAGCCCCAACTGCACAAACCGTGACCAAATAAGGGCATCATAGGACTTAGCTCAATTAGATGTTTGCTAGAAAAGACCCAGGAAAACAAGATCATGATCAAAGAGTAACCAAGGGATAAACTATCCTCTGCTATTATGTTAACCTCAATCGAAACGTTCTTTGGCTTGTGGAAAAACGAGTAATATGAAATTCAAGTACTCGACGGCAGTTCACTAGATGTTGGAATTATTTTATAGAAAAATATTTAGATATTCTATATTATGTATCTTTAGAAAATCAGATAATTTCAGTTAGGTGGAGATTTATTTTACATTACAGCTGACTATGAAAACCTAATGCCATTAAGTAGAATTAAACAGCAAATATTTCTTGGCAAATATCAACAAGTGCAATCTACTGGAAGCATAAAACCATAAATGCAGAAAGATTTTAGGACAGAATACCAAGCCAGCTTTAACCTTTTCCTCTTTGGAAACCAATGTTAGTGACATCATAATGTTATTCTAACTATAATTTTAATGTTTGTAACTCTCTAAATTCCATCTGTTTATATTAAACTAGTGCCAGTCACAGTCAGTATAACATCAGGGTTTCTGACAGACTGGCTCACTGAGTAATGGACAGTATTGCTCAGGTTAATTAATTAAATTCTCCTTACTTAGCCCAGAGACAAATTCACGGAAGTTGATTAGAGAATCTCCATTTTCATCCAGCAGTCTGAATAAGCGTGCAGCTAGCACATCTGAGTGAGTCCCACATGCCCAAGGAAAGAGGAGAGCAAACATCCCCTTGAACTGCTCAAAATCAATACGGTACTGTTCCAGATACGGCAGGCTGGGGTCGTGACGGTCAAAAGCATTGCTGTTCCCTCCCCAGTAGCAGCTAGTCAGATGTTCCGCCTGAACAGAAGGCAAATGCTGTAAGATTACCGCCGTTTCTGTAAACAGCTCAACAATATCACCAACACAAAAATAAATACATTTAAAACAGCATCATCTGAGTTTAGCAGATTCATTTCTGACTAGCATTGGCATTTCTTACAAAAAAAGAAAAGAATTGCTTTATGAAACAGAAAAGAATTCAGCTCTGCTCCCCAGAAAAAAATAACAGTAAACATTTTTTTGGTCAAAGAAGCAAGCAGATGTGACTCAAATATATATATACAGATGTGATATGCTCAATCTTGTTTTTCCACAGCTACGTATTGTTTCAAGTTAGTAAAGTGGCTGATTACAACATACCTGTCAAAACAGAATTTTGCTGTCTTTAGGTTAAACATTTCCTTGGCATTTGCAGAAATACTTGCTTTGTTTTAGCGCCTAATCCTGCTCCTATTGAATTCAATAAGGGCTTTCAAATTGATTTCATGGGGGGCAGAAGCAAGGAAATAGGGCCTGATCATGCAGCGAGATCTTGGGCTCCTTCAATCTTTCACAATCTCACCAATTTCACAGTCCTGAGAATACTCAGGGGCAGGGATACAATCTAGAGAATCATATTGCAGGATTGGGACTGTAGTTAAGTATGGAGACTAGTTACAGGATTCAAAGAGAAAATACGTTCCTTTACCAGAATATTTAAGAAACTCAATCCTGGCCAATCAAGAGACGATAACCTACTGCAGTGTGTGTCACTCACGGACTGAGCAAGGATAAGGCATTTTAACCGCGAGGATAATTAACAATTGAAACAACATACAGCGAGATATGGTGGATTCCCTTGAAGTCTGTAGATCAAGACTGAACGTCTTTGTAAAGGATATACTATAGTTTAACCAGAATTTATGGACTTGAGGCAGCAATTACTGCATGAAATTCTATGGCCTGTGGTATGCAGGAGGTCAGATTAGATAATCATAATGGTCCCTTCTGGCTTTGAAATCTATGACTCTATTCTTACTCCTCCCCAGCTTTTACTTACTATTAGAACACTTTACTTCAAGAGAGCCTCTGGACAGCAAGACAAACTACAGAAGATTCAGTATAAATTAAAACCAGCAATTGTAGCAGGTAGCAAGTACCATGCGACGTAAAGTTACGGGCTGTCCAAAATTTAGCATAAAGAAGATATTTTGGGGCCAGATTTTCAGAACTATGCCTACAAATCAGGTAGACAGACAAAGAAGTTTTTGGAAGCTGGCTGAAACCGTGACCCAGGATTCTGTCTTTTGCTTACTTTTCTACTAACTGATGTCCTCAGAATAATAAATTTTCCTAATCAAATTAGTTAGCAAAATAATTATTTCTTTAGTTTTTAAAAATGGCTCTTTTGTATTTTCAATTATATCTAGTTGCAAATTCCAGTTTATGACAGGGCACACGACAACACCAAATAACTCACAAATTTAGATCGATTCATTAGCAGACAGCAGTTTCATGTCAAATCTACATGTTTATTTTTTCTGCATGCACATGCTTTACCTTGAAAAGAGCATAGACTTTGACTACAGCTTTACCTTGAAAAGAGCATAGAGTTCCTCCAGTTCATCAATAGTAAAAGAAGTCTCAGTCACAATGGTTCGCACCTTTGGAAATATAACATTAACAATTAAAAGCTTCCTATATATGTGCCATTTGAAAGATATTTTTATTTCAGAAATCAATTGACCTTAATCTTAACAAGCATGTTTTTCCAAGGACCTACCACATTGCGCTTAGTGGTGTCTTCAAGAGTCTGGATCACCTTCAGTCTTTGCTTAAATCTCATCTGTTCAATCAGATCTGCTCGTATACTTCCAAATTTCTAAAAAGGAGGACAAAATGGATCCTTTCAATTGTGCGCTAGTACCTGGAATACTTTGTTTTCTTTTTATGCATAAAAAATAAAAAACCAAACAATTCATTCTGTAAGTGTTCAGAAATGACGTAAGATGAATATCTCGGACAAACGTGTGACATTAAAGACATTTTTCTAAACATATGACTTGCAAACAACTGAGTTTCATGGAATTTGTCATTAGATTTTCTTTCCTCCACCATTTCATTTCCATTTGCCTCCCAAGCACTTCAGAAGGGATATAAACCCTCATGTTTTAGGGCATAATGCTCATCAGTTAGAAGTTCACTTAGGAAGAAACTTCCCCTATAGGCAGGTTACTCCACAGCTATTAATGCAGGATTTCTTTCAATTTTCTCTGAAACATTTGTTATTTGCCATTGTTGGAGACAGGATATTGGGCTACATGGGTCATTGGGTTGATCCGATATAGCAGTTCCTATATTACCAAACAACTGTCTAAATCCAAATATGAGGAATGAAATTCATACTATGGGTAAAAATTTCAAGAGTGCTTAAATGACCTAAAAGCTTAAGTGCCATTTTCAAAAGTTAATACCTACCTACCTCTTTTATAGGACTTTACATCTGAAGAGATCAACGTGCTTTACAAAGGAGGTCAGTTTCATTATATTCCCATTTGACAGGTGGGGAAACTGAGGCACAGACTGGTGAAGTGACTTGCCCAAGGTCACTCATCTGGTCAGTGGCAGAGAAAGGATAGAACCACAGTCTCCTGAATCCTAGTCCAGGGCTCTATCCACTAGACCAAAGTTCTCTCCTCAACGTATGCACAACTTCCAAAGAACAATAATATGCTACACCTGCATTCCAGGTGAAAGAGTGAGGGCAAAAATATAATACTGAGAATAGTACTCATCGTTCAATGGACCTACAGCACTGGCTCATGCTCTCACATCCATGAACCTCTGTCCCATAGATTTGTTTCTATGCACTTTCAATAGAGATTTTCCCCAACATGAATATCTTTGTAATATGTCCTTTGAAGAAACCCAGGGCCAGCTTTTAGCACAAGAAATAAAGCCAGCCACCAAGGGTGCCACATATAAAAGTCATGGAGGAGCCTGCTGCTGCCAGTGCATCAGATTGTGATATGCATTCCAGAGTGAGGAAGTGGGGGGTATCAACTTAAGTACATAAGGATCGGTTAATACATTCTTAGGCGATCAAATAATGTTAAGTTGTGACATTCCTATATCATCTGTACTTCTACGAATCACGTTAGAAGTGGCAGGATATTTTCCCTGTTTTATTTGTTAATTTTCCAATTAAAATTGGAAACCTTTTGAAAAACAGACAGTTATGGAGCCTGGTTAAACAGTTACAAGTATTTTTAAACACAAAAGTGCAGGTGAAAGTACGGAAATCTTTAAAAAAAGTCAAGAGTGAAATTTTCAACAGCACCCAGTGACTTTGGAGCCTAGGTCCCATTTTAAAAAATGACAGGCACTTAGGACCTAAAGTCCCAGTTTAAGTCAATGAGTCCTAAGTCACTTTTGAAAATGGGACTTTAGGCAATTTTGGAAATGCTACCCCAGCTCTTTAATTGTGCAACAAGTTTGCAGGATTGCAATTACTTTTATAGTAATGCAGAGTAATACCAAACACTATGGATTGTGACTTTATTACAGGATCAGATAAAACGAGATGCTGGATTTATTAAAACGCAAAACATCTTCGATAATAGCAAAGAAAATCATTGGCAAAATAAAATGCATTTGTTGATATGTTAAGTGGAAAGTCCCTCTGTAAAAACCCAAACACCCCCCCCTCCCCCAAACCTACAGGTACAATGTTCTATTCCTGCGTCATACACCATGCTAGGACATTGGTTCAATACTAATTCTGGGAAGAGTTCTACCTGTCTGTTACCTGTCTGTTACAGCTGTCCCCCTGCTGCATTCCTTCCCCCCCCCTCCTTTCTGTTTGTGCTGAGTGGCCGCCCCTCCCTGCCATTGTGCTAACTAGAGTCACAGCCTGGCCCTGCTCATGGAAATGGCTTGTGCAGACTGATTGGAGCCATTGGCTCTGCCTGTGGAGGAGGCTTCTTGCTTCTTCCTTTGGTTCCTTTGTTCAGACCCAGGCTCGGTGTAGGGGGCGCTGCCCAGATATGCAAGACCTAAAGTGGCCACATAGCTGAGCATATGAGTCATACCTGTGGGTCAGACCTTGCCCAGGCATGCCTGTGCTCACCTGCAGTTTTCCCTGCCTTTTCTCCTCCCCTGTATCAGGAGGAGCCAATCAAAAGTACTGGTGGGAAACTGCCTAAGTTTGCCTTTAAAACCAGACATTTTCTGATCAGACCCTTGAAGAAGGTCCTTGCTTTGCCACCTGGTCTGATCAGCTAGGGGTCCTTGGGGGGCCCTCTTCCCACTCTCGTTTGTTTTTTGAGCATACCCCCGTTTTTGAACTCCCCTCCCACGAACAACGAATTTGTGCCTGGAGATCTCCTGATTATTGTAAGCGAATTGAGTCTTCTCTGCGTCCTCTGATGCTGAAACTGCTGTTCCTGCTGCTGCTTTGGGGATTGGTAAGAAAAACCTCTTGCACACACCCAGGGCCGGCGCTCCCATTAGGCTACCTAGGTGGTCGCCTAGGGCGCTGCTATTTTGGGGGCGCCTGCGCCCCCGCCGCCCGTAGAAATTTGGGGGCGGGACCTTCCGCCGCCGCTGTTGGGGGCGGGATTTCGGGGGTGGGACCTGCCGCCGCCTAGGGCGCCGGCAAAGCTGGCGCCGCTACTGCACACACCCTTGTTCTAACTGCTGGCTTCTTTTCCTTTCCCCAGCGGGCAGACCCAAGCTAACTCCTTGGTCTGTACCTGTAATCTGCTTCTAGCTCTGCAGCGTCTTTGCTGCTAGAAATAAGCCTGCTTGCAGCCACCACTAGTTAACACCCCCCCCTCCCCCGGAGCTGCATCCTGGGCTCACACCACTCTGCCCTCTGGAACTACTAGTATAAGGTGCACCCATTAGGTTAAGTTCAGCCTTTAGTCTAGATACACTGTAATTTCATTTTGCATAGCTGTGGTTAAGTTAGGTTTAGAAAATTGCTTGCATTGTACTCTGTAAGTTAGGCTTAAAGAATTGTTGCATTGTGTTTTGTTACTTGCTAATTTGTGCAGTATTGGTTAAGTTAGATCATAGATAAGATTTTGCTGTGTTCTGTATAATTGTGATTAAGTCTGTTTTCCCCCATCCTCCAACCTCATTCCTCTGCCACTTTGCTCTCTCCCTCTCTCTCTCTGCTGGTTAAACTTACAGCTGTCTGCTCTCTGTGTCTCCCTGAGTTTAAATCTCCCTCTGCCTTTGGTCTCTGCTCCCCCACGTGCTCACCACGCTCCTACTGCTGCCAAACCTCAATTGTATTACTGAAGTCTAGCATAAAAACCCCATTGGTTACCCTTTTTCTCTCTAACACACCTCACATTTTACATTTACACCACTGTGACACATTTTTACCTAGAGTTGTTGGTTATTTAACACATTTTACCCATAACTGTTAGTTGGTTATATGCTGCTGTGACACACCCTTTACATAGAAATTGTTAGCTACCTGTTACATTTATACTGCAGTGTTAATTGGTTACCAACTGTATTGTGCCCCACTGTATTGTACCCCACTATTGAAACCCCCTATCCTATTTACTAAAAGAAACCCCTCCCCAATTGTCTACCTTAACAAACCCCATACCCCTCACTATTGAATTTTCCCTGTTTTGTATTTTCTTAATAAAGTTTATTTTGCACCCCACCTGTGTGGTAATTGCTCCCCAAGATCCCATATACCTGCTGGCAGGGACACTACCCACTGAATTGTCAGCACTATTTCCTGCAGCACCTGGTGGTTTCTCGTCCAAGTGTCCAACCCTCCTTAGCTTATGGGATTGGATATGATCACAGCACAGTGTGGTAAATGGCTAAATATTATGCTTCAGTTAATAGTACTCCCTCACTGAGTTTTCAGATTCATCATTCCCTCCTCCCTTCCCGCAAGGCAAGTGTAATGGGATAGTTGTTCAGATAGAGCTTGCCTTCCTTCTGGAACAAAAAGCATATTATATCCCTTATGCCAAAGGAAAAACAGTTACCTTTCACGGTACATCTTGTTATTTTTATACAGCTTTTAATAAAGGGCAAGTGACAAGGGTTATATTGTTATCCATGTGCCTCTGACAAGCTAAAATACTAAAAATACAGTAAATAAATGTTAGCTCAATGGCAGCTGGAGATTTCCTGATATTTACAACAAATTTGTCTTTCTTTTATGTTTATACCAAGCCCAACGCAATGGGTCCCCAATCCCAATTGGGTACAACAAACTTAGGGCCAGAAACGTAAGTGTCACAGAATAACAGAGCGCCCTCATTATCTCTTGAAAAATTTGGCAGTTTAATACCAGGAAATACCACCACCAAAACATATATACTGCAAGCTGATTTAACAGCCTACATTCAAATAGAGTACAAGTAAAAAAGATGCACATTTATCTCTGGTATGTTCCACTGACTTCAGTGCCATTACACTAGGGATACATTTGGCCTTATTTCTGTAAGTTTCTATTCAACGAGAAAGAGCTACGAACTTTTGTACTACATATGCCCACAAAAGACAGATTGTGGCTATGCATGAGGCCAGTTTATTCATCTAAATATAGTCAAGGCCATAGAAGCTTTCTTAAATGGTGTGGGATTCAAAACAAGGCAAAAATGGGATGGCAGCTTTACATAAATGTCTACCCCTCCACTGCCAGTTTGTATTCTTACCTCACTAGAGAGGGGGGAAATACTCAGAACCCTCAGATTTAATTCACCCTCAATGTGGAATTCACTATTGCTAAAGCCTGCAGCAGATTTCTGGTGCCTTTTACATAGCTCAAAAGTAATTTTTTTTTCTGAGACGTGGAGGACATAGGGAAAGTATCTGAAATACTTGTCAGGATTTTAGATGGCTAGGATCCACCCTACATTTTAATTTAAAATATTCATTAGTTCTCCATGGCACAGGGAAGAAAAGAACCAATGAATTTCCCATACAAGAGAGTTTGCGCTCCTGTTGTTGGTCCGGAGTTAGGAATCAGCATTTAAAAATTAAGTATCAGGGATATTTTCTGAATGTTTTATTGTGTAAAATTTAATTTAAGGATTAGACAAAAATCCTTAGTCTTTTGATGTGCAAAGTTTTAGTCCATTTTTTCTTGGACTTTACTATGCACTTTATGAACATTGACTAGTTATTCTGTTATTGGGGTTTTTGCCAGAAGTTTTCCAACTCTGAGTTATTTATGCCTATGTCAAAATTAGAACTGGTTGGAAAAAACAACAGAACCATTTTCTGTTGGAAAATTCTGTTTCAACGTTTTGGGAACATAAACATTGATTTTTGTTCTGAAGCAATTTTGTGTTTCATTTTTTTTTAATTTTGTATTATATTACATGTTATAATATAAAATAAAATAAGTCTACATCAAAATGAAACATTTTGATTGATCCAAAACAATAATGTTCAGAATACTTCTTTGGAGAACTCTGAAATTTTCAGGTTTTGCTCTCATTCAAAATGAAGCCAAATTTCAGTATCTCAAAATCCTTCATGAAACAGAATTGTTGTCCTCAAGCCAGTTCTAGTCAAAATCCTAAGTTACCTCATAGGAAGTTCTGATGAGTCTGAAGATATCCACCTCAGGATAAGGCTCTACATCATCGCTGAGTAGTGAGTGAAGGTGAGGGATTGGTGGCAAAGTACTGTCCTTATTAGTCACACTATCCAAATACCTGATTGGGAGAGAAGGAAAAAAACCTAAATGAGAAAAGTTGGGACACATTTTTTCTGAGGATCAGTAGCGGTTACATATAGACTGACTTTACATAAGTATGATCAAACCACTATTATTCTGTTATTTGGACAAAGATACCTATTTTGCCAATTCGTAACACTCCACTTCTCCCCAGAGCTGCATTAGTTGTTTACCTAAACCACATTTATCAAGAAATATATAAAATCCATCTAATCACAGTAAGATGTCCACAATTTGCCAGAGATTTCCTAAATAGAGTCTTGAAATATTTTTGTTTGAGCGGTCTTACACAAATAAAGATGTGTGGGGCACTATCCACCTCATTCCTGTTGGAACAGGGGATGGTGTACTTGATTCTCAATACCCCCTGCCTCTCTCATTCCCCAAAACCTGGCTGTAAAGAGTATCAAGAGCTTATCCTTCCTGCCAGTGTAGCTGCTGTAAATCACTTTGCAGCCACAAAAAACTTCCTTTCGTAACTCCTCAGCAAGGGTTGGGGCTTAGTTCTGAGAGGAGAGATGAGATGACCAGGGCTTTTTTTTTGTTTTTTGTTAATTACCAAGTAAATTAAAAAACCAACACACATCATACCACCACTCGTGCCTGGCTATAAATTACCCTGAGCCTCACTTTAGATTTCAAGGTGCTGCTGAATCAGGTTCTTTAAAAAAAATTAAACATTGACACAAAATGTCAGGTTACATAAAGTAGTCTTAGTTCAGAATGAATGACTCATCCAGGTCTACCAACCTGCCTCGTGTTTTTATCCCTTCATGAACCTTTCTAGATCTATTGCATTCTCTGGCAAGTCTATTTCCAACAATAGTTACCCTTGAATTCAGGTATTTTTCCTAATTGCACTTAAAAGTTAACAGTCAGAAGGTGAAGTAAAAAATTCCAGATCTCTAACCAAGACCTGCTGAAGATCCCTATAAGACAGGTTCAGAAGGATATTCTAGAAACTAGAAAGGAAAAAAATTTTTTTGTTGAGCCTAGCTAATAGGAGCAGTTGTGCATAATTGAGGGTAACACTCCTGACTGCTTCACCTTTGTAGGCTTTTAAGGTGGCTGTAATTTTCTGAAACTTTGTCCCCCTAGGGCAGTGGTCCCCAACCTCTTTTGTCTGGCGGGTGCCAAACAACCCCGAGCGCTGCCAGCTGGCGCCAAAAAACAAAACAAAACAAAAAACACCCCGAGTGGTGCCGGCGGAGCAAAAAAAACCAAAAAACCGAGGGCTCCGCGGGCGCACTTAGACCCCCCGGCGGGCGCAATGGCACCCGCGGGCACCGCGTTGGGGACCCCTGCCCTAGGGGTATATCTACACTACAGCGGCACAGATGCAATGCTGCATCTGTAGTGCCATCATATAGATGCTTCCTACATCAATGGAAGGGGTTTTTCCATCAATGTAGTTAATCCACATCTCGATGAGGTGGTAGATCTTCCATTGACCTAGCTGAGTCTCCGGGGGGGTTAGGTCAACCTAAATACATCACACAAGGTGCAAAATTTTTCACAGCCCTGAGTGATGTAGCTAGGTTGATCTACTTTTTAGGTGAATACCAGGCCTAGATAAGTAGATATGGTCACTCAGAAATATATGAAAAGCCTTTTTTGACAAAGGCACACAGCTCCTGTTACAGACAAAAAGGATTGCAAGCATCTAAAAGACATCATCAACTTCTTGGTAAATAAGTTAAATGCACTAAAACCAGAAGCAGAGCTTTGGTTTTGTTCAATAAATACCTTCCCAGGACTGTCATTGCTTCTCCATCATCTTTACAGTTCAGCAGCTTGTCCACATTAGCATCCAGCACAGCAAGAGCTAACTGGAATATCACCTTTATTCCTTCATAGAAGAAACAATCCACAACCACCACAGCACTTTCAAATGGCATTACACTGAGGAAAAGTGTGAGGAACCAGGACAGTGAAATGGTGGAGATAACACCCAAGTCCTGCATGCAGTCATAAAGCTGTGGAACATAGTCCCGGGCCAGCTCTTCAAAAACACCTTGATCCACGAGAGCGCCTATTGGAAATAAGTAACATTGGGCACACATGAATTTAGGATCAAATGAATATACATTTATACCCATCTGGGAAAATTGTTATAAAGAACATTCTCCAAGATGCTTATATACACATTTCCTTACCAACAGAGAAAGGATAGATTCTTCCCTTTGATTAAATTGTGATATGCATCAAAAAAATCAAAACACTGTTATACAGAAAACAAATGTGTAATAAACACAGAGCCTAGAAAAAGCAAACAGGTTTTTTTCTTGTTCTGAAACCCATCCTTTGGCACTTGTAGATAAGGTACCCACCATTAATGGATGAATTCTACTTCTCAGCATCACAGGAGTGGTGGTGGGAGAGGCAATATAGGGGGAGGAAGGAGAAGATTTTTTTTATTTTTTTTTTATTTTTAAGGCAAATTTAGTGGTTGTAAAAAGTTCCCTGTGGTGGCACAGAAAGCTGAAGAGCTTCTAAAGAACATGCACACCACATAGGCAACAGCAAACACAAGTATCTCCACACCACTACCTCTAGGATTGAGTGAGTAAGCTCAGTCATTGGTGCCTTTGCTAGCAAGGGTAAGTAACAGTGATTTTTGTGATGGAAGTGGATTGAAAGCATCAACTCATTTCACACAAGCCAACAGCCAGTCATTAGACAGTAAAGGCTTTCAGTTATTAATGTCCTTTCAAACCAACAGTCTAGAGGTGAGTGGTAATAGAAGCTTCTTTTGTAAACTGCCCAACCCTGCCCCTCACCAACATTCCTATGGTAATTATATTATATCCTCTGTTCTCTACACTTAAAATTCTAGCTTCCCACCTCCTTCTGATCTCTTTAACCTAAATCAAGTCAAGTCGAGTCCATTGTAGAATTCTGTTTTACTTCAAGCAGAATATCTACTTAGGTAGCTGCTTTCAAACTTCTGAACTAGCCATTTCATTCTCTCATCTGTTTGCAACAGTTCACATATCATCAGTGCTGACCATTTGATTATTTCAACATAAAAAAATTAACAGAACAGGCTTCTGGATATTTAAGGACTTTTTAGAAAAAACAATCCCCTTAACATACCAACAACTCTTGTATTGTAGTAGTCTGGCAGCATGCGTTCACACAAAGCCACAAGCAGCCAGAAAGCTTCCTCCTCTTTTGCATACAAAAGAAGTACTGAAGTGACAATATTCATGGCCTACAAGAATGAAAAAATAAATCACTAGATATCATTTCTAAATTCTCTTGCATATCTAGTGCTATAAAGTCTGAACAGATAAGAATTTATCCTAGGTCAGAAATTAGCCATGGATCTACTCTGAAGAAATTTCACTTAAAAATTATTATATGGTCTGCTATATTCAGCAGTCCACATTCTTCTGTAAATACAGCAAACAATGTTTTCCTAATGTTCCTAATGAGAAGTTTCTTCAAACCATCTGAAAATCAAGACTTTGGATGTTATTGCTTCTTTGCACAATCAGTTTATTGTTCATTCTTCAAGGGTTCAACTCCGCCTCTCAGTTGTACTGAGGGAGGTGCATTCTCTCAAGGGGAGCTGCTGAAGGAACTGTGCCTCATTCAGCCACAATGCCTCTTGGAGCCCTGGGGAGTGCAGATTCTACACCCTTCTTTGCAAAGATGCATTCTGCACACCCCAGACCTTCTGCCAGGGCAAAACAGAAACAAAAAACCAATGGAAGTCATGCCCTCCATTGGTGAGGCAAATGTTTGTAGTGATACCAATCTTGAGCAGCCTTGAGCACAATGGAGCAGAAGGACTGCTGAAGTGTGCCCAGTCTCTGTGTGTGGAAGGAGGGAGACGGGGGCAAGGTTCCTTGTGACCTATTTCCTCCATCTTACATAAATGGCTGGCACAATGTTGCTCTATGTTTGTTTGCTCTCAGTCATTGCCTAACTCCTTTGTCAAGGCCAGAAGGCCTGAAAAAATGACCTACCTTAATAATATTTCCATGTCAGAGTTTGAATCTTGAGGAACAGATTTGTTATTTTAAACCCTAACTCAAATGGGAGAGATGACAGATGGTGGGAAGGTACAGTACCAGCTTGTTTTCTGTGATTGTCCCAGAAGAACAAATTTTTCAAGTTATTTCATTACATTTTAAGCCCCCCAAAATGAAAGTTAAATATTTTAAAAACACTAATTTAGTTCTCAGGTAAAAACTAAGAAATTCAGATTCAGACCCCTTTTCAAGGTCTGTCAATTCATATATACTGATCCCTTCCCAACACCCACTAATGCTTCATTATGATGCTATCACACACTATCCTCTTATCTTTAGTCTTGTTTACTACAGTATTTATATAATGATTTCGAGTTTGAATACTTGCTCAAACTGTCACTGTCTTTGAAAGAATAAAAAGTACTTTAATACCATGACCCAGGACTACTTATAATTTCACTCCTGACTGTGGGGACCAGGGTTACAAATGTGTTCCTGTTGCTACCATTCCGGTGTTCATTGTCCTACCATCCTTTTTGGTTTTCTTTAATTAAAAAAAAAAGATACTTCAAGTAATGTTGAGTGATTTACTCTTTATGAATTAATGATGATGATGGTTAGAATACTTTGCATCTCCCTCTGCATTTTTCATTCAGGGATACTGAAGTGCTTTACAATCAGTGATTAATTAAGCCTCACAACACTCTTATAAAATCAACAAGTATTATTCCCATTTTGCAATCAGGAAAGCTAAGGCACAAAGATATAAGAGGTGACTGCTCAAAGTTACACAGAAGTGAGAAAGTTGGGAGCAGAACCCAGAACTCCTGCCTCCCAGTCCTGTACTCGAACAATTGTGACCAGATGATGCTTCCAGCCTTTAAAGAGAAACTGCTACTCAACCTTAGCTACAGCAGGGCTGACTCTCTGCTATAAAAGCTTATTTGATACATTGTTGTTTTCCCCTTAGCACTGCTTGCAACCATGGCAAAAAGAAGGTTTTGATGCAAATAATATATGAAGGAACATTTGAAGTACACGCAGCTTTTTCTTGAAATGGAATGCAAAGTCTCTTACCTGATCATTTTCTGTTAGCAACTTCTCTCTGAATTCATTACTCATGGGCCAATGCCCCCTACATGTAGAGTTTGGAGGCAGTCCAATGTTGTGCTGGAGGCTCCGAGACTAAGGCTAGGTCCACACTACCCGCCCGGATCGGCGGGTAGAAATCGATGTAGTGGGGATCGATGTATCGCGTCTCGTCTGGACGCGATACATCGATCCCCGAACGCGCTCACATCGACTCCGTAACTCCAGCAGGGCGAGCGGAGTTAGCGGAGTCGACGGGGGAGCCACGGACGTCGATCCCGCGCTGCGAGGACACGAGGTAAGCGCGGGTAAATCGAAATAGAATACTTCGACTTCAGCTACGCTATTCTCGTAGCTGAAGTCGCGTATCTTATTTCGATCTCCGCCCCTAGTGTGGACCAGCCCTAAGCTCTGCCCTTCTGCTCAGGCTACCAAAAGCGCTCCTCCACAGCTGCAGATACACTCTAGCAACCAATTGTTAGTGTTAAGATAACTTGATACACTATATTAATTTAACCTTAAGACAATATATGTATGAGTCTCCCTTTATTTCCATTGCCAAGGAGCAGCTTTGATCCCTGGTTTCAGAAGGGATATAAACACTTCTGACTCAATTCTAAGCCAATCCCTGATGGGAAGTAAGAGGAGACTTCCTCTGCGAATACCATAATTGCCTGCTATGTGGTTTCTTGCACCTGATTGGTCACTGTCACAGACAGGATACTGGACTTGATGGACCCCATATGTCCACATGACCATGTTCGTGGGTTTTGCCTTGTCTTTTTAAATTAAAAAGACACACCCCGACAGAGATGTCAAAATTAACTGAAAGGATTCATATGATGAGATTTTGGAAATCTGTCTTCCAAGTGTGCTTGCTTCCATATGAGTACGCGAGGGTCTAGAGTGAAAGTTGGGTTGGCTTTTAGCATGTTGTTTGAAATTACCTGCCCACAAAGAGGCATTGGATGTTATCTGAGAATGACACCTAACTTTGAATTGCCTCAAGTGCATGGTTCTAAGTCCTCAGAAGGACTTTAAGCAGGTGCATTTTGAGAATCCCACTCAGGGGATGAAGCTGATGCATAGCACCCTAACCTTTGGAAATAATTGGCTACTGATCACCTTTCAGGAAATGATGGATGCAATGAAGTTTTGGATCTTTGCAAATCTTTATCATTATGATAAAATTACAGCCAGGACCATGCCCTCTTGGAGAGCAATTCTCTGCATTGGGATCAAAAGCTCCTCTGGATTTTCAAGAGCTAGTGGCAGTTCTTCCTTTAGGAATAGGTCTATTTCTCTGGATGTGCAACGGATTGGTATGTTGCCTATGCATGGGTATAGATGCATTACATACAACCTGTGCCTACCACCAGCCACTTAAGATTCTGGGTGCAGAAGGTGGATCAGAAGGAAGAGTCCTGCACAGGAATTCTGAGCTCTCGTACACAAATGCTCTTTGTCATGCTGAAAACTTTGTCAGTTTGAAGGAAAATTGATCTAGGTTTCTTTGAAAGCATCTTCTCCAGATTCTTCCCTCTACTAGGGTGACAATCCTTTCTTGGATACCCTTGGTGTTAGAAGCAACCAATAGTTGCTAACGCTGGTTTCAACAGTGAGGGCTGAGGCCTGTCCGCAATCTCAGGTAGTAATTTCTCTAACATTTCCACCAATAGCTCCTCTGCACAACATATCCATTGAGGACAAGCAACGGCAATCCAGGGATGTGACAAGGCTCTCTTGTAGCCACCAAGTGAAAATCCACTGCTTGGCACAAATCACAGGACAGAACCTGAGACATCTTACTCCAAAAGCAAGGCCTCTAGACAGTTAGCCACTTGTTTGCCACAAAGTAGGCGTTCTTTATTAAACATATGAAAAAATCTGTGGTCTGAAAGGCCATTGCTGAGGCTTTGAAACTGCTGTGCGGTGTATCATCAGTACTATGGTCCATGGGGTCTTCTGGAAGGAAGTTCCCTTCTGAAAGTGCAACTATGTCTTTGACTGGTGGACCTACTGCTGCAACAACCTTAGACTCCCAACATTTATGAAATTTCTTTGTTTTATATAAAACATTTTAGTTTAATCAGATATCCTCATTTCAGGAAATGTGTCTAATAATGCTTGAAGAGGAAGATATTTTATTAATATTAATGAGTTCCTTGCAAGCTACTGACAGACATCCTTGTAGGTTTGTGTGTTTTGTTTTGGTTGGGTTTTTGTGTGTGCGATGCATGTGTGGTACTTCTTCCCCTGGCTGTTTACAGGGAGGAGGTAGTACACTATTTATCCTGGCATGGGGACCACACAACGGAGGAAGGGATATCGCTGATACTGATACTTCAATTGTGGAAGTAGCTTGCTAGATGTCCCCGGGGAACCTGAAAGGCTGCCTGCCTGCTCCCCCAGGCTGCCAAGCATTCAAGTGCAGTAGGTGCAACTTAGTACAAACTCAGGACTTTACACAGGAAATCAGGCTCCTTTTGAACATGGGAAGGGATTTCTCACTTACCCCTCTGTAATCCCCTTGTGGTGCAGAGGGATGTGGAATCCTCATATGCCTCGGCTCTGGTCACAGACTGAGTGACATGCTCCTAAGGCTTTAATGTGGAGCCAGCTCAGGGAGCGGGGAGGGGTGGAGAGAACGAGAGACACACACCCCTTTCCCTGGCAGAGCAAGGAGTTATTGCTGATGATCAGAAGGCACAATTCCCATTCTGCTGCTGTCTGAAATCTGAGCTCTTTCCCTGGCACAGGGAGGGTTCTTGGGCTGAAAGTCAGAAAGCCCAGGCACAATTTCCATTAGTCTGCAGCCTGAGGCAGAGCTGCACAGGAGAAACAGGCTTCTCTGCATGCCTAGACATGCTGAAGGGTGTGGGAGAGGCAGTGGGAATGATACAGAGCACTGTGATCCTAGGAGACAAGCCCTAGCAAACACTCCCTCAGGGGACAAGGCAAAGGAGAAGGGGTCTTACCTCTGATTTTCACCTCATTTGTTCATTAACAATACTAATCACTGCCTTGCAAAGGACACACTTGCTTTTGCTTCTTGGGAGTTTCTGGGGTTTGCAAGACTTACCCCAGAGTGTCATGAGAATTCCTATTCACAGTGGGAGGAAGAGCCCCTGCTTCTTTCCCTAGGGAGCTGCGGAGTGGGGGAACTCTGGATCCTTTCAGGGTTTTTCCCCTTTCCAGCCCAGCTCTGTTGTGCAACCAACCCCCTGAGCTGGCCAAATAGGGTGACCAGACAGCAAGAGTGAAAACTCAGGATGGGGGTGGGGGGTAATAGGAGCCTAGATAAGAGAAAGACCCAAAAATCGGGACTGTCCCTATAAAATCGGGACATCTGGTCACCCTGTGTCCAGATAGCTTCCTCCTTGTCCTTAGATGCTCTCCTCGAAAGTTCAGAAGCAAATGATTGGTCTTTTCTGCATTGGAGTCATGGTTTCTCAGGACAAGGTGGGAACCTGACATGCCAGTCTGATTCTGAGCCCCATGCCCTAGCAGTGCAAAGGTAGGCTGGCTGGCCGGCCACAGGCAGGGCATCATTCACCCTCCGTAGAGCCTATAAATGCTGCCTCACAAAGGGAACACTGATTAGATTTAAGCCAGGTGTTTGCAAGACAGCTTTGCCATGCCTGAGTGGGGGCAGAGGAGTCCATCAGGGAGGTGCTGCAATGGCAGATCCAGGTGGTAGGAACCACAATACTGCTATTTATCTAATCCAGGGGAAAAGGAGGAGGGAGATTATAAGTCACAACTGCCTGAAAACAAAACAAAAGTAAAGGTTTTAAAACAAAATGGTCTGGAGAAACTGAACCACCAATTTGTTCCACTTTTGGAAGCAGAAAATCTGTTGGTTGTCCTGAGCTGAAGGGCAGAGTTTAATCCTGGAACCTCCAGCAACAACACTGGACTGCCGCTGAATTCCACAGGTGGGGGCATTAGCCCATGAGTAATGAACAAGGAGAGAAGCTGTGCAACAGGCAAAAATGTTACTAAAAGGACTTTCATGAGCCTCATAATATTCCTTATTAGGAGTTCATTCTGACATTTTAAAAATATTTTAATTAGATGCACTTGGGGACAGATCTTTAGTCATCCTTACACTGGCCACTATATTTATGGGCACACAAATCTGCATATACAAACCAGTACGCACAAGCAGTTAGTGTCTCTGGTACCTGAGCTTGCAAACAGTTATGCATAGACTTCTGTGCAGAGTCTAATTGAAGCTAAGATAACTCTGTGTAGATCTTGGGTTCTCAAACTGGGGGTCGTGACCCCTCAGGGGGTCACAAGGTTATTACATGGGGAGTCACAAGCTGTCAGCCTCCACCCTCAAACCCTGCTTTCCCTCCAGCATTTATAATAGAGTTAAATATAAAAAATGTGTTTTAATTTATAAGGGGGGGGGGGGGGAATCATACTCAGAGGCTTGCTGTGTGAAAGGGGTCACCAATGCAAAAGTTTGAGAACCACTTATAGATGCAGGAGTCTGTACTAATGCAACTCTGCAGGATCAGGGCTTTGTGCAAACAAATCGGGAACCTAAATGTTCACTTGCATATCAACTATATCAACTGTGTACATTAGCATGCAGCCACTGATTGAAAAAACAACAAAATAGACAGACAGGAATTGGAATTCTAGATCTTGAAAGGATGACAAGACATTTCAATTACCTGACAATATCCTATGTTTGGATTTCTAAAAGCATAAGCTGTTAATACTCTCCTCAGGGCAGCAATACCCATCTCATTCTGGAATGCAGGGTGCTCTGGGAGAGAACGGTGCAAATCTCTCTCAATCTCTTCTGTGGCAAGGTTATACTTCCCCATAGATTTCTCCACGAGGTCCTCATAATAGCCAGGGTGGGTGGCCATCTCATTAATGGCTCCTAAGAGGAGGAGAGAGCAACACCAGTAGGATAATTAAGTAAGGGCTAACAGGCATAGTATAGTCACATTATTTTCTTTTGTTCCCTTAGTTCAGACATCTTGAATGGAAATTTTAAAATAGAAACAAAGTTTGAAAATACATTTAAAATGTTATAATTGTAAAGAGGATAAAATTGGCCTGGCACTCATAAAAATACCAGCTGGTTGTCTTTTCCTTTGGGTACATTTTAAAAAGCAATTTCACATAATGATAAAATAAAAGACAGAAATAAACCCTTTCCCTCTGTGGGGAGGAAACGCTGAGCATACTGAACCGCAGTGGAGCTTTAACAGCTGCCACCACCACACTGTCCCTCCACAGATTGGGAACTATTTGTGTGCTACTGGTAGTGCAGCTAGCCTATTGGCTGGCACCCTGTTCACATGTAGACCGCCATGATAACAACTCGCACGTCCATCTCTAAGTCATTTACAGAATAGCTGCTGGTTCTATAGAGCTTTTCATCTTCAGAGCAATTTTTAAAACATTGTTCAGTTATTCCTCACAGCATCCCTGTGAGCACATAGTATTATCCTTATTTTAAGGACAGAAAAAAAGAAGCAGAGAAGTTAACTACAGCTACAGAAAGAGTCAGTGCTGGAGCCAGGACTAGAACTCAGGAGATCCAGATTTGCAGCCCTGTGTTCAAACTATTAGATCACACCTTTCTCAACCAAAAAGTCTCTATTTAAAATAACACCAACCTTTTTTCTGTCCAGTATACCTGCTCCCTAACCAGGGCAAATATCTCCACTTATAGGTCAGTTTTAATTTAGTTATGAAACATGGCTAAGGTCTGACCTACTTCAAAAACTAGAACCACATGTGAAACAAGTTTAGGGGACAACTGTGTTGGTACCAGGAGACCAGGCATAGATGTATCTGTAGCATACACAGGAACTTATTGTCCAGAGTTTTTCCCTTAATGTGAATTATTTCCTCTTTTCATTTTAACCCATTTAACCTTGTTTTAACTCTGGTAACTAGTGCATGTTAGGCTAACTATCTTCCCACAGTTGAATTGTTCCCCAGACACTAATGGACATCTTTAAATATATGGGGATATACCTATCTCGTAGAGCTGGAAGGGACCCCAAAAGGTCATCGAGTCCAGCCCCCCGCCTTTACTAGCAGGACCAATTTTGCCCCAGATCCCTAAGTGGCCCCCTCAAGGATTGAACTCACAGCCCTGGGTTTAGCAGGCCAATGCTCAAACCACTGAGCTATCCCTCCCCCGACTCACCCATGGGCTACGCTGTCAATCTGTCAAGAGACGGAGGGATGCATCACATTTATATAAACTGAGCAAATTGTAGATATTCTATCTACAGAGATCAAATCTGCACAGATTGTATCAACCAGCTCTTTTTTGACCACACTTTAGCTATGATACAAATGATCATCCCTTTACAACCACTGGGGGGTTCTATATTTTAAACCATGAATTAATTTTACACAAGCAAAGTACAAACTTGAAAAACTGACAGACAACAAGCAACTGTCAAAGGATAAAAGTTCAAGTGACTGACTGATGTTCAAACTACATGTCAAAGTCTGACTAGGCAAGTCTGCTTTAACTGTCTATGCAAATTGGAATAGCCATCTAGAAGTTAAGGTAGCTGAACATAAGAACAGCCATACTGGGTCAGACCAAAGGTCCATCTAGCCCAGTATCCTGTTTTCTGACAGTGCCAATGCCAGGAGCCCCAGAGGGAATGTACAGAACAGGTAATCATCAAGTGATCTGTTCCCTATCACCCATTCCCAGCTTCCAGCAAACAGAGGCTAGGGACACCATCCCTGCCCATCTTGGCTAATTACCACTGATGGACCTATCCTCCATGAACTTAACTAGTTCTTTTTTGATCAGTTATAGTCCTAGCCTTCACAACATCCTCTGACAAGGAGTTCCACAGGTTGACTGTGCATTGTGAGAAAAAATACTTCCTTTTGTTTGTTTTAAATCTGCTGCCTATTAATTTCATTTGGTGACCCCTAGTTCTTGTGTTATGAGGAGTAAATAACACTTCCTTATTTACTTTCTTCACACCAGTCATGATTTTATAGACCCCTATCATATCCCCCCTTAGTCGTCTGTTTTCCAAGCTGAAAAGTCCCAGTTTTATTAATCTCTCCCATACAGAAGCTGTTCCATACCCCTAATCATTTTTGTTGCCTTTTTCTGAACCTTTTCCAATTCCAATATAAATCTAAGGTGTGACTGCAATAGGTATTTCTATTAATCCAACAGGATCAGTTTATTTTAGGAAGGACTAACGGTAAATAAAAGGAATTTCCTCCAAAAAAATATAGGTGAATGAACCCCATGATAAAGTAACATGGTGATGACAATGAACTTTGACCAGTATAGATTTCCCCTGGTGTAGGGAGGAGAGATGTGGCAAAGTGGAGCTCTGCTCAGGGGAGCTGGAACAATTTTTAGAGTGGGGATGCTGAGAGCCATTGAACCAAACTGTAAACCCTGCATATAATGGAAACCACTTCAAACCAAGGGTGTGACAGCCGCACCAGCACCTATGGCTCTGCTACGCATGATCCTCCACCTGCAGGAGTAAGGTTCCCTCCGAGGGACCTTATGCCAGTGGTTTAAGTCAGAGATGCCCCTGAGGAGCCCCAACTTCACTTGACTTAACCTGAGTTAAGGAGCTGCAACTGGCTCCCTGCAGCACCCCATTCTCTTCCATCTAACTGCAGCTTAGACGGAATGGAGAATCAAGCCCTTGGCATACCATGGTTTAATAATTTAAAGTATCATCCATTTTCTAAGTGCATAAAGATTGTCTGGCCTACAGGACAGAACAAAGGGCCAGAAGCTTGGAATGCCTGACTTCCAATCTCTGCTCTGCCAACAATTCATTGAGAAACCTTGGGCAAATCATTTAACCTCTTCATATTGGTTTCCCTATCTGTAAAGTGGGAACAATACTTGCCAGCCACACAAAGGTGCTAAGGAATATAGTTATTATATAGCATGTTCCAGCTGCAAAGCACAAAATATTATTACTCATTATTAAGGATAAGATTTTGTCATGGAGGTCACAGAAGTCATGGATTCCATGACTTTCAGAGACCTCTGAGAGATTTTCTGCTTCAGCCCCGGGCCCTGGGGCAGTGGAGCTGAAACTGTCAGCTGCCGGGGGCGACGGGGGCCCCAGAGCTGTCAGCTGCCATCATGGGCAGCAGGGGCTGGAGCTTTTAGTCTCTTCCTCTGCCCCGCCTATTTTTAGTATAAGTCACAGACAGGTCACGGGCTTCTATGAATTTTTGTTTATTGCCTGCAACCTGTCCATTACTTTTATCAAAAATAACCATGACAAAATCTTAACCACACTCATTATATATGAGTGACAGAATCAAGACGCCCTCACAAGTTAACCTGGTCAAAACGTACAAACCACGTGGCAGTTTCATTGGGTCCAGGCTCAGTGAATACCTTGTTTATAACATTGCTCTAAAGAGACCTGTAACTTCATTTTTTTGATTGGCTCTTATCAAATATGCTCCTCTACTTGCTGAGAGTTTTTAGTTTTCACTTCTGAGGCCTCAAACCATTGTAAATCCTTCAAGGCATGGACTGGTATCATTGTGTGTAGCACTGGGTACACTGGGCCAGATTTTAAAAGGTATTTAGGTGCCTATAGATGCAGGTAGGCACCTAGGGGGATTTTCAAAAGCACCTAAATCAGGTCAGGAATGTAACTCCCACTGACTTCAATGAGAGTTAGCCACCTAACCTGCTTTAGGTGCTTTTGAAAATCCTACTAGGTGCCTCCCTGCATCTTTAGGAGCCTAAATACATTTGAAAATTCAGCCCAGCGTCATCTCTCATACATCTAGCTCATGACCTATGACAAGGTTCTAAACTGGAACCCACCTGAAAGCAGCAGCCAAAGTTCCCCTCTCATGATTTCTGGAATGCCTTTCAGCACAAGGTCTCTTGTTTTCTCTGTCCGATACATGCAGAGACCCTGACCATACTCAGCAAAGTGAATCTTCCAGGCTTGTTCTTTCAAAAACTCTTTTGCCTAAAAATAAATACGTTCTGAGAAAGTAGTATTTTTGATGCATTAACTGTTAGAAGAAAAAAGCAAAGTGCCCAAGCCCCATAACTAACTTTAATTATTAGGGGTAGGAGGGAGGAAGTCGTCTAGCTATAACCTGATTCTCTTATTTCAGTGTGTTGCTCTCTCACATTTCTTATTTCTCCCCAGCAAATCTTGCTATAATGAATCTTGAAAACAGGTACAAAAGCAAAAGCCACAAGAAAAATACTATATAACAAACTACACAACATGCTATTAGTTCTTTAACAGTTATGGAAAGGATGTCCTGAAGTTGTCCCCTAATTTTAAATACATTATCACGTTGCATGAAATGCTTTTTGAGTTTTGGCATGCATTATGGGGAAATTCTGCTACTAAAGTACTAGCAGTTTATTTTCTGAAAGATACCATCTCTGCAGGTGGTTGGCAGTGCAAACTCTTTGTGGTCAGCAATAGCGAAAAGTTAAACAACTCTTTCTGGAATGTTAACTTTAAAAAAAACTTCGTTTTAAAACCAAAACACTTTTCAAATCTGGCATAGTTTACAAAAACAGGAGTGAGATCTACCAATTTGGGGTTGAACTCCTCAGGCGACCGCCGTCGATACATTGTCATTAAAGCCTGCGTTGCTGTTGGAATACTGTTGCCATTGAGATTGAACTGTCGCTCTCCATCTGCTTCAGAGCTGAGACTTCTTTGAGGGCTGGAGGAAACTATACTACTTGGTCTTGAATACACCTGCAAAAACCAATAGACACAAGCTGTTCATGGGTGAGAGATGGAGAATTTTGCTTGTACTGCACCAAAATTATTGCATCCTAAGAGCCAACTCAGTTTGAGGAAATCAAACCTCCAAGGTGCAGCTCAAGGGTAAGCATCTGGCAGCAGAAATTAAACTAATTTCAAACAATGAAATTAATTTTTAGTTTTCCAATCAAATCAGTTCTAAGCATTTACTTCACCACACCAAAAATCTAACCATACAATTAAGCTGGTTTTAATTTTTCAGTGACTAAGATTATATATTTGAAGTTGCAGAGGCATGGTTGTTAAAAATTATGCACCCAAAAAGATTCTACATTAATTTCTGCAGACAGTAAAATGACTCATCTAACAGGATGTTTTGCACCATGGTATAGCAATACCCAATTACAACAGAATTTTCTCTCTCTTTCCTTCTCTTTTGTTTTTATTAAAAAAGCAGAGGAATTTCACAATGGCCAAGATTTTAAAATGTTATTAGTAACTTTGAATGTCCAACCTGACCTGAGGCACCTTAAAGGGGCCCAATTTTGAGAAAGTGCTGGAAGTTTTCTATCATAAAATGCTAATTTGACAGAATCAAGATGTTCGGCAGTTTCCTGCCAGCCCACTAGCGGGCATGCAGTTTGACTTCCCAGATGGCCATCTCCCCGCCTAGAATTTTTCAAAACATTTTGTTTCAGTTCTCTCAAAATGGAATTTTTCAATTTTGCATTTCCGACGCTTCGTTCTGATCTGGAATTAATTTTTTTTTTAAATGAGAAATTTCTGCAGAATCCAGTTCTGGCAAATCCAGTTCTGGCACAGCTCTACTGAAAACCTCTACTCTTAAAATCAGTCCCCTTTAAGGGGGTCTCATGTTGAACACCCCAAACTGAGGTATCCATGATCACTAGTCACTTTTTAAAATCTTGGCTAATAACAATGGTACCTTTTCACAGTATTTGACTCTATGAAAATGTTTACAGAAAATAAATGTGGTTTAGAATGAATTCCTGCAATCATGCCACTGAAATTCTCAATCATTTAATTAAATCTTAAAAGGTAATTTGATAAAAATATGAAAAATTTGAAATGTTCAAAGTACACATAGTACTTATCTAGCTTTTACACTGAAACAAACAGCTAAAATATTAAACTCAAAAGCCAACAAAAAAAAGAAGACCCTAAATTATGATTATTTATATTATGGTGGAACTTGCATGCCCCAGCCAGGATTGGCATCCCACTACGCAAGGTGCACAAATAGATAGGCTGCAGTTTTTAATTTCAACCATGTTTTGGTTAGAATAAGTGGAATCATTTGTGATGAAAGGGACTCCATAACTGTCAGCATTCTACAAAGTTTACAAAGCTAATTCAATTTTTTATTTATTTTATATATATACACACACACATATATACACACACACACATACAAAATCTTATATGTATGTGTATTACAATTACAATGCACGTAGATTACTTCATATTGATTACTATATATTACTGAAAAGTAGCCTTTAATCAACCAAATATTTTATACAACAGTAGGAAACAAAAACCAAAAAATATATTAGTCAATTGATACTACCTGTGCAGGAGAAATTTTAGATAGGCAGAAAATAATTATCCAGTGGGGACTTGGCCAGGACACTAAAGTTAACAAATCTCCTCTTATAAAAAAAGGGGAAAAAAAGGGGGGGATTTTTAACAAATTACTTTTAAGACCTAGATGATAAGCACCACAGAGCCACTCAGCATCATGTTGTGGCAAGGGTTTAATATGGATTCAGAGCAAGAGCTCTAGCTACATAATTACCAATATCACTTCCTGCAAATCCCTGTTTTTGTTTTGGAACATTGATTGGTTTGACAGATCTGATGAGATCACAGTCTGAGGCAGAATGGCATAGACTCATTTCACAAGACAATAACTACTCTGGGTGCTTGATTTCTGCCTCATTTCACCTTTGATAAAAACTAAAATCTGTATGCTTAAAGTGTCTGACAATAATATTTTTTTAACGACTACCTTTACACCGTTAAAAAAGGGAGATGGTTCATAACTGGACCATATGATTTTAGAGATTTATTTTCTGTTAAAATGTTTAAAAGTCTGGTGGCAATGAAGCAGGAATTTAAGATTGCTCAGGTTAAAAATCCTTATTTTCAGAATTAAAATTTAATCTTGGGCAAGTGAGGAGTTATATAAAAGCTGACAGTTTTAGGCAACACCTGTTCATTTCTTCCAGGTGCTACAACAGTTAGAATTCTTTTGGAACTCACATAAGTTAACAGTCACTGTATTTTTACTGAATGTTCCACCACCCTATTTTCTTTAAGATGAACAGTAATTTTAAAACATGGAAGCAGGAATTTGAGCAGCTCTTCTGTACAGATGATGGTAGATGCTCAGTGGCCAGTTAAAGGTTTTATTTACAAGCTGTATTCAGTATAGTTGTAGCCGTGTCGGTCCCAGGGTATTAGAGAGACAAAGTGGGTGAGGAAATATCTTTTATGGGACCAACTTGGTGAGAGAGACAAGCCTTCAAGCCACACAGAACTCTTCTTACTGGACTGGAAAATAGCTCTCTGTGGCTTGAAAGCTTGTCTCTCTTACCAATAGAAGTTGGTCCAATAGAAGATATTACCTCATCTACCGTGTCTCTCTTATTTACAAGCTTGCAAACAACCAGCACTAAAAATCTGACCCTCTAATGCAGAGGTGGGCAAACTACGGCCCGTGGGACCTTCCTGCCCAGCCCCTGATCTCCTAGCCGGGGAGGCTAGCCCCCGGCCCCCTCCCCTGCTGTCCCCCCTCCCCCGCAGCCAGTGCTCTGGGCGGCGTGGCTGGCTCCGGCTGGGCCATGCGGCTGCGAGCTCCTGCCACTCCAAGTGGTATGGTAAGGGGGCAGGGAGCGGGGGGGTTGGATAAGGGGCAGGGAGTCCTGGGGGGCAGTTAGGGGACAGGGAGCAGGGGGCAGTTGGATGGGGGGTGGGAGTCCTGGGAGGCCTGTCAGGGGGAAGGGGTGTGGATAGGGGTCGGGGCAGTCAGGGGACAGGGAGCGGGGGAGGGTTGGATAGGGGGTGGAGTCACGGGGGGGGCAAAGAAACTACAGTTAAATTCCCTTCGGTCAGTGAAATTAATTTCATTTTTTCCCACACACCTCATCATCCGAACTGTTGTAACTTCCAGCAATCTCTTTTTCAGAATATGTTTTTGGAGTAGTTTGTAGAAGGAAGTCCGAGATCCTTTGCACAAGAAAGTCTCTATCCTTCAAGTTGGCAAAGAGGAATGTCATTTTGTTTTTAGTGCTGATGGATAACGGGCTGGGCAATACACTAGAGCTGTCCGCCTTTTCCACTACCGACACCTAGGGAGAAACAATAACCACTGGTCATGGCTTTTCAACAGTTAGCTTGATATGCACCATTTTCAGAGTTGAATCTTAGGGATCATCTTTAGAATCAATGCAGCAGTTTCTAGTACACTTTTTTTTTGCATTTGTTATAGACAAAATGGGTATTATCATGCATCACTACTTCTCCTGGAAAACCAGCATCTGTACTGAAACGAAGATCTCTACACTGAAAACAGAAATTGATGAGAAGCCCTGGTGTAGATGAATAAACGTCTTTTCCAACACAAGCCCCTTGCTTTCATGAAACAACTTTGTGGGCTCTAAATCATCACACATTAGTTTGTTACATCATATTTGATTTTAAATAGGTTTTCAGTACAACCACCACATTTCCACAGTACGTGTCCAATGAGCTCCCTAGAGGCCATACAATACTCTCCTACTCACAAAGCTAAGTACAGAGTGTGCCCCTCAAGTGCTATTTTTTCCTTACTACTAGTCTCAGCAAGGTTTCAGCGGATCACAGTGTAAGCTGTTCCTTTGATAGTTCAGCCAGGGCCTCAGCTGATGCTGCTTTATTATGCTAGCTCTGTGCAGAAGTGCATTTGGTGGCTTTTTAAAAATGGGTTGTCAATTTTTGTCAACTGGAGATTTTGTTGAACACCAAATTCGTTACCTAGAACATACACAGACATTCAAAGTCAAGGTCTGGAGGCAAGAGTTGGCTAATCCTCTGAGCACATATAATACAGTACACATGGCATATTAAACTGAAAAATGGAAACTTTTTTTCTTTAATGGCGAATAAACATGTCTTAAAATCTACCTCTAATTTATTGCTGACAATAAATGCAGAAGTGCTTAAAGAACTATTTACAATTTTTAAACACTAGATCACTGGACTAGATCCTCCAACCCACTATGAATAGACATCTATTCCAAGGACTTCTTTCCACAAGATCAAGGAACCTGCATTAAGTGGGGGAAACTTTCCCCATCTCGTCCTCTCTCCCCAGGAATCTCTTCAAAATCTGGAGAGGGGTCAGATGCTTTTTCTTGTAAGGATTTTGTTTGGCTTTCTGTTATTAATTATGTATTCACTAATCAAACTCCACCCTGTATGCAGTATTCAGAGCAAAACCTACAAAGCACAGCTCAATATTTCACCAGGCTTCTGGAAAGGTAAATCACAATATAGAACTCCCACTGATCAATTATACACGAGCTATAAATGTGTGATGTATGTTCTATGCACTACTGATTATGCAGTTAAAAAAACAAAATCAATTAAGTTCACAGAAAGACCTCTTCTCCAGAGGATACAGCACAGCTGTAAGTGCTTTTAACGGTCACTTTTATACAATGGATCAGAATCTTCTAGGTAATAAAACTGCATTAGCCATGTCAAGACAAGAGAGAGCACATTTCGGTTTACCAAGATTTTTTTTTTAAGTAGCAATCCATGATCAGACATTAGCACAATACCTTAATGTTTCATTAGTTAAAAGGCTAGATGATTTGTTTTTCATTTAACATCTCTTCTGAAGTTGTATTCAAAGACCGCAATACATAGCTGAGTCTCAAAATATTTCCCGTTCTCCTCCCCAACCAACTTCCTTCTGTTTTCCAATGAACTATAAACCAGCTCTTTATTAATGCAAGAGCGCCTCATTAACAATATATTTAAGTTAACTAAAGAGAAATATTCCTGTATTACTTTTCCGTTCCACTTAAAGAGCTGTCTGAGGGCATTCAACACAGAGGAAACACAGATAAACACAGCGCCAGACTGGATGTGTTATAGCCAGGATGCTGTAGCATCAGCAGAAACCACACAGACATGCTTCCTTCTTAATGCCAGCATACACCCACCTACTCCCCTCTCCAAGTGCAGGCACACACCCGCCTAAAGCACTGGTCCTTGAGGATGTGGCTGCTGACAGAAGTGAGTGGTATACTCAGGAAATTAAAATTTTACTTTCTGACTACTGCTATAGGACACGTGCTTCTAAAGGTTATTGGGCCTGAATCCCTTTGTGCCTATCTGCAAAGGTGTTTCTTTGCTCTAGTAAGTCACAAAAGGCTGGAACTTAGGGCCTGATCCAAAGCCACATGAAGTCAATAGAAAGTCTCCCACTAACTTCAAAGGGATTTAGATCAGGCTCTTAAAGTGCTGGAAACACCTAGTTTATTATTGTTTTCAGTGTCATAATTGCTGAACAATAAACCTCAACAGTTTACACAAAACTTTAAATAGTTAATATGTATTCCCTCAGCTGATTCCTATGAGAGGCCATCTGAATCGAATGCTGATAGTGCAGCTACAGCTGCTGCTATCAGAAACAGCTGCCAGTTCCACATCCAAAAGAAACTACAGTGCTTCACAAAGGTATGTGGATTTTATACCCACACTCCCAAGATGTTTTCTCCACTTAACTTCATTGGCACAGTTCATTGCTCCTCTCGAATTCTCTGTGAACAGAGCACCGAATTTAAGGTCTGATTGTGAACCACCAGGATTTAAAAACACTACTACACACCACTGAGAAGCTGGATTTTGAAGTTTCCAGTGGAATAGCATTTGGTTTTTTCTTAGTGATTTGTGAAAAATAGTACCTTAAAATAATCAGTAGTTTTTCAGATTAGGCAAAAATATAGGCCATTTCTCATATGGGCCAGGATGCATTCAGTATTCGAAGCATCCTGGGCCAGCCTGCCCTGGCTATACAGCAAGTTACACTCTTACTTCCAAGTTAAGTCACCATTTTAAACAAACTTCCACATCCCAAAAGGCATGCAAGTCATATAGTTTTCTCCCCATCACAACACAGTTACACAGAATTTTTAATTACAATATGCTTAAATTACTTTTATTATTAGGATAATTTTAAATTGATATTAAAATATAAAGGTTGCATCTATCAATAAGGAGTATTCTGTAGCAGTTTATTTTAAAAACAAATGCCTCAATGTAGATTTTAAATTGCAGTCTACCATATTTAAAACTAAAAGACAGTGCAGCAATTATGCAAATAGGAAACTAACAAAAAATTGATTAATGTCACATATATGAAAACTCTTCCCCCCCGCTAAAATACCAACTGATGCTATCCTTTATAAGAAGCAATTCATTGTGTTACCATTTGTTTAAAACTGGCTGGCCTGGCCCAGGATGCTATTAAGCATTTCTGTTTAAAACTGACATTCAAATCTTACCATTTGACAATATTTTTATTGAAATATGTGCCCTTGGTCACCTCTAAAGAAGTTTAATCCCCCACTTGGCTGGAAGGGAAAAAACTATGCTGTGGTCCTTAAGTATAAAGAATATAAACCAGGGAAGATAGAGGAATCCTGAGGGCTGGAAGGAAGAATAGGAAAGAGTCCCTGTGAATCATAGTAGTGTGAGCATAAAACTAAAGTTGCTACTAAACTGGTGTTACTTTGTTGACCACACTACTGTGATGTGACAACAGGACAAAGGGATTAAACAGCTTCCCAGCATAATGAAAATTTATGCTAGGATCCTTCTTAAAAGTAGACAAGTAAAACAATTTACTGTAGATATTCAGAATTGACACTCACCTCTCGAAGGGGGATAATGAGGCTACATAAGTTCTCCTCCTTACTAGTAAAGCAGATGTAATTTGTAGAAACAAACATCTGACCCAAAATGTGCATTTTATTAAATGGAGTCCACAAGGTGCAATCTGTGTGTCCATCTAATTTCTCATCTTTGGGAAGTCGGAATAGTGCACGGTATCTCTCACTCTTGGCTCTAGCATCAAGATCCCTAAAGACAGTGTTTACATAAAAATACATTTCAGACATCTTTCTAGGTCACATAGTAAATATATACTTGGAACCCATTCATTTATGTAGCTGTACACAAATATGAAAAAAATCATTAGGAAAGTTATTTCTATGAGACAGCTTTATTAATATCTTGGTACTGGTTCAGCGTTGGAATTTCTTAATACACCTCTACCCCGATATAACGCGACCCGATATAACACTAATTCGGATATAATGCGGTAAAGTAGAGCTCCGGGGGGGCGGGGCTGCGCGCTCCGGCGGGTCAAAGCAAGTTCGATATAACGCAGTTTCACCTATAACGCAGTAAGATTGTTTGGCTCCCGAGGACAGCGTTATATCGGGGTAGAGGTGTAGTCTATAGCAGTGGTCCCCAATCTTTTTTGTCTGGCAGGTGCCAGACCACGAGCCATGGAGGACCGTGGCGGCGGACGAGCATCTGCCGAAATGCCGCCGACAAGCGGTGTCATTGCCGAAATGCCGCCGAAATTTGGCGGCATTTTGGTAGATGCTCGTCCGCCGGCCAGTACACGAGCGCACTTAGACGCCCCGGAGGGTGCCATGGCACCCGCGGGCACTGCGTTGGGGACCCCTGGTCTACAGATCCATTGTAGGTCTTTCTAATGTGCTACATATATTCTACCACTGTTTAACACTAGGGAGTAGTGACTCCTGCTACCAAATGCTTAAAAAAAATTAGAGTGATACAATACACCGCAATTGTCACTATGTAACAAAAGAAATGCAACTAAAATATAGGCTAGACTACAATACATTTCATTAATATATTCAAAGTGTAAAAATAATTAACAAGGAGCAATTCAGCTACAGTGTAATAATACCACTAGAGACAGAGAGAGAGAGAAATACTTTCTGTATTGTATTTGGCACTTTTGACTTTTCTTTTGGCTCTGTTTTATTGTAAGATGCAACAGAGTTACAAGCAATAAGTTCTGGACAGGACCAACTAACTATAGTCACATCTTTTTGCCAGTTATAGGACTTAATACACACAAATGGGCCCGATTCTCATTTACATTAAGTCCCCTTTACATGGCTCTGGCAGGATAAAAAGGCCTGAAAGTGGGTATGTATTGTAAGGCCCCTTTAAATTGTCATAGCCTTTTAAATGGTACTCAGTGTATAAGAGAATCTGGCCCAAATGTTCTATTTTTATTTTGGTAACATGCCTATAAGGCCTAGGCAGATTTTTCCATACCCACCTTCAATGGCAGACCAAACAATGATGTTTAAGTTACTCTTCACCTCTCACTACCACTACAAAACAATAATTAAAAACATTGGGATATCAGAAAACTTCTAGACAACATTTGGAAGTAAAAGGGTATATGAGGTCCTAATGATTAGAAGTCAGTGTTACCTACCGTTTCAGTGCAGATACTTTTTGGGGGGATTTCTTTTTCAGTTTTGGTAATGACTTGTCTTGTTCAAACCCTTCGTTATCCAAGAGCTGTCTCATAGCTATGTTGGCAAGCTGTTCCATTAATTTGAATGTCTCATTGATATTGAGGAATACCGAGAAGTAGTGTTCACTTGACCTTGTGCTCACTTTGATCATGTCAGGAAAAAGCAGCGTAGCATTCTTCTCAAGCTGAGTGATATCAACCCAGCGGATCACTAACTTTGCTGAACAAAGAAAACAGAAAAGATTCAGCACAATAATGAATCATGAAAAAGGTTGGCACACAAAAGCATTTTTCCTCCTATGTGTGAGAGAGAGGGCATTAGTTCACCAATTTGATATTTTGTGTGTCATATAATGAATTCAGATTGGATTTTCTTACCTCTTGGCAAGGTGGAAGAACAGCACAAGCAAAGCAGCCAACTTGGCAAAGCAAAAAAGATAAACTTGGCCTCCTTGTTACCTAAAGTAGTTACGTTTCAGTGTAATTTATTTATATACGAAATATTACACACAGACACGTGCACCATCATAGTGAGGAAGCATGAAGGCCATATTTACCTCTTTTCTTTGCCAAGATGTCTGCCCAGACTCTGATCTCCCTCTGCCCCACTATGGGGTCAGCAAATGCAATCTGGGCATACCAAATGGGCTGCCTACTACACTGCCTCTAACATCCCCAGAATCATGATTTCAAAAAGTTTGTGAAAGGCCTTACTTTAATGATGATTCAGGGTACCAACAACTGTGACAAAAATATATAGAGCGAATTTATAAAAAGACCGTAGGGATATTCATATAAATCTGCATGTAGACAGCATCTCTTTCCATGGAAGCAACTGTTTGTCAATCATTCAGTTTCAATTGTTAGACCGCTTTATTTTAGGATTACATATGAGGTAAAAATGACATTAATTGTAATAAGCTATTCTGTGCTTTATTATAACTTTACATGTGCTTCTGTCAATAGTATCAGGTATCATTCAATTTGTCAGAGAGAACCATTACGTTTTGCTTTATAGTAAGACACATACAGAGTACCATGTATTGTCCATAGGATATCTGAACCTGCTCAGAGGTCTGGAATATTAGTAGTCATCCTGATGGAGATGTATTTGTGGGCAGAGTGCCAGTGAAGCAGTCAAAGGTGCAGGGTGCATGCAATTTATCATGAGGCTCTTCAACCGATCCCACGGGTTCCACTATGTATATGATTTTAATATATTCATAAATCATAGAAGTATCACAACAATGCTGACTTCTCTGTGTACCTGAACTACACCACCGGTGTGGTTCAGAAAGTTAGCTCCCTGGGGTAAGGATTATGTTTATTTAAATTTTTGCACAGGAGACAGCACTCTGTCAGTGTCTAATAAATTAACAATAATAAATTGCAGCAGATTTCCTATCCATCCTTAGATGACCAGACTGACCTGCCATTGTTAAAAACATACCTTCTCTTCCCATGAGAAAGGAATAAAAGCAAAGGTGGTTAATGCTGAGGTACATCCAGCCCTGACGGGGGACCTTCCCCTTCCAATAACTACAGGAGTAGTAGTTCACCAGTTTCTCTTCCTCTGGCATCCCAAACAGCTTGTGGAACTTCACTATGGCTTCCTTAAACTTTTCTGTGTCATCATCCTCTTTGATACCATTGATTTTGTTGTACTCTGCGATGATGCCCTGAAGAGGAAGAAAACATGAAGGATGTTCGCCACCAAAAGGTACTTGACATCTTTATCAGACATTACACTTTGAGTTTAAATGCCATGACCAGTTACTCTGTTGTCAGAGAAGTCAGTTTCCCTCACCCCTAACTTTTCAGAATGTACTACCCACCTTCTGCTCATCTAGTTATTTTCCATCCTACAAGCCAGACTTTCTGATGACTTTACCTCTTACCTTGCTTATGTCCCAGATAACTAATCAAGCACACTCCTGCATTTCTCAATAGCACTACCCCCACTATTACACTAGTAAAGAGGTTAGGAGGAGTCACTGCAACTTGTCAAAAAAAGTTCACAAATATTGCATCTTCATTTTTTCCACCAAATTTTGGTGAAAAATTGTAGAAAAACTGAATTTTGGAAAAATGTCAACCAATTCTAGTGAGTGCAGAGAGACTAGGTAAAAGACAAATGTTACTTTGATTGTAAGCTCTTTGGGGCAGGGATTGTCTTTCTATTCTTGTTTGTACAGCACCTAGCACAATGAGGTCCAGGTCCATGACTAGGGCTCCTAGATGCTATGGTAATACAAACAGCAACATTTTGTTTTCCTATAGTGTTCTACTTTCAAAACAAGGAGCAAGGCAAGAGGTATGGTTATCTCTAAGAAAACACCTGGTCTTCTTTTGATTATCCCAACAGAATATGGGAAACACCACATGCTATTTCATTCACGGTGTGGTGAGGGGATCAAAAACATAATGAAGAGCGCAATTCAGATGCTGGTAGAGCTGTCCACTGGTTGAGAACAAGATAATGGCAGCCCTGAAAGTGCTTTCCAATTGTCCTGTTTTAAGCCACTAAATCTACCTCAAATACCCCCAACACACTTGATAGGGCACCCATGTCCTCCTCCCCATCCCATTCCAGGCACAAATATTGTTTGAGTAAATAGGAATGGACTTTCACTAGAGCAGAGGAGTTTTATTCTAAATAAAAACAAATCAGTCAGAAACCCCACCATTGCTACTTTCTTAGTGACAAAAAATAACTTATGACCCTTCTTAATAGGTGTTAAATGAAAGGCTAGTACTTGGTAACTGAAAGCATAGAAAATTTCTTGTTTACTAACTGAACTATTACAACATGGGGAAAAAAAACTAATAATCTATAACATACCCCTTCTTTAACTTAAGGTTAAAAGGGAAAGTGATTTCATCCCTTCAAGTTAGTGTAGACTACTTTGGGGAGCATAGTGGGGGTGGTGAAGCCTTCGTTGTGCAAACATTCAATTATGCAGCAGTTTAAGTAGTAACACTCTTCTTAACAAAGCTGTATTTGACACAATAGCTGTCTCATGGAAATAGGTATTTTAATGCTACAGGTTTAAACTATTTATAAAAGGGGTCTATTGTATTTATTTCTGATCTGCTACTGAAATTTACTGAAACACAGCTGGGTTTTTAAGAGGTGTAATTATTACATGAGAGGTTAAAGAATGGAATCAGATGGAGCCAACAGGCTTCATCTACACACAGTTTATGTACCAGTATAAATAATTTGCTTAGAAGTGAGATTCTGTGTGGAAATAACTACACTGGTAACCAGCACCTATATTTCAGTATGTTATTTTTCTAAGTTTCTGTATGTAATAAGATAAAAACATTATTCATTCTAGACAGAGACAGAATTATCAGTTGTTTAAGTGTTTAATGTTCTATAGGTCAGTAGCGTTAATAAACCAGTTCATTTATTTTCAAATATTCATAACACATTTTTAAAATTTCAAAGCATGAGTGAATCACAGAAATGTTTTGGACCTAAAACCAGCCAAAACATTTTTTTTCTCTTTAATCTACTTTAGATGAAACCAGAGGAGAGGATAAATGAAGTGGGGACTCCCACATATAATTATTTTGATTACAGTGATATAGATATTTATGCTCCAGCAAATTTCCCTAATCTAGATATGCACACAATATCATTAGGAATGTTGCTTTCCTTTCAAGGAACACAATGGTGTATAGATCACTGGGTCAGATGCGATGAGACATTACAGCCCACGAAAGCTTATGCTCAAATAAATTTGTTAGTCTCTAAGGTGTCACAAGTACTCCTGTTCTTTTTGCTGATACAGACTAACACGGCTGCTACTCTGAAACCTACAGTTCTATAGTGACATCTATAATCAACAACAGTTTCTACATATATATATATATATGCTACCTGTATTTTTCCTCTGACAAATGTGTTTATGTCATTTTCATTTTCAAAGATTGAAAGAGTTTGCAACAGATTCTGTTCAAGCCATTCCCAGTGTTCAGTGATTTCCTTCCTTGAACAACCTGCACAAAAGAACAAAGTAAATAATTATCTGATGTCTAAAATTTGTTCATCATGATTCCCAAAAACAAACGAGATTTAAACAAATTCTTTAGCAATGAAAGAGGTAAAATGTTTCACACAATGAAACAAATGTCATAACCTCAGTAAATTGAAAAATTCTCCCCTAACCCCCAATTTCACTACTAATGATTGGTGGTAACTCCCAAGATCATCCTGTGTTAAGCAGAACCCACATGGGTTATTTTAAAACTTTTCTGTATCAGTACTTAGTTTAAAGATCAATGAAGAATACTACATTAAAAATCCTAAACATAAGAACCCTAGTGTGTTTGTGGAATTGTAAATGACATGCTAATGAGGTCTAATTACAGAAGGTGGTGGCTGCATTTGTTAGGAGCACAAACCAAGAGATAATTGTACATTATACAAATAGTTCTTGACTGAGGTAAATCCTAATATAGGATACAGTTACCAAACTTCAAGATCAAAATCATGTTTGAAACAGGCAATCAATGGAATTTGTCAATAGGTATCTCAGACCATAAAAGAAAGAAATTTTCCAAACTTCCGATGGGAGAATATCTTCATCAAAAGATTAGAGTGCTGTCAAAATTCATAAAGGGAAGCATATATTTTGTAAGGATGTCACTTTTAAAGTGAAAGTGGAGATAGACAATATTGGGCTTGGTTTCTAGGGAGCCAGGAGGGAGTCAAACAAGATTTAGGGGGGAGGGATAGCTTAGGGGTTTGAGCATTAACCTGCTAAACCCAGGGTTGTGAGTTCAATCCTTGAGAGGGTCACTTAGGGATCTGGGGCAAAATTGGTCCTGCTAGTGCAGGGGGCTGGACTCGATGACCTTTCGGGGTCCCTTCCAGCTCTATGAGATAGGTATATCTCCATATATTATTATTTATTTAAGATTTCTGCCATGGAGATACACATACATTCTGTAAATGAATATAGGGATAGAATGAAGGAACTTTTCATAGATCAGGCACTGAATATGCAACATTTTACTTCTGTTTTCTCTGCTGTAAGCTTTCACTAAACACCACTTTTACTTTCTCTAGCTAGAATTGTTTTTGACTGTTATACAGTATTTTCAGAAATAAAGATGCTTGTGCTGTCAAGGTCTCTCTGTCCTGATATGGAAGGCAGGAATAAATCCATGAGTACTAGTTTTAGGCACTAAGATGACTGCACAGGAATGGCAGGATTTTTGTACAGACAACGGCTTAAGCAATCATGGGTAGCCTAACCTACAACACCATGATAACACACTGAGATAAGCATGCTGCTGTCATGTCCTCCATCCACACTGGAGCTCTATTTGGCTGTGATAAGCAATAAGCTATCTGGGAATAAATGCAGAGATTCACAGCACCACAACTCACTGCATCACTCTATGCTCTTATTCACAGGTGTTGTGGGGCAACTTATGAGAGGAAATGATCTAAGCCCTGGAAATTCTCATCCTGGCAGGACCCAAGATGGTATGGTGGTGTGCTGTTATATGCAAAGGCATCAATCCTGCTCAGTCTAATAACAGACAGATGCTATTTTTTATGGAGGCAATGTTTCTTTTTTGTGCCTCTGAAGAAGCTGCTGCCAAGGGACGGTAGTGGGTGTCCTAGGGTAGCCTACACTGCAACATAAACCCAGGGTTAGCAGAACATGAGTTAGCAGATCCTGGGTTTGTTAACATAGGATTTGAGCATCCACACTCATTTGTAACCCCAGGTTAGGAATTGTTGAACCCTGGTCCCACCCTGGGGCTCCAGTATCTACACTGCATTATGCGGGTCTGAGTCCAACTACCCATATCCCAGACTTCCTAGTACCCTCCCAAAATGTGGCTGCTCTGGCTCATTGTTCGTGGTGCAGTGTGGGAAAGCTTGACTGTCCAGAGGACAAAGGAAATCAGCCCACAGGATTATGGAATACTTTTGGCAAACTCCCAGAGCATGAGTCCAGTGTGGCTGCATCTACACTGCATAGCATTAGAGCTTGAATTCTGGGTCCTGGTTTACTCAGACCCTCCACCCCTGTGGGGTCCTGTGACCGATCCCTGGGTTACTGAGATTTGTTTGTAGATGGAGGTGGGGTTCAGTTTGAGCCTGAGTTCGAATCCTTGGCTTACATTGCAGTCTACATAACCTTAGAGGCTGCTTTTGGCCTGTGCAAGGTGAAGCCAACCGCTTACCAGCAGAAGCACAACAAGAGAAAGGGACCATGGGGGGGATGGAGGCAGGGACCAAGCACGTGTCTCTCACGGAAGATCACAGCTTTCTGCTTCTGGATCTGAACTACAAGCACCCACGGGTGTGACCACAATGAGATGGCAACATTGGATGACCAGCAGTAGGTCCAGAATTTTCATATGAGGAAAGTCCCACTCCTGAAGCAGAGCACTCCGATGAGCAAGCCAATCATGCTCCAGAAGCATGTTGCTATTGCCCTGTGGAAGCTGGCAACCCCAGACTGTACTAGATTTGTTGTTAATCAGTTAGAGGTAGGCAAATCCACAGTGGACACAGTGGTCATAGAGGACTGCAAGGCAATTAATGCTGTGCTATCTTCCAGGTTGATAAAAATTGGAAATATTCCTAAAATAAGTGTGGGTTTTGAATGGATGGGCACTAACTGTGTTGTGCACTAACTGACCCATGTAGACCCTGCTGGGAAGAATTAAAAGTTCCCTAGCGTGAGTTAACATGCACTTGGGAACTTTTAGTGCACGCCAGCAGGGTCTACTTGAGCCAGTTAGCACAACATGTTGGTGTGTATTAGAATTCACACCCCTTTGGTGTATAGTGTGTAGACGGGTCCTAAGTCATCTATTTCTCATTTGTGGCTCATCAGATTTCAGGTTATTTTCATCGCTTCTGTAGAGAGTTTCCTACCAAGTCCTCACCTCACACACCCTCCATCTCATTTTTACATTACTTTGTTGCCGATATCTCGTGCTTTACTCCTCAAAACATTAACTGGTCTGCCACAACTCTGTATGAGAAATTAAAGCAAAATAAACAGCAACCCCACCAACCTCAATAACCATTTCAATATAATTATGGGTGTTTAATTGCCTCCCATTTTCTGAGTTCTCAAATAGGTCTCTGCAAGGAGTGTAAGAGAAACAAATGAAAAACATTCTCAAGTGCCACCTGGCAGTAAACTCAAACACAGGCAGACGAGTTCATAAGAGAGACACTATCCTAATCTCGTAGCCCAAATTGTTTACCTAGTGAGATGGATCAGTTAATCCACCCACAATTCACATTTGATGTTGAATAGAATATTTGATGTTGGCAGGGCCGGCTCTATAGTTTTTGCCGCCACAAGCAAAAAACAAAAAAAACAAAAAAAAACCCGCGATCGGGAACACTTACGCCGCCGCTTCATTTTTCGGTGGCAATTTGGCTGTAGGTCCTTCCCTCCGACACGGACTGAGGGACCCGCCGCCGAATTGCCGCCGAAGAGCCGGAGGTGCCGCCCCCTTCCAGGGGCCGCCCCAAGCACCTGCTTGCTGGGCTGGTGCCTGGAGCCGGCCCTGGATGTTGGGCAGAATTAATGAGCAGAATGTGCTAACAACACACCTTTTATCATAGTCTAGATCAGTGGTTTTCAAACTTCAGGTCGTGACCCAGTACTGGGTGGCCCAATTTAAGGCACTGGGTCATGGCAGCTCTGGTCAGCACCGCTGACCAGGCCATTAAAAGTCCCGTCAGCGGTGCTGCTCGGCTAAGGCAGACTAGTCTCTACCTGTTCTGACACCGCGCTGCGCCCCGGAAGCAGCCAGCAGCAGGTCCAGCTCCTAGGTGGGGGGGCCACGGGACCAGCCAATGGGAGCTGGGGGTGGGGGAGTGGTGACTGCGGGCGAGAGCCGTGTGCCTCCGTCTAGGAGCCAGACCTGCTGTTGGCTGCTTCCAGGGTGCAGCGCGGTCCGCGGTGCCAGGACAGGCAGGAAGCCTGCCTTAGTAACCCCACTGTGCCACTGACCGGGAGCTGCTGGAGGTAAGCCCACGTCCCAACCCTGTGCCCCAATCCCCTGACCGGACCCCCTTCCTGCACCCCAAACCCCTCATCCCCGGCCCCAACCCAGAGCCTGCATCCCCAGCCCTGACCCCTTCTTGCACCCCAATCCCCAGCTCTGAGACTCCCCCAAACCCGGAGCCCCATCCTGCACCCCAAACCCCTCATCCCCAGTCCCACCCCACAGTCCTCACCCCAACCTTCAGCCCCTCCCGCACCCCAAGCCCCTCATCCCCAGCTCCGTTGGGTCGCAGGCATCAACAATTTTCTTTAACTGGGTCACCAGAAAAAAAGTTTGAAAACCACTGGTCTAGAACAGAGGTCTCCAACCTTTTAACGCACAAGATCACTTTTTGAATTTAAGTGCAACCCAGGATCTACCCCTCCCCCAAGCCTCGCCCCGCTCACTCCATCCCTCCCCCCCCCACCCCCCATCGCTTGCTCTCCCCCACCCTCACTCACCTTCACTGGGCTGGGGCCGAGGGGTTTGGAGTGTGAGAGGGGGCTCCGTACTGAGCCTGGGGCAGGGGTTGGGGTGCCGGAGGGGTGAGGGGTGCAATCCCTGGGAGGGAGTTTGGGTGCAGGAGGGGGGTCCAGGCTGGGGTAGAGTGTTGGGGTGCTGGCTCTGGGAGGAGGCTCAGGGCTGGGCTCCCGCCAGACGGCACTTCCCTCAGGCAGCTCCTGGTCGGCGGCACAGCGGGGCTAAGGCAGGCTCCCTGCGTGCCCCGGCTCCACGCTGCTCCCGGAAGTGGCCGACATGCCCCTGCTGCCCATGGAGGGGTGGGGGCAGCATGTGGCTCCACATGCTGCTCCTGCCTGCAAGCACTGCCCCCACAGCTCCCATTGGCCGCAGTTCCCCATTCCCAGCCAATAGGAGCTGCGGGGATGGTGCTTGCAGGCAGAAGCAGCACGCAGAGACCCCTACTCCCCCGCCAGGGGCCGTGGAGGCATGCTGGCTGCTTCCAGGAGCAGCATGGGGCCAGGACAGGCAGGGAGCCTGCCTTAGTCCTACTGTGCCGCCGAACTTTTAGTGGCTGGAGATCACGATTGACTGGCAGAGGCTCCAGGATCAACCAGTCGATCATGATCTACGGGTTGGTGACCACTGGACTAGAAAATCTTATTCTACACTTGGTTTTAAAACATATTAGTGATCACGTATTAAAATCATGACTTTTTGTGCCATGGACAAGCTTTGGACCAGCTTAGCACATGTTAAAGTATGCACTGCTTTGTATACACTAGACTTTAAGGTAACACATTCCAACACACCTTTAAATCCTTGTCAAGACAAACACTTAAAATTAAACCAGTGCAACTTTTTATATAGAATGAGGCAACAGGGAAGAGAGAGGATGTTAGAAGATAAAGGGGACAATAGCTACTGTGCATAGAACAGAGACTATCAGTCACACTTCCCCTCCCCAAGGTGGTACACTTGATCACACATTACATGGCTGAAAAGTGGATATAATCTCAGCCAGTATGCTTGATATGCTAATGAATTCTGTCACATCTTCAACATCAGAACTGTTTGCAAAGTATGACTGACTGGGATATAAGAGGAAGGGTGATAAAAAGGGACATTTCCATGGGTCTGTACATACTGCAAAAAGAAAAGAAAAAAAGCAGCAGCCTGCGGCAGCTTGTCTCAGAACCCAGGTCTAAAGATTCGGGCTCATGCTATGGCGCTAAGAATATCAATGTAGCTGTTCCTGCTCAGGCTGGAGCTTGGGCAGGGAACGTCTACACTATTATTTTTAGCATACTCTGTAACAGTTTGAGAGTTTTCATGCATGAGGAAATTTACTAGCAGAACTATACCTGCATAATTATACCACTACCGTTACTCTGGCATAACTCCCCATGTGAACACTGCTATTCTGCAATTAACATGCTTTAAACTTCTCTAGCAAAATTATCAATAACATCTGTTCCGAGCCTGTTCAACAGAGAGGACTCTGACCCTCACAGTAAGTTTCAGATAAGAAACAGTGATTTTACAGAAAGTTGCATGATATGAATCCATGTTAACAAGCCCCAATTACAGAGCTAAAGAGCTTCAAACATAACCAGCTAGCATGTGATCGTAGACAAGATCATTGGGTTTCTCCCCACCTGTGAAAATGTTATGCTGCTGAATAAGTAAGCCAGGAACCAAACACGTGATTTCCACAGCGCTGTAAAACTATTCATGGGAGCCAAGGATTAATGCATTATGGAAGGCAAATGAGCAGGAGCGCCGCCAGCTTTTCCAGCGCCCTAGGCGGCGGAAGGTCCCGCCCCCGAAATGCCGCCCCCAACAGCGGCGGCGGAAGGTCCCGCCCCCAAATTTCAACAGCCGGCCGGGGCGCCGGTGCCCGGCAAATAGTAGTGCCCTAGGCGACCGCCTAGGTCGCCTAATGGGTTGCACCGGCCCTGCAAATGAGGCTATAATGAGTTTCAGTAAAAATGGGAGAGTACAAATGCCAAATAATCAGTGGCACACTTGTAAGAGAAAAGTAAAGAACTCCAACAATGAGAGATGGAGTTACACAACTAAACACTGCAAAATCCTTTGTGCCATGTGTGACGGGTTCAGTCACAAAGACCCCCTTGGGACTGTCACCTGATGTTCTGAAATTACCTCTGAGCCCGTTTTCTCTGCCAGTTTGGGCCTTCAGAACCCTGCCTTGTTGAGCCAGTTACGCTAATCTGCTGCAACACAGACCCAGGGTCTGACCCACATCCCCAAAGCTGCAGACTTAACTGAAAACAGCTTAGCAAGTGCTTCTGTCTCTAGCATCCAGACACCTAGCTCCCAGTGGGATTCAAACCCTAAATAAATCCATTTTACTCTGTATAAAGCTTATACAGGGTAAACTCAAATTGTCCACTCTCTAAAACACTGATAGAGAGATATGCACAGCTGTTTGCTCCCCCAGGTATTAATTACTTACTCTGGGTTAATTAATAAACAAAAGTGATTGTATTAAGTAAAAAAAGGATTTAAGTGGTTCCAAGTAATAACAGACAGAACAAAATAAGTTACGAAGCAAAATAAAACAAAACATGCAAGTCTAAGCCTAATACATTAAGAAACTGATTACAGATAAAATCTCACACTCAGAGATGTTCCAATAAGCTTCTTTCACAGACTGGACTCCTTCCTTCCAGGAGACTTGACCCCCAGTCTTCCCTTAAAACCTGATCCACAGGGGAGGGGTATGGCATTTCAGATGCAGATTCTTCACCCTCCTCCTGGGGAAAAGCCTCCCTACAAAAGGTGAGCAGACTCTCCTGTCCCCCCTCACCTTCCATCTGGACTTCCCTCTCTGGGCTCCCTTCTGAGGCAGACACTCCTGTGTCCCCCAAAAGGGAGGTGACCCTGGTCCAGCTGGGGGCTCACAGCTACCAGCTATGACAGACCCTTCACTGGCCAGCAACACCCACCCCCTTTCACTCAGGTTGGGCTTGCTTCCAGCTACAGAGTCCTTGGGGTCTATTCCCACCATAGCAGTCACCAGAACCCCAACTTTCATCTCCGGGATACGTGTCTCTGTGCACCCCAGGGCAAGACCTGTCCCCTGCTGACCTGCAACTTCCTTGCAGTCAGCAGCTGGGATGGCCTCCCAGTTACAAGGTGGAACATTCCCCTCCACAAGGGAGATGATTATAGGACAGGAGCTGGCTTTATCCAGTGCTTCCTGCAGGGACCTGCCTTGAGCCCCGGGGCTACAGGAACTGGTTATGACCATCCCTGCTCCCAAAGCTGCATTTTTCACTGTTACAAAGGAATTAAAGAGACACTCTCCTATTCCCCCTGTAGCACATGTGACTTCAGCCTCCCCTCTGGGGCTTTTAGCACAAGATTCCTTCTTGCTGCTAACAAACCCTGGGATAGATTCTGCCACATCAAATAAATCACTCTGTAGGAGCAGGATTTTATAATGTCCCATACAAATTAATCTATGATTTGATTTCATCCTGTCAGCCACCCTTTTTAAATAGCAGAAAGGAATGACAGACCAGAACAATCCTTATGACTGATTATGGTCACCCTTTTGTTTTAGGATAAGTTCTGTCTACTATGGTTTCCTATATGTATTACAAATTAGGCACTCTAGTTAAATATACATTTCTTTGTTTTAAGGTTTTAGTAAGTAAGAGACAGGATTCTCTATTGTGTCTATGTTAAATAGATTAGAGGAACACTGAAGGCCTGGGTCTCAATGTAAATTGTCTTGGTTATTGATTGTAAACTTAGCAAGGTTTAATTTGCAATGTCTTTTTGCTCGATATAAAATGCTACTGTTTGTATTCTCAATCTGTTTGTGTGAATGAGGAATGTATGCATCAGGAAAAGATAAGGTGTGAAGGCCATTGTTATAGCCAGAGTCAAGGAAGAAGGAGTAAAGAGACTTAAAGGACATCAAAAAATCATCAACGCGCATCCATAATGAAGGGCAGATTGACCCTGAGGTGAAGGCTGGCACCCCTAAGGACAATTGATTAAATTGGAACAAAGGACAGGATGACCCTCTCAAAGGTGTTTTGAAATGTTTACACCAATTAAGAAGTAACTGGTCACCAACTAACAGCAAAATCCATAGACTTCAACAAAGAAAATAATCTATACAAACAGGGTGCTTGGCCATGGGACTTTGGGTTCGTCTTGCCACACTCCAGGAGCATCAGATCGTGACCGATAGAGCCCGCTTCCCTCTGCGACCAATCTGGCTGGCCACTAGATTGATCCAGACTCTGGACTGGTAACTATAAACATCACTGCAGGACTAGTGTGTGTATGTGTGTGTTTCTAAAAAGCATATGCTAACTTGTATTTTCAATAAATGCTGTGTATTTACCTTCCTCTATAAAGATCCCGTGTGCTTTGTATGAGCATAACAACTCCCCAGTAGAAATGGTGCAAAATTGTGTGCCACTGCTACAACTTTCAGCTCAGCCTGCAAATCACCAGTTTCCATGTGTACCTTAGACAAAGTCCTTGCACCGTTAGAACCTCCCACCAATTCTAATTCTGCCATTTTCCCTGGTAACACATCCTTCTCATGGATTAGGTCCCTACTGACCACAGAAATTTCTGCACCAATTTCTCCCCATCCTTGGAGCACTTTGCCATTAAGTTTAACCGCATACATATGCTCACTGCTTGGTTGTGTAGAAGCAACCTTTACCAATCCTGTGTGGAAAGAGGCAGCAGCCTGGGATACCCCTGTGCTCTGAGAAGCAGCAGCTTCATGTGTTACCTGCTGTCTGTTCCCACTCAGCCAAGGACATTTATTCCTCAGGTGCTCAGTGGACTTACAATGATAGCACCTTTTGGGCTCCTCTGCTTGTACAGGAGATTTGGGATCAGTAACAAGGGAATAGGGAGGGGAACGCCCAGCCTCCTTTTTCCCAGGGATAAAATGGTGATTCTGCTTTCCACCAACCCTGTACCCCTCTGCCAGTGGTTTATGTTTAATTGCAGCTTTGACTGCTCGTAAGAGTCTGCAAACTAAGCTAATTCCTCCACTGCATTCACCTTTTTGTCCCAGAAATACTGTTTTACATCATCACTGCACATATTCAGGAACTGTTCCTGAGTAATTAAATTACACATTTCTTCCAAGCTTGTAACACCTTTTTCCCTCACCCACTTGTCTAACAAATCTCTCATTTCATTTACATAAACCACATTACTCAATCCAGATCCCCTCTTAAGACTCCTGAATTTATCCCTGTAGGTTTCAGGTGTAATCTGAAACTGTTTCAAAACCAGTTCCTTAAATTTACCATAGTTTGAAGCATCATCAATAGACTTCTTATTGAATATGTCCAGAGCTTTCCCAGTCAATTTTGCAACTAACGTGGTCATTTTTTGATCTTCAGGAATCGCATGGAGAGTGCACAGTCTCTCAAAGGTGATGAAATATTCGGAAATATCACTGGATTCATCAGACTGCAGACATAACCGCTCCCATTTGTGGATTTTTGGAGAAGTGGAACCAGCTGCTGAAGGGTTTTGTCTCTTCCACTCCATTACAGTCAGTTCACGCTTCTGGGTCTCAATCTGGGCCTGCATTTCTCTGTCTTTTAATTCCAGGGCTCTTTTGTGAGCAGCTTCCTCCCTGGCTGCCTCTGCCTCCATAGCCCTTCTGTGCGCAGTCTCCTCCCTGGCTGCCTCTGCTTCTTTGAGCCTTATTTGAAACTCCCGGTCCTTTGCCTTCTCTTCCACTTCCAGTCTGGCCAGCTCTAGTTTTGTAGCTGCCTCACTGGTAGTCATGTTCCTGCTTTCTTGTGCGTATTTCCCTCACCCGAAATAAACAAACAGAAAATAACAAACCAGTAAGCACTTTGTCTGTTCTCCAGCCACCACACTCAAAACGCACTTAAAATCACTACCAGTGTCTCAAAGCAATCAGCTGTGCACAGATCCTGCTCGACTATGATACTATGACGGGTTCGGTCACAGAGACCCCTTGAGACTGTCACCTGATGTGCTGAGACTACCTCTGAACCCGTTTTCTCTGCCAGTTTGGGTCTTCAGAACCCTGCCTTGTTGAGCCAGACACACAAGCCTGCTGCTGGGCCCAGACTTGAAAGAAGTTTAGTCTGTGAAAGAAGCTTATTGGGACATCTAAGGGGGAGATTTACCTGTATTCAGTTTCAATACACAGATGGCCAATTTCAATGCAGCACAGATGAAGAATCTGCACTCAGGAAGATAGATTTTACTTCTCTTTATAGGCCATACTATTGTTTTTAAGGGGTCAGACTTGAGCTACTACAGTCATTTAACAAAAACAACTTGCAATCAGTTAGACATACAAAATCTAAAACTAGCTGAAATTCAAGATGCAATCAATAAAAAGAAACTAAGGCCAATGGGTACATTTTCTAATATCTTCACTGTTAAACTTGTTAAATTTTCCTAACTAGGAATACAAATTCTAAGGATTCAAAATAAAATAAGAGTATTTCTTAATCCAAGTAAAAATGTGAATTAAGTAACTATCTATAGAAGCAACTGGAAAACCAGTTCTTTTTCTTAATGTGTGAGCAGTGTTATGGTCTTTGAAGAAGTGCTGTACTCGTTAGCTTTGTGATATAGGTTCTTGTGGGGAGGGGAAGACATAAGCAGCGGGAGAGTCCGCCTCAATATCCCCTTTTAGGGAGAATTTGGGGGACAGCTTTGCTTCCTGGGAACCAGGCATTGGTGTTCACGCTGAGAAAAGAGGGGCTTGTTTGTATGGTGTTTGTGACCACCTATGCTCAAGGAGCAGTATATACACACACACACATTAGTGTAAACAAACATGTTACACTAAGAAAATGCCCTTCCTCCACATCACTGGTTTCTCCTCCCATTGGAAACCGACATCTGCTACAGCATGATGGAGAAGGTGACAGTAAAAAAAACAACAGCAGGTTAAATGAGAATTCCAAAAAGTCTTTTATAAAAATGGCTGCATTTAGTACTAAAGGCAAGTTATACTACACACATTTTGAAATCCACTGGAAGTTTGTACTAAAAGGTGTGTGTGTGGGGGGGGGGAATCAACAGTTGATTAGCTGAAACCCTCTTTCAGTTACAATTACCATCAAAAGCTGCAAGAATATCTGGATAAAAGCTATACAAAAACTCCAGATTGCATTCAGAGCATGACACAGCGTTGAGATTACTCTGGTCAGAATCATGAATCAACTATTTTTAAGGATACACAGGGAGCGCCTTTTATTAGATCTATTGGCAACATTTAATACAGTGGTTCTCTACACCTGGTTTTACTGCCACTCATACAATACTGAAGTAGTTTAGGTCAGATCCAATGGAGAGATCGGAGTCAGTGATGCTGGATGAATACTCATTGGCCTGTACAGGACCTGTGTATGGATCCTGCTCCCCAAGAGTTGGGTTTTCAGTCCAATGTTCTTTAATAGCTATGTGGTACTGAGATTTGGTATTGGATTACAAGAAGGTGGCCAAAAATGACCCCAGCAACACAAAAGTATACCAACTGGTTTAGGAAGGAGGTGTCAGGAGAATAAGACTTCCCCAAGCCTCTCTCAGGGCCTGGCTACACTTGCAGATGTAGAGCACTGTATGTTAAACCCGCCTTCGCAGAGCACAGTAGGGAAAGCGCTGCAGTCTGTCGGTACTGACAGCTGCAAGCGCACTGGCGTGGCCACATTTGCGACACTTGCAGCAGCATTGGGAGCGGTGCATGATGGGCAGCTATCCCACAGAGCACCTCTTCCCATTCTGGTGTTGTGACTTGTGGGAAGGGGGCATGGAGTGCGGGGCATTCTGGGTCCTGTCCCAACGCCCCGTGATGCTGGGACAGTGTACCCCATAAGGCTTTATGGGGGGGGGCCTCATAAATGTATGTATGATATAACTGGAATAGGGCTTTGCTACATAGGCCATGTAACATATCTATGTAAAGGTTATGATCTACTGGTTATGTTCATCCTAGTTGTATGCAGGCACCATTTGTGTGTTCAAAGTTATGAACATTGGCTATATAATTGCTTGATTTCTAAGTGGCCTTAGTTAGAACATTTGATCACTTCTTGGGAAAGGAATGTGCAAATTAAGTGTTCAATCAGAGAGCACTTAGACAAAAGAGCTTGGAAGACTCCAATCCACATAAGAAGTCTACCTGAGGACGTTCAAGGCAGCATGTGGGTAATGGCTGCTACCTGCAAGTCCTGAGTCATGCATGGACATGTGACCTGCCCATGTGATTCCGAATCTCCATTTTGTGACTGGATTCTACAGAGGGTGAAGAGGGAGTCTCCACCCACAAGAGACAGTCTATTTAAACCCATGGGAGACCCCTCCATTTTGTCTTCAGCTGGCTAAAGAAGGAACCTCTCCACCCCCCCAGGGTACTTGAAGGAAACTGGAACAAAGGACAGTAACTACAGGGGGTGTGAGTAACTGCTGGACCCAGGCTAAAAGAAGATTAGCCTGTAAAAGGGAACATTTTGGAACTGGTGAGGATCTTATCTGTATTTAGTGCAATTAGACATAGATTTGCGCATTTTATTTTATTTTGCTGGGTAACTTACTTTGTTCTGTCTGTTACTACTTGGAATCACTTAAATCCTACTTTCTGTATTTAATAAAATCACTTTCTACTTATTAATTAACTCAGAGTATGTATTAATACCTGGGGGAGCAAACAACTGTGCATATCTCTCTATCAGTGTTATAGAGGGCGAACAATTTATGAGTTTACCCTGTATAAGCTTTATACAGGGTAAAACGGATTTATTTGGGTTTAGACCCCATTGGGAGTTGGGCATCTGAGTGCTAAAGACAAGCACACTTCTGTGAGCTGTTTTCAGGTAAACCTGCAGCTTTGGGGCAGGTAATTCAGACCCTGGGTCTGTGTTGGAGCAGACGGGTGTGTCTGGCTTCAGCAAGACAGGGTGCTGAAGCTACTGAGCTGGCAGGGAAAACTGGAATAGAAGTAGTCTTTGCACATCGGGCGGCAGCTCCCAAGGGGGTTTCTGTGATCCAACCCGTCACAGATGCATTGGTTCACATCCCAGCATTCCCTTTGCTTCCATCCACATTTGGCGCCATCTTTCAACGTTTTTTGTACTGTGCGCTCTGTCTTCCCTTTCGGTCTGTGGGAATGGAGCCCAAACTGCTGAGGAGTATGCTGATGAGTCTCGCCAGCACGTCACGTTTGGCAGTCGAATTATTCCTTATGATCCAAAGTGACAGTGAGAGCTCCGACATTATCGACTTGAGTAACGCATATGACACGAGTTTGCTTGTGGCATTCACGGACATGCTCACCACCGTGGAACGCCGCTTTTGGGCTTGGGAAACAAGCACTGAGTGGTGGGATCACATCGTCATGCAAGTCTGGGATGACGAGCAGTGGCTGCAGAACTTTCGGATGAGAAAAGCCACTTTCATGGGACTGTGTGAGGAGCTCGCCCCCACCCTGCGGCGCGAGGACACGAGATTGAGAGCTGCCCTGACGGTGGAGAAGCGGGTGGCTATTACAATCTGGAAGCTGGCAACTCCAGACAGCTACTGATCGGTCGTTAACCAGTTTGGAGTGGGAAAGTTGACCGTTGGAATCGTATTGATGCAAGTCTGCAGTGTGACAGGTTGTAATCACAGAAACCCCCTTGGGAGCTGCCAACTGATGTGCAAAGGCTACCTCTGTTCCTGTCTTCCCTGCCAGCTCGGTGGCTCCAGCACCCTGTCTTGCTGAAGCCAGACACACCCGTCTGCTCCAACACAGACTCAGGGTCTGAATTACCTGCCCCAAAGCTGCAGGTTTACCTGAAAACAGCTCACAGAAGTGTGCTTGTCTTTAGCACTCAGATGCCCAACTCCCAATGGGGTCTAAACCCAAATAAATCCGTTATACCCTGTATAAAGCTTATACAGGGTAAACTCATAAATTGTTCGCCCTCTATAACACTGATAGAGAGATATGCACAGTTGTTTGCTCCCCCAGGTATTAATACATACTCTGAGTTAATTAATAAGTAGAAAGTGATTTTATTAAATACAGAAAGTAGGATTTAAGTGATTCCAAGTAGTAACAGACAGAACAAAGTAAGTTACCCAGCAAAATAAAATAAAATGCGCAAATCTATGTCTAATCAAACTGAATACAGATAATCTCACCCTCAGAGATGCTTCAGTAAGTTTTTTCTCAGACTGGACACCTTCCAGGCCTGGGCACAATTCTTTCCCCTGGTACAGCTCTTGTTCCAGCTCAGGTGATAGCTAGGGGATTCTTCATGATGGCTCCTCTCCCCCTCTGTTCTCTTCCACCCCTTTATATATCTTTTGCATAAGGCGGGAATCCTTTGTCCCTCTGGGTTCCCCCACCCCTCACTGGAAAAGCACCAGGTTAAAGATGGATTCCAGTTCAGGTGACATGATCACATGTCACTGCAAGACTTCATTACTCACTTGCCAGCACACACATATACAGGAAGACTCACAGGTAAATACAGCCATCTGCAGACAATGGCTCTGGTTAATGGGAGTCATCAAGATTCCAAACCACCATTAATGGCCCACACTTTGCATAATTACAATAGGCCCTCAGAGTTATATTTCATACTTCTAGTTTTAGATACAAGAGTGGTACATTTATACAAATAGGATGATCACTCAGTAGATTATAAGCTTTGTAATGATACCTTACAAGAGACCTTTTGCATGAAGCATATTCCAGTTACATTATATTCACTTATGTTTTTATAAAACCATATAGACTGCACAACGTCACAGTATTGATGCAAGTTTGCAGGGCCATTAATCGCATCCTGCTCAGAAGAACCGTGACTCTGGGTAACATGCATGACGTTGTGGCGGGCTTTGCACAAATGAGTTTCCCTAACTGCGGAGGGGCGATAGATGGCGCGCATATTCCAATTCTGGCACCATCCCATGTAGCCTCCGAGTAAGTTAATCGGAAGGGGTGTTTCTCGATGGTTCTCCAGGTGCTTGTGGATCACCGTGGGCGTTTCATTGACATTAATACAGGCTGGCCCGGAAACGTACATGACGCACGCATCTTTCGGAACACTGGCCTGTTCAGGAAGCTGCACACTGGGACTTTTTTCCCAGACCAGAAGATCACCGTAGGGGAAGTCGAAATGCCCATTGTGATCCTTGGAGACCCCACTTACCGTTTAATGCCGTGGCTCATGAAACACTACACAGGGAGCCTTGACGGCAGCAAGGAGCAGTTCAACTACAGGCTGAGCCTGTGCAGAATGACTGTGGAGTGTGCTTTGGGCCATTTAAGGGTCGCTAGTGCTCTCTGTATGGGAAGCTGGACCTGGCCGATGACAGCATCCCCGCAGTTATATCTGCGTGCTGTATCCTCCATAACATTTGTGAAGGGAAAGGTGAAAGATTCACTCAGGCATGGAACTCAGAGGTTCAACACCTAGAGGCTGAATTTGAACAGCCAGAGAGCAGGGCTATTAGAGGGGCCCAGCGCGGGGCTGCAAGGATTAGGGATGCCTTGAGGGAGCAATCTGAAAGCCACCAATAATGTCTGGTGCCCTGCACGGGAGTGAAGTGCAGTAGTTCCAATGTTAGTAGGAATCTGTGTTTGCTACACTGACCTGTGCCTGTTTCTTTCCTCGGCAATAATAAAGAATGTTTTCAAAGCCAAAAAATCCATTTATTGAAAAGAAAATTCATTTATTGAAAAGAGGCACAACTGCTTGGGAAACAGAAAAGGCAAGAGGGTGGGGGTGGGGAACGGTACAATCAGAGATCTGCCTATGTCCTGTCTGGAGTGCTGTGCAATGAGTGCTGCACTTCAGGATGGCTATACTGCATGGTGATGGGGGTTGAGTGCAGTGGGTAAGGGTCGTAGTTTTCAGGGCTGTGTGGTGAAGCTACAGGTGTTGGAGGCAGCTGGTGGCGGAAAGAACCCGGATGTTGGGGGAAGTGGGTTGGAGGTGACATGGGGGCACAAGGGAAAGAGTTTTGGGACAAGGGCTGTGGGGGGGAGGAGGGGCGGGCGCGGTAGTGCTCTGCCTGCATTGCTACAAGCGCCTGTATTGAGTCCGCTTGGTGCTCCATGATGCTTAGCAGCCGCTCCATGCTTTGGTGCCGGCGATCCGCATTCTGCTGGCGGACCCTCCTTTCACTCTCCCGGCCACTCCTGCACTTTTTGATTTTCATTACTTGAATGCTGCATTACTTCATGCAACATGTCTTCCTTGCTTCTACGTGGCCTCTTTCTGATTCTTTGGAGTCTTTCAGCCGGCGATAACACGGACGGCTGAGATCTCAAGGTTGCATCTGTAAAGGCAAAATGCAACACTTAACAGAGGCAGCATTGTTCACACCAGACAGAGCAATGATTCCCCCATGCTTAAGGGCAAGCGCAGTCTACATAGCATAATTTGCCCATCCCAAAGCGAGCGCACATAACCCACAGGAGCCCCAAAATGGTGAGTAAGCACAGGGTCCAGCGTGACTGATTGTTTCACGGCTGTACTGTCCTCTGGGTTTCTGTGCCTTGGGGAGCGCCAACAGCGGCAGGGGGCCCCTATACTGAACACTGTCCCCACATTTTCCACAGGATGAGTTCGTCCGGGAAGATATCTCGCTGCTGAGGGTGACCTGGGAAGCAAGGGAGGGTCTTCTACTGCAATGCAGCTTCCGCCCTGGCCCATATGCAGCTTGCCTGTGTGCAGCAATGGTCCCCCCGCCCCCACGGCACAGTGGCGCGGACAAGTTAGCCTGACTGGGACAAGGACCACAGTGGCTCTCCCGAGAAACCTGTGCAAGCGCATTGCCCAAGTTCTGGAGGAGATCTTTGAAGAGATCATTGAGGCTGATTACCGCGATGTGAGTGCGCACAACACCCCCCTATTCCGCATCTAGGCATGCATGCAGCCCTAACCCTCCTCGCCCCAAGAGCCCGCACCAAATAACTTCCTTCCCAAAATAAAAGCTGCTTACCGGGAACCTCCTCTGGTGTTTGTCCTTCCCCAAGCACCGGCCGCCGCGACTGGCTACCTTCTTCCTGGCTTGAGAACAGCTCCTGGCTGCATGCATCTAGGGATTCCGGGGTGCCTTCCTCCGCCTCAGCACCCTCGCTCCTGCTTTGCTCCTCCTCCTCCCTTGTTGCACTGGGCTCTGAAGTGTCCATGGTGGTCCCCGGAGTGGAGGTGGGGTCACCCCCAAGTATCGCGTCCAGCTCTTTGTAGAAACGGCAGGTCCTGGGGGCAGCACCGGAGCGGCGGTTTGCCTCGCGGGCTCTGTGGTAGGCGTTCCGCAGCTCCTTCACTTTAATCCTGCACTGCAGTGTGTCCCGGTCATGGCCCCTTTCCATCATGTCCCTTGATATCTGCCCGAAGGTATCGTAATTCCTACGGCTGGAGCACAGCTGGGACTGGACAGCTTCCTCCCCCCAAACACTGATGAGGTCCAGCACCTTGCCATTTCTCCATACTGGGGCTTGCCTGGAGCGTGGAGGCATGGTCACCTGGAAAAATTCACTGATAGCACTCCACGCCTGGCTGAGCAAACAGGAAGGGGATTTTAAAAATTCCCAGAGAATTTAAAGGGCGGGTCTGACGGTTGGTCACCTGAAGGCAGGGCAGTAGAGTTCAAAGTGATGACCAGAGTGGCTAGCACAGGCATTGTGGGACACTTCTGGAGGCCGATCAGATCACCCTATAGGACCAGGGCATCCACACTGGCGCCACGGCACTCCAGCGGGGGCGCAGCAAACGTTATTCCACTCGCTGAGGTGGAGTACCAGCAGCGCTGTAGCCGTGGAGTCAGAGCACGCTACGTGCTTTGCCAGTGTGGACAGGTAGTGAACTAGTGCGCCCGGGGCTCCTTTATCGCGCTGTAACTCGAAAGTGTAGCCAAGGCCTCAGTTTTTGATAGAGACTATTCAGAGACAGCCAGGAGAGTCTAGGTGTGGTCATTAAACAAGGGCTGATTTAGGAAACATCATCAGCAATGGTTAAGGATACTTTTTACCATATTAATGCCTGGTCTACACTAGAAAATTGTCAGCTTAATGACATCAGTCAGACGTGTTAAAAACCCACTTCCTGAGCGAGGTAGTTAAACCGACCTAACCCCCAGTGCAGACAGCACTAGGTTAACTGAAGAATTCTTCCATCAACCTACCTACTGCCTCTCCCGGACGTGGATTACCTATGCCAATGATAGAAACCCTCCTGTCGGCATACATAGTGTCTACACTAAAGCGCTACAGCAGTGCAGCTGTGCCACTGTAGCATTTCAAGTGTAGACAAGCCCCGAACATGTCACCAGATGGCAAACTTCCCTCTCAAATTGTGATCTAGTAACCAGTATGAAGTATTATAGGATTAGTAATGGCATTGCTGAATTATAGTAATGTGCTCTATATTCAGATGCTACTATTATAATCAGGTGTGGTCAGACAGATTCACAATTTATTTGCTGCTTCGTATTTCACACTGCAGGCCTTAAAATTACATTTACAAAATGTTATTCCTGCTGAAAATCCTAGTTATATAGTAAAATAGCAATCTCATCAAAAACTCTAATGACAGAAGAAATGTTTTGCGGTAGGTCCTAAATTTTGAAAAATCCAACATCAAAAATGCTTAAAAGTTATCACATCTATTTAACAGTGTTTCATGCACATACATTATGTGGCTTGCTGATTTCTAAGTACTTCCTCCATCAACAGACTTTCAGTTCCAGTTGATTGATAAAGTATCACAAAATGACTGCACTTAGATAGCAGTGACATTCCATTTGTATCGCACATGCCCCACCACCACCAAAATAATTCTGTTTCAGTGTATTTGTTCTTACCACAAGCAATAGTCCAGTAAACCAAGGAGTCTGGCGCCTGGTAGAGGATTCGGTATGGTGCTACCCTAGCACTGGAGTCCAGCACAACATCAAGAGTACCCACTAGGAGACCTGTGGAACAGGAAATTCTGTTGGTGAATGTGGCCTGCTAGATTATCTATTGCATATTAAATTACTACATGACAGATCATTTTTGACAACAGGTAAAAGATCTATCAAAATAGATTTCAGCTTTTACATATGAGTTGATATTAGTTTAAAAGAGAAAACATGCTAAAGAAGAATTCCTTTAAAAAAAAAAGCATATTTTAAAACTGTTATTTAGCTGTAGCTTCTCAGTTTCACATTCCTTAGGCATTTCCTTAAGATACACTGAATACCCCACAAAAGTTCAAATTTGGAATTTCAGGTAGGAAAAGAATAATCCAAAGATTTCCAGCACAAGTCATCTGCTACAGTCTCTGGAACGGGTGTTGAAAACAAGCTTGGCCATGACTATACTTAGGGGCTATTTAACTGTGGTGTAGATGTTCAGGCGTGGGCTCAGGCCTAGGACCTTACAAGGTGGGAGGGTCCCAGAACTCAGGCAGCAGCCCGAGCTTGAACATCTACACCGCCATTAAACAATCCCTTAGCCCAAGCCCCATGAGCCCCCATCAGCCAGCACAGGCCAGTGTCTAATTGCAGTATTAGACATACCCATACAGTCAAACTCTTTTCAGCAGCAAAGAGGAGAATAACTAAGAACCTATGGACATGTCAAGGAAACCGCTGGAGACATTAACAGTTGTGTATCAAGTTCTACTGGATGTCTCCCTACCCTTAGGGTAGCTAAAGATCTTCTAATCCAGGGGTTTTAGAAGATATTCTGTAAAGGAAAGACAAAAACAAAAGCAAACACAAACAACAAATGAGGGATGGTTTTTATATTCTTGATTGCATATAAAGAAGACATGGAAGATTTCCCCACCCTCCACAAGTTGGATTTCATCTGGTTTTGCTAGATGTTTTGAGGAGGGAGGAGAGGGTGTCTCAAAGAGTAGTATTGTGAGTGCTCTTGCATTGTAGCCAAAGAAGGGTAATGTACCTTTATCAATGGCATCCTTTCTCCATGTATTCATTAGATACTGTAGTTAAACATGAGTCAAAACAAAAAAAGCCCCAAAATTTGAACGCACTGACTAACATTCTCTTCCCCTTTTCAGTTGCTCATTTTCAGTTTTGTGATGTCATAATTGTACTACTTCTCCATTGTGCTGTCTTTCCTGGTAGACAAAACCGGAATTTCTAATATGAAAAAAGAAAAGAACCCTTTCCTCACCCTTCCTCTTTTTTGGGACTGTCAGGGTTCCTTCCCCACTCTGAACTCTGGGGTACAGATGTGGGGACCCGCATGAAAGACCCCCTAAGCTTATTTTGACCAGTTTACGTTAAAAAGCTTCCCCAAGGCACAAATTCCTTCCTTGCCTTAGTATCGCTACTACCACCAAGTGATTTAAACAAACATTCAGGGAGGGCCACTTGGAGCCCTACCTTCCCCAAATATCCCCCCAAGCCTCTACACCCCCTTTCCTGGGGAGGCTTGAGAATAATATCCTCACCAATTGGTACAGGTGAACACAGACCCAAACCCTTGGATCTTAAAAACAATGAAAAAATCAATCGGGTTCTTAAAAGAAGAATTTTAATTAAAGAAAAGGTAAAAATCACCTCTGTAAAAATCAGGATGGTAAGTACTTTACAGAATAACAAAAGACTCAAAAACACAGAGGATTTCCCCTCTAGGCAAAACTTTAAAGTTACAGAAACAGGGATAAACCTCCCTCTTAGCACAGGGAAAATTCACAAGCTACAACAAAAGGTAATCTAACACATTTCTTTTCTGCTATTACTTACTATTTCTGCAAGACTAGATGCTTAGTTCAGATATAGCTTAGAGATGTATTTTCCCCTGCCCTGTCTCCTGGCTGGCTCCGAGAGAGACAGACAAAAAACCTTCCCCCACAGATTTGAAAGTATCTTCTCCCCTTATTGGTCCTTTTCGTCAGGTGCCCCCCAGATTATCTGAGCTTCTTAACCCTTTACAGGTAAAAGAGGAATTAACCCTTTTCAGGGTAAAGAGGGATTTTATGCTACCCTTAGCGGTATGTTTATGACAGGGACAAAGTATCCTTTCAGGCTCTCTTTAAACATCAGAAAGATACAAAGAGCACAAACCGATCGTTTTCCCTTTTGAGTTACTTTTAAGTCCAAATGTCAATTAACATTTGGAATTATCCCACCAACAGTCAACGTACAGCAATTAGGAGGCTTTCATTTGATGTATTTCAAACAAACTCATTTATAGTTCTTCCTAGGCCAGATGGGTTGGAAGGTAATCTCCTCCTCCCGTTGCATTAATGTCCATCAGCCACCCTTTTTGTCTAAGGAGTCTCAACTATCATGCTGAAGACAGACCTGGATATGTTACCAGAACTTTGGCAGGCAGTGCTAGCAGGATGTATACCTATAATAGAAGCTGAATAGAAAACAAGAGATACTCTCTATTAAACAAGAGATACTCCACATTAACTGGACAAGTTGGCCTCATTTGACACACCTTATTTGACTTTTTGACAACAACTGTTTGTTGACCAGATGGCTTCCCCAAACATACTACAAATACTCCTAGATAAGTTTCGACTCCATTCAAAAACCAATGGGCAAGAATAATTTAAAATTGTTCCTTTAAAATGTGCATTATCTTGCAACTCATCTACATTAAACAATTTTGCCATTACAAGGCCCTGATCCAGTAAAGCACTTAAGCACATGCTTAGTTTTAGGCATATGCGTAGTCCCTTACAACCTTAAAAGGTAAGCATGTGTTTAAGTGCTTTACTGGACTGGGGTATAGGGCAACGTTTTCTACAAACAAAAGTGAACTGCAAAGGAGCTTCTGCTCTGTATCTGCATTAAATGTGTTGCAAGAGTTACACTCAAGCTTCTTCATGCTTTGCAACTCCATGCATTTGCAGACAATATTAAAAATGCAAGTCATGGGGCAATAGCCAAATAAATTATTTGTAGGCCATGTGTGCTCTCACTGTGATAACAGCACCATTAAAACTCCTGATTTGGGCTGCAAATTCCCACCTTCATGCAATTAAAAATGTCTCAATTTCTTTCCTGCTGCTGCACTTCCAAAACTGATATGATGTGACTGTGGTCCTGAGGATTCTGCCACCACCTCTGCAAGTATGTCACAGCTGAAAACTAGGACACAGAGAGCGGAGGACACTGGAGGCAGCACAAACCCATCGGCCTGCTCAGCGGTGTCAAGTCAGGAAAATATCCCCCTCCCTAACTCATTCTCACTGAGCTGTTTGAGATTGGGGGAAAAGAGAATAAAAGTTATGGTGTAGGGATGTCCAATCCTTTTTAACTGGAGAAAGATTGCAGAGATGCTACTGCTGGTGAGGCTAGGGGAAGGAATATTCATAACACTCCACAAAATCCCAGATGATTTCAGTGAATCTCTTTTCCATATCTTCACTCTTAACAGGTATTTTATGGCTACGACTTTATTTATTTATAAAACTGAACACAGTATTTTGATAGCAAGAAACATTGCCTAGAATTTTTTTTTTTTAATTTTAAATAATGTGTTTATTCATATGTTATAAAGCCAATTAATATTGCCTATTCAAATCTTACAATTACTCTTGAAGGCTGCCCTTAAGGAACTGCTCCAGTTTACACCATATGTCAGTTTCTTTTGTGCAGGCAGGCGATGCAAGCAGAATGAAATAATAGCTGTTTAAATTGATTCTCTCTCTGAGGAGCCTTGGAACAGAAGTGATTGTATTAATTGCTATTAAAAAAAAGAAAGTCTATTTTAACCATCTCCCAGTTTATTAACTCATGACAGAGCAAGTACATTCTGCTACATATTAGCAATGAATAGATTTGAGAGATCAAACGAAAAGATGTAATTGAAAAAAAAATCTAAAAATATACTTCTTAATTCACATTAAAACCCTCATTTACCCAAAATAATGTATTACCCAAATCATGGTTACATCCTCTTGCATGAGTTAACCCTTGAATTACACAGCCATTTTTATATCCATGAAAAATTATGGACAAACATGACTACTGTTTGGACTTTTTTACAGTATTTCAGAATGTTGTATGTTAACAGCAACCTTACAACAAAATAAAGATTTCAAGTTTCACAGTACTAAAAACTTATTAGCCCTTAATCATATGACTAGTTCTTGTTGTGAGCAAGAATTACTCAAGTGAGTAAGGGTTTTTAGGATCAGCCCCATAGTAATTAAAATGAGGGCCCTGATCCTGCAAGCACTCACACAGGTGAGTACTGTAGTTTAATGCACAGAAGTAATCCCATTAGAGACTGGTGTTTACAGGATCAGAGCCTGAAATACTACACAGATTCTGCAAATTACTCTGTGTAGGCAGACTGCACTTGCATGAAACCCCGTTCATTATTGTTGTCAGTCTGCCTGGAGCAGGGTGACCAGACAGCAAGTGTGAAAAATTGGGACAGGGGGTGGGGGGAGTAATAGGAGCCCATATAAGAAAAAGATGCAAAAATTGGGACTGTCCCTATAAAATCTGGACATCTGGTCACCCCAGCCTGGCGCCAGTTGTGGGTCAGAGCCTTGCTTAGCAGTACAGGATATTATCAACTTCCAAATAAGCATATAAAACCACACACTCTCTCTCCTGACTATTTTAACCTACTATTGTTAAAAGTAACTTCTAAAGTAACTACACATGAAAGTTACTAGAGGAAAAACATGTTTCTCTTTTTTCAGTTTACTTTATGCTCTTGACAACACGCCAGAGTCATCTTTAAATGTTTGCCATGGACAATGTTTCTACTCCCCTTTTTTTTCCTCTAAGTATATTCAATAATTACGGTTTTCAGTAAAAATAGCATCTGCAGATTTCGGTGCAGCAATTGGTGTTTTAACTGAAAGCATATTTAGATTTCCCATGAGTAAACAATTATATTCCATCTAGGCAAGTTTTTAATACAGTCCTATAGAGTAATCCTTCATTTGTTTGGTTTTATGAAAACTTTATATTTGAAGATGCACACACAATCTTCTGGCCCCCGCCCCGTTTGAGAGCAACCACATCCATATGAGCAGACACTTGTACTTGCACAGAGCCCCTTAGACAAAGAGGGCTTCATGTGGGGTAGAAGGAAGGTCTGACTGCAAGATCAGGGACTTGGACTATATGGCAACTTTTGTTGTTGTTATCTAAAACAGGTTAGACACTGTCACCTGGATGATGAAGTACAGTAACCCTTCAACCTTAAAGTCATTGCACGATACAGCAACAGCTGCCTATTACACAAGCTATTTGTCAAAAAGCTGAGGACAACAGCAGACTGTGAAACTTCCAGTTCAACTTGAAAGTTTTAACTCAGTGATTTTTTGGAATTTTCCATTCAATCCCAACGATCCATTACTCCCACAACATTCAGTATAATAGGCAACCTGCACTAAGAAAAACTGACTCTTATTGAAAACATACAGAGCTGCCATGACTGATTTCTCACCAAATATGTTCACTACGGCCTTTGCTGAGCCACCATGGTAAACTGCCAGTTACTCCTGCAGAGGATTCATTTCAGGACCATGCAGAGCTCTTCTTAATTCGCATAATTTTACATGTGGCCTACCAAAATAAAGATAACTCACATTTTTCCCTTAGTATTTATTTTAAAAATTTCCATCAATTATATTATTAAAAAAAGACACTGTCACTCTACGAAGAATTATAACCACAGTGTATGATCCTCAGGTCATCTTCAGTCAGAGATTTATTTTTTTCTATTGCAGTTTAGCATGTACATCTTTAAGACATAGGGTCAAGTCCAGCACTACATGTTGTATCAACTAAATTCCAACAGAACAAAGATTTAGCCAGATTGTGACGCTCCCCTCCTCCCCCCGTCACATTGGTGAGCAGCTACTCAAACAAGCAGTCCCATTGACTTCAGCAGACCTACTCACAGAACCACTCGCTTCTATGACTGGGGAGGGAGGGGAAGTGTCCCAAAATGGCCCTAGGAGAGCATGCAAAATCAGGTCACTTATTAGTAATTTTTCAAAACATTCGTATTACTTTTCAGTGTGATGTTTTAAACACTAAATAAAAGACCTACTATTCAATAGCCTCCCAATACGTGAAGTGTGCTGATGGTCCCCTTCCCTTTCCACTATACATCGTGAGCCCATAATGGGTACTTCTGTAAATAGTAATCATTAAAGACCCTGTCAAAGTTCAGGACAACTGCAACTGTATTTCCCCCTCCATGGTCCAGCAAGGGCACCCACTTTTAATCTTCTGGCTCCCCCCCAGCCATCACCTCACTTGGGCAGAGATTCACATCTCGCTCCCTCTGATTAGGTTCTCTCAGGCTGCACAATTCCATGCCTTCGCTGTAGCAGTGAACCAGAATGCCTAGACAGGCCAACTTCAGTGTTTTGCTTTCTCTTCAGAGACTATAAGCAGTGTAATTGCCCACAGTTTCAAGTTACCACATAGCTCTAAGCAAGCATTTATTAAGCTGAAAGCATTAGAGAGAAAACATTAAAAACAGTAAAAGAACCTACATGCATGTGAATAAGACTACCAGAGATCACCCACCCAACTCCAACAAGGGCTCTGGTCAGCGAACAATACATCAAACCCCACAAAGGGGTTATTCTGTGGTGACAAGTTCATAACAGCTTTATCTCAGTACAAGCATCCCACAGGAATGGGTTAGGGCTAGTCTACACTGGCAACGCTTTAACATGGCTTGTGTGGTCACGGCAAAGTGCTGGGAGAGAGCTCTCCCAGTGCTCTAAAAAAAACCCACCTCCACGTGGGGCATAGCTACCAGCGCTGGAGCAGTGTCTACACTGGCGCTTTACAGCGCCAAAACTTGCTGCGCTCAGGGGGGTGTTTTTTCATAACTCTGAGCAAGAAAGTTGCAGCGCTGTAAATTGCCAGTGTAGACAAGCCCTACGTCTTTCCTTTATACAGCTTTGGCCTTTGATCTTCAGATTCCAGGAACAGATAATCAGCAGAAGAGGGGCCCCTCCTCAGGGCACAGCTTCAAAAGGCAGGGTACCTGTATAACTGGAGGTGGGAATTTGCATTTACCTCCCCGTAGAGATTTTACCAGCAAACCACTTGACACTGTTTTTCCAAGTCCATTCTTGTCTGACCCATTATTCAATATAGTCCTTTGAAGTTCACACTTCCCAGTGCTCAAAATAATACATTACCTTTGCATTCAATACAATGGACTCCAACAATACTTAAACGTAATTCAGTAAGACTTTTCAGGGCTATTGCAGGAAATTGCCCTGTCACACTCCCAGTACAGTTGCTAAAGATGTAGGAAGCTCTACCAAAGAGGCTAAGGATCATGTAAGTCTGTAGAATTAACTACTTTGTCACCCCTAGAGGCAATCTTTGATGAAGCTACAGGCGAGACGCATCTTAGGCGCATTTAACATGCACGAATTCAGCTTTGCGCGGTTGGCAAAAACAGGGGGAAAAAAGAAGCATAATTTAAAAACTGCATCTGTAGTGTGGGCGATTCCGCCCGCCATTCAACTCAATGAGTGTTTCACTATACGCGGTTTTTGCTTTACGCGCTAACCGCGGGACGGAACCCCCGCGTAAGATGAGACTTGCCTGTATACTGATTTACACCATGACCTGGCCCTAAGAATTAAATTTTGTACAGCTTTAATAGGTTGTGAAAAGAGTTGTCCTAAAGCTTGGATGTCATTAGCTAGGTTATAAAAATGGTGACTCACAACAACAAAAACAAAATAGCCAAGATGTTCAGTATGAGAAGGTAATTTTATTTTCCTTAGTCACTACAATGAATCATTATTTTCCCCTACTTTTGCAAGGCTGTCCTCATGGTTGATTAGGTAATCAGCTCACTCATTTATTTTTATTACAGGAAGAGGTCCAATGACATACCTGTCAAAGGACAGTGTAAACAACACTCAAAACTCCACAGTTAATATTATGAATCAAATCTTATTAGCCTTACTTGTGTGAGTAGTTCTAGGGACTTCATTAATGACACTAGATCAGTGGTTCTCAACCAAGGGTACATGTATCCCTGGGTGTCTGCAGAGGTCTTCCAGGGGGTACATCAACTCATCTAGATATTTGCCTAGTTTTACAACAGGCTACATCAAAAGCACCAGCAAAGTAAATACAAACTAAAATTTCATACAACGACTTGTTATACTGCTCTGTATACATCAGGGGTCGGCAACCTTTCAGAAGTGGTGTGCCGAGTCTTCATTTATTCACTCTCATTTAAGGTTTTGCGTGCCAGTAATACATTTAAACGTTTTTACAAGGTTTCTTTCTATAAGTCTATAATATATAACTAAACTACTGTTGTATGTCAAGTAAATAAGATTTTTAAAATGTTTAAGAAGCTTCATTTAAAATTAAATTAACATGCAGAGCCCCCCGGACCAGTGGCCAGGACCCGGGCAGTGTGAGTGCCGCTGAAAATCAGCTCGTGTGCCGCCTTCGGCACGCGTGCCATAGGTTGCCTACCCCTATATAGTATACATTCACTGAAATGTAAGTACAATATTTATATTCCAATTGATTTATTTTATAATTATATGGGGAAAATGAGAAAGTAAGCAATTTTTCAGTAACAGCATGCTGTGACACTTTGGTATGTTTATGTCTGATTTTGTAAGCAAGTAGTTTTAAAGTGAGGTGATACTTGGGGGGTACGCAAGACAAATCAAACTCCTGAAAGGGGTACAGTAGTCTGGAAAGGTTGAGAGCCACTGCACTAGATTAATAAATTGATGCCATTCTCAAAAAGTTTATTAAACTTCTACTAGCTGGAAAACCGAACATTCTAGTCTGACAATAGTGCCGACAGAGTGGTTTAAAAGCAACATCCTGTGGAGAAACCTAGCCCCTGCCACCTTCAACTTTTGAGAAGCAAGGAAGGTGCTGGAATTTCTACCAGGGTGCCATTCCCACACTCTGCTTGGAGAGGAAGTGTCTCAGCAACTGGCTAGGTGGCTGATAGATATGAAGATTCTGTTTGAAGAGGACTATGTTAACGGGAACAAGGGATCTTTCAGTTCGCACCTGCAGCATCCACAGAGCACTTTGGTGCACGGGGCTATTCACACCCCATAGTCCAAACCCTGGGGCAGTGTAGACAATCCCTTATAGAGGAAGAAACTCTTAGATTAGCAAAACCTATATCTTCACTAACAACATGGCTGTGTAGTCGCAGCACCAGCGTTGGGCGAGAGCGCTCCCACCTCCACGAGAGGAGTGGCTACCAGCGCTGGTGCATTGTCTACACTGCCACTTTACAGCGCTGAAACTTGCAGCACTTTTTCACACCCCTGAGCGAGAAAGTTGCAGCGCTGTAAAGTGGCACTGTAGACAAGGCCTAAGGGTTTGCCTAGAAGGGAACGTTTTACCAGTAGTTATACATTTAGCTTGAATCCCTTCCCAAGCAACATCAACTAAGCCAAAAAAAATATATCAATACCAGAATAAAAGAGTTCACATGGGGGGTTATACAGATTTAACTATATCAATTTAAATTTCTACCTTAGATTATACAAAAACAAAACAAAACCACCCCCTCACACACAACAACATATTTTCTAATGTAGACAAGATCTAATCCCCCCCTCAACCTTCTGTTTTTAAGTCTTCTACCCATGTGAATACTTTCAGTGCCTGCCTCTGACACTGTTCATACCTTTTTCCCAAGCGGTCATAATATGAAATTGACATGGCTCAACAGTTTATTTGATGACCACAGGCTTCTGAATATCCAAAATCAAACGGACCTAAGTCTAATTATTTTCACTCTGCTGCTGTTTGGCAAAGCTACTACTAAGCAGTACTGGAGCAGTCTGGCTGCAAACTGAGAAAGACAAAACTGAATGTATGTACATGACTGTCTTTGTCAATGCTAGTTGTTAAGTAGCATTTTAAAATGTATAAAAATGTTAATATTTTAAAATACCACTTGTTTCCCCAGTGTAGACAAACCCAGAATGTGTATACATATAATTTTAAAGGCATCTATAATTATTGTATCAAAAGGGTGTAAGAAGGTCTGGTGGTCTTTCCACTGAGCCCCCAAGTATCTCCGTTTAACAGACTCTGATGGGGACATTAAGTCATGAATGATACATTAGAAGTATATGGGTCCCAGAAGAAAACCCAACAGACCTGCTAAGGTGTTTTTTTTCCCCCCCTTTTAAATAAGAAGTGGGGAGGGATTGGGTGGAGGAAGTGAAGACAGAATATGGCAGAAGAGGGAATATTAGTCTGGGTGTGTGAAAGGTCACAGGATTAAAATCAAGGTTCTGATACTTAAACACACTCATATGCCTCAAGAAAATAAATGGTGACCTACTTATGTGCAATTTGTTATCTGCAAACAATATACAATATACAATAATAATTGTATTATTTCATTTCAAGTTACATAAAGCACGTGTTCTTCATTGAAAACGATGTACCTACTGAGTTTGAATATAAAATCCTAGCAGTCTGTGCTAAACAGGAATGAAAAAAGCAAGTGCAAAATCTACAAAAGAATGAAACACCTTTCATAGAGTGAGATGACAAGTTGGACTAAAGGGTGATTTTTCAAAAAAGTTTTAAGTATCTACAAATAAAGGTTTGTAAACAATGCTTTCCTCGACCACAAGAAATCCTTTAGCTGTACTTGGGAGGAAACTGTATTCCTTCTCCAAACTTGGGGTAACAACGTCTTGGCATAACATCAACAGTACCACATAATGGTACTGTGCAGGGTAACAATGATACTTCCATTTCATGTCACTTAAACTTGGCATTCACCAACAAGAACCAGTCAACCAGTCTCTTTCCATTCCTCCTTTCCAATGTAACAGCGACAATCCTCATTCCCCACCACAAAGAAATATTTGGTGAGAATATTTGATCTACCAATTAAATACTAGAAAGATCTTTGGCAACATTTTCTGGACTTACAGTATTACTTCACAGCTTGCAATTAGCGCTTTCATACATGGTGATCCAGCTGCTAGCATAAATACTTCATTTACAAAACAATTCATACCACAGACACGACTCTTGAAAATAAACACAAAATCTGCTACTTGCCTAGGGATCCAAACATACTTTAACAAGTGGTCACTTTAAAAAACAAAAACAAAAAGCAACCACATTTCATATCAAGCTACCACATTTTTAGCAAAAGGAATATGCTTCTCTTTTTGTTTACACAAATCAGTCATAGAAACCACAACCCCTGACTTTCTACCTGTGCACTTTATACAAATGTGTTTGTTTCCATTACCAATTAGAAGTGCACAATACTGACTATTTCCCTATGATATTCTCTCCAAAATAAATCTGGCAAGCTTTGCTATAGAAGAAAGCTGATATCCAGAAACTTCTCTTTAATCTATTTGTTGTGTTAAAATTAAGCACTACATTTTAAGAAGAAAAAAAAACACAAACCAAAAAACTGGTTATTTCATTTATAAATGCCTAAGGCATGCACAGGAATATTATATCAAGGATTGAGCTCTGTGCCACCATGGGGAAGATTCAAGTTCTACTTCATCTCTCAATCTCTCACTGCCCAAGGGTGAAAATCCCATACAGACACTTGACCCTCACAGGGAAGGAGCACTTTGTGTTGCCCAACCACAGCCAATTTGTAACCAACTAGTTCTGGCCAAAGATCTCTTAGGTCAAGAGAACTGGCTGCTGTCAAATTGGGAGAGGAATGGAAATCTGAAGTGTGGAAAAACAGAAGATGTCATAGGAATATGGGGGATCCCTACAATCATATACAATAAAGGTCTTTGCCATATTAATAAACAGAGAGAAGATCAAACTCCATGTCTGAGGGTCAGACACTTCATAAGATATACAGGAACAGCTTGCAAGCCTAGTGCAAAAAGTGACATGTGATTTCATTATGAACAATGTTAATCAAACACTGATTTTTTTTTTAAACCACAAAAATAAGCTTTTAGTTTTATCCTGAAAAATTAATGAAGTGATTCAAGATAAAGGGTGAGTTTATAGAGTGGCTATTAAAACCCAATTTACCAAAAGCCATGTCCATTTTTTCCCCTCTTATTGAAAGAAAAAAACTTAACAACTCATATCTTCTATTAGGGCTTGTCTGCAAAAGAACATTGCAGTGGTATAATGTAAACTGATTTTTAAACCAATATAGTTACACTGGTACAAAAAGCTATGTGGGCACTCTGATTTTAGTATACGAGTGCATAAGAGCAATTTTAACTAAACCAAAATAATCAGCTTAAGCTAGTTATTATAATTTATGATTTGTATTGTGGTAGCTCACAGGAGCCCCAGTCCTTGACCATGGCCCACTGTTCTAGTCACTATAGGTATGCCTACACTGCAGCACACCACCTGCAGCTGGCCTGGGTCAGCTGACTTAGGCTTGTGGGGTTTGGGCTGTGGAGCTATAAAACTGCAGTGTAGACACCTGGACATGGGCTGGAGCCCAGGCTCTAAGGCAGTGGTCACCAACGTGGTACCCGCGGGTGCCATGGCGCCCGCCGGGGCATTTATGTGCGCTCGCCTAGTGCCCAGCAGGAGAGAGAAGCCGCGGCCCCGCGCCTGATGGGGACAGAGAATTCAGGCTGCGGCCGCGGTGTTCTCTGTTCCCGGCAAGCGCGGGGCCTGCCTAGTGCCCAGCAGGGGAGAGAAGCTGCGGGCCCGCACCTGCCAGGGACAGAGAACTCCGGGGCTGCAGGCACTGGTGTTCTGGTCCCAGGCAGGCGCAGGGCCGCGGCTTAAGCTGGAGAGAAGCTGCGGCCCCGCACCTGCTGGGGACAGAGAACTCCGGGGCTGCGGCCGCGGTGTACTCTGTCCCTGGCAGGCGCGGGACCCGCCTAGTGCCCAGCAGGGGAGAGAAGCCGGGGCCCCACGCCTGCTGGGGACAGAGTACTCCAGGGCTGCGGGCGCCGGTGTTCTCTGTCCTCGCGGCTTCTCTCCGGCTTCTCTCTGGATTCATATATTATGTAATATTAAATATGATGTTTTTCATATTATTTACTATACAAATACAAAAGCAGCCTTGAAAAATTGTTGGCGCCCGCCACACTCTTCTGAAAACATGAATGTGCTACTGGCCACAAAAAGGTTGGGGACCACTGCTCTAAGGGTATATCTACACCGCAGTTAAAAACCCACGTCTGACCCAGGTCAGCTGACTCAGGCTTGCGGGGCTTGGCCTAAGGAGATGTTTAATTGTAGTGTAGATATTTGGACTGGAGCCGGAGTGCAAAGTCTACACTGCAATTACACAGCCCCTTAGGCCGAGCCCCATGAGCCTGAGTCTAACTGCAATGTAAACATACTCTTTGCTAACATATAACAAAAAAAGTGATCCCTGTCCTAAAGAACTTAGGATATAAGTACCAAGCTAAACCAAAATAAGCCACTCATACCAAAATATGAGTACCAAACAGGGGTTTGCATATAGTTAACATTCACACCTTTAGTTATACTGGTGAAACTTTCTTGTGTTAACAAGTTCTTCTTCTAAGTAGTTTGCAAGTCAATTGCCATTTTAAAACCTGAGGCAAAACTTCGTGTGCCAGTACTGGGGGAAACAGGTCAGCAGAAGTCATCACAAGAAGGAAAAACAAAAAATGGTTGCATCTTCGGGGCACATTTCTGAGATAAACTGTGTCTCCTTTTTAGCACAAAGAATGCAGATAACTCTACCATGGTGAAAACCTTATATACACGATATTTTCAGTTGTCTTTAAATATGAATGATTTGTTTTCCCACAGTGACCACCTCAAATTTTACAGACTGTTACATGATGCCATATCCACGGATGGACTATATTTTAGGGCATGTAAATGGATAATCTAACCAACCTAATTTCAGTATTGTGTCACTGCAAACAGACATACAACAATAGTTTAGTTATATATTATAGACTTATAGACTATAGAAAGAGACCTTCTAAAAATGTTAAATTGTATTACTGGCACGTGAAACCTTAAATTAGAGTGAATCAATGAAGACTCGGCACACCACTTCTGAAAGGTTGCCGACCCCTGCACTAAATTATACTATAAATTATTTGGAGTAAAGACTCATCTTCCTGAGTGGATATACAGCACCTGTCACTCTAGGATCTTGTTCCTGATTGAAAATTGTGGGCATTATCACGAATACTAATGATTTTATGAAGGCTATTTCTATATACTATGCATATTTGTTTAGGTATGATCCTATCAGCAAGCAGTATCCATATCACCTCATGGAAAAGGCTACAAAAACATTTCTTGCTAAACAAAAACAAAAAATCAAAAGCCTAGAGAGAATAATATTTCATGTGTGAAAAACTGCTAGCAGTAAAGGAAAGATTTAGTTATTTATTACCATTACCACATTCCCAGGTGAAGTGCAATTCAAGGCAGGGTGCATATACAAACAAACATACATGAACAGCAGTTTACAACAAATATATGGGACTGTATAGAACAGTTTGTCATAGGACAATATGCACTATATACTGTTTATTATATACACTAGAGTTCACATGGTCCACTTAATGGCATACAATACATCTCAAGAATCAAAACTCCAGACCAAAGGGAACATCTAACTTCTTTGAGTTATTTCTGAACTTCAGTTTCCTATCCGATTACGTGGGCCTATCGGACACTGAGAGAAGAGGATGTGATAGCCTGGTTTACTCCAAAAGAATGGAACAGTCCTACCCCTACTCACAGATGTAAGTATAGACTCAAAAGAATACATTTTCAGAAGTGGCCTCTAAATCTGTACAGTTATATACCACCCACAACACCGCATACACAATTGTACATATACACAGAATCCTGGATATGCATGCATGCTGCATTTTTTTTTGTAGACCAGTTGAGAATAAGGCCCCAAATGTTCACCATAACTGTTCCTCTGATGGAAAAGATATTACAGTAACTCCTCACTTAAAGTCGTCCCGGTTAATGTTGTTTCGTTGCTAATCAATTAGGGAACATGCTCCTTTAAAGTTGTGTAATGCTCCCTTCTAACGTCTGGCAGCCGCCTGGCTTTGTCTACTGCTTGCAGGAAGAGCAGCCCGTTGCAGCTAGCTGGTGGGGGCTTGGAACCAGGGTAGATCGGCAGCTCCCCCATCAGCTCCCCGCTCCCCTAAGTTCCCTGTGCAGCAGCTGCCCAGCAGGCTAGCAATTGCAGCTGTCCTTACCCCCACTGCCATGTGTTGCTCCTGCCCTCTGCCTTGGGGCTGCTCCCCAACACTCCTGCTTGCTGTGCAGGGGGGAGGGAAGGAAGAGGGGGGCTGTCAGGGTGTCCCCCTTCCCCCTGCTCCCACTTACCCCATCTTCCATAGAGCGGGGGGGACACACCAGGGCTCAGGATGGAGGGAGCTTGCAGTAGCTGCGGTCTCAGTAAGCTGATCTAATTAACAAGGTAGTGCACTTAAAGGGGAAATGCGCATCTCTCCCTCCATTCCTGCTGCCTTGTAGAGTGAGAAAGTTAACCCTTGAGGGCTCAGCCAATTGCTAGTTCGTCATTTAGCAGTAAGGGAAATATCCGACCCTATGACTCCTCCACCTCAACCAAGCTTCACAATCATCATCACTGTGTACCAGTATTAAATTGTTTGTTTAAAACTGTGTGTGTGTGTGTGTGTGTGTGTGTGTATGTGTATATATATATATATATATATATTACTCTTTTGTCTGGTGAAAAATTTTTCCCTGGAACCTAACCCCCTCATTTACATTAATTCTTATGGGGAAATTGGATTCGCTTAACATCGTTTTGCTTAAAGTCACATTTTTCAGGAACATAACTACAACGTTAAGTGAGGAGTTACTGTACATTATTAGGATAATGGAAAGAATCGTAAGAAGCAATCATGCAATCCATGGGACTAGAATATGTGATGAATTTTTTGGCAAGTTTATGAGTAGCAGACTTCTGAGGTGAGAGAGTCATTTAAGATGGATTTGTCACTCCTGTCCATAATTTCCATGAAAGGAAATGCCAGCAGCCAATATGGAGTGACTGCTGATAACTTACCATGGCCAAGGAGAAGCAGTATTTCAGCCACTCTTTATGAAGAAAATAGGTAGGTTCAGGGGTGCTGGAACAATTTGTATAGTGGGGGTGCTGAGAGCCATTGAACCAAACTGTAAAACCCTGTATACGATAGAAACCACTTCAAGCCAGGAAGTGGGGTAGCACCCCCCCAGAACCCTAGTCCCAGCACCTATGAGTAGGTTGATCAACATACAATGCTGATGGGTGAAGAATGAACAAATATCCCCTGAGCGTGTTACTACAATTGGAAAATCATCCTGCAAAGGCACTTATCATTAGACTGTAAATTATTTTCAAGCAAGGACAACATACCAGGCCCAAATAAAAATGGAATTCTCTAATAAAGCTACATAGAGCCTAGGACCAAAAATGCAAGCACTCCACAAGATGCATTTTGACTAGTTTAGAGAAATTTTGTTTCAGCATATATGGATTGGGGGGCGGGGTGGAATCTTAAAAGAATAAGTTTCACTTATTCAGAGATTTGTATTGATTCAGGAAGAACAGTTGGTAATAAAATTGAGTTGAGTTCTACATTCCCAATTCATGTATTTTTTTAATCTAGAAAAATTCATAATTTTCAAGGCCTATCTTTTTTTGGTTACACACACAGGGCAGTGTTGAATCCAAATATTAAAGGTATGTGTTACATAACATTTAAATAAATACTATCAGGGTGAGATGATCCCAGTAATGTCAAACTTTCAATGCTGATGGTAATTTATACTGGCCAAAATATACTAAATATTTAGAGAACTTATACAATCATAATATGAATGAAAAGTTACTCTTGAGAACACATACATAATCTAGGACATCCCAAAAGGGACATACAGTAGAGATTCAAAAGCAAAACTGCTCCCTTACTGCCAGATATGTATATATGACTAGGTGTTGTTTTTTTAAATCAATATGTACTAATAGAAAAGCAAGCTCATCAAAATACAAGAATGTCTGCAAATTGCACGTGAATGTATCAAGAGATCAAATACTATTATTTTGTTTTCTAGCTAATCTTATGCAATTACAGATATCACAGAAATTGTAAAGTACTAGGGAAACCTTTACAGTATTTACAAATAAAGAAAATTATTTTAATACTACCCTAATACTACAGCACTCTGCTAACTGTCAAGTAGTAACCCTCAATTACTCCACTGGAATAACATTTTCCATGGCAGAGAGATAAGAACTCTTGGGAATGTGGTGAAAAATAGTTAGAGCTCCCTAATCACAAAACCTGATGATTACATTTCCCCCCCAATACCATTATTTTAATTCACACAGCTCCCCTCACCTGAATTCACCCTCTCCCCCTTGACACCTCTACTGTCTTATTGTTACTGATGTGGGACATGATTATCCTCTGAGAAATCATTCACTAAACAATAACCTAACAGCAGCAGCATTGGATAAATGGCTCCTGCGATTAAATAAGCGATGATAAAGCCAAAAAGAAGAGAGGCAGGAGGAGATCTGGTGTAGCTGTAGAGTCAGAAGCACTGCATGAGAGAAAAGAGTCAGGATTTTCCCTGTTACCTGTGTCAGATACACACACTACCTAGGTGGGGCACGCTTCTGTTCTAAATACAGTCATTATTACACCAAAGTGCCAGATGCTGAGCTCAAATAAAATTAAGATTGGGCCAAATCACCTAAAGGCAAAGTAGGCTTGAAATGCAGTGTGTGGATATATAAAGAGGAGCCCTCTTTTCCCTTACCGGCCAGTCCTCCGCTGCCTCCATCTCCTCCATGCCCCTTTCTCCTCTGCAGGATGAAGTAAGGGTTGGCCCTTTCCGTGACCCACAGGGCGTTTGCCAGCAGCACCTCCCCGGGGTTCACCCACATGCTCCCGGCAGAGACAAAAGGCAGCTTGATGTGGCTGGTTTTGAAGGTTTAAATCATTCACGGAGCGGTGGGGCCAGGAGGATGCTGGCGAAACGTAGGTCACATTAACGCGCCGTCCGACCCAGCTGAGAGACAACAAAGCCCCAGACAGAGCGAGCGAGCCAGGGGGATAGAAAGGAAGCAGCGGCCTCTCTGTGACCCCCCCCACCGCCTACCCACCCACCGACCGGAGCCCGGCCGGCCGCTCCCGATCAGCGCTGTTACAATCCTAGAGCAAAGGCAGCAGCAGCGAGAGGCGGCGGTGGCAGGATCAGCAACGCAGCGATGAGAACAGCAGTGACATCAGCACCAGCGGCCGCGGAGCCCAGCCGCGCTGCCTCCCCTCGCCCAGCCCTGCCTGCGCCATGCACCAGGCACCCTCGCAGGCAGCAGCGCCAGGGGAAGGCTCTGATTGCAGAAGTAGCGGCCGCCCTCCCCTCCTGCAATAAAAGGACAGGCTCAGAGGCGATTCGTACACAGTGGGCACAGCACCACAGCTGCTACTCTAATCCCCAGGGCACACCCCTAGTCTCAAAACATACACGGGGCACGCCAGCCAATAAGTCTGGACTAGGCTGCACAAGAATCCCAAGAGAGAGACCCTCAGATGTCGTGCGGCTGAAACAGCCCTCAGCACACTCAGCTAGCTGGGAGGAGCACTCAGAGCTCCGCGAATCCCTTTGCGGACACGCAGCGCCCTCTCCATCCCACACAGCTCATGCATTAACTTCACAGCCACCAACAAGCGGCGTATTCGTTGCTGCGCAAGTAGGCAGGTGACGGGGCGAGCGCCCCACCCGAGCAGCGCAGCGCCCTTTGAGCGCACACAGCGCACATGCACCCTCCCCAAACCCAGGAACGCACCCAGAGGTGCCCTGGGCAGAGCTCTACAGAACAGCACTACCCCCCTCGCAGGCTGCACTAATGCTCCGGAGCAGGCGCCAGGCACAGACGCGCGCGACGAGCTACTCTCAGTGTTAAATGCACCGGAAGGGCCCCGCGGCCCCGACCCGCCCCGCGCGCGCTGCGGGCTCCCAGCCCCGACCCGCCCGGCCGCTCCTGCGGGAAGGACGGGCACGGCGCCTCCCCCTGCACCTGCCTGCTGCACGCGCCCGCCCTCTCTACCCCTGCGCAGCGGCGTCTCTGGCCGTGGAAGGTGCGTCAAGGTTCTAAGTGGGCGGAGCGGACGCAGCAGCGACCAGCCCAAAATTCTATTATGGGCGTTTCTTGCTTCCTGCAATCCCAAGCACCTGTCATTGCGCCCAGCAGCCGGGGAGGCTCCGCTCGCTCCATTCCGCTCCTGCTGGCGGACAAAAGCCCCCTGAGTAGCACTGGGAAATGTCTCCCAAATGCAGAGGTGAAAGTAAACCGGTAAGGTCTGGTAAGGCGTACCGGCAAGAGCCAGTACACGGTGCCCACCGGCTTCCGCAGCGGGGATTTAATGGGCCCGGGGCTCCAGCCGTTGTGGGGAGCCCCGAGCCCTTTAAATCCCCGCCGCAGCCCGGCTGCTGGAGCTGCGACGGGGATTTAAAGGGCCCGTTGTGGGGAGCCCCGAGCCCTTTAAATCCCCGCCGCAGCCCGGCTGCTGGAGCTGCGACGGGGATTTAAAGGGCCCGTTGTGGGGAGCCCCGAGCACTTTAAATCCCCGCCGCAGCCCGGCTGCTGGAGCTGCGACGGGGATTTAAAGGGCCCGGAGCTCCGCGGCGGCCGGAGCCCCGGGCCTTTAATTTGCCCCTCAGCCCCAGGGGCTCCCAGCCACCTCTGCAGCTGGGAGCCCCCGGGGTGATTTAAAGGCCCTGGGGCTCCCAGCCACAGCCGGTGCCCCAGGGCCTTTAAATCTTGAGAGGCCCTGCCTCTCCTGGGTGAGGCCACACCCCCGCTCAGGACTCCAGCAGTACTGGTAAGTCCTGTAAGAGTGTAAGTTACTTTCACCCCTGCTATGTAGTTCACGCTCCCATCCCACCCTTGCTCCTCCCTCGGGCATGCTGAGTGTGGAACTGGCTCCACAACACCCAGGGAACTCAACACAACACCAGTGCCTACAGTGGATTGGGGATACTTGATCTGTACTTTGCAGGACCCCATGTACCACTGATCTGTTTGTGTTAGGCTACAAGGTTGTGGGGATGAAGACTTTACCTTTTCCTACAGCTGCTGCAAAGAGAAATTGAAAAATCTGAGATTTTTCCTCTTAGTGAAAACCCAAGCTTTCCCCCTTCTGCCGTGTAGGTGGGGAGGGGGGTTGAGAAATGACATGAAATAAAGTTTTTGCATTACTGATGAGTAAAATAAAAGGATAAACTAGCTCTATTGGCTACAATATTCAACTGCCTGAAGGGACCATTGTGATCATCTAGTCTGAGCCCCTGTATGATAGAATTACTGGCCTGGTGGATGGGGGGGGGAAGCAATAGATGTGATATAGCTTGTTTTTAATAAGGCTTTTGACACAGTGACACATAGGAAAATCTTTCTATATAAGGATAGTTATGCTCTGGAATAAGCTTTCCAGGGAGGTTATGGAATCACCCTTATTGAAGGTTTTCAAGGACAGGTTGAACAAACACCTGTCAGGGATGATCTAGGTTTACTTGGTCCTGCCTCAGCACGGGGCTAGACTTGATGTCTCAAGGTCCCTTACAGCCCTACATTTCTATGATTATATAACACACACCATAAACTGCCCCCTCCCCCACTTCCTATACCATATCTTTTAGAAAAATAGCCAATTTAAAAATGGACAGTAATGGAGAATCCAGTATGACCGTTGGTTCCAATGGCTAATTACTCTGTTAAAATGTTACACCTTAATTCCAGTCTGAATTTGTCGATCTTGGTTTTAGATCAAGAAAATAATCTATCCTCAAGTTTAAATGAACCTCATCAATGAGGGGGTTTAAAACTGTCTTCCTACTTCAATCTCCCTTGATATGCTCATTCTCTCTATTCTGCTCTATTGTAGCCAATGCCATTTTCATGGTTGTCAGCTGCATTAGTCATAACTCATTGCAGAGATTTTGGATACACTTTTGAGGGACTGAGAAGTCCCCACATGCTTGACCTTAAAGCCTAATATGTGGGAGGCATTCTATTGGCTATGTATACTCACAGCACACTATAAATAATTTATACTGTCCAATCTTCCAAGCTGTCAAGTTTCATTCCTGTTGGGAGAGAGAAATGTTGGTATTTATACAGATACTTAACTCCTAGCCTCATTTATTGATAAAAATATTATTGGGAAAATGAAATTAAGGTTAAAAAACCCCCAGTAAAGCATCTTTGTTCAAACTTTCAGTTTGCTTCTTACTCACTGGTCAATAATATCAGGGTGAAATGTATGTAGCAACATTATATGTAAAGTTATGCTACCATCATACAGGGGGAATTCATATCTTCAAACCCACATAGCCCCAATTAGGCAGGAGTGGTTAAGCAGGTCTATCTTAACCAAAGGAATGTGTGGTTAGCACAAATTTACATATAAGTAGTAAACAAGATCCTTGAGACAGCAAGAAGGAGCCAAGGCAAATCTGCATTTCACTATACACAGGAGATGAGAAAGAATACAGGGGCACCTTCACCCCCAGACTCCACATCACCGCCCTTACTGTTTGAATAAACTTTGCTGTGAGGGGCAATCCTCAGAAGAATTCACTTCAAATGGGGACTGGACTATAAAGGCGAGGAGCAAAAAGACCCCAGGTATTCTCCCTATCACTGCAGCTCACATTCCTGGGTGCAATCCAGACTAATGAGGGTGCAATCCATTCCTGGGTGCAATCCAGGCTAATGTGTCATTACTTGCCCTGCAACCTTGAGTACCTCACAATGCTTTGCTGCTGTAGCCCCCACCAGGGCCTCTCACAAACAGCCTTCCAATATGCAAGTAACACCCTGAGCATCTGTGTATAGCTGCAGCCTGCTAGCCATACTCCAGTTACACTCTGGATTCAACCAGCCATGGTTACTACTTGCAGGGTGACCCCAACGCACGCCCACTCTCAAATTTCTCAAAACCATGTGCTCTGCACTGTCCAGTCCTCTCCTGGACAGTTCAGATATGCTGCCTTATAAGGGGTCAATGTACAACAGCTTGCTACTTGAATTGAAGTTACCAAACAATTCAGTTTAAACACAACACTGGATTAATTTTGATTAAAGAACACGAAGTTTATTTAACTACAAAGAGGTAGAGTTTAAGTGAATACAAGTATTAGGCATAAAAGTCAGAAATGGTTAACAGAGAAATAAAGATAAAACACTTCCTGGTACTAAAAAACTTAAACTAGACTTGGTTCAAGGTAAAATCCTTCCCCCCCCCCTCCCCCCCCCATTACCAGTAATATTGTTGACAACATTTTAGGTCAGGATCTCTCTCCAAAGTAGTCAAATGTCTGGTTCCTTTGTCATCTTCGACGGGGACACACACACACACACACACACACAGTTTTGCCCCTCACTTTTACAGTCCAGTCACCCTTTGAAGTGGGTTCTTCTGAGGATTACCCATCAAAGCAAAGTTTATTCAAACAGTAAAGGCGGCGATGTGGAGCCTGGGGGAGCCTTCTCCCGTGTGTACTGAAATGCAAATTTATCTTGTCTCCCTCTTGCTGTCTTAAGGACCCTGTTTACTACTTATGTAAATTGAGGTAAACACACACTTCCTTGTTTAACTACTCCAGCCTAGACAGGGCTGCGTGGGTTTGAACATGAGTCACCAACATCATACAGGGGGGAATTCATAACTTTACGTACAGTGTTGCTACATACATTTCACCAGATGTATTATTAGGGGTTAGTTTTCAAATGATACTTCAAAAGGCATGTTTTGTACAAAGATTACTACAATAGCATAAAGGTGTGGTGCAGTTGATCACAGAAATGTTGGTGTTTACATAGACATTTAACTCCTAGTCTAGTTGATTGATAAAATTTTTGTTGGCAACAGGAAATTAAGGCTCAACCCCCCAATAAAACAGCTCTGTTCAAATCTTCATCCTGCTTCTCATGTAGAGGTCTTGTCTATACTAAAAAATAGACCTGATTTCAGCAATTGATGGGCAGGAACTGGTTAGCAGCACCAGTGCAAACCCCTAGGGCAGACAAGGAAAATTGTAGTTTGTACTAACTGAGCATCCCCCCCTTGCATCAAACATTGCAAATTGTGGCTTTCCTTGTCTATACTGGGAATTTGTGCCAGAACAGCTACACTGGTTGTTGACATTGGGGCTAATCCCCAATATATACAAGGGCATAAAGCAAAAGAGTAAAGTCCATTTATTCACGTCTAAATAGTGGTGACATCATAACAGAATTTTCAGAAGCCTTCTTGATCCATCGCTAACTTTGCAAACTCAGCAGTTGAGCTCCCATTCATCTGCCAAACACCAAATATCCATCTCCTCACTGGTTGCCACTACTACGATGACCCGCCACTATTCCTGCCATGATATCTTTCCCAAGGTTATTTCAATCTCTATGCCTGAGGCGACCGAAGTACATGAGTTGCTCTTGTTGGTTTCTGACAGCAGAGTCCACTTTTCTCCAATAATATTTCTAACATAAGTGTTGCACATAAGTGCAAAAGGAGCTGTTATTTCCTCCAGTACAGTTAGCAGTTACCTTGGGACTGTCACATTCTGAAACCTAAAAATGCTGCCTTATTTTAAAAGTTCTGAAAAGATCAATGTGAAAATTAGTTATAACTTTACAACATACCAGTAATATCATATGATGAAATTCTGGACTAGCACAAAATTATTATTCAGTTGCAATTGAATAATAATATATAGCAATTTCCTGAAACATCCTGGACAAACTTAATTGAATTAAATTTAAGTATCTTAGGATCTCACTGTATTTAAAATGCTAATATGTATTTGTTATTGTGGCACTGTATGTATCTTGTCTAGGAGACATGACTAATGTAAGTCTTAGAAAGTGTTATCGGTTTCATATGATTCTTTTATACAATGGATTAAGAGAAGAACGTTGAGTAGGTTTCCCAGGAAATACTTAGCATGAGGGGAATGCAAATGCTTTTACCTTACCTTACTTTCAGAAAAAATGTACTTGCTTAGAAATGGCCGTGTGGTAACTTATAACTGTGGGCAATTACATTGTTTATAGTTGCTGAAGAGAAAGCAAACCACAGATGCAGGTCTTTTTATGCAGTCTGGCCTGCTGCATATAACACAGGGTAGGTATGAACTGTGCAGCCTAGAAAAACCCTGGTCAGAAGAGAGTGAGACACGTGTCTCTGCCCAAGACAGATAACGTCTGGGGAGTTGGAAATCTAAGAGTAGAATATAGAATATCAGGGTTGGAAGGGACCTCAGGAGGTCATCTAGTCCAACCCCCTGCTCAAAGCAGGACCAATTCCCAACTAAATCATCCCAGCCAGGGCTTTGTCAAGCCTGACCTTAAAAACCTCTAAGGAAGGAGATTCCACCACCTCCCTAGGTAACCCATTCCAGTGCTTCACCAGTGAGGACTAGTGAGGAGGAATACAGGTGCAGTTGCTATGAACTGTGACAGTAAGTATAAAAGAAAACTACTATTTCAAAATTCACTTAATAAAACATCAGAAACTTTCAGATAAAATATCCTTTGCTGCAAGGACCTTTTACATGTGATCCAGGCATGGTCTATACTAGAAAATTAGGTCAGTTTATCTACACTGGTGAAAAATCCACACCCCGAGCTGGGTTGGTAAACCGACTTAAGTCCCTGTGTAGAAAGCGCTAAGTCGACTGAAGAATTCTTCCATCAACAGAGCTACCGCCTCTTGGGGAGGAGGATTACTTACACCGACAACAGGAGAATCTCTCCCATCAGCATAAGTAGTGTCTACACTGAGGCACTACATTGGCGCAGCTGTGCGGCTGTAGCATTTTAAATGTAGACAAGTCCTCTACAAATGTAGACACGCTCATTCAGAATTAAAGCAGCCTTAATTTGGTTTAATTTAATTCACTTCCAAAGTGAAATAAACTAGACCAAATTAAGACCACTTGAATTCTGAATGAGAGTATCTACACTGGCGTTTAATGTGGTTTAAACTATACGTAAATTTAGGTCCCAATCCTCCAGAAAGTATTTACCTTTATGCACATGAGAGAGTCCACTGACATCAGTGGGACTACGCAGGTCCATAAAGTTAAGCCCCTCATCCTGAAAAACACTTAAGCCTATATTTAACTTGAAATAAGTGAGCAGTCCTGATGATTTCAGGAGGACTCTTCACATGCTTTGAGATTTAGAATGACATGTTTCAACATGAGGACTACAGGTTAAACATGATAACCCTCATACTAAGAATTAACTACACAGGGAATTACATATACAAAAATACCCTACCTTGCTCAGAAACACTAAGTCTCATTGTGCTGTCCTCTTCCTGAAATCCCAGGAAAATAGATGTGCTTAAGGGTTAACAGCTTTACACTATTTCAAACCATGGGTAGGAAGTAAATTCCGCAGTCAAAGGCCACTAATGTGCCTGCAGTTCTCTCCTGCTCCAGCATCTCTGCTGATTGACATTCTAACATTGTAGTGTAGCGATATAGTGTGAGAAAAAAGAGTCAGCCTCTCAAGGAAGAAAGAAAAAGGAAAGACAGGGAAATAGGTGCTGGGGAAGTAACCAGGGGTGGGGCTGAGTGTAGAGCAAAAGAAGGAAATGGGGAGGATGAGGAAGCAATCATGGATGGGTAATGGTGGACTTCCATATTGTATGTTTTTCTTATAAATATCTACCTTTCCCATTTACATTTCTGGGTTTTGTTTTTTTTTAAATAGTGATAGACCTTTGAGGGGACATCCCTCCATCCGTCTATCCCAGGGCCTTACCTGTTTGTTTTTCACTAGTCGACAGCACAAACACTCTTTGCATAAGCTATGTTTATGTAGCACTTTTAAAATTGAGTTTAAATTTACATTTTCAATAGTAGGATTTCAAAGCACTTTATAAGAAAGAACCAAACTTCACCACACTCCTGTGGGTAGGTGTTACAGTCCTTATTTTACAGATGAGTAAACTGAGGCATACAGGGATTACATTATTTTCCCAAGGTCACACAGCAAATCAGTGGCAAGGCTGGGAATATGACTTTGAGGTACGTCTACATTGCAAGAAAACACCCCGCAGTAGCGAGTCTCAGGCCCTGGGTCAACTGACTTGGGCTCATGCTACAGAGCCAAAAAATAGTGTAGATGTTTCAGGCTGGAGCTGGGGCTCTGAGACCTGGTGAGGGAAATTGTACTGCCTACAGCGACCTGCTTCCTTTGTAATGGTGACTCCCTCTCACTCACTGGTTCTCGCTGGCAGTGTTGCATTAAAATCTTCTAACTTTCTAAAGGCATTGCATCAGGAGGTCTGTTTTAGCTGAACTCTTTTAAAAAGATCAGTATCATGTATATGACAGGGAGCTGAAATGTAGACGATAGAATCCAATTGTCCATCTGTCCCTACAGAACATTTTCATTGCTATCAACTTTAGAACAACTAAACTGACTATGAGCTTTCGGACTGGATCAGGAGCCCTTCTCTCCACCACATTTACTGACCGGATTTAATAAAACAATTTTACATTCAGTGACACACACTTCTAAATGAATTAGGTTGAATGTGTTTAAATAAGCCACTTTCAAATGTGCCTCCTGCTATGAGAGAGTGGTTTTTGGGCTGGTTTTTACTTAGAATTTGCCAATGAGCTTCAGCAAAGTTTTGGGGTCAGCACCACTTGTTACACGTTGATAAAAATCAGGGCCCATATTTCCTATTCACTATTATGTATCACCATAATTACTTTTCATTATTGTTTATACAGAGCCATAGCTGTTCATGGCAATTTGCAGCTGCACATGACAGGTTTTTGCCCTAGGAAATTTACAACCTAAAGGCCAGATTGTGGCTTGTCTTGCATGCTGGCACAAAGGAGCAGAGGGTGGTAAGGTGCCCCTTACTCCCTTGCCACCAGTGTGCTGTACCACCATGTCCTGCAAAAGGGGGAGGAGCAGGCTCTGCCGTGCTGCAATGTCCCCCCCCCCCCCCCCCCCCCCCCCCCCCCCCCCCCCCCCCCCNAGAAGAGTGGATGGAGCCTTGACTCTGCCCCTCAGTTGCACCCAAAAGCAAAGCTCCACACATATTTAGGACTGTATGCTGTGACAAGTACAGATTCAGTACAGTTCACTCCCTCCTCAGAGCAGTGGGGAAACTGAAAGGACACTGTGACTCCCTGAGTCACAATTCCCCCTTTGGGCAGCTCCAGAGGCAGAGCAGCAATACTCTGCCCCTTGCTACAGGCTGGATTGCAAACTAACTGTCTAGCCCTGAATTAGATAGAGGATAGACAGTGATAGAGGAAAATAATCAAATGGAGGGGTAACAGAGGACGGGTTACAACAGTGAAAGATCATAACATTTTAATCTTCTGTATGAATCTTCTTAACCTTAGTTGGGATGTTCTTTTCAATTTTAATACATTAAGGCAAAATAGCTTAAAGGATTCAAATGTCCACTTCTCACGGAAATTGGGCAACCAGTGTCCTTAGGTGGCTTTGAAAATCTCAGCTTAAGTGACTATACAGGTGTGTCTCATCTTACGCTGGGGTTAAGTTCCGAGGTCAGCGCCTAAAGCGAAAACCGCGTATAGTAAAAATTACATTGAGTGTAATGGCGGGCAGAATCGCCCTCCCTACAGAAACAGTATTTAAATTGTTATTTTTCTCTTTTTTTGTTTTTTTCTTGTTTTTGCCGACCGCATAAAGCTGAAATCGCACATGTTAAATGCTCCTAAGATGCGACAGACCTGTACTATGCTTTGAGGATGGTGCCAAAAAAGTGAGGTCTGAGGTAGAGGGCAAGGGAAGGTGGGTGGGTGTGTTCAGTGATGGAAGACTGACCAAAAGGAGTAAGCGTTAAGGAGAGTATGGTTGCTCTGTGTGCAGGGTCAAGCAGAATATTCCAGGCATAGGAGCAGCACGGGAGAAGGCATGAACATAAGAACGGCCATACTGGGTCAGACCAAAGGTCCATCTAGCCCAGTATCCCGTCTTCCAACAGTGGCCAATGCCAGGTGCCTCAGAGGGAATGAACAGAACAGGTAATCATCAGCTGATCCATTCCTTGTCGCCCATTCCCAGCTTCTGGCAAACAGAGGCTAGGGACACCATCCCTGCCGATCGTGGTTAATAGCCATTGATGGACCAATCCTCCATGAATTTATCTAGTTCTTTTTTGAACCCTGTTATAGTCTTGGACTTCACAACATCCTCTAGCAATGAGTTCCACAGGTTGACTGTGTGTTGTGTGAAAAAATACTTCCTTTTATTTGTTTTAACCCTGCTGCCTATTAATTTCATTTGGTGACCCCCTAATTCTTGTGTTATGAGAAGGAGTAAATAACACTTCCTTATTTACTTTCTCCACACCAGTCATGATTTTATAGACCTATATCATATTCCCCCTTAGGTGTCTCTTTTCCAAGCTGAAAAGTCCCAGTCTTATTAATCTCTCCTCATATGGCAGCCATTCCATAATTTTGTTGCCCTTTTCTGAACCCTTTCCAATTCCAATATATCTTTTTTGAGATAGGGTGATCACATCTGCACGCAGTATTCAAGATGTGAGCGTACCATGGATTTATATAGAGGCAATATGATATTTTCTGTCTTATTATCTATCCCTTTTTAAATGATGTCCAACATTCTGTTAGCTTTTTTGACTGCCGCTGCACATTGAGTGGATGTTTTCAGAGAACTATCCACAATGACTCCATGATCTCTTTCTTGAGCGGTAACATCTAATTTAGACCCCATCATTTTATATGTATAGCTGGATTATGTTTTCCAATGTGCATTACTTTGCATTTATCAACACTGAATTTCATCTGCCATGAATTTCATGGAGCTACTGGTGGGATGAGGGAAAGAAGGGAGCATCAAATCATGCTCCATTGACAAAGCATAGCAAAGGGGTGTTTCAGGACAAGAGATGACATCAGGGGTAGAGCGGTGAAGGGCCTTTTGGGTGAGGATGAGTCTGAACAAGTTATAGAATTAAATCAGATGCCAATGGAAAGAGAGAAGGGTGGTATAGACATGCCTCAAAAAGGGCAGCTAGCTGGATATCTAGGAGATCAGAGAGACAGCTGCCTGCAGAGGCAAGACTGACTCAAGGGGGTCAAGAATGGAGATTCAAATGTCAGTCATCAGCCCAGAGAGGGTAACTTAATTCCTGGGAGTGCACGAAGATACCCAGGGATGGCATGTGAAGGGACAAGAGAAGGGAAGATGAGAGAAGACTTTTAAAAATTGACACTATTTCCACTCCAATGTTTAAAAGATGAAAGACTGAGGGTCTCATCTAGGTCTGTCTTTTACTTTGTAAACTCTTCATAACAGTAAGGAGTCCGGTGGCACCTTAAAGACTAACAGATTTATTTGGGCATAAGCTTTTGTGGGTAAAAAAACCTCACTTCTTCAGATGCACTTCTTCATAACAGTGACGATCTTTAATTTTTGTGTTTTATGCAGTGCCAAGCACACAGTCAGCATTTAAATAATAGTTATGGGCCATATTGTTCTATCAGTTTCAGGCAAAACTCCTCAGTGATTTCAATGGGAACTTAGTGTTGGTATGACTCTGATATGGTCCAATAATTTTAACCCTAAATTTCTCACAAATTATCTTGTGGTGCATTTCATTTTGCCTATTGTCTCTCTGTAAGTGCCTTTTAGACATCTCAACTTGTTTGCACAAGGCAGATATAGGCCATGGACACTAAGCATAGCCCTCCTGTAACTCTGTCGAAGTCAGTGGAGTAACATCACGGATGAATTTTGCTCTGTGTGACTAAAACATTAATGATTCATCATGCAGCAGCTGACCTCCGAAGTGGAATTAAAAGGAACTTCCTATGTGGAGTCAATAGCCTGATGGAAACAGTTGATTATACCTTGTAATACTGATAACATTTATTTAATCTGCCTGAATTAGGAACAACAAACTATTAATTTATCTGTCTGGTTATTGCAAGAACACAGACAACACCAAGATGAACTGAGATAGAGCAATTTTAGGAGACAATTTTCTTTTAAACATTATATCAATTCCATACAAATTCCTTGTAAAATATTCTATAAGATCTTATAATTTTCAAAATAATCCATGTGGGCAGGTTTTAATAGTAGTAGTTGATTCCTGTAGCCTTATGAATAGGGTCCTACCAAATTCACAGTCCATTTTGGTCAATTTAACAGTCATATGATTTTAAAAATAATTAATTCCATGATTTCAGATATTTAAACCTGAAATTTCACACTGTTGTAACTGTAGGGGTCCTGACCCAAAAGGAGGTAATGGGGGGTGGGTGGGTTTGCAAGGTTATTGTAGGGGTCGTGGGTAGCTGAAGAACGGCAGCTGCTAGCTAGGAGTCCAGCTCTGAAGGCAGCGCCACCACCAACAGCAGCGCAGAACTAAGGATGGCACAATATGGTATTGCTACCCTTACTTCTGCGCTGCTGCTTGCAGAGCTGGGCCCTTGGCCAGCAGCTGCCATTTTCCAGCCACCCAGCTCTGAAGGCAGCATAGAAGTAAGGGTGGCAATACCGTGACCCCCCTACAATAACCTTGCAACACCCCTGACTCTCCCTTTTGGGTTGGGAGCCCCAGTTTGAGAAATGCTCGTCTCCCCCATGGAATTTGTATAGTATAGGGTAAAAGCACCCAAGACCAGATTTCATGTGGGAGAGCAGATTTCACAGTCCGTGATGCATTTTTCACAGTCATGAATTTGGTAGGGGCCTAATTATGAATCATGGGAACTATTTAGCAAGGGTCATGGTGGATTCACCATCACTGGCAATTTTTAAATCAAGACTGGATGTTTTACAATATATTCCAGTTCAAAAGGAATTATTTTGGGCAAGTTTTATGGCCTCTGATATATAGTAGGTCAGATGCGATGATCACAGTGGTCCTTTCTAGCCTTGGAATCTATGAAACCAGAGAAATTAGTTGGCTTATACTCATTTCCAAATGAACCCTGTAAATAAATTATCAATGTTTGACTGAAGAATGTTGTGATATCATCTATGAACATGCACCACACTGACTAAAAAGGAAGAATGAGCTGGTGTTTCTGATTTCTTCCCCTTCCAGACATGACCATCATCCTCACCCTGAGCCTCCTAGTAGTTTGGGACACTTAGTTTCCCCCTCCCTTTGATTCTCAGCTGTCTCCAAGCTACCAGGAAGAGTGTTTGATATTGATATTCACTTAATTAAGTAACAAAACGAATTAAACAAAACTGATATCAGCCACTCTTAAACCACCATAAGAGCGCCCAAATAAGGTGGTTGTGCCGATGTAACTAAATAGCGTGGAACCCAATTTAATTAAACCACGGCAATTTCTGGGTGTAGATCAAGCTTGAGAGTGACTGAGGGAGCACATTACCAGCATCCCAGTTTACATTGTGATAGATGTAGCTTTGCAACAGATACATATAGAAATTCCAATGTTGTAAATGAAAGGTTGGAATTGGCAGAATAGTCCAGAATGCACCAAAAATGTCACAATGGAATCTGTGACTACTATTATTTTTGTGCCCATAATTTTCTCTTGCTCTCACTGTTGATCTAGAATTCTATTGCTCTGGGTAGTTCAGAGGGACACCTGATGATCTGCCCCACCTAAATTATCTCAGCAACAACCTGACAGTCCCAGCTCCTCCTTAGTGAGACCAACAACCTTTGTACTTGGGGGGCTGTGCAGGGAGAAGGTGGTGCAATGATGTCACAGGGAGCTCCGCTTTATTATGCTCTGGTAGAAATCTTAGAAGGCCCCCCCAGATGGCTTCAGAGTGATTTTTTCAGTTCATTATAACCATCTTCCCCCTCGCTCCCCTCAACCTAGCTACAGCCCTACTCTACACATTAAGTACTATTTACTGTGTCTAAAAAGTTTCAGATTGATTGGCAGTTTTTTCTCTAGCTTTCACTAGAGAAGTATAATTACAATTTTTTTCCCCAAATGAGAAGTGTTTGATTATCCCATCCCTCCTGACCTCAAAAATAGGTAAGTGGAATTTCTTCAAAATTTCCTTCCACCTGAAAAAAAGGCTGCTGTGAGTTGAGACCACTTATAAGTTTCAGCTCAGAAGGAAATGTTTTTGGAACATTATAAACATCTGAAAACATGTAGTTACCATGCCAACTGGTTTGCAACCTGATCTATACTGCAGTTTTCACTATCACTATAATTATACTATGAAACATAACCGATTTACTTGGAAACTCAGTCTAGACTTGACAATAACATTTCTAGAATTTGTTGAGTTACCGAAAATAATTCTCCCAGCTAGATGCTTCTCTCCATTCACTGATCCTGGTGCAGCAGAACAAACATAGGTGGCAATTGTGGAAGGGGAACAGTAAAGCTGTGCGGCAACCACAATTTCCTCTCTGTGAAAAATTTTAAGATTTCATCATTTGTTTTTATTCCTAATCAGGATGAAAACAATTTTTTAAAAACTTATTTCCACTAACTGGAATTTTTGTTTTGAATCAAATCAGCATGTTTTGTTTTGATTTTGACTTTTTAAAATAAATACAATTTAAAAAAAAAATTCAAAATGAAGACATTTCAAGACAAAAAATTGGAACATTCCCTTCTAAAAATGTTGAAACAGAATAACATCAAAGCATCATTAAAAGGATTTGTTGCATTTTTGAAACAAAATTGTGTCAAAAAATCAACATGTTCCCACAGAAGTTCTGCTGGAAAATTTTTCATCAGCTCTAGGGAGCAGGATTTCTTGGACATTTGCCTCAAAGCCCTTCTAGAGACAGACATCTCTTTTTATCATCACAATCCAGGAGAGAGTATAGTAAGGGCAGAATCAGTGAGGAACTAGTCTGAGTGGAGTGCTTGCCTCCTAATTCGGTGGATTTTGAACAGGAAATCTGTGTTGGAGTTGATTCTTCTGGAAAAGTCCTGTGGGATTTAATAAGGATCAGTAGGGTTTATGTTTTACAGAGACAACAGGGCCTTTTTGCACAGTGTTAATGTAAGAGTATTCTTTACTGTTATCATGCTAAGAATTATGGCCAACCTTTGCTAACTTGAGCACCTAAAGTGAAATACCTAAATTTATATGTAAGGCCCAGGGGCGGCTCTATGTTTTTTGCTGCCCCAAGCACGGCAGTCAGGCGGCCTTCGGCGGCATGCCTGCAGGCGGTCCACAGTCACAGGGATTCGGCGGTGTTTCTGCGGGTGATCTGCCGGTCCCGCGCCTTCGGCATACCCGCCACTGAATTGCCGCCGAAACTGCGGGACCCGGCGGACCTCCTGCAGGCATGCCGCCAAAGGCTACCTGACTGCCGCCCTCCCAACGACCACCAGGCCGCCCCCCGTGGCTTGCTGCCCCAGGAGCCGCCCCTGGTAAGGCCCCAAAGAGACTGATTGATTTTCAGAGACGCTGAGCACCCACAGCTGCTATTGTCTTCAACTGGAGCCAGGTGTCCTCAGAACCTCTGGAAATCAAGACATTTATGTTGGACCCTACATATGGGTTTAGATGCTTAATTTTAGGCACCCAAATTTGGAATTTTGTGAACACTTGTTTGAAGAATTATGGACGAAATCTTCAGCTGGTGTAAGTCTGTGTAGGTCCGGGGGGGGGGGGGGGGGGGGGGGGGGGGGGGGGGGGGGGGAAAAAAAAAAAAAAAAAAANGGTCAGGAGAGAGAAAGAAAGAAACACAATAGTGTAACACATAGTATAAGCATTAATTAAAAATAAATGTAGCATTTGTTTGTAAAGAATAAACTGAACAGCAGTCAGTATAAAAAGAGGAACAATTCACAGTTTAGATTTTAAGGGAAGTTGGCAAAAAATGTACTGCACATGCTTTCACATGAAAGAAATGCTGCACAATACTAAGTTGTGACACAGTTTAGGAAAACTCGTGTCTTGCTGTTTTATTTATTTAAAAAATAATCAAGAATCTTTACATTCCTAGGAACAAAGCATTTTGCAAACAGAAAAGTCAAAGGTCAGGGCTAAGCAGCAAAGAGATTTGAGAATCTGAGTCATTGCCATCCTTGATGTAAATCCATTGAAGCCAAGAGAGTTACAACCGGGGTACATTTACTCCTATGATTTTAAAGAAAGTCCTGTTTGAAAGGCTAACAAATTGTTTGCACAATGTTCAAGTGTGCCATGGAGTCTTGTCCCTGAGTAGGGGGTTGTTCAGAGCTGCAGTCCCAGTGGCGTAATTCCTCCTTGTATCCTTTACAGTAAGGCACTAGGAGGGAGCAGCTCCCGTACTCATATATAAACTGTGATTGTCACTGGCCCTTGTGCAGAGATGTGTATTTGCATGAACAAAGTTGCACCAATGCAAGGGGCAGCCACAAACTAGTCCATACAATGTAGTCCAACTAACACCACCGAACAGAAGTGGATTTACCTTTATATGAAAATATGGGACGAAATTGGGGGCAAAGAACTAACAGAATGATGAATTTGTAATTAGAAAGCAGAGTCTACTCAGTTTGATTTGGGATAAACAAAACCACTTTGAAATACAAGATATCTATTTGAAAGAGCCCGCAGAGCCTGCACTAGTAGTGGGAGAACCTCACTGACCGCTGAAATCACTGAGAGCTGGGTTAAGTGGTGGGACCTCAAGATGTGGCATCGTTGAGGTTGCAGTAGAAAGGCAGGTAGAGCAGCAGAGTGAAGAAAGGGAAAGGGAGTCTTTTGATTGTCCTTTTGCCCTTTGACGATTAATTTTTAAGCCATTCCCTTGTGACTGGCATCTCCCCACTGTCAGCCACGCTGAATGCAGAAGCTGGGAGAAGCACGATGGCTGAAGGATCCACTCTGGTAGTTGCCCAAGTACAATGCTGTGTCCCCTTGCAGTGGAGAGGCAAGTAGCTTGTGGTATTGATCAGAAAGTTCAGGGAACAAAATAAAGTTGCGGTCTCTCTTTCTTTCCCGTTCACCACTGTTTGCTGGACACAGGGGCTGGATTTGCTGGAGATGCAAGGGGAAGGGTTGGGTGGGAGAGGGATTATTAGTGGTTCACTTCACATCTTCCATGTAAACTCCATTTGCTAGAGTAGAATATTGTCAGCTTCCTGTGAAATCGCCTCCCAGTTCTGTAAGCATATTTCAGCAAATTTCAGGTGCTGCAGAAATTTCAGCTGGTTCTTGAGGTTCAATGGCAGTGAACCTTCATAGCTGGTCCACCTTCATAGCTGACTAAACCCCTCCATTCAGTGATATGGAGAGGAGTGACCATTAGCAGAAACATCTCTCTGGCACAGATTGCTGGTTCGCCTCCACAGGACTGGAGAGACACCTCTCTTTTCCATTCTGGTCAGTTGAAAACCTGTGTGTTCTCCAGATGGACAGCTTTTAAAGAAGAAATTGATAACTGGCAACATAACCCCTGGAAGGAACTGAGCCCCCTGAGACACTGTAAACATTATATATTTTTTAAAAAAAAACATCACTACGGGTGTCTTACTATTATTAGCCTCTGGTCCTTCCTCAAGGGCTGCAAAAGTTGTCTGAGAACTAGGGATAGTGTAGTAGTCACAGTCCTAAATGCTAAAAAGTATCACTACTGTGGCCCTCTGCAGTACAGTGATGTTATGTAGGGGGATTTCTTATCTTCTTTGAAAGGAAAAAAATACAACTCCCCTTGTCTTTGAATTGGTAGGATCTTTGGCTGTCAAGAGGGAAACCATTTCAACGGGAAGGCAGGAGCAGCACCACAGCAGAGGAGGACAACTCTGGAGGTCCTGCCCATTGTTATGGGCTGGAGGAACCAGGAGCAGTTTGAATCCCTCAGGGCTCAGGAGGATTGGGCTCCTCAGCAGATGAACTGGCACCACACCCTTTTCCTGCTACTCCTCCAGCTGCCACCCTGGGTGCTGCTGAGGCAGAGGATCTAACCCCCAAGTGACTGTGAGGAACCTGCAGGATTCCTGGGACAACACCCTCTGCTGGGATTCAAAACCCCTTCAACGGGAACCCTCCTGAGCATACAAGCAGGGAACGATGAGCCCCCAGACAGTTCCTGAAGCCCAGCCTGTGTTTGGCCCCCAAATACCTCATTGGAGACGTCCCCGGTTGTCCCGTTAGGCAGTTCCCCCTGTCAGGGTGAGCGGGCGAGGGAGGGCAAGAAGATGGGCTCAGAGACATTGTTTGCACATTGCTCAGGGAGTCAGATCCACTGTGTTTTCATTTGCAGTTCCTTTTTTAAAAAACAACAAAAAAAAAACAACAACAACCCTTCACTTTCTGTTACATGTATCACTTTTAATAAATATTATATTTCCTTGACTTGTGTGTGGACCCTCCTTCCTGACTTCCAGGACATTTTCATCAGGTGCGGCATAAGGCCCTATGATTCAGAGCACACGACTTTGATTTGTGTAACTCTCTGGTGCTGTAAGACTGCAAAGAATTCTCTGTCCCTCCCATGCCCATTTAACCCCGTCCTCCCAGGTTCATAAATATCCGGATTCTAAAGCATACACCTGAGGGATAGGGAAATGAAATGCGTGCGGAATGCACTGGTAGTTTTAACAGCCACAGAAGTCGCAGCACAGAAACAGGAACTTTTTGGCTTGGTTCATGTACAGAACAAGGAAGCACAATTAAAGTAACAGTAAAGACATTAGACATTGAACAGTGATTGAGGCCATGTCTACACTCAGACCTTACAGCGGCACAGCTGTACTGCTGCAGCTGCACTGATGTAAGGTCTCCCATGTAGCCACTCTATGCTGACAGATGAGAGCTCCCCCCAGCGGCATCATTAAACCACCCCCAGCAGCAGTAGCTATGTCGGCGGGAGAAGCTCTCCCACCGACATAGTGCTGTCCTCACGAGCGCTTCCGACAATGAAACTTATGTCGGTCAGGGGTGTGGTTTTTTCCACGCCCCTGACCGATAAAGTTTTAACCAACCAAAAGTGCTAGTCTTGACATAGCTTTAATGGCCCCCCATTCCCTACCCCCACCAAACTTTGGCCCTGGATGTAGTCACATATCAGCTATTGTAAGTGCTGTTATCACCACTATCAGTGAACGGTGAAATGAAATAATTTCTGAAGCCCCTCCTAAGCCTTTAAAGAGCTGTTTTGAAGCTCATTTAAAACAGAGTGCTCTCTACAATGTAGTCTTAAAAACAGGTGTTAACACAAAAGCAGCACACAATGATGGCAACAGAACTAGGTTGACAACCTTTGTAGCACAAATGCAAACCCTAAGGTGGTGGTGCCCTGTCACAATTGTCTGTAGTTACATAAACAAATGGCTTATTATAGTTACCGAAACATCAGCTACAGAAAAGTATGGTTGCGCATAAGTATGTGCCAATGTTCTCTCTTGTGCTTTTCCAGCAGCTGCATAGGGTGTGATGGTAACCCTTGGCACAGGCAGAAATCACCTTTTGCTTCCCCACTGTTGCAGGATGTGTGCACATATGGCATCCTGGATTTCTCTTGCCCGCTGGGAACCAAGACCAATGTACATATGGGTGGGATCCAACTGCCTGGATAGGCAGTATAAGCCAGTCCTGTCTTGTGCCCACTCAGTATGAAGGTACTCCTCTTTACCCTCACACACATGGTGGAAGGCACAGCAGGCCATGCTTATGTGAATGGTGTTGGTCACATTGGCATTCTGATGGGTGTGGAAACATCGCTAATGAACTTTCCACCCACTAGTGGACTCCACAACCATTCTGCAGCTACTCAGTTTGTAATTGAATTCCCTTTTTCCTGGGACATTGATATTGGGGTACAGTTTCGTGAGCCAAGTGAGGAGTGGGGGCTCTCAAAATAACTGTTGGCACAAACACACCAGAGAGAACCATGTAGTATCTGTGGAATGGAATAGAGTCCCTTCTTCCCCCTGAAATACAATCCTGATCTCATCAGCACCCTGGTATTATGAACCTTTCATATGTTTCCAAAGTATGTGATCATGAACCTGCCTCTGTGGCCCACCAAGCCTTGCAGAATGACTGAATAATAACCTTTTCGGTTCACATACTCACTTGCCCCTTTTAGTGGCCAAAATATTGGAATGCAGGTGCCATCTCTCGTCCCTGCTTAGTTCAGAAACCCCATCCTTTGAAATCCAGCTACAATTTCTGGTACTCAGGTTATGGCAATTACCCTTGGGTAGATGACAGTACTGATTGCCTCACCAACCTGTACAACCATAACAGTGGACTTCCCAACCCTAAACTGGTTTGCAGCGGACTGGTAGCTGTCAGGTGTTGCTAACTTCCACATGGCAATAGCCACTTGCTTCTACACCAGTATGGCTTTCTGAAATCCAGTGCTCTGACACAGGAAGGTTGGGGCAAACTCTTCACAGAGCTCTGTGAAAAAGTCTGTTTTCTCATTTGGAAGTTCTGAAGCCACTGCTCATCATCCCAGGTTTTCAAAACAATGTGATCCCACCACACCGTGCTGGTTCTCCTGGACCAGAAGCAGTGGTCTACCCATGGGCATACTGTGGCAATACCAGCAGTCACCATATCCGTTCCATGGAACTGGAGTAGTTTGTCAGTCAGCTTCTAGGTCACCAGTCTTCGGCATGTCCAAAAGTTCTGGCCCAATTCTGTCCTGTATCTCAAAGATCGAATTCTGCATTGCAAGAAATGTTTATCATGCAAGAAGGAGCAGGAGCAGTACCACATCATTGTTCGCTTGCTCATTGTCTTCTACCCAGTATGGCAGGAGAGAAGAGATGATCAGGAACTGCTGTCAAATGTGTGAAGGTGGCGGACAGTACCAACACACAGCAAGGGGGTTCCTAAATTGTCTCCTGTGACACACACAACGCTGGGATACTGCCCCTGAAATGATAGCGGTAATGTTGTATACCAAAAAGAGGTAGTGTGGATGCGGGTATACATATGTACAAAGCAAATACCGGTGTCCAGTGCAGCATATGTGGACACTTGGCATGGGTATGGGGAAGGTGCGTGAACATGTACATAGTCAATTACCTGAGTATGCTGTGACGGGTTAGATCACAGAAACCCCCTTGGGAGCTGCCAACTGATGTGCAAAGGCTACCTCTGTTCCTGTTTTCCCTGCCAGCTCAGTGGCTTCAGCACCCTGTCTTGCTGAAGCCAGACACACCCGTCTGCTCCAACACAGACCCAGGGTCTGAATTACCTGCCCCAAAGCTGCAGGTTTACCTGAAAACAGCTCACAGAAGTGTGCTTGCCTTTAGCACTCAGATGCCCAACTCCCAATGGGGTCTAAACCCAGATAAATCCGTTTACCCTGTATAAAGCTTATACAGGGTAAACTCATAAATTGTTCACCCTCTATAACACTGATAGAGAGATATGCACAGTTGTTTGCTCCCCCAGGTATTAATACATACTCTGAGTTAATTAATAAGTAGAAAGTGATTTTATTAAATACAGAAAGTAGGATTTAAGTGATTCCAAGTAGTAACAGACAGAACAAAGTAAGTTACCCAGCAAAATAAAATAAAATGCGCAAATCTATGTCTAATCAAACTGAATACAGATAATCTCACCCTCAGAGATGCTTCAGTAAGTTTTTTCTCAGACTGGACACCTTCCAGGCCTGGGCACAATTCTTTCCCCTGGTACAGCTCTTGTTCCAGCTCAGGTGGTAGCTAGGGGATTCTTCATGATGGCTCCTCTCCCCCCTCTGTTCTCTTCCACCCCTTTATATATCTTTTGCATAAGGCGGGAATCCTTTGTCCCTCTGGGTTTCCCCCCCCCCTCACTGGAAAAGCACCAGGTTAAAGATGGATTCCAGTTCAGGTGACATGATCACATGTCACTGTAAGACTTCATTACCCACTTGCTAGCACACACATATACAGGAAGACTCACAGGTAAATACAGCCATCTGCAGACAATGGTCCTAGTTAATGGGAGTCATCAAGATTCCAAACCACCATTAATGGCCCACACTTTGCATAATTACAATAGGCCCTCAGAGTTATATTTTATATTTATAGTTTTAGATACAAGAGTGGTACATTTATACAAATAGGATGATCACTCAGTAGATTATAACCTTTGTAATGATACCTTACAAGAGACCTTTTGCATGAAGCATATTCCAGTTATATTATATTCACTTATTATCATGTTTTTATAAAACCATATAGACTGCACAACGTCACATATGCTTGCTAGTGCAGAAGTAGGGTAAGTGAACCGCTCATCATTGCCTCCTGACATCAGGGCACAGATCAGAGCTTTGTCTTTGACCCATCACAGTAGTCTCCCTTCAGGGGCTGGATCAGCCACAGCCTTTAGAATAGAGGGAGGCACTATCCTTCCTTCAACCAGGGTTCATGAGGGTAGAAATTAAAGAGAAGGAATGGGAAGGATGGGAGAAGGGGGAAGAGAGGAATAGAAGAGGGAGAAGAATGTGGGGGGGAGGGGGGCTAGGAATAAAGGGAAAAGTGGGGAAGCAGAGAGAAAAAGTGATGAGGGAGAAACAGAGGAAAAGGATAGATCTTAATGGAAGTGTGTGTGAGGGAGAGGAAATGACAAATGGAAAGAGAAAAATGAAAACAAAAGTGGACCAAAAAAAAAATAAAAAAAAATAAAAAAAAAGAAGAAGAGGGAAGCAGCAAGACAATACATCCAGCAAATTTAAGGTTGGTCAAATCTTCTATTCATACTAGTGTCAGTATCGTGGGGGGATTGACATGACTTTTGCATCGGTTTGTAATGTACATGCAAAGCAGTTTCCACCCTCGCGCTCTAGGCACAATGCCAGTGCTGCTGTCAAGGTTGTGTAGATCTTCTCTTTGCAGTGCTCACTTTCTGTCTGCTCGTAGCCACAAGCCTCTCTCTCTCTCCTACCACTTCCTCCAAGGAACCGTCTTTTTCTAGGGTGGTTTTATTCTGGTTTAGGCTTTCAGCAAGTGCATGGCAAGCTAGTACGCTAGAGAGTCACACCCCTGGCTTGCCACGCACTAACTCACTAGGTGGACAAGCCCTCAGTTGCAGGACTCTTACTTCCAGCAGTTGCTATACTGGACCACTGCTGTAAGAACCTATTACTGTGGCCAACTAGTGTTACTGCTTCTCCACTCTCTATCTATTATTGTCTGTATGGGTGTGTGGGTGCATGAGCGTGAATGTGTGTGGGAAGGTACGTGTGTGTGTGTGCGTGTGCGAGAGAGAGAGAGAGACAGACAAGGCGTGGAAACTCTCTATTTAACTAATGAATTCATTTTTTTTCCTATTTTTAATACTATGTGCATCTCTGGTCTCTGGGCACATGTATAAATGTAAACAATATGACGTTAGTATATCAAATGACAACTGAAAATTAGATTTCCCTCATAAGAGATAGAAGTACAACTATATCCATCTCAAGCAAAAGCCTGAATAAGCAGGTTGTTTTTCACCAACCCTGGAAGGTTAGCAACTCAGAGACAATGATCTTCCAGTAAGAACACCCACCTCCAATCCCTAGACATGTACATCTGGACTGTTAGTGAAAGCACATCAGAGGGGCTCATGTACACAGGGCAAAGATAACTAGGACTCAAACCATTTAGGGCTTTACAAATTAATAAACAGCTTGAATAAATTTGTAAACAAATATATTCATTAAAAAAGAATTGAGTTTGAAAGTGAATCACCAGAGTCCAGTAACATCCCAAAAATCAGAATGTCTGGACTTGAACAATTAAAGGATCCAGCCAGCTCCCCGCTGCCATAGAATCCTTCATCTCTCACTCTAACCCCACCCCAACATACACCAGCCAGCCTGCCTTAGCTCTGCCTCCTAATACAGCTGGAAAAGGTCAAAACAACAACATTTAGATGATAAAATCCTGTTTCCAATTCAAGGGATCCTCCAATAATTCCATGCCCTCTTTCCCCTGATTCCATCCCATGTCCCCTCTCTATCATTCTCTCTGCTCCTGGAGTCACTTTCATCTGCTCATTTTTAGTGACCTGCAAAAAGTGTTCAGCAAGATTAGTTCATTTTGGCGGGAAGTTAGTGGTGGTGATGGGAGCAGTGCAGTGACTATAAAAAAACCTGAGCTTTTGATGGGGGCAGGGCTAGCTTTAACCTTATCTAAAGAGCATCATATTTTATATTTTGATGAAGGAAAAATAAATTAAGGAAGGTCTGTGTAAATTATTCATAGGTTCTGATTAACCACAATCTTCAATTCACTCAAGCAAAATTTGTGAACGCTGTTGACAGTGGTGAAAGTCTTCCAGTGGAGGTGAGGGACAGGCGGTAAAAATAAGGCCCCAGTCCTGCAATGAGCTCAGGGCAGGTGGACCTTAAGGGCCTACAGAGAGCTGACTGCATGATCAGGGCCTATGTTTTCCATTTTCTTTTGTGCACCTGGTTCTGAACTGTACCTGCAGGGTGGTGAGTATCCTGGACTCCCATTGACTTAAGATCAATGGGAGTTCAGGGCTCTCAGCATCTCACAGGTTTGGGCATCAGACAGACAAATAGCAATACATTTTAGTGTGATATTAATTCAGCAGCAATGTATCTGGTATCTGCACAAAATAGACTAGATTGTGTTAAAAACTTTAGTGCCAACTAAAAAAAGTGCATGGTTATTTTAGCATAAAAAGGAGTATTCTAAGATTTCCCCCATGGAAATGTTTGAGGGTATGTCTACATTGCAGTTACAGACCCACAGCAGGTCTGGGTCAGCTGGCTCATGCTTGTGGGGCTCAGGCTGAGGACGTACAGAAATGCAGTGTAGACATTTGGGCTCAGGCTGAAGCCTGGGCTCTGCAACTCTGTGAGGGAGGAGGGTCTCAGAACTGTGGCTCCAGCTTGAGCCCAAATGTCTACACTGCTATTTTTAGCCCTGCAATCTGAGCACTGTGAGCCCGAAACAGCTGACCCGGGGCAACAGGTTTTTCATCTCAGTGTAGACACACCCTGAGAGTCACAAACTATAGTTCTATGCCACCCTTTCATATATTGTTAATAGCATATCAGCAGGGAGTTGGGGCAATGCAGAGAGGAGTGCTCATTAACAGGGAAAATGGAAATTCATCACATAAAACCCACAGATGACAAGATATTTCTTCTTAGGATTTGTTGTTGTGTAAGCTAAGAAAATCCATTTTAAAAAAACCTGTGTGAGTGAGATACACTCCTCTGGATTTTCCCTGGGACTTTTTGAACAGCATGTGAACATGAGTAGATGCAGTCAGAAAAGTGACTCTACAAGCAGTATCATTGGCTTCCATATTATTCACTGTCGGTGACCTTTATGTCTTATCTGTTCAAGTTACAATCAAAAGATGACTCTTCGAGCTGCTGGCTCTACAAACTAAGCCTGGGATTTGAAAATTATGTCAAGTTCTTTTCTGCCTATTACATCATCACCAGTGCAAGCCAAACTTAGCTGACAAGGCACAAGAAGAATCAAGCACAGCCACCCATATGCTGGCTTTGTAGTGCTAATAGCATATGGGCACCTCCACACTACAATTGACTTTTTATAACACTCATCTAGTTACAGCAAACATGGTCAACCATGTGTTAATTGACTTTGTGTGTGCACACCTAGCAAACTTCCAGTAGATCTTAACTTGTAGCTGGGCCTGTTAACTGCACTTCAGCAACCTAATGCAAACAAAGCTGTGTACCAAGCAGGGAGCACTGGGATCCCATCATCAAAGTTGGCTGTTCATCAGCTGTGCTCCTCACCGCCCTCAAATCCTGCAGGGAAAGCTCCTCTCTGCTTAGTGTAAACAAAGTCCCTACCTCGGTCTTAAGGGTAGGTGAACTAGCCCTCAGGAGCAGACAGGCTATGTCTGCACAGCAGCTGGAAGCAAGCCTCCCAGGCTGGGTAGACAGACTTGTGCTAGTGAGGCTTCAGCTAGTGCAGTAAAAATAGCAGTGTGGACATGGCAGCTTGGGCTCTGAAGCCCACCTGGCCCCCTCGGCTTGAGAGCCCAAGCCACAGTGGCCATGCTGCTATTTTTAATATGGCAGCTCAAGCCCCACTAGCACAAGCATGTCTACCTGGACTGGGAGGCTCATTCCCAGCTGCAGTGTAGACATGCCCTGGTTGGCCAGCCCCAGCTCCTCTCCAATTTACATGGGCCTCCTCTTCTGTACCTGACTTTGGGGTTGGGAGAAAATGGCCTTATCTAAGGCAAAATAACTTTCTCCTGAGGAGTAAAGTTACTTTCCACAAGTCAAAATTGGCCTCTCTCCTCTTGGGAGCACAAAAAGGTCCTGCCCCTAACCCTCCCCCACATTTTCCGTGGGACTGTCCACCTCCATCCCCTGAAGGTGAAAGAAGAGACATGAGACTGAAGGAGAGGGGGAAAAAACAACAGCCACCCCGCTTTGACTTGGGGGTGTGTGTGTAAATCCTGGGGTCCCATCTTTTAGTTAAGATGGGGGAGGGAAAATGGAGAAGACCCACTTCTGAGTGGGAGAATGAAAGTGTGGCAGTGTGTTTAAGCATAGCAGACTGTGGTGATTGTGTGTGTAATTATGGCAGAGTGAGCGGAAGAGGCATCAGGAGTACAGAGGACTAAGTGAATGAGAGTGGAAGGGTAGGTGGGGTAGAGTTTAAAACTGTGAAGGAGAAAGAACAGAACACAGTTGGGGAAGGAATGAGAGAGAGAGAGAGAAGAAAAGATTAATAGCACAGAGGAAGATGGTGTTGAAAGGAAAGAACACAAAACATGGAAAATTGGGTTAAAGGTGAAGGGAACAACAATTACAGGTACAGAAAAGTACAGTGAAGGAAAATCATCACATAAGACAGAAAAAAAGGTAAACTAAGGCATAGTAGAAGGAAAGTGGGATGGAGGTGGGAAAAGGGAAAAGAAAAAACAAGGGTGGTAGAAAATGTTTTTTGTTTGTTTGTTTTTTAAATTAAGTTATAGAATGTGCCAAGGCCTAAGATTCTGGTAGTGAAAGAAACACATTTAACTTTAAGAGACCCACAGGAAGTAAAATGGTTTTGTCAGAGCCAATAAATGTGTCAATGTGCAGACCAGAGATTTGCCCCTAAAAGACAAGTTCTTCTTATTCTCTACCACCTTGTCATGTAAAACCAAGGGAAGGGGCACTTACTCCTTCACAATAATCTACCACAGATGAAGTACTTTTGTAACAGAATTATATGCTATATATAAACACAGCAGGGACTGTACTTCCGTGTTTGTTCTGTACTCATTAGAGTGAGTGGTTAACCTTGTTTATGAAAGTATATCATGTTTTTAGAAAAATTAGGTACATAAAACCCATCTATTGTTATTTGTTATATGCAGAGTCCCAAAAGTGTGCAAACATAAAAAGAAAGCCCCTATTCCAAAGAATTAATAATTTAACTCAGATAGAGCACTTATGATACCAGTTTAGATGCAAGATACTGAAATTCTCTTCCATCAGGAGTTTAGATCCTATCTACCTTGTGGATTTTTCCCACTTCTGTAATAATTTAGTAACAAATCTGACCGCATGTGGTTTGTGGTCACAGTTATAATTCTGTTTGTCCTCCTAATGTAACACTCCCCCACTGATGGACCATATTGTTTTATTAGATGTTACTAGAGCTCGTGTACTGGTCATTTAAATGACCCTGCAGAGAGACAGTTTAATTTGTTCTCTTGGCATAAGTGGTCATTCCTTTACAACATAGAGAGGGGTGGGTATTTAAAACTAGGTTTTGCAGCAATGCTTAGCTAGTGGGAGTGCCCCTTTGAAATCTAAGCTTCATGACATTCAGGAATACTTTGTGCTATCAGGGAACAAGCCCTCCCCACACTTTCTAATGTGCTGGCTGCACCATTCTTGTGCTAGTGTGAAGGGTCAGACAGCACCACAAAGAAGCAGCAGGGACTGTAATTGTGACCCCACCACCTTCCTGCATGGAAGATTAAACAGCTTGCTGGCTCCTCCTGCTTTTTGCACACTAATGCAAGGGCCAGTCACAATCTGGCCTTCAAGAATGACATTCTGGCATTTGTGCCTTCCAGTATTAGGAATTGACAAGGCTGGTTAACACCTGTCCTTTTGAAGCCATGCTGAACTGTGCTGTATGCCCAGATACTCTGGTGTTGGGTACCATACAAAGTACCTGTAATAAAATCCTAAGCGTGGTTAACACATTATCACAACATTCAACTTTGTAGGAAGGGCTGTAGCTTGTCAGGCTGCCAATTGGTTTTAACAGAGTTTTTCCTGAGGTGTAGGTGGGACTCCTTAATTATGCTTGTGTAACCAGCTCAGCCTGTCCTCCTTCCACCCAGGTCTCTGTGTGGTTTCTGAGCATAAGTGAATCCTCTGTTCAAGACTTTATACCATACATACACTGTGAATGTCTCAGAATTCAGCAGTTTACAGTTAATTAAAAACCAGTGAGAACACAGAGTGTAAAAATTATGGTTGAAAATAATTATAAACTGCTGTAAAAATATTTTAATTTTTATGGATGCACGAATTACTTTCACATAAAGATCAAACAAACTGGGTCACAGCACACATCCTGTATTCAGTGTAGGAGGGATGCACACAAATCAAAAGAGAAAAGAAGAGAAATCCACTTATGCATAGAACTATAAAGAGACTATTTTTTAGCAGACTACATTATCCATTCAGTTATACTGTTAACAGCAGAGCATCTGCACTAACTGGCATGTCGTCTCTTGCAGGTAAGAAAGAGTGCTTTTTTGGATAGCTCAAGCAGCAGCAGTAGTACGGTAATGATCACCAAGAGCCTCCTAGTGGAGGGAGGGAGTCAAGGACAGAAAAATTGGCAGCCCACGCCAGCAATGCTTGAGTACTGCTAAAAGTAAGTATTGGCTCAGTTGTGAGTCAGTGCCAGGCTTCATGACAACCCCTCTTGAGCACTTAAAAATGAATTTGAAGGGCTTCTGTCGGCACTAGCATATGTAGGTCAACAAATTGAGAGAGAGAGAAAGAAAAACCAGGGACTTGGCAATGCAAAATAATTTCCAATAGTCCTGGCTTCTTACAAAGAACACAACTCCTTCCTTGCTCCCTGTATTATGCCCGCCCTCCCCCCAGTTTTGCTTATATCCTATATCTTAGAGAGTTTAGGCCAATTGACAATGCTCAATCAGACGGCCCTGCCTTCTGAAATCCACTGTGTCCCCCATGAACTAAAACAAAGGGCCGTTTTAGGGCAAGCTGGGGCCTGGGAGGGAACATAATTGCCCAGCTTATGTGTAAACATGCTTTAGCTCCATTCCTGCAGGCTGACCAAACCAGGCTTGGACTGAGTTAGCCAACATATAGCTGTAATGAATGAGTTTAAAAGCAGATTAGGGAACTCAGTTTCTAGGCCTTTGTGGACTAGGGCCGAGATGCTGAATTCCCAGAGCTCCCAAGGCTCTCTTTTCTTATTCCATATTGGGGTGTTTCTAAGGGAGAGAGAACCTAATGTATAGAACAGTTTTGACTGGCTGCCACCCTGAGCACTCTCCAGAGGGAGCCCAAAGTTCTTTTTCTTTAGCCAGTGTGGTCCTGTTCTGCAAGGTGTTGAGGGCACAAGCAGCTTGCAGGATCTGCCATGGCTCGTATTTTCATTTAAAAAACCCTAGAATGGTGGGAAGGTAAACTGAAAGATTTGCCTCCTCACCAGCTGCACCAGCCACATTCCCTGATCTGAGTGTCACTGCTACCTAAAATGGGCTTCTGTGTATGGATATTTTGGGAAAACAGATGGCAGAGAAATCAGATTTTTCTCTAGGCCCGTGCAGTTTTCTGTGCATGTGTCCTCTACTCACTTGAATGATTACAAAACCCCAAAAGTCAGATTCTTGCCCCTGCTCCATACCCTTTGCACCTCACTGGAGGCATAAAAGGGATGGGATCCAGCCCTATCTCCCCTGCTGAGGATTCCCTGGGCACACAGGAGGTTTCAAGAGGGAAAAGCTAGTTCCCATGCCATCCTCCTTCACAGACCTTGGTACAGGGGGATGGGACAGGGAAGAGACATGGTTGGAGAATGCTGCACTCCAGCTATGCCCAAGGGGTAGACAGACAGTCTCATGAAGGCTGTTGCCAGCTGGCAGATTACAGAAGGTTACTCTAACCTAAAGTTCTATTCTCAATATGTTCATAAAGGATTTGGATAATAGCATGGAGAGTATACTTATAAAGTTTGCAGATAGACAATACCAAACTGGGAGGGGTTGGAAGTGCTTTGGGGTGGGATTAGAATTCAAAATGATCTTGACACACTGGAGAAATGGTCTGAAATAAATAGGATGAAATTAAATAAGGACACATGCAAAGTACTCCACTAAGGAAGGAACAATCAATTGCACACATACAAAAATGGGAAATGACTGAAGTACTGCAGAAAAGAATCTGGGGGTTATAGTGGATCAGAAACTAAACGAGAGTCAACAATGTAATATTGTTGCCAACAAACATGCAATCATCATTCTGCGATGAGGTGTCCACCCCACACAAGGCCTGAATAAGTAGACAGGGCCAGTTAACCCTGGTGACACACTGAACCTGGAGGAGAGTACGGGCTGATAAGCTCTAACTACCGATGCAGGTCAGCTGGGCAGGGTCATAGCATGCAAGAAGTCACTCTCCTTTCTGGATAGGGAGGAGGAGTCGTCGTCGTCGTGGGGGGGAATAAATCCTGGGATCCTGCCTGGGAACACACATTCTGGCAAGAACCTGACAGAGGGTTAAGTAGCCACAGGGAACAGACGAGGTTCCAGTGGTAACCCAGGAGCAAGTCAAAAGACAGAGAAAGGAAGGAAAGAGCCCAAGGAAACAGCCGCAGGGTCTGGGATTGCTTAGGCCAAGGGTACTAGTCATAGGGTCCCTGGACTAGAGCCTGGAGTAGTGAATGGGCCCAGGTTCCCCTACCAGCCACTGGGGAAGTAGTACAGTCTGGACAGTGGATTGGAAGACTGACTGAGACGGTTCATCGAGTGGGACTCTGATACCCTGGAAGGGGAAAAACCATAGTGATTTGGCAGGAAGGCCAAGCCACAAAGAGGGAGCATGGTGAATTATGGGGAGAATGACAGAGTGACGTTTGGCAGGGAGCCCCATACAGGAAGAAGGCTGCTACGCTATGCCATGCTCTCATGGTCAGTGAAACCCCTGCTACAGATGCATTAGCAGGAGTGTTGTGAGCAAAACAAGAACTCTTCCACTTTACTCAGGACTGATAAGGCCTCAACTGGAGCAGCGCCGGCTCCAGGGTTTTTGCTGCCCCAGGCAGCAAAAAAAAAAAAAAAAAAAAAAAAAAAAAAANGAACTGTGTTCAGTTCTGGGCACTGCACTTTGGGAAAGCTCTTGACAAATTGGAGAAAGTCCAGAGGAGAGCAATAAAAGTGATTAAAGGTCTAGAAATCATAACCCATGAGGAAAGTATGAAAAAAATGGATGTGTTTAGTTTGGAAAAGAAGACTGCGGAGGGACATAAGTCTTCAAGTACGTAAAAGGTTGTTGTAAAGAGGAGGGTGAAAAATTGTTCTCCTTATCCACGGAGGACAGGACAAATAGGGGATTTAGGTTAGACATTAGTGGAAAACTAACTGTCAGGGTAGTTAAGCACTGGAACAAGTCACCTTAGGAGGTTGTGGAATCTCTGTCACTGGATGCTTTTAAGAACAGGTTAGACAAGCACCTCTCAGTACTTAATCCTGCCTCAGGTCACTAGATGACCTGTCGAGGTCCCTTCCACCCCTACATGTCAATGATTGGAACTTAGAACAAAGAATTAGAAATTACCTGATGCCCCTTCCTGCAACTCGGTGCTGTGCTGAACAGAGCTCTATTGCAGGAGCAAATCTGAGTAGATTGTGTAGATCCATTACAAAAAAAAATTTAAATATGTATTTCATACCATAATTAAGCATTGCACATCTTTTAGTTCACATGGAACAGTTTAGGCTTCTCATGAGGACTTAAAACCAAAAAAACCAAAACACAAACCAAAAAAAACCCAACCAAAAAAATAAATAAATCAGAATTCCCCAACTGAGCCCCTCACATTTGCATGCCCAAAAATCACACCCCCAAGTTTTGGGGAAATCACATTTTCACGGTCAAACTCAGATTTGCATATAGACTGGTAGTTTGTGTGCACAAAAGTGAGACTTTTGTGGGCATAACAATATTTTAATCCCAAAGAGTTAATCATACAGTTTGGACTCCTATGTAGAGGCCACTTTGAAAAACAAATCTCACTAAAGAAGAACTTTCAGTACATCCTAAAATGTTCATTGAAATGGGTAGATTAAAAAAATAAATCAGACCAATGTGTGTTTCAAGGAGTAAAACAGAAATCACTGTTTAAACTGCAAGAATGGGGTTGCAGCCATTACTCTGCTCTCTCCTTATGACTTCATTGTTCATTTTGTCTTTGAGAACCAGGCATTGTTACCGGATTCCACTCGTGGCTCTGAGGAAATGAAATGAAATTCTTCTTGAGACAAGAGAGGAGGTTGAACTGCAGTCTGTTGGATTTTGTTCCGACATTTTTACTTCCATTAAAAGAATGAATGGAGGGGTGGGGTGGGGGTGGGGGTGGGAGGGAGAAATGAGGGAGAAACCCTGGACAAGGAGGCAAATTGCTGTACAAGAATAAAAGGACAACAAATTTGAAGATCCCCCTGCTGCCCATTCAAAGTACTGCCCATTCAAAATTGAAGTAGCTAAAATAAACATGTTGATGCATTTATAATTTGTTTACATAATAGTCACTGTAAACAAAATAAACCTGTTTTCTGAAAACATGCTAATCCTTTAAAACAATAATCAAATTTTGATTACAGCAGAGAAATACAGAAGAGAGCACTACCCATGCTGGCTCATTATGCTTATAAAAGTCTATCCATCTGGTTATAAAAAAAAACCAAAACCCAACCATACAGTTTTCTTTCTGACTATTCCAATTAGAGGCAGTTTACAAAAAATATCTGTTATCTGCTTCATCAGCTGGACGTTGGGGGTGTCACAAATAGAGCTGGGAAATTTTTTGGGGACAAATGGCTTAGTCACCGAAAAAAAGCAGGTTCAGTCAGCCTGAAACTATTTGAGTTTGACACAAATTTGCCAAATAGTTATTTGATTACTGAGAGGAACAGGCCTCTCCTGGCATACATATACACTTTTAGTTATCTGATATGCCTTTGTTGCCCTCCATGAGAAGTGTTTGCCTTGTCTGGCAGCCATTCATTATTATTTGTATTAGATCCATTTTATAAATGGAATAACCATGACCCTAAGACCACTGAAGAATAACAACTTTTCTACTCTCTGGCCAGAAATATTTTACTTCTCACAGCATATATAAACGATAGGCATTGGAAAAATACAACTACGTGATTCTTCACAATGCTTTAAAGTTTAAACCTTGTAACAATGCAGGCCAGGAACCAATATACTGGTGTGCTCCTACACACTCTGGTGCAGTATAGGCTCCCTAGTCCTACTCTTTCCACAACAAGAGCGCTTTCCCCCATATACACTTTATGCCGTGTAGCTGGTTGCATCTCCTTGTCTTAACAACTGTTAGGGCCTAACAGAAACTCAAACATCACTATAAAACACAAAAAGTCACTTCAGTTATCTGAAGAACATATTGCACTCAGGGCCGGCTCCAGGCACCAGTATTCCAAGCAGTGCGCCGAATTGCCGCCATGGATGGCGGGGGCAGTCCGTGTGCCGTTAGGGCGGCACGCGCATTTCCGCCGTGGTGGCAATTCAGCGGCAGCTTTTATGTTCAGCTGCCTGCGGTGGCAATTCGGCAGCTTCTGTCTTCCGGCTGAAGACAGAAGCTGCCGCCGAATTGCTGCCGCCATGGAAATGCTCGTGCCGCCTTAACGGCACACGGACTGCCCCCGCCGTCCGTGGCGGCAATTCAGCGCGCTGCTTGGGGCGGCAAAAACAGTAGAGCTGGTCCTGATTGCACTGCAATGTAACTTTGGGACTTGTATAGTTGAGTCAACAGAATGTGCATCACTGAATTCTGGTATGAGACCTTATAATGTTTTGTTTAAATAAAAGTACCTTTTAAATTAAGAAAAGCTTGTCTCTTTGTTCCATTACCATCAATGCCTATTTGGCTTAATGACTCCAAGAAGGACACACAGCAGTGTTAGCCACTTATAACATACAGGACTCAAACTGGACTGGTGCATGGTGGCAGGGCATACCGGCATCTCTCCTAAGCAGTGTTCCAGAATCTCAGCTTCCATTAAACAAAGAAAGCCCTAGCTCACAGTTGCAAAGAAAAGCTTTGAAATGTAAACTGAAGCCTTGTCTATATAGTGGGGTAATGCACTCTACCATGGTATCTGAAACAGTACCATGTTACAGGGCACTAGGGAACCTTCAGTGCACATTAACGGGGTCTACACAGACCAATTAATGTGCAACATACTAGTGTGCTTTATAAGTCACACCTCTGTAGAGCACATTACCTTACTGTGTAGACAAGCAGAATGATATGTCTGAAACTGCAGAAAGCCTATAACAGTACCTCAGAGGGGTAAGCAGCCCATTCATCTCAATGGGGTGCTAACTCAGATGCCAATAATGATATTTAAATGTCAAAATAGTTAAGTATTTCACTATTTATCAAAGCCGAGAAGAAAGGAGAAAGAGCTTCACAATCTGCTCCAAGTGATATCTCATTTTTGTGCCATGAGTGGATGGATTTGGGCTTAGCTCCCACTGGATTGAGGGAATCTCCCAAGGAACCCTGCAGGGCATTTAAGTCATATTGAGGGGAATCTGAGGCCAGCAGAGTCAATGGGTGTATTCATATCTCACTGAGGTATGTCTACTCTGCACAGTTAATGTAGGCTCGTCTCTGGATTTTAGCTCAATCCCACTTTACCTTCCACACAGAAAAACCTGTGACCTGGGTCTTGAGGTGCTTTAAACCAGGGCTAGCTTAAGGTTAGAATCCAGGTTCTGCTTTAATGTGGAACTGGAGCCCACCCACTTTGCATTGAGGTCACTAGGCAAAAATATCACTTAGATGCTGATTGTTCTCTAATGCTCTTCCCACAATTCCCACCCCCGACACACACAAAGGGCAGACAAGTTCACCTATAATTATCTAGAACATCTCAGACAAAGAACCATGGGATATGTGCCCTCTGCTCCCCTCCCTCCGCCCCCCAACACACAGGAGAGTGCAGAAACAGTGAGGACTCAGTAATAAGGGTATGGGTTTGCAGTGTGGATGTTCACACCCAGGATAAATCACTTGGGCTAATAGTGCAGTGCAGACAGCCTGGGAGCACACTAACTCAAGATGCCTGGCAGAGCACATGAGTGATCATATTTTGAACAGCTACATCATCTACTCATTTTGATGACTCAAGTGCATGCATGGACCTTGGAGAAATACCATAAAATTTCCTCTGTCTCCCCTCCCCTCAATTCAAACTCTGGTAACACCACTCTTATTTTAGCTTTACATTTAAAGCAACAAACACATTCAAACTGCAATGAGGTCTATTTACATAGCAGCATGACATAAGTGCTAAATGTGAAAAGAAATGACAGGGGCATGGTTTAAACTAAATAGTTCTGAGCACTGTAGCTGGGTGGCTCAGAAGTATAGAAAAATCCACATCCCTGAGCAACGTGGACAAGACAACCAAACCCCAGCCGTAGATCGCACTAGATCGATGGAAGAATTCTTCCGTTGATCTAGCTACCACCTGCATCGACAGGAGAGCCCCCCTGTCAGCATGGGTAGTGACTGCACTGAAGCACTGCTGCAGCTGTGCCACGGCAGCATTTCAAGCGTAGACAAGCCCAGGAAACAGTTTCTTAGCAGTGACGATCTTTTCAGGACAAATGTAGATAACAGGAAGATTAGTAACCAGGTCACTGAACATTTTATTATTTGACAGATAGGCTGCAATCGTGCTCTGTATGCACAATCTGTGGCTATTGATTAATGGTCTCGTCTTATCCAGATTGGATCTCTCAATCTCTTGCTCCCTGGAGCCTCAGTCAGTATCATATTTAGGTGTCAAGTCATTCTGAATGCAGCAGCACATATTCTAGAGACATGAAGGTCACAACATACTACACCAATTTTTCAAACCTTTCACTAGCTCCACGTTAGCTTTTGTATTGATTTAAATTTTTGTAAAACCATGAAGGCCCTTAAAAGAGCAGCTCCCATATACTTTACCAGTGCTGTAGCCATTCCCTGCATTGCCCATCAGCTTGGAATTTAGTTTCATCCTCCTCTATATCTTTAGTTTGTCCCTCCAGTTATTGTCTGGGATGTCCAGTAAATTTCACATTTCAAAGTAGAAAGGGGATATACATTCACTCTGTGCATAATTTCTGATGTTATATATTGTAATGCACAGATTTTCTTGCAAGGGGTGCTAAGTTAATTATCATCATAGTTTTCAAACAGTTGTTTGACAGACTCACCTCTCTACACAGGGCTTCTTTGGCTGAGCCATATATGGTTGCAAGTTGGCTGAAGCCCCTGTTTCAGCTCCAGCCTCCCTGTTCCAAACCTAGACTCCAGCCTTCCTGAATTGAAGGCCACCTCCAGCCCATCTTCTCAGAGATGCTTGCACTCCTGCCCACTCCCAGACACAACATTCTAGAGCCAGCCCTCAAATTCAAACTTCCTACTGAGTATTTCCTGGGGTTTCCCTCGTTATACTTCATGTCCTCTTTGGGATGTTAGCCTCACAGTAGAGTGCTCCTAGGAAACCTATCACAGAGAAATCTCTCTTATGTCCATCTTTTGGAGTGTTTCTAATCCTTGTCTAGTCTGCAATCCAGCCTCACAAACTAATCTCTCCTCTTCTAAAAGGGAAGTTGCCATACTCATTGCTTGAGAGTTCCTTTCACAGTTTTCCACCTAGCTGTTGACTTAATCATGCATCTTTGGGCTGGGAACAAGAAATAATCTGTATGGCACAAAATTAACTAAGGCCTGGTCTACACGAGGGGGGGGAAAAGGGGAGAGAGAGAATCGATCTAAGTTACGCAACTTCAGCTACATGAATAACGTAACTGAAGTCGACATACTTAGATAGACTTACCGTGGTCTCTTCACTGTGGTGAGTCGACTGCTGCCACTCCCCCGTCGACTCTGCCTGCGCCTTTTGCCGAGCTGGAGTACAGGAGTTGACGGGAGAGCACTCGGGGGTCGATTTATCACATCTAGACTAGATGCGATAAATCGATCCCCCCGGATCGATCGCTGCCCACCGATCCGGCCAGTAGTGAAGACATACCCTGAGAAGTCATAGTTATATTCCTGAACAGCACAATAGTGCACAATTTTACATGCCAAGTCAGATGTTGCAGGATAACCACTCTGCAAGCATTAATTCCCGTGCCAATGGAGGGATGCAACTATATATTGCTAGCATAGCTTACCATTTAGATCATGGCACTAGGAGTCAGCAAAGCAGCTGTGACAGATTTGGCAATTTCCTGCAATATCCTGGACAAACCTTATCAAATTAAGGGGACATATTTTAGGAGTTCATTGTATTAAAAATGAAAATTACAGGTCTGTTGCATCTTAGGCACATTTACGCGGTCGGCAAAAACCAGAAAAAAAAAAAAAAAAAAAACCAAAAAGAGAAAAATAACAATTTAAATACTGTTTCTGTAGTGCGGGCGATTCTGCCCGCCCTTACACTCAATGTAATTTTGACTATACGCGGTTTTCGCTTTAGGCGCTGACCGCGGAACGTAACCCCAGCGTAAGATGAGACAGACCTTCCCTATCTGTACAGGTCTGTCTCATCTTACGCTGGGGTTACATTCCGCGGTCAGCGCCTAAAGCGAAAACCGCGTATAGTCAAAATTACATTGAGTGTAAGGGCGGGCAGAATCGCCCGCACTACAGAAACAGTATTTAAATTGTTATTTTTCTCTTTTTGGTTTTTTTTTCTGGTTTTTGCCAACCGCGTAAAGCTGAAATCGCACACGTTAAATGCACCTAAGATGCGACAGACCTGTATGTGTTATTGTGGGATTGTATGTAACCTCTCCAGGGGCAGGAGGTGGCCAATGTAAACACTGGGGAGTGTCATGAGCTATTTTAAACAATGTGCTAGACAAAATTAAGAAGGGTTGCTAGGAAATACCTGGGGGGAAGTGAATGCAAGTTACCACCTTTCCTTGTGCAGAGACACAAACTTCTGAGGCATCATTCTGAAGCGTGGCTCATTATCTGGCTGATTACCTATTCATGGTCTCTGCAGATCAACGACAAAAACTGTCTAAAGGAGTGACTCACAGCTTCATAGACGTGCTTGTTCTGAGCTAACAGCTGCTATGGACTTGTGACTACAGAAAAACCCCATGGCGGAGATTGAAGGACTGTTCACTGACCAGAGCCCTGGTTGGAGTTGGGGTGATCTCCAGTAAGCTTATTAGCATGCTTGTAAGTTTTTGGTGGTTTAGTATGTTTTCTCTGTAATGCTTTCACCTTAAGAATAAATGTGCCTGCTTAGAAAGAGCTGTGTGGTAACTTCTACCTATGGGCAGTTACATTGTTTATAGACTCTGAGGAAAAGTCAAAGCAGACCTGCTTAAGCAGTCTGACTTGTGGGGGAAGCTTACTGTAGGCATGGAACTGTGCAGCCTGGAAAAACTCTGGTCAGGAGGGAGAGGGACTTGTGTCTCCACCCTAGACAGGTGACCACTGGGGCACCCGAAGCCTGAGAGCAGACCCTGTGGTAGACTATAGACCAGGAATACAGGTGCAGTTTACCTGAAATCTCTGCCTCTGACACATTCTGTGACTTGTGCACGTTACTTACCCTCTCTGTGCCTCGGTTTCCCTATCTGTAACATGGAGCTAGTAAGACCTGCCTCACAAAGGTGGTGTGAGGTTTCATTAATTTGTTCACAAAGTCCATGAAATCCTCCAGTGGAAGGAGTGAGAAGTGTTAGTGATGATTAGTATTACTTCATGATGGATGGGAAGCTATTCCTGTTAACATAATCTTTTAAAAATAGAGTTACTATCTATCATTCAAGGGTTTTTTTTGCAAATGAATTACCACAGTTAATGCCATGTGTGTGTAGAGGTGTTTGGAATCATGAAACTTCATTACTAATCAGCCTGTGACTTTAGCTAAGCTAACACTTCCCTTGCTATTTTTAGAGAATGACTCAGACACAGTGTTACAGTATCTGAGAAATCGCTGTAAACCGATACCAAAGCCTCATGTAAAGCTGTACTAAAGCCCCACAGAAGCCTGGTGCAAGTAGGTAAAGCTTATCAAGACAGTAAAAGAAAGATCAGAGACTTTATTTGTCTGCTTTCTATATTGTCTCTACAGAGAGATGTAAATGTGGAAAAATACAAGCTATTTTTGCCACATGACAGTACCAGTAATTGGGGGAAGAAGAATTAGGTTCTGTGGAGCCTTTTCAGAATCAATTATTGAGCTGGCCAAAAAAAAATTAAAAAAAGTAATTTGTGAATTTTCCATAAAATGTGTCCCTTTTTAAATCAAAATTTAGATTAAAAAACCCCGACTCTATAGCCCATTGAAAAACAAGATGTTTTATTGCTGTTAAACACCATCCCTTTTTTAGTCAATCTAAAATTTCCTTGAATAATTTAATATTGTTAATTTTTTAATCCACTTTAATCGGTTCATATTCCATACCCTTTTCTGCATTGCTCCTGCTGAGCACATCCCCAAAAGTGACTGCAGCACTTTGCCTTGCCTAGAACAAGAAGCCCATGTCATGCCTCTACATAGGTTACCTATGAAAAGTGAATCACTCTGCTGATGTACATTTGTCTCAGCTGAACAGCCTCAAGGAAGAGCTGGTGTTGAGTTGAGGGAGTGGCAGGGGGAGGCAAATAGCATCATTTTATCTTCTTCCTCCCTGGCGTAGATTAGTTTGCTCTCAGGTGCCTCTGCTGCCATGCATTCCTATAGATGTTGATACCCATGTGTAATACAATCTAATCTTTGAACAACTGCCATAGAAGAACCCAGTCTTGTGAGATGTTGGGTTTCTCCTACAAGGTGCTGAGCACCCAGAACTCCCACCAGTCACAATAAGAGTTGAAGGTGCTCCAGGCCTTTCAAGAATCATGTCCCAAGTTCCGATGATTACTTTAAAAAAAAACAAAAACCCACAAAAAACACCATCCTATTTAATTGTTCTTTTAATAGTATGTAATGACAAAAATCTATCTGGTCCTTTGTGTGGTGGCAGGGGCATGCTGGTATCGAGGAGGAATCTTGTGTGGCAGAATTGGCATTTGCATTATTCTGCCCTATGGGCTGCCCACCTAAACCCCTTATTGCCTGGCTCCCATACCCTAAGGCAAGTGTCTTACCAGCCTGTGAGTAGGCATCCTAGCAGATGGCCCTGAGTGTAGACATCCGAGATACAAACAACTCTTGATGAACATACGTAGTAAGGCCAGAACTCCCACCCTCCAGCCTCTGAAGAGCCAACTACTGTATATCTGAACTGCCAGTAGTTTTGGGTATGCACTAGCACGGGGGGGAGAGGGGGGGCGCAGCAAACCTTTAGGCCCAAGCCACATCTGGGTATGGAAATTGTATGGCAGGCCATGAATGCTCACAAAATTGGGGGTTGTGGTGCAGGAGGGCATGAGGGCTCCAGCTGGGGGTGTGGGCTCTGGGGTGGGGCTGGGGATGAGGAGTTGGGGCTGCAAGAGGGTGCTCCATGCTGGGACCGAGAGGTTCGGAGGGCAGGAGGGGGATCAGGGCTGGGGCAGAGGGTGGGGCATGGGAGGGAGTCAGGGGTGCAGGCTCTGGGTGGTGCTTACCTCAAGCAGCTCCCAGAAACAGCAGCATGTCCCCACTCTGGCTCCGATGCAAAGGTGCGGCCAGGCCGCTGCGCGCGCTGTCCTATGCGCAGGTACCACCCCTGCAGCTCCCATTGGCTGTGGTTCCTGGCCATTGGGAGCTGCAGGGGCAGCGCTTGGGGTGGGGGAAGCATGTGGAGCCCCCTGGCTGCCCCTACGCATAGGAGCCAGAGAGGGGACATGCTGTTGCTTCTGGGAGCCGTGCGGAGTGGGGCAAGACCCCGACCCTGCTCCCCGGCTGGAGCTCGAGGGCCGGATTAAAATATCTGGAGGGCCAGATGTGGCCCCCAGGCCGTAGTTTGCCCATCTCTGCACTAGCAGCAATCTGTCTGTGAGCCTGAAAAATAAAAGCTTTTATAATTGCAAAGGTAGTTTGGGGTCAGCATGAATCAGGGCATTATATTTGGGAAGCAGATAGGGTGACCAGATGTCCCGATTTTATAGGGACAGTCCCGATTTTGGGGTCTTTTTCTTATATAGGCTCCTATTACCCCCCACCCGTCCTGATTTCTCACACTTGCTGTCTGGTCACCTTAGAAGCGGGATGATAGACCATATTAAAATTCAGACCACCCCACTTTTTAGTTCTCTTTGGGAGGCCCCTGTGGAACTGTCCAAAAACAACCTTCCCAAGGGGGCTGTTTCTGATTTGAAAACATCATGCCCTAGAAGGCAGTTTACCAAATGTCTGGGTGCATAAAGGGCTCTACTGGAGCCATTAGGTACATGAGCTACTAACATGACTGGAAAGTGGAGTTATCACACATCTGGATGCAAGTCTACAGTTCTAAATTTAGAGCAATTTAAGAATTTATACGGAACAAAGGTTAGGGTTACAGATTATCTGTGCTTCCACCGACCAGTGATTTTCAAGAGAAATTAGAAGTAATTTTGAATCATTGAGGAGCTGCTTCTGTATGGTGCTGATCATCCTCTACTCCTTCAGAAGCCAGTGGGATGTGTGGGTGTTCAGCACCTCACAGGACTGAGACCTGACTTTATACTTGGGGCATATAGGAGAGGAAAATTCTTCGCTATGAAGTCTAATGATTGGGGAAAGGTAATTTTAAATTGAATTGCCATTTCTGCTATTAAGGAATTGTTTAACATTTCTAACAGAATTATTTTTGGTTGAATAATGTGTCACTCAGTGTCCCGTAGCTTTTTAGTGATGCAAATATTGCTTGGCAAATCGTATTAAGGATCCGCAGTTCCATGTTGGTATCAAAAGCACTTCCCCAGGACAGCATAGAACTAAGTACATTTATTGTGATTTGATTTATTGCTTCTTGGTAAGTTAACATCTGTTAAATTCATTCAGATTTCCTATAGGTTGGCATGGCTATGTCAACCTATATATTCATAACAACTCTTAAGCCAGTACTGTAGTTAAGCAACTGAAATCCAGCACATTCAAGAGACGCAGGGTATGTGTGTGTTTTACTATAGCTCTCTAATATTCTCACATCGCTGCCTCAGTCTGTGTGGGTTCAACATGTGGGGAAGGAAGGTGTAGGGAGCCTCTTCTGCTGCCTTCTCCAACTTGGGAGCCAGGCATAAAGGAAATCAGAGCTGAATTCAGTGCTGGGCAGGAGCCCTGGCTAACATATCTTGTGGCTCAAGGCATGTCCAGCCCTGCTCCCTCCTGTGCGCAAGCACTGGGTGTAGCACACTGCTGCTTGTTAGATCAGCAATAAGAGGTACTGTGGAGTGTGTTGCCCACCATACAGGCAGAATTGCTCAGAGTGCTGCACAGGCACAAATGCGGAGGACACCTGCAGCTCTGCGCCAACCATAGTATCGCTCTGGCAACAAAGGCCAAAATGTAGCTCTCTGAGTGGGGTTTTTAATCCATGCTGTCAATGGTTATAATAGAGGAATTCAAGCTAGATGGGTGATGCTGTAGTTTTAGGTACAGTATATTTGCCTCATCCCCAAAGGATTAGGTCTCAGTCTGCATAATGTGAGAACTGGGTGTTCGTGCTGATGGTCCTGAAAGCAAAGAAGAAAAAGGTGGTAGTAGCATATCCTAGTGACTCCACTCACGAGGTGGCTGTGAAGATGAGGGGGGGAAAAAACAACCCCTAACCTTTTGCTGCTGAAGCACAACAGGGAACTGAAAGAATCCAGCCAACTGTTCTAAGGCCTCTGAGGCACTGACTGGGGAAAGAGGAGGTAGGGTGGACAGACTCTGTCAATTAACATTAAAAGTGCAATTATAGAAGAGGAAACAAATTAAATCCAAGTTTTATGAAAAAGACAGACACTTAAGCTCTATCAGCTGGGATATTTTTCTCCACAGCAGGAAGCAAGAGGAAAAATACCAGCTTTAGTGCTAATATTCTAAACTTATTTTAAAAATTCACTTTAACATGTACAGGATTAGAAAAAGTTGAAAAGATAGCTTCAAAATAATCTTCAGTGCCAACTGATTAATACAAAAACCATTCTATAGTTTATTTTTTCCATCTGCCTTAAATAGTCTGAAGAAAAATATTAATTCCTAGTATTTTTCATGTATGGCTCTCAAAGCAGCTTTACAAAGGGGGATTAGCATAATCACTTCTGTTTATAGATGGAAGAACTGAAGTACAGGAATTATACCAGCACAAAGCCTGTGAATGTGAGGTCTGAATCAGGTCCAATGATTCTGGTCTACAAATATGAAAATCCCCCCCTCTCCCTCCCTCCCACAAAAAACAAATGAAAAAAAAAATAAAGAAAAGTTTTCTGCAATGAATCTGACTATTTAATTATTTAAAAAAAAAAAAAAAAAAGTTAAGTTGCCTGGTGCTTGAGCTAGAGAAGAGCAAAATAGAGTGTTTTCTAATATCAAGGAAGAGTTGATTGTAGCTAGGAAAAGGTCTGGCTTCACAATGAAAAGCCAAACGAAAGCAAAGTGATGATGACTGCCCTGATGTACAGATACAATTACATTTTTGTCCCACAAACTGTTTACACTTAATATGCCACGTGTGTAGTTAGTCAGCAGACCCTGGAGCCACTGAAATGTATCTTTAAATTGCTCTGTTTTAACATCTGATATGTTTGGACGCAACAAGTCTGATTTACATTTTCTTTTGTTAGTGGAGCGTAGATCTAATAATTTCATGAAGCTATGATATCATCTCCCTTCAAGATTAGCATCAATGCATGAGCGAAACTTGTTGGCTAGAAGGAGACTGCTGTTGTCGTCTGAGAAGTCTACATGCTAGCATAACACAAATACCATAGTTAAGCAATAACTATGGCAATACACTAGGCAAATGATTTTTGGTCTCTGATCTCTGGAATGTCACTCTTCTGGTTAATATACCTTTAAAGGCTACCATCTCTTATGCAAGAGAACATTATCTTGTATCTAATAAATTATCATGCTGCACTTGCTCATACAAGCACTGTACCCAGGATTTTATAAGATCCATTGCACAATATTCCCACCTATCAGGGGGAAAAGGAGCAAGAGGGTAGATATTAATTAATGTAGGTTTTCATTGGTCACAGTCTGAAGGCAGGTGGGTGAGACGGACATGAGAATAAACTTGTATGCCTCTCTCAAAACATGGGGGATTTTCTGTGGGTAACTCCTGTTAATGCTAATAGGAATAACTCTTGCAAACCCTCTGCATTGGCAGCAAAATAGACCCTTTACTCATAGTTCTAAGATTAACCCTTTCACTGCTGCAGACTGTGCAACAGTGGAACGTAGCACTTCAAAACAGACATACCAAATAGCGTGCATTAGGTGCACTGGAGGAACATTCGGTCATAAATCAGGTAGACTACTCAGCAATCAAACAGTTAATTAGCTCAGGGAAAACAGCATTTCACTTACCATTCCTGTCATTTGCCTTCCAAATATCCACAAATGCACATGCTGGGCATTTATTTCATACCTAGCAAGTACATGGGAAAAATAGCTGTTGTGGGGTTGTGTTAAGTGTTGTCTCCTAAGCCAGCAGCACCACTTCCATGGCAAGGGGGAAGAGAAAAAGCACCTCAGCATGAGGAGAGTGATGAGCAAGTTGAAGCAGTTTGCTGGTTAAACCCGTAAGATTACAAATGGCTCTAACCCATGCCTGCATCCTTTCAGGGGCACTATTTCTGATTGCTTGTTTCCCCTTCCCAAACTTCTATATAAAGAAACTGCCACGTGTCAGTTCATGCAGGTGGATCACCAATGGCACATTGGGTGTTTCAGCAGCTGGTGCTATCTAGAACGTCACACAGCTTAACACAAATAGAAGAACTGTTCCCTGGAACGAACAATAATGGTCCATAGCCTGAGAAGGAGCCACGATAGCTCAGTGGTTTGAGCATTGGCCTGCTAAACCCAGGGTTGTGAGTTCAATCCTTGAGAGGGCCACTTAGGGATCTGGGGCAAAAATTGGTCCTGCTAGTGAAGGCAGGGGGCTGGACTCGATGACCCTTCAGGGTCCCTTCCAGCTCTATGAGATAAGTATATCTCCATATATTATTACCCTCTTTGAGAAAATCCACGCCAAAGTTCTTCTGTGAAAATACATTTTAAAAACAGAGAGAGCGCAAAGTGTGAACGTTACTAAGAGTATCTCACGTATACACAACCCCTTTCATCCAGTGACCCCAAATGCTTTAGGAGTTTAACCCCCATATCCCAGCCACATTCTGCCTCTCCAGAGTACTTCCTGGGTCTATTGGATGTAATAATCTTTATAATTTCATGTCTTAAAAAAAACTACTGGGTAGTATTGCTGTGGCTGTTAAGCAGCTGCCATATTTCACTGTAAAGGTGATGTGATTCCTATGTTAAAGCTATACTGCATTTGCATGTTGCATCAGAGAGTCAGAACTTGGCTTGGATTCATCAATAGCGCAGTTAAGTATCTTGAACCTGAGTGAAGCAGGGTCTTTTTTCAAGTGAGCCTGGTATGGCTATTGGTGTTGCATTGAAATCATACACAAGGGGGTTTCTCACAGTTTGGTCAGGATACCAGGTGAAATCCAACATACGCAACTGAGCTTCACTTTGAGATTTGGTGTTTTTCCAACTCCAAATTAAATTCAAACACAATTCCATTCCACATGGAGGAAAACACAAGCTGATTCCTAATCAATTTTAGCTAAACCTAAATGAGCCACTTTTAAACCAGAATAAGAGGGTCCACACAAGGGCTTGCCTGATTTAAAATAATATCTGTAACTGGTGCTACTTTCTCATGCAGTCAAGGCCTATACAAGATCATCTTTTTGGTTTCCTCTCAGATACAGTTAACAGGCACTTTTCTCTTTACCCTCAGACAGTAGGAAATTCCAAAAAGTTTAGAAACTTACCCCATAACATTGCTTTTAGGTACTGCAGTGGTAATAATGAGGGGCTGATACTTCAAGCCCTCTGCTCTCAAAACTTCAATCAACCAAAGTTCTAGGTGATGAGGATGTGCAGACTCACACCCCAAATAAGTAGCTTGTTTTCCATCCTCAATAGGACAAGTGCACCCAGCTGATCTAATTCTAGTCCTAAAACAATGCAAAGACACACAGCTGCTAATTCATTAGCTACCCAACACAAACACTAAAGTGAATGTGAACAGTTAAACTTACAGGCTTCCTGGCGGTCCTCCCTGGATAACATGACTGTGGGAGCGTTGCAAATTAATACACATATTGTTTACATTAAAGGAGTATCAGCATTAATAAGCACATTCACTCCAGTTGGGCACAACCACTAGTACCTAAAAACTTCCTAAATCCTGTCGCAGCATGCACTGGGTCCTGTGTAAAACCTGGAATGGATAATTTAGGGGTGGAGTCTACCTTGCTTTTTCCAAAATCCTGGTCAGGAAGATGTAGGGGATTTTTCCAGATCATCACAATAATCATAGTGGGAAAACATGTCCCAGCACTTTGTGTGAGGAATTGGTTGAGGGTGAAATCTTGGCTCAACTGAAGTAAATGGTAAAACTCCCATTCATTTCAATAGGGCCAGGATTTCACTCCTAGGACCTATTAACATGGAGTATACTAGTACGATTCAGGTGATTGGTAATGGGATATTGAGCCTTTCTGCTCCAGGTCAGCAGTGACTAGTCATTATTACCATCTGATGGCTTTTTGGTGGCTTATGTGAAATGACTTTGGTGGTCTCTGTCCAGCTTTCAATGAACAGGGGTCTCCATCACAAAGCCACCCCACTTGCAATTGGCCTGAATAGGTCCCCCTGTGAACACTCTCAGCAGAGGGACCTGATGTTGAATGGGCATGGAGAATCATCTGCCAGAGCAATCCTTTCAGGTCAGGATATAGGCAGTTTGGCAGGACAAAGTGGGAATGTCCCTGTTTGTGGCTAAATGGAGAACCTTATTTTCTAGGGGTGTAAATCTGGCACCTTTCACAAGCACTAAAAATTCACATGACAAACATAAAACAAAACCACACTGGCCAGGAACATAAATACAGGTAACACTAAGGACCCTTCCTTTCTCTCTGTTAGGGCATTTGATTGACTGAGAGGTAACTCTGATCAGTAGGGAGTCAAAATAACTCTTACCATACTACTAAAGAGGTATGTGGGTATTGCTGAAAGAGGATGACTGATCTGCATGCAGAAATAAAACATAACAAGACTCCTGGGTAAACACCGATTGCGTCAAGGACAAACAAGGTATACAAGAGTCCACATTCAAAAGCCTGTATCTGCTCTAACACAAATGCAGAATTCCTTCCATTTCTTATTATTATGTAATTTGAGTGCAACTGACCAGGCCAGATCCATGCAGGGAGAATGCACTCATTGTGCTTGCTGTGGATGGGGCAGGCAATATTTTGACATTCCACTTAAATCAATGAAACATTAAGAGCCCAGCAGATGTAGTGTGCACGACCAGCAGTGAAAGGATTAAGTACACAGTTGTGAGGCTGTGGTAATTCACTCTACTTTCTATTTCAAAAAATATTTCCCAGTTAGTTTCTTTTGGTGTCAGACATATTTTCTGTGGTGGTTAGAGAACACCAAAAACAAGAACTGAACCCCAACTTTTACTGAAGTGGACCTGGGATTTTACAGTCAGAAAACTTGTGTAGCTCCTAGTAAATGGCCAGCGTACCCCATGCACTCAGGCCTAGCACTAGGATAAAAATATTCCTTGTTGTCTGGCCTGTAACAGCACACTCTGAGCCTCCACACAGTATGTTGTGGTACCACCGGAGCAGGGAGAGTGAGTTCTGACAAGTTATGAATCTGTGGCTGGACGGAACCCGAGGTTAGGGCCCCAAACAAGGAGTATGGCTGTTTTTTAAATTCTCCACAAGAGAGCGGCAATCTAATAGCTTTGCAGAGGAGCCCGGAGTTACTTGTACCAGCTCTGGCATAAGGTAACAAGATTTTTTTTATTTAAGGCAGATTTCATAGAACATCTCACAAACTGGTTTTTAGTGTAGCCATCCAGAGGAATATTAATAGCTATTTTTCCCCCTGCCCATATTTTCAATTTTTGGTCTCCCTCACTATGGCCTCATCTCATGCTTTCTCTACATCTGTCCCGTTCCCTCACGCAATCACCTGTATCATTCTCTGGTTTTTCACAACTCATTCTTTTTTTCTCCATATCTGTCCCTTTTCCTCACCCTGTCTTCTTTCAGCCAATCACTTTGCTTATTATTACCAAATAGGGAAACACAGCTGTGAAAAGAGAAACAGGAGGGGGGTTAACAATGGGTTGACCAAATTAATATCTGTAAAAATGCATTGCCATCAGGCATACCCATGTTTGGAAACCCATCACCCTTAGTTTCCTGTTCTCAGAATCTGCAATGTAAATATAATAAGCTTTAGCCCTGTGTGGTGCACTCTATGCTGAAGCAACTGATCAGTGGAAGATGGGAGGGATCAGCAAAGAAACCTACCTTATGGAGGTAAGAGGGTGTCGGGATGCGGTTAGAAAGGCCAAAAGCCAAGTGGAGATAGATCTCGCGAAGGGAATTAAAAACAATAGTAAAAGGTTTTTTAGCCATATAAATAGGAAGAAATCCAAGAAAGAAGAAGTGGGACCGCTTAAGAATGGAGACGGGGTGGAGATTAAAGATCATCTAGGCATGGCACAATATCTGAACGAATATTTTGCCTCGGTATTTAATGAGGCTACTGAAGGGCTTGGGAATAGTGGCGGCGTGAATGATGGGAATGAAGGAGGGGGGGTAGACATTACGGTATCCGAGGTACGAGCCAAACTTGAAAAGCTTAACGGCAGTAAATCGGGCGGTCCGGATGACCTTCATCCGAGAATATTAAAAGAATTGGCGAGTGAAATTGCGAGCCCGTTAGCGAAAATTTTTAATGAATCCCTAAACTCGGGGGTTGTACCGCTGGACTGGAGATTAGCTAATGTAGTTCCTATATTCAAGAAGGGGAAAAAAAGTGACCCGGGTAACTACAGGCCTGTTAGTTTAACGTCTGTAGTGTGCAAAGTCATGGAAAAAATATTGAAGGAGAGAGTACTTACGGACCTTGAGGTCGATGGCGTCTGGGACANGGAAATCTTTTGATCTGAAGGGCAAGAGAGCCCTCTGTTGGTGAAATTCTTACATATCGTGATAGTAAAACTAAATATAGCAGGCATTGCCTCATCTATAGGGAAACTGTTTAGTGAACTCTACAGCTACCAGCTTTGGGGTAATTGCTGTGCATCTCCTTTAACATAACTCAGCAATATATTGAAAAAAAGTTTCTTCCCCTTTACTGCTTTCTACTCACCTCTCTGAGGAGAGTCTTGTCCATATTAGCATGGGGCAGTAGGTTAGGACGAGCTTACTGTTTAACAGCTGATTTTGCGACCTTCTCTAAAATACAGTCGTAATGGAAATGCTCCAGACTGAGCAACAAGTTTCACCTGAGTACTTTTACAATTTTTTTTGTTTCTTAAATAGCTTGGGTTTGCAGTGTGTAGTGCTCCTTACGTGAGCGAGCGTGACGTCCACTGCCCTGGGCTGGACGCAGGGCCCTCCACGGAGCCCAGCTGTGGAACTCACTCTCTGAGGAGGTCAGCAAGGGTCCACATGAGGCCTTTCAGTTTGGGTCAATTGGTCTTTACTCATTTTGTCTTCCCGTGAGTTGCACTAACTCATTCTGGTTTTGTCATTTTATTTTGTTTTATTGCTTTGCCCTCCTTTTGGCCAAGGGGCTGTTGTTCACTGGGTTTTTGGGGCCCAGTTTCATTAGAATTGTTGTGACTTTTATACTTTTAAACAAATGTGCTTATGCTAGAGATGGGTCTGAACCAAATCACGGCATCTGGACTTCCCCAGGGAGTGCCAACCCCAAAAGTTCAAAAATCTTGAATAAGGCCCTGAAGTATCACGAGCTTTTAAAAAATAGTAATAAATGTGGGGGTTCTTTTTATTTGCCTTCTATTTTTTGCACCTTTCAGGAGCACTCAGTACACATTTTTAACATTTTCTCTGCAACCATAAGGGGTAGAAACTTATTTAAAAAAAATGAAACCTGAGCTTCTCTCAATCACTTGCCTCCAGGCACCGGGCTATAAGTAAAACATCAAATATTGTGAGACTTGCAATAAAATGACACGAGTTGATCATGCTGCTTTCCTGAACTTTGGGGTAGGTTATATTTGGCTCTGAGCTCTTTGGCTCATGTCCAGGGCTAATTCATGTTTGCACTTCAAAGTGCTTACACAGGTCACAGGCTCTTCTCAAAAGTTACCTGGGGGAGGAAGCCGAGGGCTTCAGCCTGCAAACATTTGCTACTAAGTGTAATAAGTGGGTTTGTGGGGCTACCTCGCGGGGGTGTGTCCAGGATTGGGCCCCCCAAGATTGGCTAAAACAGCGGAATCCAACAAGTCCATGCTTCACCTAGGCCCTCCTCCCTTGTTTTTTTTGGCAAAGACATTTCCTAGCTTTCTCCCATGTCACACAAAAGGAAGCACCCAATCTGTTTTGCAGTCCTCTCTCAATACACGCATGCTATACAGCAAGCAAATCCATCCTTCCTCCTGCGCTGCAGGCTGGGATCCCAGTCTGACAAGAAGTAATGAAGAGACTGAAATGCTACACAGTCCATGCACAGTGTAGCCAGAAGCTCTGAAAGGCAGGGGTCATTGTACGGCATTCGGATGTTTGATTCCTTGCTGTTACAGAAAGCATTCGCTTCACAAATATTATCAAGCAGGTATGTATGCTGAGTCACAACTTTTGACCCTCAGTTTTGCATGACAGTCTTATGTTGCGTGGTGCTAATGTCCTCCCCATTGTTCCTTTTTAATTAGTGGACTGTTAATGATAAGGTTGTACGGAGGGAGAGTACTCCTTTTAACTCATGAAAAAAGATTATTTCATTAGTTGTTAAAGTTCCCTAAGTGCTTTAAGGCCCCAGTTCAGCAAATCACTTAGGCACATGCTTGACTTTAGCATGTGCTTCAATGAATTGGGGGTCTATAAGAAATTATATATGTGTATAGTGACTGTGGGATACTTCTCTTTGTATTACAGGGCCTATCTTTCACAGTCTGTTCCAGAGAGATTCTTGCCTTGATCTTATCTTTTGAAGCTTTTCATGAGACTATCAAGCAAACAGTAGCCCCTTTGGGGCGCTATATGAATGTATAGCACAAAGCTTGCTTTCTTTAATTACATATTCAGTATGTCATGTGAAAACAATGGGCCAAATCCTGCTCTCAGCTACACTGGTGTAAATTAGGAGTAAGTCTCTTTGGGCCCAATCCAAAGCCCATTTTCCATTGACTTCAATGGGCATTGGAGGCCCTTTTACATCATAAGGAGTCATAGCAGTGCAAATGTGAGCAGAATTTGGTCTATCACTTTCAGAAGAGACAATCAGAGAGGGGAGAGGTACATTTTTATGGTCATATTTTGAAAAAGGACTAAGGCCATATACCACAGATAAAAAGTGATATAATCTAAGACCTACAGTATGTGCTTACAGCCTGGAATTAACAGCTCCACTCTCCTAGTTATTTTTAGATAATTCCATTCCCAGTGGCTTCAAATTGTATTGCTTCTCTAAGATATTTGAGATCGTCACCGCCATAAGATCTATAATATCAATGACAGCTGTGTTGTGCGTGCAGCTCACATAGCAACTGAGCACAGCTGTCTGCCAAGGAAAGTTGGCTCTGGTTTCTCCCATGACCATTTATTAAATCAATGTTAAAAACGAAAGGGGTGAGGTGGGAGGGGACAGTGCGAGAAAGAGTGAGACCAGATTCCCTGGCGATAATACATATAAACTCTCTTAATTGACAGCGCTGGGTTTATTTGTGTGATTATTGCTTCCGTCCTTGCAATAATCATACAAATGCCAGAACTCTTGGGGAACTCCAGTGCTGTATCTACCAACTGGCCCACAGCTGTAACAGTGATAGAAATAATTCCCAGCATTGTTGATAAAACCATATTAAATCATATGTGGCTTCCCATTCTGCATCAACTCCTGCTTCATCACATGAACAGTAACTGTAGGAGCTAATACCGTACAATGGAATTTTCTTCCATTCTGACTGCGAACAAACAAGTATTTCTTTCCCCCATTTTCCTGCCGTTGGCAAAGGCAAAGGTTTTATGATCACTTACGGCTAGACTGGCACCTCGCAGGCTACCCTGAATATTTATAGTTGCACTGCCCTAGAAGTCACACTTTGGTTCCCACTTCTCCCAGCTCCCTGGCGCAACTCAGCTGTGCTGGCTGGTGTGTTAAGGAAGCAGAGCCCCGGGTGCACCCATTCCCCTCCAGCCTGTCAGTTCTTTGGCCTCTGTGCAGGAGGTGGAGCAGCTCACCTAGGGAGGCTGCTCCGCCATCCAGGTTGCAACCTGTGACATGGGTAGCCCTTACAGGGAAGTAAAGGGACACCTTGTGCCACCGACTTCCCTGCCCAAATAGGCTGATTCACACCTGAGCCCCTAGGAAGAAATTTAGGCAGCCCGCTTTGTGCAGCATTTTGATTCTTATAGGCTGAGGTTCCGGGTGACTCAAGGCCAGTAATAAGAAATGGAGGTGTTCATGCTTAGGGTACTGGTCCAGTTAAATTCATCACCTGCTGGCGTTCTGGAGGTTTGTGCGAAATGACCTCCATCCAATCTTTATTGGCAATCTCAAGAGAGAAGCATAGAAAACGAGCAGCTTCTAAATTACTGCAGGTGAACAGTCCAGGATAGGTTTGGTTAGGCAAGATGAAGCTTGGACTACCATTGATTGGGGAGTATCTTTTTGCTGGCTAAGCAGTGCTTCCCCTCCAGAGATTTCAATCTAGCTCTTTTCATATGTGCTAAAATACACTTAATTTTCTTAAAGAGAAGTTGTTTTTGCTCATGCCATGATTCTGTATGTAGCCAACATAACCCCTGTTATACACAGCTTTGCAGACTTGAATCATGGGGGCACTGATCAAGGCTTCATGTCCATGGCTGTGCGAGAGAGGAAAATGATAACCTGGGCATCAAGCCAATTCTTCACTTTGAACAGACACATCATATCTTTTACTTCCAGACGGAAAGCATCTGGGGAGGAGAAAGTTCCTCAGTTTAACATCTTTTCCATCTGTGCATTAGCAGCATTGAGCCAGTCTCCTGAGCATAAACGTGCTTTGATTATTTTAAAAATAAAAGCAGGGGCTAATTAGTGCAGTAGATTGCTGAATAAGCCTTTCACTCTGGAAACCCTGAGTTCAGATCTTACCTGTATCACAAGTAACATGAATTCAAACTTCTCCCTCGTGGATGTATTTATCTGGTGCACAATTTGTAGTCTCATCAGAAGAATCCAAAGGACTGCAATAGCAGCAGTCGAATTTCATCAGCAGAACTATTTATTTACTTTTGCCTAGTTGGAGGCTGTGCTACTGATTTCTCTGAACTCCAAACTCAGTTGAAGAAGAACTCAACAAGAAAGCATTAGAAATTTTCATTTATCAACAAAAGCTGGTTTTACAGTTCTGTTTGGAAATATGAATGACACAGTAATCAGATCCACTTTTATTAAAAAAGTTGCAATAAAATTTCTTAGTATTCACAATCTTAACTTTTATAGCTGCAATATTTAACTAGTACATAACAGTCTCATATTTACATTATAACCCTCTCACAAAAATAGCCAGGTGGTACTACTGAATAATGTTTCCAAATATCAGCCTTAACACTTCAGCATTTCCCCCAACTGTCTATGCTCTTAAGCATTTACAGTATATACTAAAGCAAAATAAAAGTTTGTGCCTCTTGATTTCAGGCAAATCCCTTTAAAGATAGTTCTCTGACTCCCATACTTTTCAAGAGATATAAAGTGCATTGAAGGGGGAGATGTATGCATAATAAAATAACAGCGAAGACTTAACTAAAAATTGAAGTACATTTGCAATACTGTACAGAAAATAAAGCTTAGAAAAATGTCTTGCTTCACAAACCACTACTGCATTGTTTAGGCAGACAATTCACAGCTAGCAAAGAATGCTTAATTAAAAATTGTCTATGCAAATACCACCATGTAATTCCTTCATGGTTTTTCGTTAGATGTTTCACATATCAAAGTGAGGTTTTTGGATGATAGAAAAATTTCTTAATGCAGAGGTGAAGGGGTAACTTCCATTACAGCAAACATCGTAGGCTCTGCAGAAATGGATTGTAAAGCCAGCTAAGGAGGCTCACTGCAAAATACACCTTAATCATAGCAGGTCTTCAGCAAAACAAAACATACATTTTGCGTGTAGGAACAACAGCCCCTGTGTCAGCTTTTAGGAAGGTCTGAGAAGCAGGATTATGCTCTAATTTTTAATATTTCACTATTATAATACAGTTTTCTAACTGGAAATAATTTCAGTAAGATATGCAGGTCTTTCTCTGAAACACAAAATAAAATACACCAAGGAGTTAAATATTTTATTTTTTCCTTTTATTTTATTTTTTTTATTGGCATTTGCTGGTACTGGTCTGCTGGAATATACATCACTAGATAAAACTGTGGAGCCATTGCCGGAGACCGGAATATTTTTGCTCTGTTCATGAACTGCATGCTAAATGGATGCCACATTTTTTTTTTTTTTGTTTAAAAACTATTTTAAATAAAAATAATTATTTTCTGGAAATGGATGGAATGTATATTTTGACAAGTACAAAATCATTTTCAATGTTCACTAAATACAAGGAACATCTTGCTAAAAAAATAACAACCCCTCCCAACCCCTGTCCCCTCTTTATATTTCTAATTATAAAATGGTACAGCCATTTCAGGTAACTAACATAAAACAGGAAGTAAGGATGGGAGTATGTACACATACAAAACGCTTGGATATTTCACAACTGTAATAACCTTTTACATTCGGAGCAAAGAAGTATGTTGATTCTGATGCCTTTTTAAAAATTGTAAGCAAAAATGTTCTTTCTTCCTTTTTTTCTGCATTCACTCCACCGAATCACAAAGAACATATTTAAGAAACACTGAGTTTTTTTCAGGTGAAAAGTTCTTTCATTGGCTTTTTAATGAAATTTCACGGCATCCTTAATGCACCTTCCCCTTTTACATTGTTAAATACGGACCACATTTTCAGTTGCTGAAGAACTAGTATTTTTATTGGTGACAAAAATTCCCAGTTGCTGAAGAATTAGTATTGGTTGTAATGAGTAAGTCCTTTGAAAACTCTAGCTGGCAGATTAGAAACTGTGCTGCAGAGGGCGCTCTTCTCCCTAACTATCCACTTCATCAATCAATAAGTACCATCTGGTACATGAACAAATTCCAGGCTAAAAAGTCCATCTGGTGTTCTTTTTTCAACTGCAAAAGTATCAATTAGTTCAGGCAACAATGTGCGAAACTAAAAGAACTAGTTGTGTTGGATCAACTGCTGCTATTAGAAAAAAGTCCACTAAAGTAACAGTGTCACCCTGTCGTCCTTATCGCTTAAAAATATTTCATTATTTAAATTATTACTCTAAGCAAAGCAATTAAATTCTTTGACACTAATTGACCAATATATGGTTAAATTCCTTGGCTCTCTAAAATAAATTAGTCAATGCTCAGTTTTCCTTAACAATCCAGCTGTTAGACTGTTGGCCTCATTAGTGTTGATATGAGTGCTTAGGTTACCCTGAAACCCTCAAACAACAAGGGCACTATCTTTTACTAAGCATTTAAACTTCATTATATTGTAGACAAAGAAGACTCCCACATTCTTGTTTACACTGAGGCCTCTTTGCACTGCCAGAGTGGTGTGAATCAGCCTTAGTGTAAATAAAAATCAGGCTCTATATGCAGTACAGGCCAGATCCAGGGGTGTGGGTAAACTTCATATAGCACATATCAGGGGTGCTATACAAAGTTGGCATAAAGCTCACATTTACACTCTCATAATCTTGTTGCTATTCTGGGAAGATTAGGGCTCTTGTAATGAGTTAGAGCAACCTAATGGCTGCTCTAAGTTATGTTGGCAACATCCACCAGGGCAAAAAATGCAGCTGAGGATTGGTGTTATCCTGGCCTTGCCCCCTTCCCTCTGCAACACAGAAAGCAGAGAGTGGGGTGGGCTAAGAGCCCCTATGTCATCTGTGTGACTCTGGACGACCAGTCTTACACTAGAGTGATTCCCTGTGGGCTGGTTAAGATGCTGTTGGGCCAAAATACACTTGGGGTATGGTGCAAAGTGGATGCATCACACCAGAAAATCTGGTGCTAAAATTTCAGTTTGTAAAGTCAGATCAATTTGGATACAGCATATATTCATGATGCCATGGCATCCCTATAGGATTTGCAACCTTCTCTTTTATAGATATCTGCAGAAACATCCCTATCAGGGGAAAAAACCCATTACTAATAAAAGAGAAATAAAAATCAGTAAGTGATCATTTGCCAGTGCCGACCCTTATATGCCCAGACCACATGGCCATATCCTTATAGCTCATTCTGACCTATTTGCTTAGCCCTAAACTTTCCTAGGGACAGTTACTGGTTAGGAACAAGCCACCTATAAATAAAATCTGGGCAATTCACAGCTGCTCAGCTGAAATGCATTTGCCTTGGCTGTACATAACATGCATTGTCATTGCAACACTGACCAATTGTCAAGACCAGGATTTGCATCCTGTGTTATATAAAAGCCTGTGCCCTGATCATTGCCTTTTAATCACAAATTTTCTTGGCAGAAGTAATGCAACGTACATTAAACAGAGAAAATTCATAGGGATGTAGGTCTGAAAATCTATACAAATAAATTACTGCACTCTAAGGTTTCTACATTGAACAGAAATTGCAAATAAAATCCATATTCTGGAAAATCAGTAGCTGACGTTTGCTAATTAAGGGCACATACATGTGTAAAGCAGTCTGCAAATGCCTGTCAGGGAAATTCAGCTCTGTTTGAATAATTGAAGAATTCATAATTAGACAAGATGGTTTTGATTCAGGAGAGGAAAAGGAGGGTGAATAAAATAACAGAAACCTGAGATGGCCCTAAACCAAATCTTGGTTCCTGGCATCTTCAAACTTTGGGATAGTTCAAATTCCGATCTGGATCTGAAGTCTGTTACTTGGGCCCACCTCTAGCAGAAATGAGAATATATCACTAACTATTCATGTAACAAGTGACAAGTTCCTATTAAAATACTAACCTCTTAAAGCTGCTTCCTGTGGGCCGGATCCACATCTCACTGAAGTCCATGGAAAACCTCCTATAAAGGTCCTAGGTCCACTTCCTAACAACACTATCACCTTGGTGATAGGAACCAAGCCCTCCTCCTTGCTTTCCCCATATATGAATTCAGTAGTTTTCAATTAAATTATTAAACAATTAAAAAGCTATTAAACTAGCTTTTTTGTCACTATCTCTATATCAAAAACTGACAATTTCTATCTCCCTCTGTTTTCATTACAATTCATTCTTAATAATCATATCATTCTGTCTGTGCACGTACACATGTGGATTCAATACTGTAGAGACCAGGAAGATGAATATCAATTTATTCTGTCTACAAATTATAGACCTATGATTGTCCCAGTGCTCCCCCAAGTGCTAAAACTACTGTAAATCAGAAAAAAAGTAACATTTCATGTCAATTTTTCAGCCCCTTGCAGAATGGGTGAGCCAGGAAGAATTGATGCACAGCTGGCACATGGCACAAGCCCCATATTTGTGTTCACAAACTACCATTTGCATGTGTAAATTGGGTAACCTGTGAGTGCATTTTTTCCCCCAAGTGCAGGGTTTTGTCCATGCACATTTTACATGGTTCATGCTCTCAACTGGTCTTTTGGAATGTAGCTTAATTAAACCCACAAAAACCATGAGATATTCACAGTGTGGGCTCTGTCTGCCCAAATTCACATCTTCAGCTGCTGGTCCCTGAAGAGTCTTCAGGCTTCCTAAGTTACACAGCTGCAGAGGTTGCTGCTTATCCAAGGAGAAACTACCCCCTCAGTAACAATCTCTGCATTACATGGCTGCCCAAGCCTGGGCCGTCCCCAGAGGTGAAGTCACAGTCTCTGATCAGCTCACTGGCTTTTGGGAATGGTGCTGCAGAATACTGAACAAGGTCAGCAACTGGAAGACATTTTAAAGGGTTGCGTTAAAGGTATTATTCGGTATGAAATTCATCCAGGGAGAAGCTAAAGATTTCTCACCATTCACCCACATTGTGAATGGGAAATCAGAGAAACACTCATGTGGATGAAAAGAACAGTAAGAGAGGGGAGAAGCAAGATGATTCTCTTCCCACAATCGGGATTTTCTTTTCTTTGGCCTGGTCTACACCTAAAATTTAGGTTGACCTAGATATGCTGCTCAGCAATGCGAACAGTTCATGCTCCTGAGAGATGTAGTTAAGCCGACCTAAGGCTCAGTGTAGACAGCACTAGGTCGGTGAAGAATTCTTTCGTCAACCTGGCTACCGCCTCTCGGGGAGGTGGATTAACTATAGTGATGGAAGAACCCCTTCCATTGCTGTACTGAGTGTCTACACTACAGCTCAACAGTGGCACAATTGCAGTGCTGCATTTGTAGCGTTTCTATTGTAGACATATCCTTAAAGCATTGATCTGTCTCCCCAGCCAGTGACACTGTGCAGGAGGTTACTCTAGCCCTAGGAGTAGCTAGTAACTCCCATGGGCTTTGCAGCGCCAGCAGGTATGGTGGTGGTGAAGAGAAACAGACAGTAGACAGAGCGTTACAATCTGAGGGAGGATTATTTCCATGAACACGCCACTTCCCTAGGGCAGGCTGACTTGTTTTCTGGATAGGAGGTAGGCTGGCTGTACAGCCAGCATCTGAGGCCCAGAAGTCAATGGATATTCAATGCTGGACTGAGCCTTTAATACTGAACCCCAATATTAAACATAACGGTATGCAGGAATGACAGGGAGGTCCAAGCAGGGGGTAATCTTAAATAATATTCCCCAATCTTGCAAATTCTTATGTACATGCTTAATTTTACTCAGGTGAGTAGCCCCATTGAAGTCAATGGGCTATTCCTATGAGTAAAGTTAATTATCTCTATAAATATTTGTAGGATTGGGGCCTATATGTATCACAGTATACCGCTGCACAGTACGATGAGTTATGCAGAGTTAGTCTTAACACTAACTTCCCTGATTTTGTGGGTTTAATAACATAATGTAATAATCTTTCAGCCAAAGATTCCCAAGGTGCTTGACAAATTTCAAATACAAAGAACACTTTATCAATCAGGTCCTGATTTAGGAAAGCATCCCCATTCACGACATGTGCTTAGCTTTAAACATGTACCTAAGTCCCAACCAAATCAAGGGGTTAGGGTTTTCTTTCATCCCTCTCTGAAGTACTGACCTCGCCTGCCTTACTGTTGGGATCATCCCAATATGAGATGGCTAGAGATAACTGGTAACGCTCACCCTTGACATTAGTTTAACAAAAGTTTTGTAATAAAATAAATGCTTTGAGTCAGCTACACTGCAATCCATGCTCCGGCTTTAAGGATGATTCTAATTGTTCTGTCTATTCATAGTCTGCAAATATTTGATGTTAAGGGTCACAGTCAACTTAAACATCATGTTTCTGTCAGAACATTTTTTTAACTTACTCTTGATCCAAGTAACACCTAAGATGACTATAACAGGGAGAGATTAGTGAATTTTCTCTCTCTCTACTTCATCAGTTTGTTTACTTTGTGTATTGAGAGCTCTTTGTGTATAATCAGTTTCCTTATTTCCCCTGTATAGCCAATTTAGGTGAATTTCATCCCTGTGCAGAAGGCCTATGCATCACTTACATCCCATTTCAGTATTATTTCTAGGGCTTAAGTGGGGCTTATGTGCTGCCTTGTGCCCAGGGGTGCACTTCACTCTGTCAGTCACATTCCCCTGAGGTTAGTGTGGATCTTTCACAGAGAAACAGCGAACAGAAAAAGTTCAAAAAATCTGATTATAAAACCACAAATACTGGCAATGGTGACCCGAAGCAGGTGAAGAGTCTGACACTATCTTTAACTTGCTTTTCAAACTGACTAGATTTCCAATTGACTATGTCCCTTTAATAAAACAAAAAGATATGTTTTTAAAACTGTTTATAAAAAGGTAACGGTGTGTGCACCAGCCACAGTTCTGAATTGTCATTAGCTTGGGTTATTCTGCTGAAAGCTCCTAGTTCACTTGTGTGGACTAAGAATACTGAAAATTTCATCTACAAAACGAAGTGAGTCATAACTGGACAAAAAGAGTCCAGCAAACACTCTCTCTCCCTCCTCCCCACCCATCCTGTAATTTAAGAAAGAATCAACTAGCTTTTTAAAAAAAATATATCGTTAAACAAACTCCTCCTACTGTAAGACCTCACGTGCCATGTTTCAGCAGGGAGTAAATTTTTATAGTTAAAGTATAAATGCCTGAAAAGAGGAGATTAAAATGGCAATGCTGAAAGAACATAGTGGCATTTTGAGATTCTGCTATAATACAGTTAGGTGAAAATAGCTTTCCTTTCCTTGCAATTTGTATATGAGCTGTGTGCTGTTGATTCTACTGACCTGCTCAAGAGGGGGTAATGTGATTTAAATCATTTGACTGTCAAAAGAAAATGTTCACTCTCTTATAAACAACAAGCTGAAAGTCCTCCTTTGCACTTGAATATTTTGACTGAAACATAAAATTGCCCCCTGAATAATTAGCAATAAGTGGTGCATTTCTGTAAGTTATAGTTAAAGACAGGCTAGTAATAGTTAAAGACTTCGGTTTTGGCATTCATACGATGCCTTAATTTTTAATCTATCAGCCAGAAAAAAACTGAATTCTTCTGTTGAAATTTTTTTCAGGTTCAAATATACCAGTAGCTCATCTGACTCGTATTGCCACATTCAGAGGTCTCTAGAAAGCAGTGAACTGAAGATTCACCTAAATCCTTGTGTTTGCTAACAATTATGTGCAAAAATTTCACTTAAAAATATGAAGGTAAACAATTTGTCCAGCTGCTCTTGGTTTAACTATTTATTCTGGAAATTGACATTGTAATCGTCTTTGCAGTTCAGAGGATTACCAGGCGTCCTCTTTAAACTGCTCAGACACTCATTGGTCTGCTGATTTTTGTTTTTAAATTTAAGGAAGTACCTGATTTTAAACTAGATCCTGTTTTCCAGCTCCTGAACAAGGAAGTCACAAGGAAGGCCATTAATACCAGAGGCTGTCAATGGCAGAAAATATAGCAAGTACAGGATGAAGTTTAGTGCCATTATTTTTCTCTCTTACACATGTTACTGTCTGTGCATTTAATCGAGCTCTGTAAGTGGAAGCCAACATAATGCAGTTTTAAACAACAAGACACTAATGTCAATTAATTGAGGGCTTCAACTCACATGGGTAAAGGCCTCTTGAAGATATAATCTCCAAGACCCTCTTTAAAGGTTTTAAAATCTTAAAGAAAATAGGCTTCATATTAATACAGAGTGCTGAAGCACTATTTCTTTTCAAAGCCATGCATACTTCATGCAGAAATGTCAAGGCAATAATAAATCCTGGAGACAGATCATGAAATGATCAGAGAAGAGGAATTCAAACTTCCAGACTGAACTCTTGGAAAAGCTGGGGTCAGTCAACGAAAAAACAAACAAAAACAGTGTCCATCGATAATCAACTATAAATAAACATCATCTTCTTTTAAAAAAACAATGAACAAGAGTAGAAAACACTGAAGCTGTCATTTCAGTTGTACACTTACGAGCCACTGAAGAGGTACAGGATTGCTTTTAAGCGTGTGGGAAAACAATAAGCTTTCATCTTCCACGTGAACAAAATAGATACATGTAGATGATGAAACTGCATCCAGGTAGACACAACTGTTGCTATTGCTTTTTCATGACCATCTCAGAATGGAGTGCACTGGATTGACAGTGTTCTAGAGGGGTGTGTGTGTGTGTGTGTGTGTGTGTGTGTATGTGACTGGTCCAAATTCTAGAAAGCTGACTCTGTTCCTGCCCCTCATGCCTACCCTTTAGTTTAGCAGGGTTTTCTGCTTGTTTTTCAGGATTTCACCTCTTCGCAGTCTTGGTCAGTGGAAAGCTCCACATCAGACAGTCCCACCTCCATCGCCATAATCAATGATATATCAGAATCACTGCTGACTGCTGGCTCCTGTTCACCTGGAAGAAGACAAGAAAAGGGACTAATGTTCAAGTCTTTATGTCAGTTTACCACAGATATTTAAATCCAGAGAGAAGCCCATGATCTAGATCCAAGCTTTCCCAGTGTTTGGATCCTGGAGTCTCGTTCTATTCAATCTCTGTCTAAGATGTTTTAAAAATCAACAAACTCCGGCCAAGAGTGAAGTAAGGCTAAAAAGGGCCTTGATAACAAAAACTTCTGCCAGACTCTTCCACTTCTGAAAAGGTTCCCGTAGAGCTGCTAGTCTCCATGACCTTCCTGCTATTCTATTGACACTTCCTCCCAATACATATCAGCTACCCCACATCTCTCGCCTGCTCAGTCTTTCAGGTGTACTCTGGCAGCTCCTGACCCATCGGTCCCAGAGTTTCTACCTCAATTCACCTTGATCCCAACTAAATTTAGAAGCAGATCAATTAACCTTCACCTGACTGCAAGTCACCTTATGCTGTATGTTTAGGAAGAACACTATCTTTTTGGTATGATCCTGCAGCCCATATTGTATGTGTATTTCAACACTGATGAAGCCAATGGGAGATCTGCACACCAAAAGACTGCAGGATAAAGCTAATATTTTGAGGACAAATAAGAAAACCATCATGTCCTGGTCTTTGGGAGGGGATTGGGGGGGGGGGAGGGGGAGGGAGACTTCCAGAGGCAAAAGGTCACTTGGGTGGCCAACTCCGATCGACAGTGTCAATCTTTCGCAAGAAGCCTGTTTCATAATTGTCACTATAATTAAACAGATTTGATAGTTTTACTGTTATGATACAGTGTAGTTAAAGTTGTGGTAGTTCTTCCTTTCTAAACTTCATTTCTAGAACTGATGACTGAACCACAGAATCTGAGCTAGACTGAAATTTAAAACAAACAAAAAGTCTAAAGGTGGATGTGAGATTGTCATGAGGTCATGAAATGATACCTCAATCAAACCACAAAAGCAAAAAATACAGTATGATTTACCCTAAAGTAAACAAGTACAATCCCTTTTCATCCTCCTCACAACTGCAAGATTCTAACTGTGATTATTAAAGAAAAGGTGTGTCTATTGTTGCTTGTACTACCATCAGACTTGATATTTTGGCAAGAAAAGTTAAGAACAGCTGGGTTAGTGCATACTCAAACAGTTACTGCGTGCCATTTCCTCCCTGCAACTTTTCACCTTCGATTTTTATACACATTGTAATTGTAAGACAAATAGTCTGACACACAAGTATATCTATCCGTATAAACTCATCTCCATCAATATCACGGTAGCCAAAAGCTTAAAACCATTGCCTTGGCTATAAATATTACACTGGAGGGAAAAGGAGTACTTACTGAATGAATAATCTAGAATGCAAACATTCATGGACTTTAATTACATTAGATTGTTGGATTATTTGTTAGATCAAACAGTGAAAAAGTATAAAGGTATATTTCACTGAGACCGCAAACATTATTTTTATTAATAAAAACTGCCTAAGCCTGAAAGAAACTTTCCAGACTACTGGTATATTAAACAAAACAAATTGACATAATATATTACATTTTACATTTAATTGACAATATATTCCATTGTTCATATGGTTTAACCACATTAAAAGTCAGCTGGAGGATTCTCAAGACAAAAGTAATTTTAACCTGAACTAGATGTGAGGTAAAGATGAACTAGCTGATTTACACCACCTATACACAGGTATTCTGAACCACCATGCTGACCCTTCCATACAGATGTCACATCATCATCTAATAAGTATTTCTGGTGCTGTTTTTTCCACGGAGAGATGGCAAGACCTTGGCAGTGTCCAGAGCAGGAAGACAGAGCAGTGATGATGGTAGCGCTATGACTCACCTACAGACTTCCTAACATCCCCATGTTCAGAGGTGCAAGAAATCTTTTCAAACCTGTTCACTTCTATTCTGTAATAAAAGGCTTATTTTCCTTTGGCAAAAAAATCACAGTAGGAATTGAAATACACTGGGTAAAATTAATCGTTGTTTAAAAAACAATAAGCTGCTGCCCAAGTACAGTCATTTTACAATGACCTTCCTTGTTACGGAAATAGAATCCAATCAGACTAATGACGCAAGGGGTCATAATAATTAACACTTGGACAATGCTTCAAAGATGTAAAGTGCTATGTAAGTGCTGAGTAGCATTAATATTTCCTTTTTCATTCTTTCAGGGGATTAGCTCATCTGTGATCAAAACAGAAGTTAAAAAAACTAAAGCTGTAGCCGCCCATTTCAATACAGTGAGAAGGTGGTGGCAAGGAAGAAATTAAGGTTGAGGATTTTTGCCTAGTTTCTTCACAGTGACACTGCATTCCACTTAATGGGTTCAGTGCTGAACTTCCTTTGACAGGTGAGAACAATGCAAAAGAGCAGATGTATCTCTGTGCATTTAGTGCCTGCTCCTGCTCCACTAAAGCAAAGAGGGTTGCAACCATTGACTGCAATAGGCATTGGCTCAAACCCTATAAAGTCAGCATAAGATACACCAGACACCGCTTAGTTTTGGCAGCTCTCCATGTACAGATCTGGCTGTGAGCAGGGTTTCTGCATTGATGCTTTCTATGCCAATATGGTCAGTGTTCCACTCAGACCTGTGACCATGTATAAGTCTCTCCGGAAATATTTGTTGTCTACCAATTGCATCATTCGGGCTCCCCAATGAAGCATGGACTTCCTAGCCATTTCTTTACCAGATGTGCCAGTGAGTTTTGCAGAATGAGGGAGTAAACAACTTTTGCCTTAACTGCATGCTCCAAACAGCTTAGTAGCATTTGTGTGTCCCCATTTCTCATGTCCTATTTGTGACTACAGTGACCATAAGTCACACATAGCCCAATTTACTAAGAGTATTTGCGCATTAACACAACATTATTAGCACAGCTTTATGTGCCTGACGCAGTGTTGCCAACTTTCATGATTTTATTGCAAGTTTGTCATATTTAATACATTTTCTTAAAGCCCCAGCTGCTAGAGTCAGGTGAGAATCTTAACTTTCATTTAAAAAAAACAAGTAAGTTTCTAGCCCTTATGGTAGCAGAGAAAAACTTGAAAATGTGAATGCTAAAGGCTCAAAAACAGAAGGCAAATAACAAGAACCCCAATTTATTATTTGTAGGCAATCTCATATTTGGGAGGCTTGACTCATGATTTTTGCCTGCTTACGGTTGACAATTTTGCTTGCCAATGTGCTCTGTAACATTTTACACTTTAAATTGCAGCGTTTTGTGACTGAGGCATGCTGATGAGCGAAGCAAAAGGCACCTCACAAGCTGATTTTACCACCTACGGTGGGTAATGGTAGACCTCATTCAGAACACCAGTGTCACTTTCCTTTCACTTCCAAGAGAAGTAATGCTACATGTCACAGCATGCTGCCTTTCCCCGCCTAATTCTGTATAGGCAATTTCCATTCAGTTGTGTTCTCTGACACATGATGGTATGAAAAAGAGGAAATAAAACCAAAGAATGTTTCTAACCTATACTGCACCTGACTTCACTTTGCTGTTACCCTAATGATATTGCTATGTATGATTGCATATGGCATGGCTGGCCAAACTAACTGACCCACCGAGCCGCATATGACAATCTTCAGAAGTTTGAGAGCTGGGGCGCGCCTGCTGGGGCTTGAGGCTTCAGCCCTGGGGGGAGGGGAAGTCTTGGAGCTTCAGCCCCGTGGGAGGCGCCTGCCCAGGCTCAGGGCTTCAGCTGCTGCTTCTCCCCAATGAGCTAAAGCAGAGGCCCCTCCCTGCAGCACCCAGCTGTTGGTCACTGCCTCTCCACACGGAGCTTACACCAGGGAGCTGAAGGGAGAAGCCGCTGAGGGAAAGAGGGGAGGGTGCCTGGGGTCATGTGATCAAGCTGTTGGGAGGGCTGAACCTTTAAATTGTGCCCCCCGTCTCTTAGCAGGCAGGAGTCGTCTCTGGCAGAAGCCCCTAGCCCCACGACTCCGCTGCAGGGCAGAAGCCCTGAGCTCCCGCCCCGTTCCCCAGTCTGTTAGCCGGGAATGATGAGGTGGGGGGGGCTCCAGGAGCCACGGTTTGGCCACCCCGGCATATGGCTTAGTTAATATAATAGTGATGCAGCCTTCATCTGTTTGCAAAATTATTAATAAAAATAGTGGTTACATTTGTTAGTACTAATTGCAAGCAAACTATGGACAGATAATATTTACCTTGGTGGTTTAAAAACAGGAAGATTGCAGATTTTGCAGTCTATTATAACCCTATGATTAACAATGCTTATCCATTGTTAAAGATTTGCCTAATACTTTGAATATTTGTATAGATTTTTGGGGAAAAAACTATTAGTAAAAAGAAAGTTAGAAATATGGGTTTTTAAGGATCTGTCATAACTCATAACATTCTGGGATGGAACGGGACAAACAGTCAATTGTGGGCATAAGGGTGCATTTACAAAAAAGACCACATGTCCACTGCCAAGGAAGAATCTCATGTGTTTCCAAACAGACATTCATAGTCACAGATCTGGGACTTGTTTAATTATCCAATCCATGATCAAAACCAAATGTTTTAGTCATGCAAACGTGGTAGTTTTTGCACACACGAAGGTAGATCGGTCCCTTTTGGTTAGCTCCAGTTGATACGAAGGGGACAGAGAACGACCCTAATAAGGCAGCTGGGAATCCCTGACTGGTTTAAAGCTGTTGTAGCTAACTCTACACCACTCATTCCTGACCCCCTCGCATAGTAGCTATTCATGGAGTCTGGCTGGAGCATTCCACTCAGGCAGTCCTGGATCTCTGAAATAGGCCTTAAGGGAACCTTCTAACCAGTGCAAGTTAGGGCAGCCCACAGGCTGCTCCTACATATACCAGGGGCCAAGCCATCCCCAGCTGCTCCTAACTTCGGTGGCGTGGAAAGGTAGCAGAACCTGAGTGTTGGACCCAGTGGGAGTATGCACATTTTTTGCCATTATGACCAGTGAGTCCACACACTGGAAAAATGGCCCCAAATACTATATGCCAGAAAACTTAACTACTATAGGTTGTTCTTTATGCTAAAGGGTAGATAGATAAATCTTAAGATTTTTGCCATTTCCCCTTCTCCAGGCCTTCAGGTAGCACTCTGTTATTATACCCTCTCTTGAGGAAGCAGGGGAAGTATTGTTTATTACACTTTAAATGAAAGTTGTCACTAAGGGTATAATTCAGCTGCCAGAAGAGTAACTCAAGCCAAACTTATTTTTTTCTTGTGGATTAAAAACCTGGGCCACAGCAGTAAACTATTCAGTAGGAAGTTGATCTCCATTCCCTTATATTTTAGTAATGGTCCATGAACTAATTCAGCTTACTAAGGAGTCCAATCTTTCATGCACACAATTAAACTGATGGCACAAAACCTACTGGGGTCTAATGATTTTTTTTATCGTATGACAGTCACATGAATTAGGAAGTAAGAAAAAACTTGTAGGGGGCAACTTACTTCTAAAATTATGTGCAGACAATCTACCATAAAATGTAGGCTTTTATTTGTGCTAAATACACTTTTCTTGGGTTGCCCTCTGATGTTTTAATTAATGTTGCAATTCCTGACAGAGGATAATAAATGTTTGACTTTGAAGATTGTGTGTGTGTGTGTATATATATATATATATATATATATATACACATACACACACACACACACACATTGATTTCATCATCCAGTCAGACATTTTACAACTACAGAGTTTATTACATTATTTAGGCCAGGTCTTCAGCTGGTATACATTGATCACTGAAGTCAATGGAGCCCTTCATCTAAAAATACACTGTATCTGACAGGATCTCATACTGCCATCTCATGAAACTCATCCAGTTTCAGAACTGTTTATTTTATACAGGGTGGAATTAAGCCTGCACCCAGACACTCTCCAACTATGGGGAAGTTTGGATTCAGAGCTAGACAGAGTTCCCAACTTTGCAGCTTCTGCCCATTTCTAATTTGTGGCTCAAATTTAGCTTTAAGGCATTACCTCAGGTTAGGTGACGTATGGAAGCACCCTGCCCCAAAGGGAAATTGAAGACAGAATTGCCTCCTGGAGTCCTGGGGGCCAGAAAATATAGCTGCTACACCAACCTTTGTCCACGGTTCTCCATGTCTGGCCAGCTTTTTTGGCTGGCATAAGGAAGAGTGGATGTTGACCTGCCTCCTTTCCAGAGGTTAGCTCCAACAGCATTGCTAACTCTGCAGTCTCCTTGGACTCACTGAGCCACATTCTGCGCAGTATAAATCCACATTAACTCTCTGATGTCAATGGTATTATTTTGGTGAAAATCTGAGTAATCTTGATGAAAATCTGATCTATTGTGTTTGGCCACCAAGCAGAGGTAGGACTGGGAAAGGAAAAAAATACTCCAAGTCCTCTCCCTCCTTTTCATACCCAGAGAGGGGCCAGGCCCAAACTAGTCCTTTATGTATATTACTGTCACCCCTCTGCTGAGACGGCGTAGATATTGGGGTCTTGCATGTTGGTTTCCTGTTGCAGAAGACTGTCAGTCCCATGGAGTTAAGGTATTTTCTTAGTGTACATTATATACTCTTACACTATATACTCCAGTCCTGCAACAGAGGTGGTCACAAATGGCACACAGGCAATCCCATCTTTCAGAAATCTTAACCAAGGCAGCAATGCCCAGTTCCCGGGAAGAAATTATGTCTCAAGAACTGATTTTTGTTAGTGAGATTAAAATGAGAGTTTATTGTTCACCACTCTCAATGCAACTGCATCACAAAACTAACAACTATACCAGACTGTACCCTGCACACATGCTAAGAAAAAAAGTGCCATCTGGTGACTCCCTCCACAACAGTAGCAATAATGAATTTAATAAAACTGCATACTAATGAGCTGTTTGTAAAGGTCTCGGTTACAAACTTGCCCTGGGGTATGTGTGAGGGGGAAGTATTATAAAACTTCTAACAACATGTTTCTGTACACTGGAGCTAACAATGTTGATGGAGACATTTAGATGTCTATAAAAGGAGAGCAAAGGAATGGGGGAAATGGTTCAGAATCCAAGATACTGAGGAAAATGCTGAAGCTGCTATACAACCTCTGAGATAGGGGATATCAAAATAATCTTTTCGATGGTACGGAAAATATCAGGAAAATTAGCAAGAGATATGGAGGTGGAGACTAGAATATTTTCCATACAGAACGAGACTGAGACCTAATTGAATGTAATTACCCACAACAAGGCTCTGGAGCACGGGTGGCCAACCTGTGGCTCCGGAGCCACATGCGGCTCTTCAGAAGTTAATATGCGGCTCTTTGTATAGGCACCGACTCCTGGGCTGGAGCTTTCCAATGTGCTGGGGGGTGCTCACCAGGGCCGGTGTAACCACTAGGCGGACTAGGCGGCCACCTAGGGCGCCAAGTGGTTGGGGGCGCCAAAAAGCGGTGTCCCCCCCAAATTTTTTAAACAGCGGAGCACCAGGCTGCCGCTGCTCCCTGCCTCCTGGTTCCAGAGGGGCCGCCAGCAGCGCGGCCAGTCCCTCCCCCAGGGGGAGCAGCCAGCGGCGGAGTGGGGAAGGGGAGGGTCTAGCGCTAGCAACTGCGCCTTCTTCCCCGCGCCGCGGGCCGAGCCGGGCTCCCCGCCACACCCGGGGTTGTCAGCGGCGGCGGTGGCAGGCTCGGACGTGGGGGGGGAGGGGCTGGCTGCCTGTGCCGCCGCTGACAGCCCCGGGGGTGGCGGAGAGCCCGGCTCGGCCCGCGGCGCGGGGAAGAAGGCGCAGCTGCGCTCTGCTCTTCGGGCGGAGAAGCTGGCTGTCTACTCCGCCTACAAGGTACCTAGCTGGGCCGCGGGGAGCCGCACGGGCCCGCGGAGCACCAGGGGGTGGGCAGGTCCAGTCCCTGGCCTGGAGAATGGTGTATGTGGGAGCAACTCAGGCACCCCTCCCCCAGCCAGACCCACCCCCTCCAACACCCACCGACCGGCTACCTTCTCCCCTGTGCACCCCCCGCCCCAACAACCCACCCTGTCCTGCCACTTTTGCCTCTGGGCAACCTCCACCCAGCAACACCCCTCCCCCCCCAGCCAGCCACGGTCACCTTCACACCTGCATCAACCTTGGGATCCCCCCCTCCATCTCCCTTCTGCCCACTCCTCCCTTGTGCAAACCCCTCTGTGCCACCTTCACCCCCCTGCAACAACCCCGGGCACAGACACCCCCCTGCCTGCCAGCCCCTTGCAACAACCCCCTCCTGCCCACTCCTCCCTTGTGCCACTACCTCTCTGCCACTGCACCCCCTGCAACAACCCCGGGCACAGACACCCCCCNGGCTGGTAACTATAACACCTATACAGAACTTGAATGAATGATTGTGTGAATGAATATATATATATATGTGTGTGTGTATAGGAATAAGTAGTCAAACAACGTTGTTTACTGTTATCTTTTATGTTATTATGGTATTCACAATAAATGTGGCATCTTTGCCTTATCCCTCTTAATAAGATCCTGCTGGTTTTTATTGGTATAACACAGGCCCTGCCCCCACTCCATCCCTTCCCGCCCCCTCCCCTGAGCCTGCCATGCCCTCGCTCCTCCCTCTCCCCCCCAGAGCCTCCTGCATGCTGTGAAACAGCTGATGGGGAGGGAGAGGGAAGTGCTGATTGGTGGGGCTGCCGGTGGGCGGGAGGCGCTGGGAGCAGTGGGGCGGAGGGGGGGGGGGGAGCTTATGTGGGGCTGCTGACGTATTACTGTGGCTCTTTGGCAATGTACATTGGTAAATTCTGGCTCCTTCTTAGGCTCAGGTTGGCCACCCCTGCTCTGGAGGATAAAATGACCTGTATAGATGACTGAAAATAAAGGGTGCAAAAAATAAAATATAAAATTGTGGGCATTCTTGAAAGAATGGAACATAATGAGCTGAAACAATTCATACTAGGTACAATCTCATACTACCATCAACTCTTTATGTTTGACTCGAATAAATTTCTGGGAAATTGGGAGAGTCCATAGATGGGCCTGGTGAGTTTCCATAAAGAGATCAAATATGGGAGTGAGCTCTCAACACAACCAGGGAGCAAAAATATACTGAATGAGAAGAGACAAGACTATTTCTTCCACGAATCCTTGCTATATATGAATCCTTGATATAATTTGTCTCTCTCTCTCTTAAGTAATATAGTCTATATCCAAGACATACAGCCTGATCCCAACTATGATATATCAGTTTTATGGCAGTATGATTCCACTGAAATCAGTGTTGTCAATGCTGTCATGGGCACAGACTGTTAATTAAAATACTTCCTTCTAAGTGTAGTAGACACCTGAAAGACTCTTTCACTTTCAGTGTGTCTGATGTAAACTTGATAAGGAGTCATAATATAGGAGTAATAATTCCCTAGTAAAATCAATATGCTGTATATGGAACCATTCTGGCAATTTTTGATTAAATTGAAAAACATCTTTTGAATCCCTGGAAGAAACATCTAAAGGCAAAAAAGTTTAGGAAGTGTTCTCTTGGAGTTTAATTTACACTGGAAATTAAGCTCTAGGGATTCAGAATGCTCCAGAAGTGCTGTATAATATGTTACTGTGCAGCAACCATTTATATGCATGCAATATTCTAAGGATTTGAATTAAGGGTCCCAGAACCAATTTCTCACTGTTTTAATACTGGATTAAGGCCTGATTTTTTTCTCTGTTCTTAAACTTAGTTTCAGCTACCTCCATTTTGGGTTCCAAATCCAATATCTGTAAAGGAAAACAAATCAATTTTCTTCTACAAGGGTTAGATTACCACATACTGCAATTCTCAGAGGAATTATGTCCATGGGTTATAGCTATGATTCCCGCATAAAGTACATTCTACACTATCAAAAGAGCAATATATTGATGCCAGACACCACACAATCATGTCTTTCCTGTTGTCCCACCAGAATTTGAGACTGAAAATTTGCCCATACTGTCTTTGTATGTTCAGTTTTACACCTAGGGTGAAATCCTGGTCCCAATGAAGTCAATGGCAAAACTCCTACTGATTTCACCCTTAGTCTTTATTTACTAATAACATGATGATGATGCAATAACACTCCTTCCTCTGCAATAAACTATGTTCAACCTGCAGAATTGGAGGTAAGTGAACCCAAAGAACTTTAGTTCTACTGTTCTCCACAAAGATCCATAATCCTGACCAGGAATTCATCCCGCAGCTATTCTATCTGAAAGGGCTAGTGGAGCATAGGGATATTTTCTTCTGGCTGGCCACACGGGGAGATGGCTGTCTTCTTCCCACTGTTCACACTCCAGCAATGGGCTCCCAGAATGCGGGGTACTGTGATGTGGAGACAATGATGATGCCTGTGCTGTGACAAAAGTGTTTATCTCAAATTCAATGTTGGGTTCATTTTGAGGGATGTAAATACAGATGATTTGGACAGATTCATGTTTACACCCTAATCTTTCACCCAGTCCTGTTACACTATGGGATAATCTTATCAAATGATGGTGCTACGTCTAGAAGAATGGTGTTGAGGAAGGGTAGGTGGAATAGGGGGAAGCTAGCACTGTTCCCCAAACCATCTTCCCTCTATTCCACCTACCCTTTCTCAATACCATTCTTCTAGGATTCATTAAATCCTGCACACTGTGGCCAAAATTTTCAAACCTAAAGCTAGGTTCATAAATCCATATTTAGGCCTGTTTTTTATCTGCGGCTCCCAAAGGGATTTGTGGGTGCTTAGCATTCCTGAAACTAAGGCTACTTATATTTAGGACCCTAACTTTAGACTTTAAATGATTAGGCCATGTGTTACATTGACTCTACCCCATTGCCCACCCAGATTGATATATTCCGCACAAATTTAGTGACCTACCATAAATATTTAAATAAGTGAATGTATTTTCCTCGATAAGAAATGTCTAACAGTACAAAAGGATAATCTTTTACACAGATGCTTAATAACTCAGGCAAGCATGTTTCTAGGTCAATTGCCAGAACAGTCCTGATGTACTACTATGTGCTGCCATCTCAAACAATAAACATCAGCATTACTGGTCCTATTTTAAGGCAGTCTCTCAACAGTGAAATACTTTTTGTTATTATTTTCAGCTATGGTTGAAGGATAGTGTCAAAACTGGATCCCTTACTCATGGAAATAGTCACATCTGATAACCATGGGACCTCTCAAGTGTGTAAAGGAAGCAGGCTTTAGTTTAAAATCCACCCCTTCCTCAGGAAAAAGAAGTTCTGCAAAAGTCCTACTGAGACAGAAGTCAGGTGCAACACTGGGAAAAGTTGCTTACATTTGTTCCCCACATTGTCCACAAAAGACTTCAAGAATAATTGCACGGGAACGCATTCTATTGTGGAGAGAGGATCAGTCTTTATACTACCTCAGTCTGGCCCTTCCTGAGCATACCGAATTATGGAATATATTTGGCATCAACTATCACCTACCAGCTGCTAAAGGGTATTGTACAGATCTCTTTCATGTATGCTTTCTTCTCCCTCAGCCATCTCAATGCCTTCTACCATGCTGTGTCCGTCCTATGCTTGGAATGTCTTCTCTGATCATTGATGCCACACTATTCTCTTCCCTCTTTTCTTGTTCAAGTTGTGCTTCAAACTCACTTCTTTCCAAAAATTAGTCACTTTCCCACCTTCCTAAGACATTCCCCTTTCGTGTGTGTGTGTGTGTGTGTGTGTGTGCGTGCAATATCCTAGGTTTTAAAAAAATATCTTAAAAACCAGAAATTCCATCACATGGCATCATACTGACACCCATATGGGTTGCTAGCAAGGTTGGAAACTTTAGATCCACCACACACACCCCTGCCACTTGAGCTAATGGAGTAACTGATACCAGTAGTATGGCATCCTCTATGTGGACCAGCACTAGAAGGGGATGGGACACTTTGGCAGTAGGTTTCAAAGATATTTGCTGACAGCAGAGGAATGGCGAGACCTAGTGGGCACACACTCTTCTGCCCCTTTTCCCCTTGCTTGATCCCTTTTGCCCCATCACCTCCAAACTGTCCCTGTCCCAGTCCTGTCTCTTCCCCACCCCAGCTCCTTGTTCCAGCCCCATTCTCCTAACCAATCCCAGTCTCCACCCCTCAGGCTTCTTTTCCTAATCCCTATCTCCTTGGCCAGCCAGTCCTAGTATTCCCGCCCAAGTCCCCTGTCCCAAGTCCCAATCTTCCCCCCTCCACATTTAGTGTCTTCCCCTCCCCACATCCAGTCCCAGTCTCCTTGCCCAGCCAGTCTCAGTTCCCAGCCCCTTCTCCGATCGGTCTCTCCTCTCCTTGCTGCTCTGGCTCCCAGTCTAGTCTTCCTTCCCGGGCTCCTCATTCAATCTCCCCCCTGCCACTCCCTCGCAGGTTCTCTTGCCCAGCCCAATCTCTTTGCCTACGTAGCCAGTCCCAGTTCTCCCCGCTGCATCACAGCTCCTTGTCAGATCTGTCTCCCCTCCCACTGTTCCCACCCACTCCAGTTTCTAGTCTCCATGTCCTTCTCCAGCAAGTCCCAGTCTCCCCTTCTCCCTCAGCTCCTCATCCAATCTCAGTGTCCCCCCAGCCAACTGGCTCTCAGTCTCCCCTTGATTCCAGTTTCTCTTCTGTCTCCAATCCCAGTATCACCACATTGCATGTTCCATGCTACTCCCTTCCCTCCCCACTGCTCCACTTTTCGTTCTCTCAGCATTTGTCTAAGGCAGCTTTCTCATCCATTCTGCCAAGGTGCCAGCAGGGGTGGGGTCTCTGAGCACACACAGAAGAGAGAGGCTGCCTGCTCTCAGTTCCACTGCCCAGCCCCACCCTGGCCCAGAAAGTTACTACAGCTGGCTTTGTCCCTGTAGCCTTGGGCTGTATTGTGCTCAGTTGCTCTGTGCAAATGGCACATGTGCAGTCTGGTCACCTAGGTTACCTAGGGAGGTGGTGGAATCTCCTTCCTTACAGGTTTTTTAAGGTCAGGCTTGACAAAGCCCTGGCTGGGATGATTTAGTTGGGAATTGGTCCTGCTTTGAGCAGGGGGTTGGACTAGATGACCTCCTGAGGTCCCTTCCAACCCTGATATTCTATGATTCTATGACATGTAGGATCTGTGAGGGGATGGAGCATGTTCTATGAGGATGGAATCCTAGGAAATTTTAGCTGTTAAACTCTAAGAAGTTTCTACTGAGCATATGCAAATTGTGATTCTTCAAAGGGTTATTACTAGGTCAAATTCGGGCACATTTTCACAGGGATGGCAAAGAGGCTGCTCATTGCCAAATTTTCAGTCCCTGCTCCAAAGCCTGGGGGTGCTATAAATGCTGAAAGAAAAGATCATCAGACTTTTTTAGCATGGGAAAAACAAACAGCTGAACCATTTGGGCTGAAATTTTCAAAAAAATTCAAGCTGAGGCAGACACCTGGCATGTAACATTTCATCCCAAATGGTTGAAGTTTGGCAAAGTTGTAAGCAACTGAAAACAGGGTCTTATAATAGGAAGTGTTGGGCAATCTTAAGAATTGGAGCTGCTACCAGCCCCACATATAAAATCAGGAACACATAATGTGCAACATGTGATACAAGAAAACCTGCTTTCTTTATTTTGTGTACATTTCCCTCCTTCCTTTCCCTTTGCCAAATGTAATTTTTCCCTGTGGCATGGCAACATCCCAGATCCTGCAAACACTTTACATATCTTTGTAATGTTGCTGAAACGCACAGTCCCATTGAAGTTAACGGGATTACTCATGTGCATGAAATTATCCATGTGCTTAAGTGTTTGCAGGACTGAGGCCCTAGAGCAGGACTGTGCCTAACCTCTCTACACAGTACACCCAGGCACACCCATTGCATGGCCATAGACAGAAATGTCAAATGTTAACGGTTACAGGTTGGGCATGAACACCAACCATTTTGTCAAGAAAGACTGGTGCCTTATTTGCCGTTTTTTTAAATGAATGGCCGGATCAGCTAGGTGGGTCTCCTGAACACAGAGTGCATGTCTGGAAATGCCATCTTGGAAACAGAGCACAGCTGGTCCACTTAGCAAGCTGACAGGCTGCCACGACGGTTCATCCCTAAGTACTATATAATTCACTTTCAGCTACTGCAATGGTGTAAAAACCTTCAAGGTATTGACCTATTTAGGCTTATCTAACTATTGCTGTGTCACGTCCTGACATTTCATCGATAGCTTTGTCAAGGGCGATTTCAGTACATTTATATACATATTATATACACGCATGCACACCACCAACCCCATGGAGAGAATCAAACAGATGCTATTGAAATCAGACCATTTTAATACACAACTTTGCAATTACCTAAGAAAGCTGAGGGATGGGGATCTGAGGGCCCAAGAGGGACTTCTCAAACACTGAGTGAGTCGTAAGAAGCAGCTGCTGAGTTACACCCATAAGCTGGAGTGTGGGAAGCGAAGTCCCATGGGTGAGAGGATCCTGCAGGAGCAACGGCAGGGAAAGAAAGGAGCACCTTTTATCCCCCCCTCTCTTTTCTGCTGCCCTCTCCTGGTCCCCTCCCACACTCTTATCAGCTCTACTATAGCTCCTCAACTCTCTCCTCCTCCTCCACTCAACACAGTGATCAGCTCAAGCAGCTCTTCCAGTGGGTAGGTGCCCAGCTACACAGCCTCCTGGGGAGGCAGTGCCCCAGAGTTGAGTGTTGGGTCAGCAGAAGCTCCATCACCAACATACCTGGCAGCTAGGCCCAGCCCCCCACCCAGAAAGAGCCTCCAGCAACAGCCAAACAAGCCACAGCACCCTATCCAGTCACAAGAAACAGCCATCTAGCTCATTCTCCTAGCCCACTGCTTGGACCATGTCACCTTTCTCCTTTCATCCCTCCACTGGCTCCCATTTCTCTGTTGCATTGTCTTCACTTTCACATTGCCCATCTGATCCTATCATCTCTCATTCCCTGCCGAGAGGTCAACTCCTGCCTCCAGTAGGACCAAGATGCCAGCCTCCATTGCTGGCTTAAATGTTAAACAAGCACCTTCGTGCTTTCTCCCAGGCTGCGCCTCACACTTGGGAGGAGCTCCTCAAACATCCACAACACTACCTCATTATTCTCCTTAACACTCTCCTTTGTCAGGATGCCCACAACAACCTTGACAATGGTTATGTCACTGGTGTGCCTACACCACTGCCCACTGTGCTGACCAAAACCTTGTTTCCTAGTATTCCCTGTCAGTCTGTCTATATATCTGTTGTCTCGTGTCTTGTGCTTAGATTGTAAACTCTTTCAGGCAGGGACCATCTTTTTTGTTCTGTGTTTGTACGACACCTAGCACAACGGGGTACTGGTCCATCGTTAGTGCTCGTAGGGGTTATGGCAATACAAATTAAAAATAATAATAAACCTATGTGTAGTGGTTGGTCATAGATTATGAATCATTTATCACTATATTACAAACAGTGCAAGGATTTCTACAATAACTAAGTTAAGAAATGTGTACATGTGTATGCCCTGTAGAAAAGGAGTAGAAATCTCTAATTGTGATGCATGCCACTTAAAAAATATCAGTGATAGGAAGAGCGAAATAAAGGTAGTGATTAATATACACATTCCCATATGAACGACTAGTATATAATATATGCTACATAATCTATAGTCTACTGCTAGACTATTATAGAAAAGATTTTTTTTTTAATCCAAAAGTATAAGGTTCCAATCACAGTTTAATATGTGTATCCCAAGGTCAGAAAGATGAATGCTAACTGCTACTGTGGCTATTTTATTTTATTTATCCTTCTGCAAACACAAGGGGAGAAGGTTCCTGATCAAACAAATTTACAGTCTTGTTCAGACACAGCATACATTGCATATAGGACTGAGTTTGAGGTGGCACAGGAAACATTTTTTTAAAGGCTTCATGGAAGAAGTGCTTTTATAGGAGGCTTGGGAGAATGAGAAAAGTGGTGCTGGGTGCAGTTAGGTGGACACCAAGCACATAGATGAGACAAAGGGAAGGATACATACGGGGCTGTAAGGAGGGAAGCTTGGGTGAACAGTAAAAGGGTGAAAGTAATGTGATACATCTATGAAAATGTGATGGAAATGTCTCTTGCATTACATTCTGGCTATGGATCACAAATGGTATCTTTTTTCAAAAAGAGGGCCACCACCAGCAATAGTCTATAGAATGTCAATTTTAATTTAAAAATTAAATTTTGACTACGTTATAGTTCATGCATGGTGGGAAGTCATTTTTATCATGTGAACTTTAAGATTGCTGTGGCAAGTGAAAACAGAGCCCTTTTTGTTTAACCTCTATGATTTGTCACCCTGCCACCCCCCAGAAAATGAATAGCTTGTTTTGAGGGCAATTCTTGTTAATTCTTAAACTAGGAATGACTATAAGAACTGTTGTTAAATCTGGTCATGTATGCTTCTCTTGGCAATGTGCCAGTGATTTTCAAATCTGCCTCAGTGGATATATTTTACTGCATAAACTCTCAACAGCTAAGGTCACTAGCAAAGTATTACCCAGGAAAATAATGTACCGGCTTTTCAAGAGCAAGTACAGAGAAGGTCTCACGCACAAACACATAATGGATGCATGTGTGGATCATGGGATTTCGTGTGGTAATATGTACAAGCAGAGAATAATATTACCATTGGTGGTGATGCTGAATTGTTCCTGATTCAAGCAAACAGAATGGAAAGAAAAAAAATAATTTATGAGGAAATATATCTATGTTGTCTGAAACATGGCATGAGTGTCATCTCGTTCCCAGTATTGATCCCACATACCATCTCCTGTATTACTAACAAGAAAATAAGGTAATTCCAATATATATTAACTTAGGGGAAAATTCTGCCCCTTTCTTTACAGTGTAAAAGGCCTAACATGCAATGGAACTGACCAGGTCCTGCTGTACAGGGTGTGTATAAAAAAAATGGAAGCAGTGATGGGGATGTGGAACATCTGCAAGGTGTGCAGTCAAGAGCCATGGGAGCACCCTGTGTAGCTGTGCATGGGAAGGCTAGGCAGGCTGGATATGTGGTCAGGGGGAATCCATCTGTACACAGATTCACCAGCTAGTTATTACCCATGCAGCACATGGTTCAGGCAGAACAGAAATTTACTGCAGCCTGAAATTGTAGTAACAGCTCTGCCGCTGAGCTGTTACTTTTCTCCCCGCCCCAACTGTGATAACCATCACACAGCCCTCTATGGGCTACAGGCTGATTTGCAAGATTAGGCCCTGGATGTAGAATGCATATATGATTCACCACATCTGACCATTTCAACGCTCTATCTTGTAAAAATGTCACTCATTAAATGCGCTTAACCTATTATACAATAGGCAGGCATAACAAAAAGAAACTGGAGTCATTTGACTAAAGTACAGTATTTAGATTAAAGGTCAAGAGTAACAAGTCCATAGAAAAAAAGAAAACATACAAGGGAAACCTTAATGGTAGATGAAAAAACTAAAATGAACAATAATGAACATTCAGTTTGCCATAAGGGGGAAATTGTTTCAGCCATCAATATGTGCATTAGCAATGAACAAAAATGGTTTAACTCTCAGGTCTTTCAACTCTTATGGAAAAGTCCTGTAGACTTTAATGGGGATAAAATTAATAGAGTATAGAAATTACTTTGAAAGTCTATAGTATTTCATAAAGAGTGATCTTTCTACTGTTTTTTTTTATTTCTATGGAATGACTATAATTTGCTTTTAAAGGCTTTAGGAGGATTCAAAAATTCTATAGAATGGTTATTATATATAAAGGAAACCTCAGTTTGAAAATTATCTATGCTGGGTTTCTTGTTATTTTCAAAGCGTATAATTCCTTCTCTACATGTGCACAGCCCACCCACTCACACCTGGAAATGCAATCTTGGCTCATGATTACAGATAGGAAAGTGAAAGAACTCCAGATCGACACATCTAAAGCTAGCACACTGCCTCTATTGTTCATTAGCAAACACTGAAATGATACACCACCAGGCAGTGCTGAAAGTACAATAAACACATCCATGAAGGTAAGAGACCTGAAGTTGCTCTGTCATTTTCATATTTTTCATTTTCTCCAGGTTCCAAACAATTTTTTTAAACAAAGGAAAACAACTATGTTTCAAAAGTAGCTCAGAAGTTGAACAAGATTTTTAAGCTGTGAAGTATATTTCCTTTCTTAAGGAGAAAAATATGGATATCTGGTAGCAACTAAAATCATCCACTGTTTATACCCAGTTTAGAAAAAACAAAACAAACTTATGTTGTCCATCCCTCTGCCAGTGCAGACTGACAGCTGGATGTCAGCTAAAAGCTACAAGAGCTTGTTCGCAAAAAAGGAAGAGAAAGAAAAGGAGTTTTGGCATTCTAGAGATGACTAATCAACCACATCTCTCTTCTGCCTTGATGTCATTCACAATCTTTCACACCATGCAATAAGTTCTACATTCCAGCTCATTTATATAGATGTTGAACAGAAATGATCCCAAATCTGAACACACTAGTAATCCACTTGATTACGTAAAGTTTTAACCACCCATATCCTGCCTGCCAACCAACTTTTAATAATGCTACCAGTAGTTGTTCTAGCACTGAAACTTATGTTTTGGGGTTTGCTTCTCACTAAAGGTGAAGTTTACCCCTTTGCTGATGGACTATGCATCACTTAAGGCCTGGATCCTCTTTTGAGGTCATAAGTGGGACTTAAGTGGTGCATAGGCTTTGTGGCGGCCTTCTGCACAGGGCGAATTTCACCGAAAGGTTGTTTGTTGGTGTCCTTTCAGTTTTGAATACCACTCTTACCAATACATGTCGATTAGACAGAGTTACTCAAACTCACTTTAGGGTTTCTATTTTTCTGTTTTGTTTTGTACGAGGGATGGTGACCGGGAATGCAGTAGATTAAGCTGCGGCCAACACATAGACTAACAGGTTAGACTTTATATTGGCAGCTATGGTCTATCCATTAATCTGGTACATGCAGGACTGATGAATAGGAAGGGTAAAGTAAATCAACACAGCTGGCAGCACCCTTTCTTCTTAAGTATGAACATTTACTAGAGAATTTTGTAAATACATTACAGTATATGTAACCAAGACCAAAGAGCACACAACATCACATAAAATCCCAGGTCAAAGGACATTTAAGAGCTCTAAAGTTTAGGCTTTGCAGGCCACAGGAGTAAAAGACTTAATCCACGTGGCAAAGAGCTGTTTTTATTAGGACCAGGCTTCCTTTCATTAGGCCAGAAAAAGAGGCTGTATCAAAACCTTTCAGTTTTGGACAAAATAAAGCACATTAATTGTCCTCTGGGTGTTCTTTGGGGAGCTTTTACTGTCTAGATAAAAGCATGTGGAAATATTTCTTGATTTAAGCAAAACACTGAGTTAACTTTATATAGGAAAAACAGGCAATTCTAAAAGTAATTATGTCCAGATGAAACTGCAAATAGAATAGGAGTTAGACAAGAGTAGAATGATGTCTAATTGGATCAGAATTCTTCAAGATTTTATCATCTCTTGCAGCAGTGCTAATGTTAGTGCACAAAATTCTAACAAATGAGAGTGTGTGCACATACATGCATGACTGTTAAATAACAGCCTATAAAAGCACCTCCTATAAATCAAGCTCTTTCTCCCATGTCTTGTCCAAATAAAACCTTTAAAATCATTTAAAGTACATCTCTTTTGAAATGGGACATGTTCCTTAATAATGCTGAAATGATGAAATTAAACTTATTGAACTATTAAAAAAAACAGCCTTTGCCTTCTAGACCATGTCTCTTGGAGTCAAAAGCTTATTTAAAGGAGTGCTTGTAAAGCTGACTTACAGAAAGAAAAATAACGCCAGCCCTTCTGTTGTTTGATCTGAAATTGAGGTAACAAGAGCATTTCAAATAAAAGATTTTTCAAATGATTCAACTTTAAGGTAAAGTTAAGTTTTTAAAAGTTGAAACAAATCTATTAAGTCATTTAACTTGACCTGATCTGACAAAATGTCAGGCCAGGTTCTTTATTTTACCATCTTTAAACAAGTGATTTTTCCCCCCGCTTCTTTAATGAGCTTCTTTCACTTTCTTTCCCCTCTATTGACATAAATAATACAATGAAAGAAGAAAAAAATTCCACTTGCCTGCTAAAGGTGCTAAGGAGATGTGACAATTACAAACCGAAGGGAGGACACAGCGACAAAAAGCAGCAAGGCTAGTGCAGTGGAGATAATTTCAGGTCACTGATCCAAACCCAGCCCAGTCCAGTAGTGATGGAAAGCTGTTACCACTTGACAACTGTTTGGCAGCCTACTTAAAATAAGTGTACCATCTCAGTCCAGTCCCAAGTGGACAAGCTTTCACATAACAAAAACATCCATTATACTTGGCACTAACTAGTATCCTGGTTGGAAGACTCCTTAGAAAGGCCAAGGGTTGAGGCACTGCTGGATTGCTGTGCCTGTGTGGAACCCCTGTGAGGTCAATGGGGCTCTGTACAGGTGCAGCACTCCGCTTGTGTGCAAGAGGTGGCTGCGCCTAGGGTTGGGATTTACCCTGTGCAGAAGACCAGCAAAAGGCCTATGCATGATTTGAGTCTTCAAAATAGGGGGTTAGTGGGACTGAAGTGGTGCATAGGCCTTGTGCATAAAGGCAAATCACAGCCATAATGAACAAGGAGATTTTACTGACTTTTGACTCTAGGAGGAGGCCAGCTCAAGATCAGCTTTAAGGCTCATTGGCCAGGCAGAATGGGGAAGCCTATATTATTTCTGTTCAATGGAGAGGATTTCAGTTTGCAGGGTTTTTTTTATAAGCAGTATAACAAAAACAAAACCACTGGAAAGGTGAACAAATTCTTTAAAAATGTGAGGAGGATATTCCTAGAAAACTAGATCATCTGGTCACCCAAGGTGTGCCATGAACTTGCTGCTATGCTGCACACAAACTTTCTAACAGAAGCAGCGATATTAAGTCTACTGAAGTGTTACTATCAAATTTACACCAAGACAAAAACTCATTTTTGAACACTTTATTTGAATTGAAAAGCTTCTGCCTCTATTCCATTCATTTCAATACATCTTTAGTTATGGAAAACTTTTTTTCCCCAGATTTTTATAGAAATACCTCTGTTCCCAATTTATCTTTACAGTTTTTAAAATCATTTTTAAGTTCTGAACCTTCACACACATTCTTTGGGAAGAAAGAACGAAGGCGACTTGTTATCCTACCCACAGAAGGGAAGCTAAGATAGCTTTGTTATTTTATCTTTCAATGATCTGACAACCAGGAAAGTTACTCGTGAAACCTCTAAATAAATACAAGTACCTTTGCACCACTAATTTTAAATCTGTGTTAGTATTTCCATCATTAACACTGCTATAAAAATAGTGTAGCCATTTTTAAGATATACAATTAAAAAAATAAACTCTTTTAGTTGAGCTCCAATGACCTAAAAAAGGCTCTGTTTTTAAACTGAAAGTTTCCATATGGCAAAAGAATGCCTTTGGGGATCTGCAAAAAATTAAAAAGTTAAAATATGGCCCAATTATTTCATTTAGAAATAATATGAACCTTCTGAATCAGAATAAACATCCTTTACATGCACAGAATTCCACCGGGAAGGCAGACTTACGTGCAAGCATTAGTCCGATCCTTATTAATGAGACATAACCTGAAGTGTTTATTTGTCACATCTATTTAGCATGACAGAGAAAGAAAGAATTCCTTCAAACAAATCCAAATGCGTCCAACTAGTGGGTGGAAAGTACAGTAATTAGTAGTGTTCCAGGCTGACCAGTCCAAAAGATGATCTCTCCATCCCAGCTTTTCTTGGCACCTTTTCCTTTAAAATGTGTTCTCAGAATGGAAAAGGCTATCAACCTCTGAACAGCTGGGAGAGCAGGCATCAGAAATTCCAGAGCAGGATTTGTTTAGGGTCGTGTTTTCTAAAAACTCTTATTATGAGAGTATTGCAGCCCTAATGGTTGCTGGCTTTTCACATATTAGAAAGACATTTTTAAAGGTATCACTAATATTTTGGAAGGAACTTATATATTTAGGACCTTGAGGGGAGAAAAAAAAAAAAAGGTCTCTCTACATGTCCTGATTTTGGCTGGAACACGAAGTGCCACGATAACTAGGGAAAAGCTGTTTTAACAGTACGCTGCAAAGTAAAATATGATCTTGTGATGAGCAGGTATTACCATGAAAAGATAAACATTACCACTTTTTTGTTGATCAGGCTGAAACTGATAAGTATTGAAAATTTTACAAGAAAACCTGAATTCATGTTTTCATGTCAAAGTAATCTGGAAAAAGCTTCTGTTAAGCACATTGTGACAGGTATGATGAACGCAGGCCTATCTGGAGAGTACTGTCTTTAGCATTATGAAATTTTATCTGCATGTTAGAGCCAGGCCTTGAAAGCATGAAAACTTCAAAAACCATTATACAAAGAGGAGACAGATGATATGAGCCCATGGAATATTCATAGGCATTTGTATGAATATATGTTATATATATTTGTGTGTTCCTAGCTCACAAGGCATGCGGGGAGACTTCCTGTGGAATCTGAATTCACTAGGGTATGATTATGCAAAATCCCAAGGCTGGCTATGCAGCTATCCAGTCCTTTGAGCCCTGGGCCCCATTGGCGGTGGAGGGGGCAGGAGAAAGGGGACAGTGATTGGCTTCTGCCTGTTTTCAGGAGGCTGGGAGACAAAGTCCTTTGGGGATAAAGGCTGACTTTAAACACACTTTCTGGGGTCTTGTTTTTGATTCAACAAATGGATATGACCTTTTGTCCAAAGGGGGACCCCACTATGCTGAAAGGTTGAAAGGACTGAAACTTGTCAGGGTCCTGATAAGGCTGATGGACGACTTCTGGTACGTTTAGTAGATGTTTAGACCTTTATATGTTTTCTCTGTATGTTTCTGTTCTTAAATAAAGAAACTCTGCTTTGAAAGAGCTGAGTGGCTCCTGGTAAATCACTGTCCTTGTCCTTGGAGAGAAACTAAAGAGCAGGGGGCTGAATGTTTGTCAGACCTGCTTAGGGAGAATCACAAGGAGACTGCAGTGTAAAACCTCTGTTCAGAAGGGAGTGGATGAGGGTCTCTGCCCAGAGGGATGACAGTTAAGGTATATCTACACTGCAATTAAATGCCCACAGCTGGCCCACGTCAGCTGACATGGGCTCAGACTACAGGGCTGTTTAATTGCGGTGTAGCTAAATCTACTGAGATTTTGCCCAGATTTGTTGTTCATGAGGCATTATTCATCTTTTTTAGACTGGTTACCAACCTGGGAACGCTGAGAGAAATCTCTCACTTTTGAAACAATGCAGCTAGCAAAATTTCCTGCAAACAGAATCAAATAGAATATGTTGTTGTAACATGTACTTGAAGAGTACCTTGCTTTATAATAGTCCTATAACTTGAAGAAAATAGAGAACATTCAGTTCACCTATGCTGGTCCTATATCTTGTCCTCATGAACTTGTTTTGCCTTAGGTGATCCTGTTGTTGCTGTCTGCATTAGACCTCCCTTCCCCAATAGATTTATTTCCATGTTACATCTCGCCTTGCCTGCAAATTTTCCAGGGAAGGATCCATCTAGTGCTATGTGTACGTAGAGGGCCTAGCACATTGGCGTCCTGACCCTGATGGGGCCTGTGGTGTTCAGTGATCACTTAATGCTTAAGGAGCTTGTCACTGGTCTCTTTTATCGTGTGTCCAGTTCCAAATGACTGTGCATAACAACAAGAGCTTCACAGAGCACTGCACTGGCACCTAAAATATCAATTTAAATGAATTCACAGTCCTCCCTCGCCTCCTTTCTTGGTATTCCAGCCCTCTCTCCCATATGGATCCTTTGACTAGCTGAGGGGCTGCCATGAGATCCAGAAAAGGTGGACAGGTCTCACAGAGGTGGCTGAGCCCTTCTGTGCAGGAAAAGAGAGATCCATGCATCAAGGGTCCGCTCCAGGCCTGGAGCTGAAGGGCCTGACCCATGCCATTGCTATAAGTTTTCCCTAATGTTGTCAGACGGCAGATTTGAGACAAATATTTGTCTCAATCTTTCCAATTTGTCTACTTTGTGCATTTGATAGCACTTTCTGTACCGTCAGTTTCACTGTCTGCCATATAGAGACAGCTTGTGCTTTGTGGGTTACACACACCAACATGAAAAGAAGAAAAAAAAAATTTTAAAATAGGAAAATGTCATTGTGAATTCACAAACGTTGGCAGAGGGTCAAGGGCAGGTGTAGCAACCAACTACTTTAACTCACTTTTTGGAAACTGATGATTTCACACTGGTGGTATTCCTGTAAGAAAGTCATCAGCCTTTCAGACCAGCAGTGCTATGCTGGCATTGGTGCAAGTCTTAGGGCTTGTTGACACCATACAATTAGTGCTCATCAACTTGAGTGTAAATTGTAGTCTGGACTAGCATATGACGCACGAAAGGACTGCATGGATCCTGCTGCCACATACTAAAAGTTCCTTCTCATGCGTTATCTTAATACTGTCTGAAACAAGACTACATCAATGACATAAAGGAACTTTAGCATGTAGAAAGGGGTCCGCCACACCAGATACTGTGTGGCACGTTGCTGTGGACCAGAATTTAGACCTCACCTGTTGCGCACTAATGCACTGTGTAGGCAAGCCCTTAAAATAACAAATCCAGGACCTCAGACCACTGTAATTTTCAGTACCTGCTAATTGTCTAGTTTTGCATCACTTTGGAGTTTTAACAGGGCATTAACACACATTGTATCTAAGGCACTTGGGACCCAATCCTCCCACTTTTTGAGAAAGTGGAACCCATGAGTATTCCATCTCCAGGATACAAGTTTGGTGTTTTGATGCTTTCACCGATAGCTTGTGCAGTTATCACATGCTTTTCTCCCCTCACATTACTCCTCAGAACAAACTACTAACAACACAGAAGTGATTACAAGACACCAGTAGATAAGATTCTTATAATATATTCCTTTTCAGCAGCCAGTTAAGGGTGTATCTTCCACACAGACATTTACAAATGCACAGCTCAAAATCATTTTAAGGAGTTTTTATTTTAATAAAGTAACTACCCAACTAGCGTGAAAGTGTCCTGAATCTACATCTTTGGAGCTTACCCCCAAAACAACAAAACCCAGGAAAAGAAATGTACTGCCATACCTATCTGAAAGACTTCACAATTGAACTGAGGGTGAAATTGGTCATCTGAAACTTTTTTGGTGAAAAATGCTGATTTGGTGACACCAGAACATTTTGAGAATTTGTGTTGGTTTCACCAAATTGTTCTGTGTAAAAACAAACAAACAATCGGAAGAAGTTGTAATGTTTCATTTTGACATTTTCGAAATCAAATGCTTCAAGTTTTTGGTTTGAAATAACTTTTCATTGAGAAATTTCATTTAATTCTATCAAACCTCTTTAAAATGGTTGAATTTGAATGAAATGTTTTGTTGAGAAGGAACTGTTTTGTTTGACTTGTAGCAATTTTTCTTCTACTTTTTTGGAATTGCCAATGAACCAGAAACCACATTATTCACATAGCTCTGCTTCACAGCTTCAGGTCCACATTAAATCTGTGGTCCTCCCAGGCTACCCAGCTGTCTTCAGGCTGAGCACAGTGGTTACTCCAACTCAGGACCCTCTCTCTTTCTGGAGTTGCCTTGGGAGTTTCCAGAGTTGGGGCAAGGGGGAATTGAATTTAGTGGGCCCTTTGCAGCATGCCAATCATTCTCTTAAACAGGTGGAGTCAGCACATATGTCCCTTTGGGGCTTGTAAAGCTTGAAAGGCCAGAGGTATTTATAGGCCTGACCAAGAAATAAAATATGAACAGTGAATGAAGCCTGAAAATGCACACACATTACCTGTTACCAAAAATAGCAAACACCATGTGAACTGGGAAATGTCCATATGATCACGGATTAAACAAAAGTTCATGAATGCTTTATTTTTCTCCAAATGCCAGATTTCTAATGAATACTTATACATATATATACACACACTCTAGCTGCTCTTTTCATAAGAGAACTACAGTATTTTTAACCCAGACACTTAATGCTGATTATGCCTGGCCTGGCCCAAGCATGGGTGGGGGAAGGAGTCTTCTTTGGAAGGAGCTGACTTTGGGCACTCTGTGTAAAGCCAGGGAACAAATTGCTCCAAAGGGGGTAAGGAGGGGAGGAGAGATGGCCTTGAACGCTGTCTGCACTAACTCAAGGAGCTGGCAGTCTCCAGAAAGGGAAGCATGCTGCACCATTCAAAGGGACATTGTCATGTGTACACTCCACATGTGCTCACCAAGGCAAAACCCTCCTGCAGCTCCCCTTGGGGCAGTTCAGCTCAGCATCACCCCTTATTCAAGGCTGTGGCTAAATGCCACAATCTAACTCCTGCTGTACCATTAATATTTGCACGGAATTGCTCCTGCTCTATGGTACTATGACATTTCCAGATATGATAGCACTTATTGCAGAATAGCCCACTAATAAAAAACAATGCAGTGTGACCATTACTACAGGTGAGGGAATGGGAAAAGAGATTTGACACTTTGCAGACCTTAAGATTAACAGGGTCACTGATTCTTGAAACAGAAAATCCACAGCTGAGCTGAATATAAAACAAAAGAAATTCATTCTCTCTCTCTCTCTGTCTAATCTTAAAATGCGATATCAGCTGATACATGCAGGGATTGAAAAAGGACACTCAAGGATTTAGCATACAATTCCTATTATTAACAACACCTAACAAACATTTCCTTGAAGACTGGGGCCCCTCTGTGCTGGGTGTTGTAATGAGATTGGTTGAGCATAGCTCCTGGTCCTTTACTTAGTGCTCTGAGCTACCATGCTAAAAATCTGATCTTGATTTTTAATAAGGGGTGGTAAAGGTAGATTCTACAATGAGTTCCATCTACCTCTTCTTGGCCAGGAAAGTTACTAAGGGCCTTGAGGAAGAAATTCTCTATTCAGAGGAAGAGGAAAATGTCCTCTGAGCACATTCACAAAAATAAAGTAATAGCACCGGCAAAACTGCATGGATGAAATTTTGGCCCCAATGAAGTCAATGGAAGTTTTGCCATTAACTTCAGTGGATACAGGATTTTGTCTCATATATGCAGCACTATGAAAATGTCCTTCCTCCAGGCCCACTTTGGGAGGGTCCCTGCCTCTGGATCCTGTCAGGAAATAAAGAAACCTCCAACTAGTAACAGAAAGAAAAAACAACAGCACTGTGGGATAAGCACAACAATCCACAGAAGCTACAACAGTGGCAGCAAGTGCAGGGTTTGGATGCAGTGTACTCTGTACACACTGCATGGCTGCAGCTCGCACAGCTTCAATCATAAGAAGAAACCACGCAAATCTCCAGTGCAGACTCAGCCCAGGAGCAATCTTCTGTCATTAACAGAAAGGGGGGGGGGGCGTGGGGGTGGAAATCGAATACCTCCGCAAAGATTCCTAGCAGCAGCCAGAGCCATTATTTGTAAAATCACAGACAAACCAAGCTCACGTTGGGGTGGGATGGGGGGAAATGGGGGGAAGCTCTGTGGTTCTAGGTCTTTGACCACACTGGAACTATTCAATACAATTAGTGAATACAATTCTGACATAATTCTTGTTGTTTAAAGCCATGTCTATAATACAGCTATAACCAAGTCAGTTAAACGGTGGTTTCCCTCTGACCCCTTATAACTTGGTTTAAGTTGTAGTGTGTATTGGCTGTAACTGTCCCCCGCAACTGGGTTAAAACTGTGTTCTGTTTGAGAACTCTAGGGCTTAATTTCAGAGGGGCGGAACACTTGCAGCTCCCACTGAAGTCAATTGGAGTTGTGAGTTCTCATCACCTTTGAAACTCAGGCCCCTAACTCCCAAACGAACATGAAGGGGTTAGTTTACTGCCAGCCCTTTGCAAAATGAACAACAGGGTCCAGTTGCTGAATACTATTGTGAATCAGACCATATGGATGCGTTCTTGAGATGATGTAAGTTTGCGCACCCGACCATGCCAAAAAATTTTCAAGCATTAATATAATCCTGAAAAGAACAAAGTCTAATAATCATGTATAACTACCAAATAATGTTGCTGCACAACCATTATTAACTGAAAAACCTAGAACCAAATCAGAATACCATGGATGAGATTGTGTGCTAAGTGCAAGACATACACATTCAGCCCGGGGCATTGAAACTGGCTAAGGTGGCTTTAAGCTTCCAGTATGCCTTCCTGATTCTGGTTGTTCTGAGGGTTGATGCAACTGCTCGATGCACTTAGGAGCTGCTTAAGTTACCACAGCCAATAGCTGCCAATAGGCTGCAGCACCATCCAGAATCTCCACAGTGCTATAGGCAGTTATCCTATCAATGCAGGTGCTTATGAAGGGGAGATTTCTCCCTGCCCAGTTCAGGGCCTGTTCTGGTTCTTTTCAAAAGTCGCAGCAGCACTTCCTTCCAGTGCCTTGCAACCAGCCCCGGGCTCTAGACCAGGAGGGAGAATCTCTCCCCTTAGCTTTGTTTTCTGGCTTTGCCATTTTCAGCGGGATTCTCTGATAGGGATACATTGCCTCTTCTGCTATTAGAATGACGGAAAGCAACATCAATAGATTCATGCTGTATAGTTATCCTGTGCTGGTTTTTTTGTTAATGAGGGATAAGGAACTGACTCCCTAATATGAGAACCACAGAGTCTAAATAGGGTGGATGAGTAGGTACTAGAGACCCAAAGCACACTTCCATGCTGCTTTAGTCAGTTGAAGAGTTCCTTTTGTGTAGTGGAATCCCCCAGTGGTGTAGATCCAGCGTAGCTGCCCTGACATCAGTTCCCTCCGAATCCTTGCAGGATACTTATTGAGAGCAAGATGGGAGGAAAAGGGGAGTGGCTGGTGTAATGGCCCCTTAGCAGCTGTCACAGCTGAATGCAAAGTAGAGTATCTGTGAAAATGTTCTTTATTGTGTTGGGGGCCAACATGGCCCTTGGACAGCCACAGAACCGAGGGACACAAATGTAATATATCCCTGTGTTGAGTCCTGTGCCTGAACTGTGTATCTAGCCCACTGTTTGTAGTACAACCAAGTATGTCAGTGAGGTAGACCAACAGAACAGAACTGAAGAACTTCTGCACTTCTCTCAAATGGGTATCTGACATCCCATATTATTATTTTATGATAAAATGAAGAACAGTGGGGGTAATTCAATTACATACAATGGATATACATCTGGAGTAACTACTGGCTTGAGTGGTGTTACTCTGGTCTTAAACCAGCAAAACTGACATCAGAATACTGCTTAACATCCTTAGTAAAATTTTTGTACCACCAAATAAAAATCTTTATTTCACCAATGAAATCAATCATGAGAAGCACAACAACATTTAACAGGGGCACTGTCAAGATACAAAGGAACAAAATTTTACTAATAAAATTTTACAAATTTAAAACTAACCACTCATCTAAAATATCTCTCATTGATTAAAACTGATCAGCCCAACAAAACGAGGCCTGAGCAAGTCTTATCACACCAGCTCTTGGGCTGGCACCATGCATGTGGGAGTCTGTGCATGCACATAACATTGTCTCTGCTCCCCAGCTGGTTCCATGATTTTGATCATGCAAAGAACCAAAACTAAGGTGAGTCCTTTTCTTTCAGAAAGACCAGGACTACTTCTCCAGAAAGAAGGAAAGTTGTCATTTTAAATCCCTTACTGGATCACAAGAATGGAGCCAACAGAGACCTGAGGGCCAGGATGGTATGAAAGGCCATGGTGAGACCATTTTTCTCCTCCACCCTGAATATTGCGCCACTTCCCCTAAATCCTCAGTTTCCTTGCTATGATGCCGTGCTCAGGTGAAAGTGACTAACAGCTCACTCCATGAAGTAATAAAAGTCAGCACTTAGGAGATCAGAAAGTTAGTTTCATTGGCATTCCACTGCTGGGAGAAGCTGACACAACAGAGCAGTGTAGCTGACTCATGCAGAGTGGTAATAAGAGAAAGAACTAAAGGAAGTAAGACAACAAAAAGGAAGAGGAATCTCTGGGAAGGCCATTTAGGAACAGTCCTCTCCACACTCATCTTGTCTTGTCTCTCTCCCTTCATGTTGTTACTTTCCTTTCTTTTTCACTTACAGGAAAGTGATAAAGTTCAACCACCATATCCCACTGGGGCAGCATATAGCAATGTTAAGTAAACATAGTTAAATATCCAAAATTTCTTAGGACCTAGGCAAGTTTGACACCAAACCAATGTTTTGTCATAGTATTCTATCCCACATCAAATATACATGCGGGTGTTACTTTTCTGTTCATATGCCCAACAACGTGCATGTGCATGCTTCAGTCATGTATATACAAACTTTCCAGTTGTCTGTTATTTTTGCCTACAAGTGGCATTTGCAGACTGAGACAGCCCTCATTTTGGAGAGCTGACAATGATTTTCTTAAACTGTCAGAGAAAGATTTTGAACACAAAATGTTACTTTTAGTGACAGGGTAGGGATGACATTTTGGGATTGTCAGCATGAACGGTGTCCATTAAAGTAGTAAAAAAAGGACCAACACTCCTTTTGAAAAACTAAGAATAGTTTTCAAGAAATAAAAAGTAAAGCTTCCAGTGATCTAAAGAAGACAATGAAAAAGCACAAAAGGAATCCAAATATACTTTTCCCCCCCCTTGATTTCAAGGAAGAGTCCTACAGTAAGGCAAGAGACTATAGCTCTACCTTTTATTTTATACAAATATACATCGAGGAACAAAATATGTAGGCCATATTTATCGGATGGGGACTCTCTTCTGAGAAGCAGTGACTCTGAAAAAGATTTGGGAGTTTTGGTGGATAATCAGATGAACATGAAGTCCCAGTGTGATGTTATGGCCAAAAGAGCTAATGTGATCCTTGGATGCATAAACAGGGGAACCTTGAGTAGGAGTAGAGAGGTTATTTTAGCTCTGTTCTTGGCACAAGTATGACTGTTGCTGCATAATTCAAGAAGGATATTGAAAAATTGAAGAGGATTCAGAGAAGAGCCATGAGAATGATTAAAGGATTAGAAAACATGCATTAGAAAATAGTGACAGACACATGGAGCACAATCTATTTAGCTAAACAAAGAGAAGGCTAGGGAATGACTTAATTGCAGTCTACATGCACCTACATGAGGAATAAATATTCAAAAATGGGCTCTCCAATCTAACAGAGAAAAGTATAATATATTTCAAAGGCTGGAAGTTGAAGCTAGAGAAAGTCAGAATGGAAATAAGGCGTAGATTTTATAACAGTGAGGTAATTAAGCATTGGAACAATTTACCAAGGGCTGTGATGAATTCTCCATCTCTGGCAATTTTAATATCAAGATTGGATGCTTTTCTAAAAAATATGCTCTAGCAATTATTTTGGGGAAGTTCTCTGGACTGTTTTATACAGGAGGTCAGACTAGATGATCACAATGGTCTCTTTTGGCCTTGGAATCTGTTAATCTATTTTATGTTATTGAAGCAAGAGTGAAACTCTGCATGTATAACAATAAATAGTACATCGAAGAAAGGCAGACCAGGGGATAAGGACTAGCCAAACTCGGCAGACAAGGGCATCCAACAAATGAATTTAACAAAGGAGCTGGGTTATAGGTGGAGATTATCAAGGAAGGCCTTGGCAAAAGGATTCACTGTCAAACAACATGTGAAGATGTCTATAACTTTAGTCTACTTTGTGTTAATAGAAAGGGCCTATTTCTACTTAGTCTAGAGTATTCTTCCATGCATTTCACTTTGCTATTCTATCAGATTAAATCCATTTATTTGCACATTGGGTTCAGAGTATCTGTGATACAGTAATACTCCATGATAATTCAAAGGTGCCATTTTAAGCCAAGTTATTTATCCTCTAGATTTCAGTGAAATTTAAAGTAGTAAAAACAATATTCCAAGCCCCACACATCTATACATTTCTTTGTGATTCAGGTTTCTGCATACTATTTTCAGGGCAAACTCTGCCAGAAGGAGAAACTTACTACTTGTTGTGAAGTTACCCTCCCCAACCTGGGGAAGAGGATCTGCATCCTGGATGACTTGTAGTACTCCCACAGTCCGGACAGGAGGATCCAGAGCTACAGAGCTTTCATTCACAGTTATATCACTAGCTCCTGTAATCTGATTAGTTGGTGGTCCTCCTATGGAAGCTTCAAAATCTGGAGGTATATCATCTATGCAATCCGCATTTGGCTAATGGAAACAAAAAGAAAAGTCTTTGAGCTTTTATTCTACAGAGAAAATATTAAGGACTATAGTTACAAGAAAGAAGCTGGGTAAAATTTTCAAAATCTCTTAAATGATTTAGGGGACTAAGTACCATTCACCTTCATTGAGACATTGGCTGCTAAGTGCCTAAATCACTTAAAAATGGGACTCAGGCTTCTGAAAAATTTAGCCACCTTACTTTAGGAGCAAACTTTGCCTTCAAATATTTGTTTGGCTCCTAGTGATCTAGTTGGAATTATGCATTAATATATTTATATATATTATATATGAGCAGAAATGGACCTCAACTTTAAACATAAGCAAAAAAACCTTAGTGTTCTTTATTTTCATATTAACATAAGAACAGCCATACTGGGTCAGACCAAAGGTCCATCTAGCCCAGTATCCTGTCTTCTAACAGTGGCCCATGCCAGGTGTCCCAGAGGGAATGAACGGAACAGGTAATCATCAAGTGATCCATCCCGTCGCCCATTCCCAGCTTCTGGCAAACAGAGGCTAGGAACACCATCCCTGTCCATCCTGGCTAATATCCATAGATGGACCTATCTTCCATGAATTTATCTAGTTCTTTTTTGAACCCTGTTATAATTTTGGCCTTCACAACATCCTCTGTCAAGGAGTTCACAGGCTGACTGTGCATTGTGTGAAAAAAACACTTCCTTTTGTTTGTTTTAAATCTGTTGCCTATTAATTTCATTCGGTGACCCCTAGTTCTTGTGTTATGAGAAGGAGTAAACAACACTTCCTTATTTACTTTCTCCACGAGTCATGATTTTATAAACCGCTATCATTTCCCCCCTTAGTTGTCTCTTTTCCAAGCTGAAAAGTCCCGGTCTTATTAATCTCTCCTCATATGGCAACCGTTCCATAACCCTAATAATTTTTGTTGCCCTTTTCTGAACCTTTTCCAATTCCTATACATCTTTTTTGAGATGGGGTGACCACATCTGCATGCAGTATTCAAGATGTGGGCGTACCATGGATTTATATAGAGGTAATGTGGTATATTCTGTTTTATCATCTATCCCTTTCTTAATGATTCCTAACATTCTGTTCACTTTTTTGATGGCCACTGCACATTGAGTGGATGTTTTCATTCTCTGAAAACAATGACTCCAAGATCGCTTTCTTGAGTGGCAACAGCTAATTTAGATCCCATCATTGTATACGTATAGTTGGGATTATGTTTTCCAATGTGCATCACTTTCCATTTATCAACATTGAATTTCATCTGCCATTTTATTGCCCAGTCACCCAGTTTTGAGAGATCCTTTTGTAGTTCTTCACAGTCTGCCTGGGACTTAACTATCTTGAGTAGTTTTGTATCATCTGCAAATCTGCCACCTCACTATTTACCCCTTTTTCCAGATCATTTATGAATATGTTGAATAGGACCAGGCCCCGTACAGACCCTTGGGGGACACCACTATTTACCTCTCTCCATTCTGAAAACTGACCATTTATTCCTACCCTTTGTTTCCTATCTTTTAATTAGTCTTAAAGGAAATAACTGCTCTAGATTTTCTTCCTGAATTTACACATAAGTGGTTCTAGTTAATTAATTTAGATTTTTTTCCTCTCACCCACTCCTTTTAGGGCCCTATCCTGCAATCAATTACTATTATGTCTTGTGCTTATTACTGATGCCTCACTGATTTAAATGGGACTATGATAAATATTGCAATATTTGGCCCTTAAATGGTAATATCCACTAAATACATAGTTTATTTGCTTTCTACATACCTGGATCCTCTTAATAGTATTTGTAGGAAGACTATCTTGCAGTATGCAGAGGAAATGTTTAGTATGAAAAAGTCTTGCCCAGAAAATTGATGTTTGCTTCCTCACAGAAAAACAAAAAGTTTGGTGGAGTGTGTCATGGAGTAAATGAGCACATATATTGATATGATCTGCCTGAGGTAGGCAGACTGCTGAGTCAGATTATGAACATAAACACAGGCACTAACTGCAGGGGATTTTGTACCTTTTAAGTCTTAAAATATACATACTATAGAACTGATATCAGAGACTTAAGTGAAGGCGGGGAACTGATAAGAACTGCATGTGTGCACATTTGTATGAGGGGTGGAAAAGGGGTGTATATAGCTATTGCTAAGAGAAGGAAAAATGTTTTCAATATTAAAAGACTTACATTTTGCCTATACTGTACTTCATTTCTTATAGCTGAAAATAATGAGAAAGAATAAAGAATTCATTGTAATGGGAATTTCAGGAGTCTTCCCTGTATTGTGGTCCCAGAGAAACCAAATGAATTAAAAAACAAAAACAAAGGCAAAATGACTGCTTAGCTCAGAATTAAAACTCATGCCTATAAATGCACATACTCAGTAAATTCAGGGCTACTGGAAAAGTGATTCAGATGCATGTAAAGCAGATGGTTACAGAGCTTGTGTGTTTTGGTGCCAAGACCTTTGTTAATATCCTCTAGACAGCAACTCACTGGTCAAGCTGAGATGACCAAATTGCAGTAGAATGTACTGATCTTTCAAGTATTTCTGTATTGGTTTATTTCCTGACTGTCAGACTGATTATTTCTGGAGAGTTCCCCTCTGAACACTAATGGCAATTGTGTGAGTAAATTCCCTTTGCTGTACATGAGCATGCAGACTCCCTTAAGCCTTTCAGCAAAGGTGTCAGGTCTGCTCTCTCCATAGCAGGGAGAGGTTGAGCTTGCACAGCCACTTCAGAAATAACGCCTCAAGGTTAGGCCATAAAAATAATAAAAACAAGGAAAATTCAAAGATTAGGGTACTGTGTGCAAGGTGTTCAACAGCACCTGTAAGCATAAAGGGGCATATTCAGATAGAACTGCAGTTACACAAATATCCTGTTAGGCCTAAAAAAGTTAGCAGACACTATAGGGCAGATTTTCAAATGTATTTAGGTGCCTAATCTGCTTAGGCACTTTTGAAAATTCCACTAGCTGAGCATCTGCATCTATAGTCACCTAAATACTTTTCAAAATCTGATACAGAGGCCCTGATCTAGCAAAGCATTTAAACATTGTTAACTTCAAGCATCTGAGTAGTCCCACTGAAGAAAATGAGACAGCTTATGTTTTTAAAGCTAAACCTGTGCCCAAGTGCTTTACTCGATCAGTCCTTTAGCCTGTTTCACCCTTTCCTGTGAATTTCCTGTCTTTTGTTGTTTCATGCCAGCATAATGGACTTAAAAAAAAGTGCAGACTTTAACAAACTCAGAGAGCTGACAGGTAAGGTCCCATGATAAAAAAATCTAAGGGAAAAAAGTTCACGAAAGCTGTCAGTTTCTCAAAACGACACTATTAAAAGCACAGCAGCAAGCTACCCCGATGCAAAAGAAAGATAAGAGTAGCAGTAAGAAGCCAACATGGCTCAATCAGGAGCTCTTTCATGGCCTGAAATAAATCAAAAAAAGTAACCTACAAAAAGTGGAAACATGGATAAATTGCTAAGGATGAATAGCAAAGAACAGCACAAGCACATAGGGACAAAATCAGAAAGGCTGAGGCACAAAATGTGTTACTCCTAGTAAGGGATATAAAAGGCAATAAGAAGAACTTCTATAAATACATTAGGAGAAAGAAAAAGATGGAGTGTATAGGTCCACTACTTAGTGGTAAGGAGAGCTAAGAACAGATGACATCAAGCAGGCTGTAGCGTTTAATGCCTATTTTGCTTCAGTCTTCACTAAAAAGATTAATTGTGACCAGATGCTTTACACAATTAATATTAACTAGGGGAAAAGAACACAAGCCAGAATAGGGAAAGAGAAGGCTAACGAATATTTAGATAAGTTAGATATATTCAAGCCAGCAGGCACTGACAAAATTCACTCTTAAGGTACTTAAAAGAACTAGCTGCAGCAATCTCAGAACCATTAACAATTAAATTTGAGAACTCATGGAGGATGGGTGAGGTCCTAGAGGACTGGAGAAGGGCAAACATAGTACCTATCTTTAAAAAGAGGAACAAAAAGGAACCAGGGAATTATAGACCAGTCAGCTGAACTTTGATACCTGCAAAGATACTGGAACAAGTTATTAAACAATCAATTTGTATTGCCCAATTAGTGGATAATAGAGTAATACATAACCAACATAGATTTGTCAAGAACAAGGGGGAAACAGTAGATGTGATACATCATGATTTTAGTAAGGCTTTTGATAAAGTCCCACGTGACATTCTCATAAGCAAACCAGGGAAATGTGGTCTAGATGAAATTTTTATAAGGTGGGTGCATAACTGGCTGAAAGATCGTACTCAAGAGTAGTTATCAATAGTTTGCTGTCAAACTGGGAAGATGTATCTAGTGTGGTCCCACAGGGTCTGTCCTGGATCCAGTACTATTCAACATTTTCCATTAATGATTTTGATAATGGAGTGGAGACTACGCTTATAAAATCTGTAGATGATGCTAAGGTGGGAGGGTTTGCAAGCTTTTTGGAGGGTAGGATTATAATTCAAAATGACTGTGACAAATTGGAGAACTGGTCTGATATCAACAAGATGAAATTCAATAACGACAAATGTAAAGTTCTTCACTTAGAAGGAAAAGTAATATGTACAAATACAAAATGGGGAATAACTGGCGAGGCTGTAGTACTGTACTGCTGAGGAGGATCTGGAGGTTGTAGTGGATCACAAATTGAACATGAGCCAACAATGTGAAACAGTTGCAAAATAAATAAGAGAGCTAATGTTCTGGGGCATATTAACATATATAAAACACAGGAGGTAATTGTCCAACTCGGCACTAGTGAGGCCTCAGCTGGACTATTGTGTCCAGTTTTGGGCACCACATTTTAGGAAAGATGTGGACAAACTGGAGACAGTCCAGAGGAGACTACAGTAATGAACACCTAACCTATGAGGAAAGGTTAAAAAACGGGGCATTTTAGTCTTGAGAAAAGAAGACAGAGGGGTCCTGACAGTCTTCAAATATGTTAAAGGCTGTTATAACGAAGATGGTGATCAATTGCTCTCCATGTCCACTGAAGAAAGGACAAGAAGGAATCGGCTTAATCTGCAGCAAGAAAGATTTAGGTTGGATATTAGGAAAAGCTTCCTAATTATAAGGATAATTAAGTATTGGAATAGGCTTCTAAGGAAGGTTGTGAAATTTGTGTTAGTGGAGGTTTTTAAAAACAGGTTAGACAAACATCTGCCAAGCATGGTCTAGGCATACTTGGTCCTGCCTCACTGGAGGGGGCTAGACTAGATCACTTCTCGAGGCTCTTTTCAGCTCTACATTTTTATGATTCTATGTTACAAATTTAGCATTATTTTAAAATGGTTCATAATAAAAGAATATATTCATTTAAACAATTCTCAGATGATTTTGTGTTCACAGACTAAAGTATAGAATGTAGTCAGACAAAAAAACCCTAAACCACAGTTTGGGGGCTTTAGAGCTGGGGAAGAGACTAAATAATAGTTGGCATGAAGACATAGTGCATCTGCAAGCATAAAAAATTCTAAGCAACTTTGAGCAAAGAAAAGGCTTTATCCTGCAAAGACATGAGTCCCCTTGAACTGGGAGTATTCATGTGTGTAAAGCTATGCATACGTTTACTTACAGGACCGGGCTGGGCACTAATTGCTGGGCACAAACATCAACATTTTTTTCCATTAGATTTCTTTTCAAACAGTTGTTGGAAGCCTTTGAAAGTTCATTTTAAAATCAAATTTGGTTTTGAGGGTTATACAACAGTCTTATAACCACTATAACTAAGCAAATGTTTAAATATTCCCCTCCTCCCGGTTATCCATTCGCTCTTCTCGTCCCTTTTGTTTGCAGTTTTTGCTAGAATGAGCTTTTATGACCAATTTTTAAACCCTTAAAAATAGGAGATAATGGAAAGACCAACAAAATATTAGCTAAAGCGGCACAAATGCCATGGTTCAATTTAATTGATCCCTTTTTACATGCAGGTTTAATATAATTTTACTTGGAAAAAAACTAAACAGTAGACTTTAATCCTAATGATATCAAATATTGCTTTTTTAAAATTACTATTTATACCTTTTACTGTCAGAGTGACAAATATATTTTGATAAATTTTGTTATTTACCCAGTATATTAGTTTCTCTAGTTCTCTGCACATATGTGCTTTTAGGGCCTGATTCTAAAAATGGGAGTCTTTCCACTGACTTGAGTGGCCTTTCCATCAGGTTCTTAATGAAAGACTCCAACTCAACCAATCTAGTAAAAAAAGTGCAGTTGTTTGCATGTTCAGACCATGTTTCTAGAGAAGGAGTAAGCACTGAAGGGAGATTATTTTACTTGATATGATCATCCCAACAATGATGTAGCTCTTTGAAATTGAAAGAAAAAAAGTTTTCCCTTTAGACACCAAGACCAGAAGAAGCTAAGCTTTGTGGGCTCAATTCACCATTAGTGTGCCAGTGGAAGGACTGAGGCCAGACATTTGCTTCTGTAAATCGTGGCAGAATTCATTAAGGGTGGAACGCCTCCAAGGGACCAGGCTGCCTCAGCAGAAAGGAGATACATCTTAATGGGAGCTTCTGGGCACTCATCACTTTTGAAAATCAGGCTAGTTATTTACATGCCTAAATAGGCTTTAGTTCTAGGCAGCCATTTAAAAAAATCTTGACTATGAAGTAAACTCTGTGATGAAATTGCCAAATTGGCATGCACTGACTTGAAAATTTAGATCTAGTTCTTTTAGAACAATATCAATTAAAAACTATTATACATTCATCTTAAAATGGAAATGTAATGCCACATTCATACTCACACAAACCAACTTTTTAATGTACACCACTAAGGTAAGCATACAGCTGGTATGAAGACATTCTATATTATAAATGGAGCCAGTAGCACTGTCTATAAGCCAAGGTTTCCCGACACTTTCCATTATAAGACTGTTTTCAGTTGCTTATAACTTTGCCAAACTGCAACCATTTGAGCTGAAGTTTTCCAAGATGGGTGTTTGCCTCAGACGGATTTTTTTTTTTTTTTTTTTTTTTTTAGGAGCGGTAAGGGTAGTTTCAGTTACAATGGTCAGCAAGAATTGAGAAAGAGGTTAGGGAGGGAAAATATGTTTTGCCCATGTTAACAAAATTCGTTCAACTTGTTTTATTGAGAAGCTGTAGTGGCTTCATGCTTTGGAGCAGGACTTGAAATTGGGAAGGAGGGTGATCTTTGTGTCACAGATTGTGCTTTTTCCAGTTGCTGTGAAATTCCGCTCAAATTTGGCCAAGTTTGAGCCTCTGAAAATATCAGTTCACACATGCTCAGTAGAGACCTGTTAAGAGTTTGGCAGCTACATTCTCTGAAGATTCCATCAGTACCAAGTGTGCTCCAGCTCAGCGGACACAGGAGCTGAGCAGCACTTTCCTGCAATTGTTCCCCCTGGCAGCCAAGGTCTGCTGCGGCATAGGAAGCCATAACTGAGAGGAGAGAGACTGTCTCTCCTGTGTTCCTTTTATTCTCCTCGTGCTGGGGCACAGGCAGCAAGGAGGAATCAGCCTGACTTGAATGCAGAGGGGTGAAAAGCAGTGGGAGGGAAGGAGAAGTTGGGGAGGGGTGATAGGATTATGGGGGACAGGGACAGGAACTAAAGCGGAAAGGGGAGAAAGGGGCTGGATCTCGGGGGGCACGGAGTTAGGAGTAAGGGAGCAGAGGGGACAGAGACAGGCTAAGAGCAAAAGAGCACACTTCCCTCCAGAACCTGGAGCTGAACACAGGAGTTCTGAGTGATTTCTTTGCTGTCAGCAATAGCTGTGAAACCCACTGGGAAAGTGTCTCTCTCATCCCCCTCTAATGGCTGGTCTGCATGCAGCATAACAGCCTACTACTGCTGCAAGTTACTTGGAGATCTGTGGTGGGGTGGATCTTAAGGTCCTAACCCTGCTGATGACCCACGTGGAGGTCAGTGGAAAAAACAGTATGTGATGATGGAATTAAACACAGTATTGTAATGCATACTAGGGGGCTAAATGAAGGTTGAACATGCAGCCTTAACACTGGCATTTCCTAATTTCTAAGTGTTTGACTTTGCAACTTTAACAATCTTTCATTGTAGTTTTTTCCATATGTAACACACACACACACACACTCACTCAAGAAGCCTAATTATAATATATCATTAGAATGATATTATTTGCTTCCTTTTGCCTTTATAATTGTACTAAGTTAATGGACACACCTGCATGATTATTTTATTATGGCGCTATTTCCTAGAATAATAATTTCAGCACTTGTATATCAGCCTCTTTTTTCATTTCAGTAATTTGTTTGGATTATATGTCCCCATGTCATTTCACTGCTGCTCTTGGGAGTAACTACATTAGCTGTCCTCATTTGTTCATCTGTTGGGTTTTGTCTCATTTCTCTTGTGTAGTGCTCAGATATGTAATGCTGGCATACTGCTGCCTCAGCTTTGGGACAGTGTATTTACAGCAGCTGTTGGCATACCAACCACCACTGGTTCAGTGTTGAACTTGACAGTCAGGAGATACTTTTTCACATAGCATAAACCTTGATTCATTTCTTGGTGGAGAAGACACTGAACTGTGAGATACCTGTAATTTAGGGAAATTCATTGCTGGCAGAACATGTACTAAGTATATTTGACAATACAATCCAAAGAGTTAATTGGCAAGTTTTGGCAGGTTTCTAAACAGATCTGAATTTACCAAGTGACTAACAATCTAACATTTTCTTATACTGTAATCACATGAATCTCATATGTTTAATCATTTGGGGAAAATGTTATGTTTCATAACTAGAATTATGAGCGCAAGGCCTGCTGACATGCAAGGATGCTTTAAGAGAGGGGACGGAACCCGACAGAAAAGGCAATGACTTTTGCAATCAGAATCAGAGGCAAACTGCCTTAGAATGATACATCGGGAGAGTTTTTATTTGTACACCCTTTGCTTTGAGGCAACAAGGAGGAATGTAGTTAAAAAAAAATCCATCCCTGATGTAAAAGAGTAAATAGAAAAGGTTTGTATGTGAATGTACAACCCTGCCACAATTACTTTAAAAAAATCCAACCCCTCAACAAACCAACCAAGCAACACAGACAGACACATACACCCTCCCAAAGGGGGGTGGGGTGGGGGAGAGAAAAATAGAAGATGTCTGCTTGTGTTCTTGTTAATAAATCAGTGTACCATGGTGATGAATGTGGTATGAGAATCTAAATAGTAAACAGATGGGCATGTATACAGGATGGAGGTGTTCTCACTCTACTTTGACTAGCCTGTTGCATGACATGCTTACCGGAATCCCTAGAGCTTTTAGAATGTTCATTTTACACATAGGGCAGGTGCGATGGTCTAGCAGCCACGGGTCTACACAAGATTTATGAAAGAGATGCCTGCAATAAAAAGCAAGATATTTTAATTCAAATCCATCCCAGTGTAGCTTAGAGCTGTTCAGTCATTCCCAAGAGTTGCTTCTGAATGTAGTAAAATCAGGAGTTTTGAAAGTGTTGTTTTCTGGTATATGATAAGGATTATAAAAGTGCATAGACAGGAGTATAAAAATCACCGTACTAAATCTTATTCAGATAAGCACACCGCTCCCTGCCTGTTAGAGTTCACTGACAAGGGGCAGAAAGTGAGACGTACAAAATTAGACACCAACAATCAGAAAGCCAAATGTATGTGTAGCAGCAAAGCCAACTTTCTTAAAATGCTATAGACTGCCAGCTGTAACACAGATAAATGAAACTCAGCTTTTGGTAAAGGTCAGATCATGTATATATCTATTGTTGGTTCCATAACACAAAGCTGACCCCACCACAGTGACCCAGAACTTAAAAAAACTGTAACATGAAGCCATTTTGCAGCTGTTGTTATTTTGTAGGATCATGACAGAGTGTAGGCAGAAAAAAAATTCCCCCCTTATTTTTTTATTTTTTTGAGAGAGAGAGAGAGAGAGAGAGAGAGAGGGTGGCCTTTTGGGTGAGGCTCCCCCAACCTATTTTCCTGCCCCTCAAAACCCACCCATGAGAATGAGCGTCTCTAGACTAACATTTGTCCCTCTGGAGCTGGTTGATACTACCCTTTCAGCCAATGTGAAGTGACCATTAGCAAGATAGTGAAGGCATTCTGCCTACATATTTATCTAGTTATGGGAAATACAGTTTCTTAACCACAAGTGTCAGTTGTCTAAAGTTGCTTGAACAAACTGGAGGTTGCATACTCAAACATTTAATTTATGCACCTCATTCATTCTTGCGAGGATGTTATGTTGCATTTGACAGGATAAGCACCTCAGCAGACTCAGAGTACAGAGAAAAGTCCTGCAGTTCTGCAGGGTGAAGAATTTAAGACATGCTGGGAGAGGAAATTAAGAGAATTTCTCAGGGGGCTCAGTTAAGAGACAGGGAAGTTGTTTGCTGTCTTTGTGCCTCAGCTGGAGCATCCCTACAGAAAACAGCTCCCAATTTCTTTTAATCACTGTAGTATATGGAGAATTATGGCCAGATTTTTTTAGTTATTTGTGAGTACTTCAACTGAGGAGAGGGGATATACCAGGGTGCATAGACTGCTGTGAGGAAGAGCATTCTGGAAGCCTGACTGCAGCTGAATGGAGTATTGTCATACAGTGAGTTGGTCTCCAGTGAGACACTGGAGCAGAGATCTCCTCTTCTCTATCCCATGGATTTTTGTGAAAGCTTGTGGTTTTTCATTATTCATCTGTGGATTTTTATTAGAATAATTGTTGGTTTGTTTCCTGTTAAAAAACAGTCAATTTTGCAACATCTTGGACTTTTAATTCATTTAGCCAAGTGTAAGCTTCATTGACTTATATCACATACATGTTTGTTGTCCCCTTGAACATGCCCTGTGGCTCTATCTGCTCTGTAACATTTTGTACGTTCACCTTTGGTCCAGCTACACGGTTTCTGAAAAACAGGTACAAAGTTTTCTCATGTAACCATAGCCTCAGCACCTAAATCTTTGTGTAGGAGCCTGAAAATACACTCACCCACCTACAAGTATGATTTATATATAAAAGACTTAAGCAAAAATCAGAGGAGGGCACTTTTATTCTGAAATAAGAATGTCCATACTCAGATTTGCATCAAAATAACAAAAGCTGTGCATTAAACATATTTTGGTTATTTCAATGCAAATGTATGTGTAGAGCAGTCCTAAATACCTTTTCTCTAGCATGTAACAGATGTGCAACATTTTGTGTGTCAAATTTCAGCTGAACGTTTACAGTTGAGGTATTATAAAAAATCCCTGCCAACTGGAGTGTTGATAAGTCTTTTACTGTATGTAGGTCTATATTTCCCTGTGCCTTCACTAGTCCTTCCCCATTTGCATTTCCTCTATATGAATGCATAAAAAGCCACCAACTAACAGCAGTAGGGCATGTCTACAAACTGTCTTAATGCTAGGTACTGAGCTAGTAGATCAATAGTATAAATTCTCTCTCCACAGCAGATGTTATCTCTGTGAGAAATGCAGAATCACCTTACATACCCAAATAGTTATGTTTAAATATTTAAGAGCACTGCATGCAAAGAATAATTTTGCTTTGCTATTCCATCCCAATATTTAAAAAACAGCATCCCACACATAAAGATATATCCATCCTTCCAGTTAGTTGGAAGAGACAGAGGTACATTCTCATGAATGTTAATTTTTAACATCTGTTCCGTTGAACTGTCTTTCTAAGTGGCATCATCCCATTCACTAGCTGGATTTAACACTAAACAGTATTAAATATACAAATCTAAAAATTTCTGAAATCTCATCAGACCTTATTACTCACTCCACTTGGCTCCCTTTCCTGCTACTTCTACAGGAAATTGATTGCTTGGGAATAAGAGTTACAAGGAAATTACAGTATTCCATTTTAAACCGACACTGACTTCGCACAGCTGTGGCACAGAAAATCTGTTCTTGGAATCTGAAACTAGTCTAATTATATCACTTGGCTGTAATACCAAAGTTTGTCAGACCTCATCCGATACTGTATGTCAACATGATTAATGTAAATGAAGCACCATGATACTTAAAGTTAAAACCACCACTTTACTAAGGTTACTAAGGTTCACAACTCCACTTCCAAAACAACATTTACCTTGTTGGGTAAAGACGACAATGCATCAAATTTCCATCTCTGCACTATATTAACCTCCTTCCTTCCCCTTCTCCCAAGAGATATGTATTCAGCATATCATCGCCAGACAAACATTTTGAGTAAGCAAGCGATATACAGATTACATATAATCCCCAAGTAGCTAGTTTGTGAAACAATGACTAAGAAATATTTTACATTTAAAATGTGTAAATAAAATACCTTGAATGTGTAGATTTATGCAGAATACTGAACTGAAAGTCAATGTCTTACTTTTTGAAGAAACAATTTCAAATATTCTTATAGTGTTGATTTTTTTTTTTTAATAGTGTGCCCATGCTCATAGGCATACGTTTAACTCCCAACATTTAATGTTGATTTGGGCCAAAATACTCAGTGCAAGCTTTCAAAAAGCTCAGATATTAGCTATGCTCTCAAAAAATGGACAAAAAAATCTGTTTCTGATCAAGAATATATAACCCGAGTGATGTGTAAAATCAGATCAAGTCATTCAGGCATAGATGAGAAAGGCCCCCTTTGTGTTCAAGTTCAAGCTTTGCAAGCCTTAATCAGGCTGCAGATCACATTGCAACATTTCATAGTGTTTGTTAGTCAGATAGAGTGGGGAATTTTCATGCTTTACAGACATTTACCTCAAGTTTGGCTGTTCCTAAAAATCAATTGGTTTGGAAGAAAAATATTCTAAAAGGAATGCTATCAATGTTGACAGATTTAAATCCATAACCATGACAGGTTAAGTCTCCTTGCACTTTAAAATATTATATTAACAGTGTATTATGGTTTTAATTTTAAGTTTTGATTTAGTATGTCTGAGTTAGTTTGAAGGATCTTTTTTATAAAATAGAAAACCACAGAAGAATGAATGCCAAAATTAGATAATCTAAGGACTAAAATGACCTGTTTGTGAGTATGCACATATTTTGTAGGGGCATGTGACAAATCCATTTTTGCCCATTTGGATTTGAAGGTCTGTTTTATTCGCTGTTATTTATATAGCACCATAACATGCATGGTGCTTTGTAAGAATTAACCAGGAATCCCTGCTCTGAAGCATTTACAATCTAAGTTAAGACAAGAACAGGAGGACGACAAGATGACAGAGTGGGGCAGGAGGACAACAACAGGATCATGCAGTCACTTGGGGAAAAGATGTTGATATCTTTAGGATTAAAAAAAAAAAATCATCCACACTTCAGTTTATATACCTCCATGGGGAATTGAGTTTTTAAAAGGGATTCAAAGAAGGAAAAAATGAAGGCGCTGTGGGGGAGTTCAGAAGCACGGGGGGCAGTGAGAAGGAAGGCACACAGATGGTCTTAGAAGGAGGATATGAAGACTGAAGTGTGAAGAGAAGTTTGAGCCAAGAGAAGAGGACAGGTGGGGGCAAAGGAGACAAGAGCAGACAGAGAAGTAGATTGTAGATGGCCTCAGTATAAGAACATACTGCTTGAATTTGATGATAGAAGCAATAAGAAGCTAGTGAGAAGATTTTAAGAGGGGCTCAGAGTTACAGCACCTAGCCCTTTTTTTGAAGAAGTCTGGATAGGAGGAGAAGGAGGTATGCAGACATGCAGGAGGCAGTCAAAGGCAAAGAAGAGGTGTCGAGAGTTGTAGTAATGAGACCGAGAGTGGAGGAGTACAGTTGCTTTTCAAGGAAGACTGCTATACTGAATAAAGAGGATGGACCTGTAGTGCAGTAAATCTGAATGGTCTCTGGATTTTTTTCCCTCCAGAGCCATTCATCAGCCCTGGAGTCAGTACAGAAAAATTGAATGCAGGAAAGAAGGCAAACATCAAAAAGGGTGGGCAAGGAGAAGTGATGGAGATGATGGTTTCCTCATAGGAGACTAACACAAGGAAAGGAAGGAGGGGTTGGAGAGCACCCGTGAAGTCAGAGTTGTTAATAGATTGGAGATTATGGAAGGAATGTGATATAGGAAGGGGTACCAGAGCATGGTACAGACAAGGTTGAGAGAATGACCCTGACAATGAGTCTGGAAGGTGACACAGAACAGGAGGATGAATAGAGAGGCTAGTAAGAGGAAGACAAAGCTAGCAATATCAGCAGTCTAGGAAGAGAAAACAAGACAGATGAGGGGTTGTGGAGTAAGGATTTGAAGATGGAGATGACAGAGGAAGGTGAAAGTGGGAGGAGGACAGGTGAAAACACTCTGGGAACACTGGAACATCGTTACATTCAACCTTGTGTCAATGCCCTAGAAACCAATTTTAATTATATTTGCTATTGTCAACTTTTAAAGCTGGGTATAAAACTAAGACTTATTTCCATCAAGAGAAAAATGAGCACAAGATGCAGCATCAAAAGGCACACTACTTTATACCTCAACCTGATCATTTAAATTCTGAGCTTTTCAGAATGAAATTTTAAAACATAGGATTTAGGAGCAGGAAAAAAAAGTATATATGAAATTGATCTCCCCTCCAAACTAGCCAATGGGGGATAAATGACCACAGGGTATCCCTTCATTGACTCTGCCACAGTTAAAGAGAATGTTTTGAGGGAATGACACAGAGAAAGGACCTGAAGTGCTAATAAGAAGCTGTTTATGTGGCTTTGAAATTCATCCACTACTGAAATACTGACTAGTGGATTTTCACTACAAATGTTTGTATAGACAAGAACAACAGAACTCTTAAGTCTCAAGATAGCTACTAGCTGTATCTGGAAACTTCCTGGTTTAGGGCTGGCTGTGGGAGAGCTGCTGATACACTTGCTTATTTAGATTTGTTCGATATATACATTAAAATATCTATCCAGGGCTCTAAGCATCTTTCACATATATTAAAAATGAAGTCATATTAGTACAAACAAAAATAAACTCAACAGCATCCTCTAAACCAGGAAGGAAAACATAAATGACCCTAATCCCAAATACTAGGCCTTGGCACACAGCCCAGAACTTGACGCAAAATCTCTCCCCAAAAGCCTGGGAAAGGAGATGGCTTTGCAGTGTGCCTAAAAGTCAGATTTGGGTAATTTTGGATCAATGGTGAAGGGAATTCTAAAACTCAGGGCCCCATGAAGAACATCCTGCCAGCAGTTCCTCCTTTTTTCAGCTCATGAGGCTTTTGACTGGGTGCCACCACTGATCAAAGCTGTGGCAATATTGTGTGGAGAGGGAGAGGCAGTTTCTCAAATATGCTGACCATAAGGCATACCTGGCTTTTACAGGTCAAAAGAAACATCAAACTTCAGCTGCATACCAACAGGCAACCAGTTCAGATCACCGAGCACTGATGTCATGATGATACTGACTTTTAGACAACTGAGAAATTGGGAGTTTCAATAAGGTTTGGTGAGAATCCAATGTCTTCCCTGAACTGCAGGCTGCTATGCCAATGCCCTGCATATACAAGGTATATACAGTGGGCACACACTGGGGATGACAAAGAACGAAATATGTATTTGCAGGTCTGTGTCTTCCTTTTGCTAATCATGAGTGCAAAGAGTGCTTTTCCATCTTAAGAGTATAAGGTTTCCCTATTAACTTGAAACTGGTAAGAATTTATCATCAATATTCTTTATTTCCTCTCAGCTGCCCAGTGCATCCTATCTTGTTGGTGTTTCTTTATAGATTGTAAACTCTCAGTGGCAGGAACTGTCTTTATTTTTGTTTCTTGTATAGCATTTGGCAAACTGTTGGCATTTAACCAACAATAATAGTAATAATAATTAACACCAGCACCTATAGTGGTGTACAAAAACTTACAAATCTGTAAAATGTTACCCTTCATAACTTGTACAGTAGGGAAGACAGTTTCAGTAAAGTAGCTACTTGGGAGGGAACCCCTCAGCTCCCATAATTCAACAGTGCCAAAGTTCAAAATGTGCACTTTACAGGACAGATCTGCTGCTAACCTTTAGCTTGAGCCATTTCCAAGTAACCTTTTAAGTCATCCAAGAGCTAAACATCACCTGCTAACTATGTGTTTCCGATTCAGTAGGCCTTATTTAATACTACACACTCTCATTTAACCTTGTGAACAACACTAAGCATGACTCTGTGCTGGGTCATTTGTGAGAATGATACAAGTGAAAGTTGGGGTTTAGATGTGTGTGTTCCATATAATTACCTCAAAGAAATACCTGTACCTTTAGCACAAAATTTCCAAACTTTGGTGAGGGCTCCACACGAACATACTAAGAATTAAGCCCAGTTCTAAACTGTATACATTTCCCATTTTCTACACTCTTAGCTGATGAAGCATTGTGCTTGTGTCTGAGTTTGACGAGAGTACATGTGCTGTGTGTCAGAGTTGGGGGTTCTATAGCTGGCCCAATTTATGATTAAAGTATTGCTTTGTGTTTGCCTTTTAATGAGGCAGTAAGAATACAGATCCAATGGCTCACACGAATGATCAGAGATGGCTAGCACTTAATATTTAAAATATCTACCAGGGAAGCCTATTATTTATTAAATAGCCAAAAAGGAACAAATATTTCAGTTCTTCATGTCAAGTAGAAGATGACACTTTACATGTACATGCTTTTGGTATTCCTGTTTCCAAGGAAAGCAAGTTGAGAAATGGACTATCTAGCTGTCTTTGATGGAAACCATCCCAGATATGATTTGTGTAAGGTTTCCTTCCCACTTTATTTACACAGCAATTAAAAAGAAATTAAAGTGAAGTTAAAGCTCATGAAAGGTGCTGAATTTCAGATAGCTGTTCTGTGGACAACTAACAGTATAGAAAATGGCAATGCAAGTGTCCCCCCGCTACCCTGCCAATGGACCGCAACCTTGTCCTAGAATCATTATTTCTATTCCTCATACCGCCTTTGAAATCAATGGAGTTAAACTGGTAGAAGAGACAGCAGAATCAGTCCCCCCCACACACACTTCCCCCCCCCCTTTTTACTGAAGATTTTGTAATATTTCCAAATTCCACAGACTTAGCAACTGGGTTCTTACATAAAGTATTACCCCCCAACACTCTGCCTCCCTGCCCAAACCTTCTGAACACTAGGCTACCCTAAAACATCGCCTAAATCCCACAACCATTCTTGTTACTAGAAAATATCGTCAGCCAAACTGCCCTTTCCTGGTCAGGCCAATATTAATGGTTAACCAAAAAGCCTGACCAAATAAGATTCCCTTATACCATGGCAAGCACGAACATAGCTAGACTCAGGCTCTGATGCTAAATGGCTCATCACCCACTGCAGTTATTATTTTAAATTCAAATACATCAGAGTAACATTTCAAATCTTTATGGAATAGTTTTTGAGTACAGAAAAAAAAATCCAAAAACTTGACGTTCTCAGATAATCTCATTTCAGGAATTTGACAATTCAAATTTTGCAGTTTTACACTAAAGGACAGAGACTTTAAAATCCAAGAACACATTAGTAAATGCCTCCATACATTGTATTAACTTACCTGCATGGTAAGATCCTGACAACGTCATTGGGCTTGTAACCTTCAATACAAACTGCACAGTTATCAAAATCTGGCTCAGTTTCCTACGGTAAAGAGAACATTACATTACATTTTTTTTTATTTTGTGGGTTAATCACTTCAAACAAGAACTTAAGTAGCAGAGTGAAGTTCAAATGGTTACTGACATGTTTAAGCATGACAATGTATCTTAGGAAAAATGTGAGAGGCGTTCATTAGGGATCCAGTCCTGCAATTCCTATGCTCAGGCAGCAAAGGTATGTGCACGCGTGGCGTATATCTACACTTGGAACTGGGGTTGTGAATCCCAGCTCACAGAGACATACTTTAGCTCAAAACAGAATGTAGCTGCGGCAGTACAAGTGGTGGGAAGGGCTAGCTGCCTCAAATACGTGCCTAGGGTCTCTGATGGACATGTCCTCGGTCAGCTAGCCTGTCCCACTGCTGCAGCTACATTAGCACTCTAGCTTGACGAGAGCTAGTACAAGTATGTCTCTTTGAACTGGGAATTACTCTATATACAGTAGTACTCCCACTACTGACAGTGAGAGTTTTGCCTGAATGAGGACTAGAGAATTGGGCCACAAAATTTGGTTTGCAAACTCTAACAGTAGCTACTTTAATAGTCAGACTAAAACAACTTTACTGTATCTTTATTTAAATTTCCCTTCCCTTCCTGTTCCATTTCATCCTTAAGGTGCTTACCAGCACCTTGCCCCTGGCTGTGGGCTATTTACTAGTATAAAAAGCAACTGCCACTCCCCTCCTATTTCCCTCTCCTTGGCAGTCTGAGAGGATCCTCGCTGCAAGGTCGAGTTTGAAAGAAAAAAATTACCTTGTCACCTTTCCTGATTGTTCTGACCTGCAGCTTGCTGATTGCTTTCTTTGCAGCATCTCCAAGACGGCGCTGAAAATGCAAAATTGTCCTTTAGTAAAAGAGTATATCTTTATGCAGAAGCCACCACCTTATTTTTCTATAGCTAGTTAATAATCTGAAGCAGTTTTACATGAAATAGTAAGGTTCTGTGTAAATGTAAACTGACAGGGCCAGGCAGGTTGCTGTGGGAAATAGCATGCCATCCCTTTTTAAAACAAAAATGCTGCATGGATTAAAGGCTCCTCAGTTATCTAAGTTTCATTAGGCAAAGCAGCTATAATGCTAATCCAGTGAAGAATGGACACTGGCCTATGACAACACTAAACTATTGCATTATGGGCATTACATGAACGTAGAAATAGATATGCATTAAGTAATGATTCACTATTTTGGGAGCCTATTTTTTTTACATTAGTCTCATTGACTTCAATGAGGTTGCAGGCAGGCACAGCAGTCTGCCTGTATGCTCTCAATTGTAGGATCAGTGTCTAAGCTTTGCAGTTATATGTCATGAACAGCAGATGAATCCTACAGTCATGGCTTGGCCATCTACTTTCATTTGTGGTTTTTTTGTTCCTTGTCACCTTTCCCTCCACACTACATACTGAACTTCTTTCCCGGTGAAGTTTCATAGTGTTGTTCTATTTCTTCTGATACCTAGTGCCCATTTCTGATCTCACTTACACTGGTTTTACAATAGTTTATTGATTTCAATGAAGTTTATTGATCTCATTCCTGATTTACACCAGTGTAAATGAAATCAGCCTCTGTGTATGCACATATGGCAGCTACTTCCAGAAGAAGTGCAGTGTAGGGATGGGGATTTAAGAACGGTGGTGACTGTGAGGACATTGCACTTTTAAAGTCTGGAACATTCTTCTGTGTGTCAGAGTTCTAAGCGACATGCCAATTGGAAGCAAACTCCAGCTGGAGTTGGTTAAAAAATGAACCCAAAAATGACGTGAGGCTGTATGTAGTTTGTAAATAGGGGCCCACTCATGAAGCAAACTTGATCAATATGTTTCCTTTTTTCCTTTGTTGTTATTCTGATCTATGGCACATACTTCTCGTAGCTTTCCTTGAACAAAAGAATCTGACAAGAGTTGAAAACGTTACTTGCAAACTATTTGTTTCTTTAATATAAATCAAAGGCAGACAGCTAATGTCAAATAAAAAACGAGACATTATGTAGTGCTTCTGGAATTTTTTTTTATTATGTATGTTAATGAAATGTCTTATCTTTTTTGTACATTCTTCAAGAGAAGAGGACAAGATTAAAGACTGGTTTAAAACTTTGATCTGTTTGTTTTCATGTTTGCCTTTTCTTATCTAACTTAAATGCTGACAACGTTTTTGCTTTCAATGAAAATTTGATCAGGGTGGGGGTTTTTTTTAAGGAATCCTGTTTTATTGGTATATGCTGGAGGAAAAACCATACTTTCGAAGAATCCTTTAAGTGAAATGCGTGCTATCAATAACCAAACACTGCCCCCAAAGATAAGAAGTGCTAACATTATAGTGTTTATATGTTTGAAGTGGAGCTTCGGGATTTATGGTTATAAATCTTGTAATGTAATTAACACTAGGACATTCAGTCTTGAGCTAGTCAGAGTTACCACTCCTTTGGTGTGGAGGTCCTGCCAGTAAGGGAGGTCTATGGTGGTTAAACAGAAGGAGTGGCACTGTGGCAAAGAGCCTCGTGCCAGTCCTGGAGAGTGAGTGCTAGCCGATGGTGAGTGAGAGGGGTAAAGGGACACCTGTCCTCTCTCAAATTTATTTCCTCCCAAATTTCCTAGTGTATCCTGTTTTCTCCACGTGTGCCTTTGAGGCTCTCTTTTAGCTTTTCAGGGCAGCGATTGTCTTGATCTTTGTGCCTTGCACAGCACCGAGCATATCATCAGTGCTGAACAAATTATTTGTGAGTTCAAAGACAAGACGGGGGCATACTTTAACATACTTAAAGTTTCCCAGACAAGCTAAGAGAAACGCCATCTGACATGGTGACGAAGTTCACAAAGCTCATTGTCTTGGGAGACTAGCACAGCTACAAAAGAGGATACCTTTCATGCGATGGCCCAAAGCTTTGTATTCAAGCTCTCTGCTTTAGTTCTCTCACAGGTAACATACACACGCACAGCATGATGGACTGGATCCTCATACTGAATGTGGACACAGGAAATAGAAATTCTCCTCATTTGTGAGCAGAGCACTCCCTACGGCAGGCAGAAGTCAGAACTCGCTCCAGCATCTCCTTGCCTGATGATATCTCATCATGGTCCAGCCATTCCCCAAAATATCATGGAGCCCACAAAGTTTCAAAACTTACTTACAACCAACTCCTCCCTAACAAGAAAGCAGGGAGAAGAGGAATGAGTAACAGACAACTCCTGCTATATACTGCTATCAGCTGTCTGGTATTGAAGCACCCTCTCGTATCCCACATGACACAGAGCAAACTCTAGAGATGCTGGTGGAAAATGTAGTTTGACAGACTGACACAGGAATTTTTATTAACCTATATCATTGCTGTGAAGGAGGCAAAGAGAGCTGCAGCAGCAGAAGTAACTGCAGAATATTTCCAGAACATAGTTTTGTAATCCCAAATTGTTTCTACTAAGCCCTACAACCTAATGTCTCTTGATGCAAACAATTCTCACTGCTTTTCACAGAGAAGATCTCTTGCATACAGGATGTCCATTCAGGACAACAAGCTGAGCAAAGAACCAAAAGCTACAATGACTTCCTTCTAAGAATTCAGTTCATTTGCACAAGCGGCAGCATGGAAGTACAAACAGGTATCATCAGGACAGCCACCTGGTTCCTGCCCTTGCTGGCTGATAAAGAGTTGAGCTTGGGCACTTTACCAGAAGGACTGTCAACACCTATCTTTTACACTAAACCATGCCACAGTCCAACGAGTACCAAGGACAACAGTTAAACCTGTTCTTTTCTTCTGGGGTAAGCATGACTTTACATTTTGGGAGCCTGAAATTTAAACTAGAGGCCCAAATTTTCAAACAGATTTATGAAAATGTGATTGCAAATACAGCTGGCACACATAGTAGTATGCGCAAAAGCCCACACTGGCAGATGTTTACATGCACACATGGATAACTGCCCGGATAACTGCCAATCTACATACACAGTTACCCACTGGTAAACACACAAAATAGTAATGTGTACATATTTTGTGGGACATGTAAGAAACTGTAAATTTCAACCAGAAAAGTAATTCACAACAGAGAGGCCATGAGGGAAGAGCCCTCCATTGATCATGACATGGACTTGTTGCTCTCTGGATGGATCACAGTCAGTTCCTTCTAGAATCTGAGCTCAATCCCACTAGGGCAGAGCTACCAACTACCCTGCATGTAGGAAGAGGGTGGGCCTGGGAAAGAAGGCCACAATGAAAGGAAAGCGGAGACTCTTGAGAAGTAGACATGAGGTGGAGCACATTTGTCAGGGAGTGAAGATCTAGTGCAATGGGAAGAGGATTTAGTGCAGGTGGATCTGTGGGGAAGGTAAGGCACAGGGGGAGGGGACCAACTGGGATAGTGGGTTGGTGCAATCAAGCGAAGCAATTCAGAAACGCTCTCTTCCTACAACAATATCACATCCTTCAACTTAATGGTCAGTTGCTTCATCCCATTCCTGCTATGCAGTGCCTGAATTGCCAATTATAAAGGCTCCTTCTACAGAGAGGAGGTCTGAGCTGCTCTGGATAGCCTAGCTAGTGAGTTAGCAGCTAACTCTAGAAACAGCAAATATGAAAGATCTCAGCACGGATAGTTGGCCTTGGTAGGTCTAGGATCTTCTGTGACACAGAAAATGTGCACAGCCCCTGGTTTAAATGCACTGGATTTTAAAGACTTAAATCTGTTTAATCAAACCCTAGTTAAATGAATCTCAGTCACAGCTCTTGGCATTTTCAGAGATAGCCAGCCAGTCTGTAAAGACAGCCTTTATTGTACTCTGGAGTGGGGACTGGGAATACTGCCTTTTCTAAACTGGCCAACTGGTTGGTTCCCCCTTCATTTGAAATTCTATTTATCCAAAAGGTTATGGCTGTGACCCTAGCTCTTTGGATAAATGGGGCTGTACTTTATTGGACTAAATGAAATACAAATAGAAAAAGCATACTTCTCAAACTTGGCTGATGATGCATGTGCTACAGCATATACAAGGCTTTCTACAAGTAAGCACAGTATCTTTGTACAAAGACACAGACACACACAATGATTATAATGGGAAAAGCCTTTGAGCACCACGACAAAAAGGAGTCAGATTTAAACTCTACCCAAGCAAAGAAAAACAAGCTGCTGCTCTATCATACACGTAAGAAGATACAGTATCTCAGGACAGGAGTGTTGCTAGCCTATCCCTGTACCACAAACAAAAATGTCAAAGATAAGAAAAATAGAACATTAGAAAAACTGAGATAACCCTCACAGAAAGGGCAAGTCTGAGTTGTGCTCTTTTGTCAACTCCTTACATTAATGATCGCAGGAGGCATGAAAGAGAAAAACAATGAAGCAGGCATGTTGCTATGGTTTCCTCTGCCCAAGTGCCAATGATGTAAAAACTTTTCTCTCTCTCCCCATCTGTGCTCGCTCTTTCCCTATCTTCCTGAGGATTTTCCACATTCTTGAAAATCTGCAGCCTCTTCTATCTCAGCTGACCAACATCTCACTTGCTACAGGCACTGCTTTGGCTGCTGCCAGCATGCAGGGACTCCCCTCTCTTGCTACGGAGTGTGACATTATTCCATGTCCAAATCCCCAGTCCGAGAAGGAGAAAGAAATTGGAGGAAGAAAGGCAAAATAGTCAGAGTAAAATAGAGTTGAGAGAGTAAGAGATCAGTTGCCTGAGGAAACTTTGCTTCTGGGCCTCAACCGAACACACTGACATGCCTTGTTTATGTTATACCTTAATGAGATATTGACTTAAAAATTAAAAAAACTACTTTATCTGATCTGCCTAGGATTAAATAGCAATCACAGACCCAATTTGAGGCTTTTGAGACTGGAGGCATGCTACACACTTCTGCGCCGGCAGACCCTGTGCTGTGTTGAATCAATATCCATAGTGGTTGCTGAGAAGAAATCAACCTATATGCCACTGTCCAAGTAGCAACATTAGCACTTCTTCTCTTTACTTCAAAACCTTTTTGGTGTACTGCTATCATCATCATAGCATACCAGCTGGTACTGCTTGCCTGAAACATCCAGCCCTGTTAGCAGTATTTGATTGTTGGGAAAGGGTTAAGTGGGTTCTGCTGACTTACTGACTTATTACCCCACTTGGATAAAAGGGAGATTGGCCTGTCCCTGTCCAGAGGGAATAGTCCTTAGATAGGAACATTTGAAGCAGTCAAGCCTGGAAAGTAGTTTTGAGCCAAGCTTTGATATCTTATTGTTAATTTCTGCGCTAATCAAACTAAAGCTCAGTAAGTGGGTGAGTTTGGACTCTCCATAGTGTGTGGGCTATGGGGAAGGATATTTCACCTACCTCTGACATGAAGCCCCCTGAGATGGAACATGGCAGTTATCTTACAAACAATGCACAATGGTTTACAGCAGAACATGAAGAATACTGTATCCTATTAAAATTGCAGGGAGAATTTATTTAGGCAGAGGGTAATTATTTCAGTTGGCACTAGGCCACAGCTCCCAGGATAATCAACTCCTTATCTTGCAAACAAAATGTCATGGGATCTTTAATGACTACAAATGGTCAGACTTAGTTTTACTTCTCTTATGAAAGATGGTAGCAGTAAATAAGAACCAGTAAAGGGATATAGCGTATGTCCAGGATAATATGGTAAAGCAAGCTCTTAGAAACAAATTCCCTGACAATAGGAAATAGGTGGATCTTGCCTTTGGTTCAATGACTATCCATTGTCATCATGAATGACTATGACTTGTCACTATGAATGACAACAGACAGCCAACGGGCCAAGGAAAGAGTGAGCATGACTTTAAGACTTGGTGGTTAGGGCACTCATGGAAGATGTGGGAGCCCCAAGGTCAAGTCCCTGCTTCTGTGACTATTTAATTATTTATACACAGTGCAACAGCTTCAAGAGGAGAGGCTGAGAAAGCATTTTGACTTGAAATATGCTGTTTTGATAATGTCAAAATGTTTTGATTTGAAGCTTTTCCAATATTTCCATTCACTGAACGTTTTAAAAAAAATGCCATTTTAGGTTTGACCCAAAAATGAAAATTTGTTTTAACTTTTCACAACTTCCAGCAAACCAAAAAATCCACTATTTGCCCAGCTCTAGACAAGAGCTGTTTGTAATACCTCAAATGCTTGGTTCCCAAGAATGGTGACAGTTTTAGTGGATCAAATTAGTAAAATGAATTTTTACTTTGTGCATAGCAACCTCACAAAACCCTTGAAAAGTGTTTATTGAAATGAAAATCTGTGTTATAGTTCAAAACTGATAGGTTTGTGGGATGGAGAGCAGCTTCTACTTAGAAATGTAAAGAATAAATTCTCCACTGAAAATACAGTATGGAATTTTGGGCAGTAAGAATGTAATTCTCTCTGCTGGAATTTAGACAGCACACCAAAGACAATGGGTTCAATATAGGCATAACATGTCTGTTTTTCAGAAGTTTGGGCATACTAGTGAATATGTTCCTAGTTTATGCATGTGGGTACCATAACTGTGCATGCAATCAAGTAATTACACATGGAATCCCATTGATTTCAATACCATACCTGCAGACAATGATTTATTAATAACCAACATTACTTCATTTACATGTTCAGCAGTCAGTGTCAACGGCCTGAGAGGGGAATAGATGTCTTTATGCAAAGACCCTTATGGAGAGGTTTTAGTATTTGTGAATAAAATATTTTAAAATTAAAACACTTTTCCATTCTTTTTCCCCTCTTCAGTTATAGCACACCCTTTTTTTGTGCACAAACGTACTGTTCTGCAGTCACCTTTGACTAGGGCTTAAATTCATTTATATGCATTTCTAGGTCACTTAGATAAATGTACTAAGGGAATCTTTCCCCTTAGATATAATATTATCTTTCTGATTATTTCTTGTACCGTGTGTGTGTAAGTAAATGCCAAATGTACACAAATATTTAATTCTCTTTTCATTATTTAACATCAGTTGTAGTGATGGTGAGAAGAAATGAAAACTCACGTCCTTTAAACATCTTGCTTCCTACCCTACTGTCTATGCAAAGAACATATTTATATAGGTTTCTCTTCCTTGAGTACTATCTACCCTTCTGGAAGTCTTTTGATTTCCCAAAGATGTTGGCACCTCTACCACAACCCATTTCCCTTTTCGTCCTTTGCTACCTCATATTAGTGCTTCCCGCAAGAGAAAAATTTTATTTAAACTTTAAATCACATGGTGATGCTCCTGGGAGGATAAATGGCCATTTTAAGCAATGCAGGACAAATCCCAAAGCCCATTCACATGTTCCTCACCTGGTTTCTGTCTCTGGCATTTGCATATCGGAATCTCTGGATATAATAGAAGACCAGCCATGCCAGGGAGATGATCATCAACACGATGAAGGAGATGGAGACAAACACCACTGAGGTACGGCTGACGTATTTTTGCAAGTTGCGTGTTCCAATTGTTATATACATCATCACAGTAACATTCCTCTCCAGCAGACTCACTATCTCTTTTCCTTTAGGCTCAGGAATCATTATTGCTACAACATCTTCTACACCTGTCAGATAGGAGGGGGAGAAACAATAAGAAAAAACAGGAACAGCAGCAGCCACAAAAGAAAACGAGTCAGCCATGGTACAGTGAAAAGAGCTCAACAGTGACAAAATAAAACCTTCCCATCATTCTGTCGCATGCTGTTTTTTATCGCGAGGTAAGCCAGACAAAATCCAGCAGAAGACTTTGGTTTCAGCTGTAACCAGTTACACAATATGGTCCAGCATACTGAGCCTCCAGGATGGTTGTGTGACTAAGGGAAGTTTCATGGGTTGGCACAAACACAGTTTTCCACCGCTATTGAGGCTTATACAGAAGATATAGCCATGGTATAAATACAAATAGGAGTAGTTGTGTGCTACAAGCACAAATACATGTATTGTGCTCTGCCTGCATGCTGCACACTTTATGGGTCTGTAAAAGGAAACAATTAAAAATGTTTTCCCTTTACATCCAAGAACTCAAACAGGAATTCTTAAAACATATGTTCAGATCCTGGGATCTGCCTCTGGTGTAGCTCAGGATGGCATGATGTGTGTGAGAAAAAAGTACGCAGAAGAAAACTGTCTAAGCAACCAAGGGAGCAAAATCTGCTCTTACCCTAGTTTAAAATTTAGATTAACTCTACTGAATGGAGTTACTCTGGATTTCCAATGATGTAACTGAGACCTAATGTTGTCCAAAGGCATCTGATGCTTTTGGAGAAAGCAAAACAGTATTGTCAGGATGATAGCCAGGTGACGTTAAATGTTCCACATTCGTTCGCAGCAACATTTCCAGCATACAGTCAATCTAAAGCTTGAAAATGAGTGAGAGATTAGGAGGATAAGGGACAAAGGAAACAAGCATGGTAAGATTCACTACAGGTCCCTTTTACCAGGTGATTTAAAGATGGATCCAATTACATCTTTTCTTTCAAAAATATTACAGGTTAGTAAATTAACCATCAACTTTACTCTCTTTCCATCTGAAATACATTTTTGTTTTATTACTCTACTTTAGTTAGAGGTGTCAGACCGCTGGTCTGCTTGATGTATTAATCCAGTGCCCATGATAGATTCAGATTCTAGCAAATACAAGCTTTCATAAATAAATAACAAAAGAAAAAATTTCTAGCCCTTGTGGTTGCAATGATAACCTTCTGAATGTGATCTGTTGTGGTGTAGGCAGCCCGAAACAACAGCTCAGGGGGTGTGAACTGATTCCATTCATCTTAATGGGGAATTTATCTAATAAGTGGTATAATTGAAAGTGTAATTTGGCCTTTCCCACAGAATGAATTTGACATGTTTGCTCTAGTGGCAAAGGGCTCTTTGAAATAGAAGGGACACTGTGTAAAGGTTTGTAAGGGGGGGAAAAAAAAAAAAAAAAAAAAGAGAACCATTATTAACTTTTGCTTTATCTCGCCAAATGGAAAAAGGCAGCAGTCAAATGCATTTGGAGAATGGTATATACATCTCATCAAGGGTTCAATTGTTCACAATATATTGCTGATGACCCTCAACTTTGCTGCTCAAACTCATCTCTTCAAATGTTTCCTGTGCGCTTTGGATTCACCAGAGTCAGAGCACTGACAACACCACAGGAGATTGGACTCCAGGCCCATGCCTTTGACAGAGAACCTAAGCTGCACATGTGGGCTCAGTGCTCCCCACCCACTTATCTCATCTCTCAGGGGCTAATAAATAGTTTAGCTCTCTTTGAGATGTACTTTAGTAAATTATCCCAAGAACCGTGTAAAATTTGACAGATTGCAAAAACAGTAAAGCAGCATATTAGGAAACTGAGATTAAACAACAGGTAAATAGTTCCAAATACTCCTCAGCATGAATTCAGTTTCACCTAAATAGGTGCAAACCTTGGAATGTTATCAGGCAAAGACAGACTGAAATGCTCACCTCTTTATAGATCACTGGTTGTGTCAGTAACTCCAGGCTGTTAAATTCTTGCTATTTCTCTCTCACCACCAGCTATGTTTCACCCTTTCAGGTCAGCATGCCCATATTTCTGTCAGCCCTTTTTCCCTCCTCAGGCCTCTACTATGAATGCCTTTCATTACTGAACCAGCCATGAAGCCCATGTTTTATTGGCATAAATATAACATCTGTGCAGATGCCATATCTTAGGAAAAGTCGTATTTTCAGTCCCTTTGCTCTCAAGCCCCCTAACATCTCAAAAAACTCCTTTGATCCTCTTCATATACAGTTATCTGCCTTCTGTGCACAATAGTCTTTTCTCCAACTGACAATGGACCATTGATTTAGAAATATTTCTTTCAGATCACATTAGTATTCCCTTTCCTGCAACAAAGAATTGGTTCATCTCCTTCTCATACACAGTAATGAGAACCACAAGCAGTACTTATACATTGCTTCACATTTTCAAAGCACCATAGAAATATTAATTAATCAATTCCCACAATACCCCTAGGTAAGTACTGTCTCCATTATACTGATGGGGAAAGTGAGGCATGGAGAAGTTAAATAATTTAGCGTCACAATGTCAGACCTAGCACAAGGTCTCAGGAAATCCTGGTTCCTATGCCTGGACTAAGACCACTAAGCTAGTGGGAAGAGGAGTGATCTAGGCCTTAGTCCAGGCATAAGCTAAGACCACTAGATCACGCCTCTTCAGAAACAGCTTCTCTGATCAAACAAAATGAAGCACTAGAATGCATAAACCACAAGTAGTGCACTGTGTAAAATGCACGCAGCGCTTAGAACGGGACAGAGCTGAGATGTACCACTCCTGCAGAAGTTTAGGGTATGTCAGGACTACAGGTGCAACAGCGGCGCAGATGCAGTGCTGTAGCTACGCCGCTGTAGCATAGACACTTACTTCAGTGATAGAAGGGGTCTTTCTGTCTCTGTCGTAAATTGAGCCTCTCAGGAGGTAGCAACTAGGTCAACATAGCTGCATCTACAGTGGGGAATAGGTCAACTAACTACGTCCACACACGGTATGAAATTTTTCACAGCCCTGAGCGATGTACACTAAGTTTTAAGTGTAGACCAGGCCTCAGGAATGAACTCTGCCTTGCTGAGGCAGAATGCCTTCTGGAATTTTCCAGAGCGCAGTAGGAGTGCCAATTCTGCTCTATGGAGCAGCACAAAGATATTAGAGGGGAGTCGGGGCGGAGGGGACAGGAACTGCATTAGAGGACGAGGCTCTTTATGCTTTCACCACCTGCGTAAGGTCCTGTTAGAAGCTGTCCCTAAATTAGCAAAATAAAGGAAGAGCTTTAAAAAAGCCAAGAAAAGATGGCTAGAGAAGAATCAACCTGAGAAGAAAGGCAGGCACAGAAACACTTTTGGCCATAATGGACCAGATCCTTAGGACCAGCCATTTGGAGACTATGAAAGCTAGCTGATTATTGGGCCTCTGCACCAGTCCTGAAAAGCAACTTACAGCAGCCTCAGGATATATCTTGAGCTCTTTCGAGCAATTTTCAGGCTCTCTGCACAGGTACTATGGTGGAGAATGGTTTGGAAAAGTCATCTGAGGGAAGGGATCAGAAGGAGACCCCATCGACCAGAAGGCATGGGATGCATTGTCCAAGGGATAGGGGCTCCACGACCACCACTCCCAAGAGGAGGAGATGGGTGGTGGTGGTCAGGGACTCCCTCCTAAGGGTGACGGAATCATCCATCTGCCATCCAGACCGGGAAACTCGAGAAGTGTGCTGCTTGCCTGGAACTAGAATTCAGAATATGACGGACTGTATGCTGAGACTGATCAAGCCCTCGGACCGCTACCCCTTCCTACTTCTCCATTTGGCACCAATGATACTGCCAAGAATTATCTTGAGCGGGTCACTGCAGACTATGTGGCTCTGGGAAGAAGGATAAAGGCGTTTGAGGCACAAGTCGTGTTCTTGTCCATCCTCCCTGTTGAAGGAAAAGGCCCAGTACAATGGGCATTCTATGCTTTGTGTATTCTTATAACAATAAAATACTTGAAGACAGCACAGAGAACATCTCCTAATTCAAAATCTCTAATTATTTTTAAAAAGGGCATTTTCAGAAAAATTTGGCTGTTTTATTTCTTTATTCTGGGGTGGGGGGAGGAGAAACTATTTTCAGGGTCTTGTCCCAACTTCCTCCACCTAACTCTCTGACCTCAGTTCCATGCACTAGCCCTCAACACTTCCAAATTTTATGCCCACTGCTCATCATAGCTGAGCATCACTTTTTCATTTGTGTTGCCTCCACCTGCATTTCCTCCCAACAAGCCACTCTGCAATTTTCCTCCTTGCTTCAAAACTCCTTGTGTCTGATTGCACCTACACGTTTTCTTTCTTCATTCTTGCATCCTCCTCTTTTTCTCTGTGTGACGGTATATGCTATCACAAACTCTTGCCATTACAAAGCACTCTGATATTTTGCAGCAAAGATGCTACATAAATACACTGCAGGAAAAATATACTGAACACACCTACACTGTGTAAAAATGGAAAGTCAGAAGACAGCTGTAGCAAAACATGAGCATATAGAGTTTTCTGAGACAAATAACCTGATAGCCTGGCTTCACATTCAAGATTTGTTTAAAATTCCACCGAGTTACTGATCAGAGCTCAAAGGCACAGTAAGGATTATTGTTCAATTGATTGGATCACTATACCTGGATTTTTCTTCTCAAATATCATATTGCAAAGAAAAGAGAAATAACGAGAGCTTTATGTTCACATTCCCCCCTTCTCTGCTTAGTAAAATATTTGTTTTTTTAGTTTCATATCAAATTACACATGGCGAGGCCCAGCCTGTGGGAAACCCATTCAAAGCAGAGGAAAAGAGAATAGTCGCAGCTAATTAATGTAGGTATTCTATTGATATGTTCCAGTGTAGTTTAACCATTATGTTTAAAAGCATACCAGATAATATACAAAGATGTTTCTCTTGAGCATATGCATGTGCATTAAATGTAAAAAGACATCTCTCATTGCCATATCTTTAACAACAACTGCAATGCCCTAGTGGCAGTTTATTACCTACGTATTTTTTTCTATTTCTGTCCAACATCAGTGCAGTTTGCCATGAATTTTTAAGCAGTTGTCAGGGTGAATCATGAATCAAAACAATTGCAGGCTGCAATGAATGGATTTTTTTTTTGAAGGGGGCCCCTTAGGAAACATTTAACATGTCAATGCTCCCCTCTTTGTGTATCAATCATAAAATAAGTTAGGTAGAACTTGTAGGGCTTTGAGTTGGTTTAAATCACTTTAATTTGCTGAAACACACTTATCTAATCAAATGTGTTTGGTTTGAGTGAATTGTGTGATGTGTGGCCAACCTTTCAGCAACTTTTCTGTTTCAAAGCAGACTTGACTTTAGGATTACACAGGAGTGCCAATCACATTGTGTCAGTGGGTAATCGATGGAACTGGGCATTGTGATTGGACAGTGGCAATACTGAAAAGATGTGTCCTGGCTTAGCCTCCAAAGAGACTCTTTTCTAGTCAGTGGACCAAATACTACCACTTGGTGTAACTGTATTAACATTAATGAAGATGTACCAGGGATGTGACTCCATTCATTCAGCAGAGTTAACCAAAGATGAATTTGGCCCAAAATACTGAGAGTTACTCTTTCTTCTCCATCCCAATCTGCAGGAGAAGGGGTCCTTCTCATGCAGAGCTTCTCTTTGCTACTTGGAAAGTGGGCTCAAAGCCTCTGCAGCACGTCCTCCTTATCGAGATGCTCTTCATCCAGTCCTGGGTCTGTGTGGAGGAGAGGATAGAGTTGAGGAGGAGGAAGAAAGCCAGAGAGTGAGTGGGGTGGGCGCAGGACTCAGGATGAGGGAAAGGTTCTCTCCCTCTGGCCTCATGGAAATTAGCTGGAAAAAATTAATACAGCCTTAAGGGCAGGCAGCATAACTTTATTACTATCCAAACAATTTTTCCAAATCTGGCCATGAACTTACTCCTCAGGTACAGTCAGTAGCGCAGGTAGTAGGTACAGGCAGGGGCTGAGCAAACAGGTTCAATATTAGCGGGGGTCAGGGCGGGGCAACAAATAGTCAGTAGCTCAGGCCCTCAGGCAGGGGCTAGGGTGACCAGATGGGATGAAGAAAATATTAGGACACATTGGGGCGGGAGGAGGGTGTCGGCAGAGCAAAAAAAAAAAAAAAAAATAGCGGAGTCCCGCCGGCGGAACAAAAAAACAAACAAACCAGGAGTGCGAAATATCGGGACAAATTGCGTCCCGACCAAACAGAGGTCGGGACGTGGGACAAACGCCTAAATGTCGGGACAGTTCCGATTTTATCTGGACATCTGGTCACCCTAGGCAGGGGCTGAGCAAACAGGTTCAATATTAGCAAGCCCAGGCCCTGGGTCAGGGCGGGCAACAAACAGTTAGTAGCTCGGGCCCTCAGGACCGCATCGGGTTTCATAAATTGTATGGAGGGCCGGTTAGGGGAGGGGGTTGTGGCCCGGCCCCCACCTCCTATCTCTCTCCCCCCCGCGGGGGGACACCTGCTTCATCCAACCTCCCCTGTTCCCTCTGGGATCCCTGCCCCATCCACACACACCCGCTCCCTGTCCCCTGACTGCCCCCGGACCCCTGCCGCCCCAGCCAACCCCTCCTCTCATTCCTGACGGCCCCCCCAGGCCCCCTGCCCCATCCAACCCCCCTGCTCCCTGTCCCCTGACTGCCCCCAGAACCCCTGCCCCTGACTGCCCCCTGCCACCCCATCCAACCCCCCCCCCCTTCCTGACTGCCCCCGGGACCCCGACCCCATTCAAACCCCCCGTTTCCCTCCCAACCACCATCCACACCGCCGCTCCCGACCACCCCCCCAAACTCCCCTGCCCTCTATCCAACCCCCCCTGCTCCCTGCCCTCTTAGCGCGCTGCTTGGAGCACCAGTGGCTGGTGGCACTACAGCCGCCGCCGCTGCCACCACCACGCAGCTCAGAGCACTGGGTCAGGCCGGCTCTGCAGATGCGCTGCCCCAGGAGCTCACAGCCCCGCCACCCAGAGCATTGCGCCGGCGGCGGAGCAAGCGAGCTGAGGCTGCACAGGAGGGGGGAACAGCAGGGGAGGGGCCAGGGGTGAGTCTCCCGGGCCAGGAGCTCGGGGGCCAGGCAGGACGGTCCTGCGGGCCGGATGTGGCCCGCAGGCCGTAGTTTGCCCACCCCTGTGCTAGACGCACTTCTGCCTGGAGTAGACAGGAAGTATTGGATCTCCTGGGCCTGTGGGGAGAAGAGGCTGTGCAAGCACAGCTATGGACCAGCCATAGAAATGTGGACATCTATAACCATATTGGATGGGGATGCAGGCAAACGGGTAGACTGGGATCAGCAGGAGTGCTGTGTGAAAGCAAAGGAACTGCAAGAGGTTGCCCTGTAAATCTGCTGCTTTTACAACATGCGCCATACCATACTTGGCAGAGACCTCACCAGCACCACAAAGGCCACTGTGAACCAATTGGAGGAGCCCAAGACAGAGATCCCTGCTATGAACAGTGTGGGGGAGGAGGAGGGAGATATGGAGGGTGGCTTTAGCCATGTCATGAGCTTGGACCTGTTCAAGATTCTGCCACAGCGTAGCCAGCCTTGCCAGCTGAGCATGGATGATTCCAATTAAGGGGAAGGGACATCAAGTAAGTGTATGCATGCAGTTTTCCTTACGTTTAAGTTGTAAGGGTGCCTTGCTCATTCCCAATTAACACAACACAGAAATTGACTTTTGCTTGTTTTACTCATACAAAACGAGGTGGAGATACAACAAACAGAGGTTGACCTGGCATCTGATTTTTATTCCCCTGTTGGGTTAGGTAGGAGGGCCATGAGGAGCAGTTTATGTACATAGGGTTGTCCCTTTTAGGGTGACAAGATGTCCCGATTTTATAGGGACAGTCCCGATTTTGGGGTCTTTTTCTTATATAGGCTCCTATTACCCCCAACCCCCGTCCCGATTTTTCACATTTGCTGTCTGGTCACCCTAGTCCCTTTTATCCTTCTGAGAAATATGGATGAAAAACCTCCATGGAAATACTCTGCAATCCTCTCCCAAAGGTTTCTAGAGATGGCTGCCTTATTTCCTCCTTTCCGTAGGACATTTTTGCATGGTACTCTGAAGTGAGTTTGGCTGACACCATTGCAGTCAACAAGCTACTGGCATTTGGGCCTGGCAGCTTTGAGATAGTAGTAGCAGCTGTGTGCTCTGTGCCTATGTTACCCTCAGGAGTAAGATATCAGCTAAAACCACCACCGCTTGTGGAAACAGTGCCAATATTCAGTACCACTGCCCTATACTTGTACCCATGAATAAGGATCAAAATCACTCCACCCTACCCTATACTCATATGGGAAGAAGGGAAGAAGTTTTGAAACTTCTCTCCCCTTTTCCATTGTGACTGTGAATCCAGTGGTACCTCTGTCTCTATCAACAGCATTTGACATGGTAGCCTAAACGGGTGCCCTCTCCCCACTAGCGGAATGCCTGACCCTGATGAGGAGAAGAAAGAAGAGGAGGAGGGAAGACATGCTCACCAAGATCCTGCATCCAACTGCGAACAAAAGGCTTGAAGGGCCAATATGACTGATAGCACAGAGAAGGAAAGAGAGGACAGGAGCAAGGACGAGGAGTCCCAGCAGAACAAGGAGAGAGAAATCATCAGGACATAATGGGGCTTCTCAGGCAGTAACTGAAATGCTCCAGACCCTGGTTGACCTAGGTCCAGGAATCCCAGACTCTCCACCCTTAGCAGTCCTTGGAGAACTCTCTAGTCATTGCTCCCTACCAGTGGTTCCCTCTAGTTTTTCCCACCCATGTGCGGTATGAATTTTGTTATGTGCACCAATATGGAGGTGATGTGTCACACATCACCTTCAAATTGGTGCACATAACAAAATTCATGGGGTGGGGCCGAGGGGTTCGGAGTGTGGGAGGGGGTTCAGGGCTGGGGCAGAGAGTTGGGGTGCAGGGGTGTCAGGACTCTGGGGGGTGGGACCAGGGATGTGGGGCTCAGGACTGGGGTGCAGGGGTGTGAGGGCTCCGGCTGGGGGTGTGGGCTCTGGGGTGGGGCCAGAGATGAGGGGCTTAGGGCTGGGGCAGAGGGTTGGGGTGCAGGGGGTGAGGGCTCTGGGGTGGGGCCAGGGATGAGGGATTTGGGGTGCAGGAGGGTGCTCAGGGGATACGGCAGGGAGAGAGGACTCTGCCCAGCGCTCTTTCCCCGCAGCAGCAGCACCTGGGCTGGCAGGGGAGAAGCACCTCTACACGCTGCGGCAGCTCTGGGGTTGGTGCTGCAGGATAGGCGCCCCTCCCCCAGCCCCAGCAGGTCCGTGCCACTCCGGCCACGTCGTCTCGGCCTTGCCTGGGCCGCTCCGGCCACACCGCCCCAGCAGGTTTGGGCAACCCATCTGTGGCTGGGTCTGGGCCACTCCGGCCGTGCTTGGGGCTGGCCTGGGCCACGCTGCAGCAGAGTTGGGGACAGGGGAGAGGCGCCCTGGCCATGGCAGGTTGGGGGCCAGGCTAGGTGGGGGTCAGGGGAGGGGCGCCCCTCCCTTGGCCATGGCAGGTCCATGGGCGAGTTCCTTGAGTGCCCTAAATAGGCTACTGCATGGCCGCGCAACTTAAAGAGAACATAGCTCCTTATATCCCCCAACATACCATGTGGTATCATGGGCTGCATCCTTACCCCTACCACTCCACATTGGGAGACAGCAAGGAAAACCACAGCTTCACACACACTGACCTCTGAGAACTATGCCTGGTGTATGTGTAGCCACAACAGGCTACATTTGTGCACTGAAATGGACAGAAACGTTTGCTGCTTTTTCCAATTTTAAAGTTCCACTCTGTTAATTTATATGTTAAAAATTTGTATTACATTGCCTGCAGTTCTCTGCAAATTGTTTTTCTGCACTGTTTTTCCCACTCAATAAATTTATATTTTTGGAAAATACTATTATCTTTATTAGTTCACAATATATTTCAGAATGCATTGTGGTACTCAAAGCACACAGTACTTGAAAATGTACAGCAAGCACCACATAATCCATAAATTCAGAAAAATACCCAGTCGTATTTATAAATGTCCTGCAAGCACTACACAATTCTTTGCAGCACCCAAAGCTCTGGGTCCAGAGCACAGTCCAGCACAGAACAATACTGTGGCTGACTGCTAGAGTGCTCTTTCAAAGTCTCCCTCAACTACATAGCTCCATGTTGGGGTATTGTAATGGAATTGTGTCTGCCTGTTCAAAGTCAGCACACAGTCGCTCCCCCTCTGACCTCCACCCTAGTGGCAGGTTTTCCTCCCTTGCCTCACAGATATTATGCCAGATACAACAGGCAGCTATAACCATTGGGATATTTTTCTCACTGGGATCCAGTTTAGTGAGTATACACCACTAGCATCCCTTCAATCTATCAAAAGCACATTCAGCTGTCATTCTGCATCTGCTGTGCTGGTAGTTGAATCTTTCCTTGGTGCTGTCAAAGTGGCCAGTGTATGGTTTCATCAGCTAGGGGAGCAAGGAGTAGGCTGGGTTCCCCAGAATCACTACGGTTATTTCAATATCACCCATAGAATCAGCTGATTGGGAAAGTCCCGGCTTGCAGCTTTCTGAACAGTCTTGTGTTCTTAAAGATTCAAGCATCATTCATCTTCCCTGATCAGCTCACACTGATGTGGCAGCATACTGATCTAAGCTGGTAATTAAGCTTATGAGTTCCCATGCAGGTCCCCACATTTGTACCCCCGCTAAACCCAGGGTTGTGAGTTCAATCCTTGAGGGGGCCATTTAGGGATCTGGGGCAAAAAATTGGTCCTGCTAGTGAAGGCAGGGGACTGGACTCGATGACCTTTCAAGGTCCCTTCCAGTTCTATGAGATAGGTATATCTCCATATATATGTCAGTGAAGCATCCCTGATGACTCACTAATGTTTGAATAACCATAGAAAAGTAGCCTTTTCTGTTGATGTACTCTGTAGCAAGGTGGGCTGATGCCAAAATAGGGATATATATGTCATCTAGTGCCTCACCGCACTTTGGGAACCCCATTGCTGCAAATCCATCCAGTATGCCCTGCACTTTGTTGAGAGTCACAGTCCTGCATAGCGGGAGGTGATTAATGGCCCTGCACGACAATGGCTTCCACTGTTGAACTTCCAACTCCAAAATGATTTCCCATGGACTGGTAGCCCGTTGCAACCTTCCAGAGTGTGATTGACAGTGGAGAAGCAAATAGCAATGCAGCTCTTGTTCTGGTGTCCCTGTGCTGAAGGACTGGGGCAAGCCTGGCACACAGATCCAGGATGTGGCCTTTTGCATCCAAATGTTCTCCTGTCACCACTTTACAATGCAATCCCAGCAGTCAATGCTAATTTCTCAGGCCCAGAAGTGGCCCTCTGTCTGGAGCTGCTCTGTGAATACCACGAACAAGTTTGAATTGTTTTTCACTATGTCCCTTAGCAAATGGTCCTTGAAGAAGTAGTCATGTCCCTCATTGTTGTACTTCCTGAGAGTCTGCCAATACAGGAGAACAGTGTATCCTATATTGGCAATGTTCATGAGGTCAGTACAGAGCTCTACAGGCTCCATGATTCTCTCAGAGAAGGTGGACACCAAAAAGTGCCATGTGGGTTTGCGGGATTTAAAAAAATAACATATGAAAAGTTTGGGATATGGATAACATTATGGGATGGAGAAGGCTGCATGCTGGGAACTTGACTCCTAGCTCCCAGAGATCCCCTATCCCATAGCAAAAGTTTCCCAAAAGGTATTTTGCTGGACAGTGGCACTTGGCACACGGGGACACCTGCCCATGGCACACTGCACGTTGCATCAACACAAGCACACTGAATGAGTATGCACAGTAATGTACAAACTTCAGTGGCTGAATGCAGACTTAACTTGCACTGACCAAAGTCTGTGGTATAGATATGGCACTAATGTGGTTATGAGAACAGGAACTTTTTTCTATTTAAATCCACAGCCTTTGCCTTGCAGTGATGGAGGACTTCTCCATTTAAAATTTGTTTTTTAAAAAACTAAAAGAAAAATCCCTTCACTTATGCTCTCTCCCTCATTCCTCTTTGACCCTCCTTTCAGCTTCTATCTCCTTGGTCCCTTGCCCCCAGGGCCGGCGCAACCCATTAGGTGATCTAAGCGGTCGCCTAGGGCGCTACTATTTGGGGGGCGCCGGCGCCCCGGTCGTCAGTGGAATTTTGGGGGCGGGACCTAAATGCAGGAGCCAGTGCACGGTTAGGTGATACATTCTTAGAAAGTTAGTCCTTTAAGGGGGAAAATCTATTACTTACTTTATTAATTTGCTATAGGTTTCGATCCTTTTGTCATGAGCCACTTTTCACTCCAGCAGCATAAGTGTTTAATAGGATAATTCATATCAATGGAGCTCTTCTTTACTGGTCATTTAATGACTGGCTACAATATTAAGCAACTGAAATGACATTTTTCTACTTGGTCATTAAATGAACAATAAAAACCTCCAGTGGGCCCATTGTTGGCTAATTAGATTTCTTTCAGTGTTATTATTAGACAGAGACAAGATGTGCTGGCTGTGATCTTTCCAATGAGGCACAGTCTAAGCCACTGTTTAGAAGGACAAAGACATTTCTGCTTGTGTTGCTTTAATCAATGTCAGTCTTGCCAAAGGCCCGAATAAACTGTGGCAAAACAACAAAACCAAACCGGTGTCCAGTGGAAGTAGTACATTTTTCCTGGACTTTGTTTTCCACAAAGAACTTCAATCCTTTAGTTAGTTCAACTAACTGACCATAGCAATGAACTGTAATTCTGTTATTTATTTTTATCAGATTACAAATGCCATAAAAGGTGCTGTAAACATCTAGGAGTTAAAGGTTCCATCAGACACCATTAAAGTCTTTCTATAGTTGCTATCATAGCCAGTGAAGTGCTAGTACACCTCTACCCCGATATAACACTGTCCTCGGGAGCCAAAAAATCTTACCGCGTTATAGGTGAAACCGCGTTATATCGAACTTTCTTTGATCCGCTGGAGCGTGCAGCCCCGCCCGCCCGGAGCACTGCTTTTCCACGTTATATCCGAATTCGTGTTGTAGAGGTGTAATTTACCCTGATGATCACTCTAGAACTGTCCTTTGTTTTCCAATCTATACACACCTTTAATGGAACAATTGCCACTATAAATTCTTTTTCTATTCTCCCAGCTTAAATTCTGAGACTCACCAAGACCATATGAGCAGTGGACAGAAACAAGCTGTGCCTCATCAGCAATGGAGAAACCCAACACCTGATCCTGCCAGATCCAACCCAGACAGTTTGGGGTTGCTTGCTGGCCCTCATTCCTTGCAGGGACAAAGGGGGTGGGGGAGAGAAGTGGTGATATTTGATGTTCAGGTTTTTTCTGGTGACGGTTATAGGGTCTGGATCCTATTTTCTAAGCCCTTATCTACATTGGCAATTTTGGGGGAAATCCCTCATTGTTGCACTACCATGGTGCAGGTCCACCAATGGAAGTAAGATCAAGAGCCCTAACATAGGCAGATCTCTGGCATTTTTACATCTAGACCTGCGGATTCCATGACTTTCTGTGACCTCTAACTTTTGCAGTGGTTGGTGCTGGCTCACCTGGGCCAGCAGCAGAAATTTGGGTGTGTGGGAGGGGGCTCAGGACTGGGGCAGAGGGTTGGGGTACAGTGCTTACCTTGGGGGAGGGAGGGCTTCCCGGCTCCCACTGCCATGTCCCTGCAGCTCCTAGGTGGAGGGGCCAGGGGCTCCGCGCACTGCCTGTGCCCACAGGCACCGCCCCTGAAGCTCCCATTGGCTGTGGTTCCCGGCCAATGGGAGCTGCGAAGCCAGCACTTGTGGCAGGGGCAGCGCACAGAGCCCCCCTGGCTGGCCCGCTCCCCCAGAGCACCCATGGCCCCCTAGGCCCTCACGTTAGCTAGGGGTATATAGTAAAAGTCATGGACAGGTCATGGACCGTGAATTTTTGTGTACTGCCTGTGACCTGTTCATGACTTTTACTAAAAATACCTGTGACTAAAACATATCCTTAATCATGAGAGATGGAGTCAGGCCAACGATTCCGGCCCATAGTAGAAAAATGAGGGCAGGAGATACCCAAACTACAACTCCAATGAGGCACTGCAGCACTTTAGGCAGATGAAGTTTCATGATGAACTGACTTGGAATTAAATACTTTGTTTTGACTTTTTTTGTAAAATTGAAATTTTCTCATGGAAAAAATTGTTTTGTGGAAAGTGTATTTTCCATCAAAAAGTCATTTCAAAACACCCAACCAGCTCTAACTGACATTCAGTCTTGCTGTGGCACACTTCACTCTTTGGAGTTTTGCCAAGATGTAAGTGTTCATTTAAAACATGAGTCTCTAGTCACTGTGGTCACAAAGACATTTTTCAAAGTGTGACCAGAAAGTAAACTGATGCCATTGAGACTGCACCAACTACTTTTGAGGGAATTCTGATTATGGCAGCATGTGGATGGAGCTTTGGTTGTGGACCAAGTTCAGAAGAGTACCACTATTCCCCACCTGCTTTTGTGCTTTCCTCAGAAGGGGTGTTTATTCTTTATTACAGTTTGAGCATCCATATGCAGAAATATGACTTTAATCTTTATTTGTTGTTAACCAATTAAAATTTTTTCACAAAGCTATCAAGAAATTAAAATGTCCAGATTTCTGATTACTATAACCCATTAAATTCAGATTACTTGTACAAAATTCTAAAAGGTTATATGCACTGATGGAAACAATGAGAAACCGACACACTAGTATTGATAAATGTAGAGGCTGTATTTAAAACTATTACCTAACTGATGTAACCACCCCAAACTACCTGGCAGGGATGTTCCAGTGAGGATCTCAGCTGGCAGTGGCACCACTAGCTCCAGTGGACTATAAACCTGAGGGGGAATGTGAAGGCCATACCCCCTCTACAGGCATGCAAAAGTCCCTGACTGAGAAGCCAGAGTCCTCAACTGCTCCCTTCTTCCACACTGGAGGGAAGGTAAACTGCACCGGAACCTGCCAAAGTTGCAGGAACTGTAATTTAACACCTCTCTCCCCTGCCCCAAAAACCCCAAAATCAAACCCAGACCTCCTGGATGCTGAATGGAAGGTGAAAGTGCCCACACAGCAGTTTGCCAGTTTTACCATGTGGGAAAAATCCCTTTCAGACTTCAGAACTGGTGATCTGCCTAGTTCCAGCGTCACTCGAGATCCAGCAACTAGGTTAAGAATGAGAAGGGTAGGACTGAAACAAGTTACTCACAATGCTTACATCACCAGGCAGCAAACTGTATCAACCAGCTTCATGCTCCCCTACCATCAAACAGGAGCCCCCAACACCAGGGGAAAGAGAAGCCCCCACATGCTGTAGGCAAAGCGAGTGGGAGGGAGGAAAAGAAAAGGGGCACAGAGAAACACTGCCGCAGCTGCTCCCAGTTGAATCTCTCCACTGCTTGCTCCCACCAAAGCCACAACCCAGCTAGTAGGGTGAGCAGTTGTGTTATTTGGCTTTTATGTTAGAAAAGCCTGAAAGCTTTGAGTTTATTGTGGATTCTTGAAAAGAACAACCAACCAGAAAAGAAAGGATTTATTCCTGATTGATTTTACCTTAGAAATATCAGTCTTGCCTTTCCTGTAAGAGTCCTTGGGTTACTCAGATGTGAATAACGGTAACTTCTCCCCTTTCAAATAAGGATAGAAAAGTGCTACAGCTTAAACAAAGAGAGCTTTTCTCCCAATTATTTTAACTAAATAGGTGTTAACAAAATACAGGGTCTGTTCCTTATATGGAAGCCAAAAGAGTAAAAGTGTCTTGTACATTCTGAATAAAATTCACTGTCCCTCTCAGTAGATCAAGTTTTATTTCACTGGTATCACCAATATCATTAGCGTGCTAGTTCTATGGTTGTCCATAGAATCCCCAAGAGCAGACAAGAATTGAATTTCTAATTTAAAAACAGGAAAAGAAAATGTTAGGCCTTGCCTATATTAAAATATGCACAAGTATAACTAAACTTAGTTTTTAAAATTGATTTAGTTAAACCAATGCAACCCCCCTATTATTATTGGCCAAACTGGACAGTCTCTATGCAAAAGAATAAATGGACACAAATCAGACGTCAAGAATTATAACATTCAAAAACCAGTTGGAGAACACTTCAACCTCTCTGGTCACTTGATTACAGACCTCAAAGTCGCAATACTCCAACAAAAAAACTTCAAAAACAGACTCCAACGAGAAACTGCAGACTTGGAATTAATTTGTAAACTTGACACCATGAAATTAGGCTTGAATAAAGACTGGGTGTGGATGGGTCATTACACAAAGTAAAAACTATTCCCCCATGCTAATTTTTTCCCCTACTGTTACTCACACCTTCTTGTCAACTGTTGGAAATGGGCCATCCTGATGATCACTACAAAAGTTTTTTTTTTTTCCTCCTGCTGATAATAGCCCACCTTAACTGAATACTCTCGTTAGAGTTAGTATGGCAACACCCATTTTTCATGTCCTCTGTGTATATATAAGATTATATATAATCTTATATATATATAATCTTCCTACTGCATTTTCCACTGTATGCATCCGATGAAGTGGGTTTTAGCCCACGAAAGCTTATGCTCAAATAAATGTGTTAGTCTCTAAGGTGCCACAAGTACTCCTCGTTCTTTTTCCTATTATCAATGTAAACCAGGTTCAAATCAGTCTACATAAGGGTTTGCATAAGGTTAAATACACAGATTTAAAGATCAACTTTTGATATAGACAAGGCCTTAGAGCAGGGATGGGCAAACTATGGCCTGCGGGCCACATCCAGCCCGCGGGACCGTCCTGCCCGGCCCCCGAGCTCCTGACCCCAGAGGCTAGCCCCTGCCCCTCCCCTGCTGTCACTCCTCCCCCACAGCCTCAGCTCACTCGCTCCGCCGCCGGCGCAATGCTCTGGGTGGCGGGGCTGTGAGCTCCTGGGGCAGCGCAGCTGCAGAGCCCAGCCTGACCCGGTCTCTGTGCTGCATGGTGGTGGCGGCGGCGGCGGCGTGGCCCGGCTCCAGACGGACGGCGCGGCTGTAGCGCTGCCAGCCACCGGTGCTCCAGGCAGTGCGGTAAGAGGGCAGGGAAGGTTGGATAGAGGGCAGGGGAGTTTGGGGTGGTGGTCAGGGGGCAGGGGTCCCGGGGGGGGGGCAGTCAGGAAGGAGGGGGGGGTGGATGGGGCAGCAGGGGACAGGGGTTCCGGGGGCAGTCAGGGGGCAGGGGGGAGGGGTGGTTGGATGGGACAGGGGTCCCAGGGGGGCCATCAGGAATGAGAGGAGGGGTTGGATGGGGTGGCGGGGGTCTGGGGGCAGTCAGGGGACAGGGAGCGGGGGTGTGTGGATGGGGCAGGGGTCCCAGAGGAGCTGTCAGGGAACGAGGGGGGGGGTTGGATGGGGCAGGAGTCTGGGTGAGGCAGATAGGAGGTGGGGGCCAGGCCACGACCCCCTCCCCTAACTGGCCCTCCATACAATTTACAAAACCGATGCAGCCCTCAGGCCAAAAAGTTTGCCCACCTTTGCCTTAGAGGGGGGGAAAAAAACTCTCAGGCCTTTTTAATATAGCATAAAGAAGAAATATCAGGCACAAGCCACTCCCACCCCACACTTCTCACATCATCTTTAGTGACATGTTACTCTGAGGATGAAATTCAGTTAAGCGTGTTTAGTTTTAATGATGCAGAAACACACCAAGTCACAGAAGCTAGAGATACAATTGAGGACAGAGCACTTTAAAAGGAGATGTGTACAAGACCTTGAAGATTTTTTTTAAATGAGGGAGTTTGATTCCTGGATAATTTTTCCTGGATTTTTTCCAACTAAGCTATTTTGCTGGTCCTTCTATACATCAGACCGATTGGTTCAGTTGTGGGGCTAATTTAATCCTGTCTGCTTCTAGACAGCATAATTAACCAACCTGATTTACAAGTTAAAACAATGCCTGGTAGGAGGAAATAAAAAGCAGTTAAAATTATCTGTTGATACAAAGTCTGCTAAGCCCACTCTGTCCTGGTCTTCTAACAATACACTACTGAGCTGAGCAAGTAGGATTAGCGTCATAGACACAACTTTTCTGTATTTGATTTGTTCTGGAAGTGCTTGGTTCTGATCCCATAGAAAGTTTGTGCTATTCTTTACAATCATAACACTTTGCTCATCTACAGCAGCTGTAATGAGGGGGGTAAATATTATTATCCCCTCAGAGAGGAGGAATGACTTGCACAAAGTCACATAGTAAATCAATAGCACAGCCACAAGCAGAGCTCTGGTCTCCTGACTCTGTCCCACACTCTAATCTCTAGGCCGCATTCACTTAGACTCAGATTCATAGACTAACACCAGAAGGGACCATCATGATCATCCAGTCTGACCAATTGCACATTGCAGGCCACAGAACCTTGACCACCCGTTCCTGAAACAGACCCTTAACCTCTGGCTGAGCTACTGAATCCTCAAATCATTATTTAGACTTTACGTTACAGACTCCACCATTTACTCTAGTTTAAATCAGCAAGTGACCCATGCCCCATGCTGTAGAGGAAGGGCAAACAAAAATAAATAATAATAATAATAAGTCCAGGGTTTCTGCCATCTGACTTGGGGGAAAATTCCTTCCCGACCCCACATATAGTGATCAGTTAGATCCTGAGCATCTCAGCAAGACTCACCAGTCAGACACCGAGTTCACCATAGTACCTTAGAGCTCTCCCCATCCATTATCCCATTTCTGGACATTGTGGATATTGCTACTAGCAATCACAGATGGGCTACAATGGCATGTAGCCCATCATACCATCTCGTCCATAAACTTATCAAGCTCAGTCTTGAAGCCAGTTAGGTTTTTTTTGCCCCCACTACTCCCCTTGGGAGGCTGTTCCAGAACTTCACTCCTCTGATGGTTAGAAACCGTCATCTAATTTCAAGCCTGAACTTGTTGATGGCCAGTTTATATTCCTTTGTTCTTCTGCCAACATTGGCCCTTCGTTTTGCTACTACAGCACAGGCCAGAGCAGAGCACACAAGGCACTTGTTTTGTGTGCACTCCCATTTACTAATCACTTAAGAAACTGAAAAAGATGTTAGTTCTCACATTCACTTCTCACATTCACTATAATCTCCCAGAAATATCTAGTTATGTTCCCTGGAAAGAGGCATACAACAGAAGCTGCATCATATATAAAAATACTAAACTACTGCAGATAAAATTTGCAGATGACACACAGATTGGCAAAGCAGTAAATAATGAGGAAGACAGGGCAGGCATATGGAGTGATCTAGACCTCTTGGGAACCTGGGCCCATTCAAATAAAATGAAATAAAACTAAATGCAAAATTATTAAGGCTCTCGTGCAATTAAACAGATTAATAGATTAATTAAACAATAATAGAATTAAATTAAACAGATTAAACAAACAACAATAGAATACCATTTATTTAAATATTTTTGGATGTTTTCTACATTTTCAAATATATTGATTTCAATTACAACACAGCATACAAAGTCTACAGTGCTCACTTTATATTTATTTTTTTACAAGTATTTCCACTGTAAAAAACAAAAGAAATAATATTTTTCAATTCACCTAATAAAGAGTTTGCACTGCAATACTTGTATCATGAAAGTTGAACTTACAAATGTAGAATTGTGTAAAAAAAAAAATGCATTCAAAAATAAAACAACGTAAAATTTTAGAGCCTGCAAGTCCACTCAGTCTTACTTCTTGTTCAGCCAATTCCTCAGACAAACAAGTTTGTTTACATTTGCAGGAGATAATGCTGTCTGCTTCTTGTTTACAATGTCACCTGAAAGTGAGAACAGGTGTTCTTATGGCACTGTTGTAGCCAGCATCGCAAGATATTTATGTGCCAGATGTGCTAAAGAGTCATATGTCCCTTCAACCACCATTACAGGGGATATGCGTTCATGTTGATGACGGGTTCTGCTTGATAACAATCCAAAGCAGTGAGGACGGTTGCATGTTCATTTTCTTTATCTGAGTCACATGCCACCAGCAGAAGGTTGATTTTCTTTTTTGGTGGTTTGGGTTCTGTAGTTCCCGCATCGGAGTGTTGCTCTTTTAAGACTTCTGAAAGCATGCTCCACACCTCATCCCTCTCAGATTTTGGCAGGCACTTCAGATTCTTAAACCTTGGGTTGAGTCCTGTAGCTATCTTTAGAAATCTCACATTGGTACCTTCTTTGCGTTTTGTCAAATCTGCAGTGAAAGTGTTCTTAAAATGAACATGTGCTAGGTCATCATCCAAGACTGCTATAACACGAAATATATGGCAGAATACGGGTAAAACAGAGAAGGGGACATACAATTCTCACCAAAGGAGTTCGGTCACAAATTTAATTAATGCTTTTTTTTTTTTTAAACGAGTGCCATTAGCATGGAAGCATGTCCTCTGGAATGGTGGCCGAAGCATGAAGGGGCATATGAATGGTTAGCATATCTGGCATGTAAATACCTTGCAATGCCAGCTACAAAAATGCCATGCAAATGCCTGTTCTCACTTTCTGGTGACACTGTAAATAAGAACAGGGCAGCATTATCTTGTGTAAATATAAACAAACTTGTTTGTCTTACGATTGGCTAAACAAGAAGTAGGACTGAGTGGACTTATAGACTCTGAAGTTTTACATTGTTCTGTTTTTGAGTGCAGTTATGTAACAAAATCATCTACATTTGTAAGCTGCACTTTCAGGACAAAGAGATTGCACTACAGTACTTGTATGAGGTGAATTGAAAAATACTATTTCTTTTGTTTATCATTTTTACAGTGTAAATATTTGTAATAAAAAATAATACACACTTCAATTTCAATTACAACATAGAATACAATATTTATGAAAATTTAGAAAAATATCCAAAACATTTAATAAATTTCAATTGGTATTCTATTGTTTAACAGTGCAGTTAAAACTGCGATTAATTGCCATTAATTTTGAATTAATTGTGTGAGTTAATTGCGATTAATCGACAGCCCTAAAAATTATACATATAGGAAGAAAGAATGAAGGCCATATCTACAGAATGGGAGACTATATCCTGAAAAGCAATGACCGAAGTATTTAAGTGGTCATAATGAACCAAAACCTCAGCATTGGATTAGGAGCTCATGGTGTGCCAAGAAGGGCTAATGCAATCTCCAGATTTTGCCTTTGTATATGGCACTGGTGAGACCAATACTGGAATACTGCATACAGAGCAGGCGTCCATTTTAGAAAGGATGTTGAAAAACTGGAGATGGTGCAGAAGAAGAGCCACAAAAGTCATCTGAGGGCTGGACACATGCCTTTCAGTGAGGGACACAGTACTCAGTCTGTTTAGCCTATCCACAAGAAAACAGATTACAGTTTACAGATTACTGATTACAGTGTATAGTATTTTTATGGGAAGAAAATGCCAGGTTCTAAAGGGCTCTTTAATCTAGCAGAGAAAGGCATAACAAGAACCAATGGTTGGAAGTTGAAGCCAGACAAATTCAAATTAGAAATAAGGCACTTTTAAAACAAAAGAAAACAAAAAAAGTGAGGGTGAAAAACCACCGGTACATACTACCAGGAGCGCCGCCAGCTTTTTCGGCGCCCTAGGCAGAGGAAGGTCCCGCCCCCGAAATGCCGCCCCCGACAGCGGCAGCGGAAGGTCCCGCCCCCCAAATTCCGCTGATGACCGGGGCGCCGGTGCCCCCCAAATAGTAGCGCCCTAGGCGACCGCCTAGGTCGCCTAATGGGTTGCGCTGGCCCTGCATACTTCCAAGGGAAGAGATGGATTCCCCATCTCTTGGAGCCTTCAAATCAAAACTGGACACCTTTCTGGAAGATAGGCTTTAGCCTAACACAAGTTACTGGGCTCAGTACAGGGGAAAAAGCACAGGAGAGCAGACTAGATGTTCTAATGTTCCCTTCTAGCTTTAAAAATCTTATTTGTCCATGATTCATCAATTTTCACAAAGTGCATCCTGACTTTTTAAAAAAAGAGTCTGAAAACTAGGGATGATGAATTCATTTTGCCCAATTTCAAACCCACTCGCATACAATGGCATTGAAATTTGACTCAAACGTGCAAATTAATCTTTTTTTCACCCCTTAGGTGAAAAAGGGAGCAGTGTATGTGTAGTGTAGTTAGCAGTACTTTCCACAGCAGCAGTAACTTCCAGCTGGGATTCAATTTAATGCAACCCAGATTGGCGATACTTGAAGCTAGCCTGCAAACAACAGTGCCAGAGAGAAACAGATATTATTGTTGGTGTCAGCCTCACCAAAGAACCCCTTTAATATTCATTATAGTGCTTTCGCCATAAGGACAAGACAAGGAGAGAGAATGACTGCAATGTAAAACTACAAACCACCTGTAGACAAGCCTCTCACACCTCCAGAGCACCTCCAAGTGCTCAGGTGCAGTGTTTCAGGATTTTTCTTTTCAATTTAGCATCCCCATTAGCTGTTCTAGTTCCATAGCAATCTGTTGTTTTTTCTGGCCTAGCCCTCCTGCAAGGTCACTACTCAATCCATTCCTCCTCCAAGAGGGAAAGAAAAGTTGAAAAATAGGAAACTCTGAATTTAATTGCCTTCAAGACCATCTCCCAACATCTATCTTGAACACGGAATTTTTTCCTCAACACCCATGCACACCCTCTTGGTCTGGGGAAGAGATAAGGAAACCCAGGCCTGCCTTCTTTGGGTTACAGTCCAGGGACCACCCTCTCCTTTGGGTTACAGTCCAGGGACCCTATGGCAGATAAAGAGTGTTCCTTTGATCCCTCTGCCACTTCTGAGATGCACCTACCTGTATCCTGTTTGTCAATGTTTTCATCAGGTCTTCAATGCTATCCCCATGTGCATCTATAGTTTCTCACAGCGTCTCCTTAGACAGCTATGAAGGTGCTTTCTTGAGCACTGTTCCCAGCCCTTCTCTGAAGCAGCTGAGTTCTATTACAAGACGTTCTCGGTCTATCACCTTTAGAGCAGTCGATACGTCCCTCCTCCAATCAGTTCTCCCTCAGCCTCTTCCTGGAGCTGGGGTTTGTGTCTCAGGCCTTTTGCCTTGGAATAGTCAGCTGCAAGACTTCTGCCAGCTCCCTTCATCTGAACATCCTCGCCAATTAACCTTCCAGTTTGGAGGCTTCAGCAGGCCAGCCTTCTCCTGCAAGCATCTGCCCTTGCTCTGAGGGAGAATGCAGCCTTTATGCTGGCCTCTTTCTCCCAGTTCATCTCCCAATTGGTTGGGGAAGAAAGGAGCCTTGCACTGCACTCTGCCAGGCTCCAGATCCCAGGCCTTTAAAGCAACAGTCTCTACCTTTCTTCCAACCACTACTTCTTCTTGGTACCACTTCCTCTCTATCCCAATTGCGCCATAGGTCATTGTATATCTTTACTTGGCCTTCCAAAATCCTTAAAGGGCCATGCCAGATGGCAGGGTGGGCTGGCCACTAGGCACAACTGTCCTTAAGGGCAGGCCACCCTTTCCCCCACCCTGAAAGGAAAAAAACCCCACCACGGATTAAAATAAAAGGGAAAATGTTGCAGACTTGAACCCAGAAAATAGTTGGCATCGATTACCAAACCTCACATTTCACAATGTACACTCATCCCTAATTACAACTGCCTACCAGGACCAAAATGTTTTTAATATGCAATCTTCTCAAGGAAATTAAACATAGTATATGAATATCTACACCTCTCAGAAAAAATATTTGTACTTCTGTAGACACATAATGTTCATCTCCACTGATTTTTATATTTATATTATATTTGAGAGTTTAGACTGCGTGGTTATATTTTATTTCTTTTGGTAACTAACTGAGTTTTTGCCTATCACTTAATATCACTTAAAATCTACCTTTTATAGTCAATACATTTGTTTAATTGTTTATCTTTACCAGTGAGTTGGTATGAAGTGTGGGGCAAATCTGCTCAGGGTACAAAGGCTAGTGTATATCCACTTTCCATTGTTGAAGTGGTGAACCAATTAATAAATTAGACGATATATTCCTGAGGTACAGTACTGGGAGCTGGGAGGGGAGAGGGAAATTTGGCTGCTGCCTTTCTCTGTGATATTCATGAGTGGCTCTGGGAGCATTCATGCAACATAGCTGAGTGTGGGGCTCCGCATGCTGTTGTGCTGAGTGATCACAGCACCTGGAGGGGCTTGCGGCTGGTAACTAGCAAGGCATTGTAAGAGAGAGCCCAGGCTGGAGAGAGTTAAGGGAGCACAGAGGTCCCACAGTCCCAGGCTGCACGCTGGGGGGGATCCCGTCACAGTATGTTTCATGACTGAATGGTGCAGAGAATACATTAATTTTCGTTAAGATTACGTACAATGCTTCTAAACCTTTCAGACACTTGAATTGGAAATGCAGATTATAGAAAACAATCTAACTTGAGTTATTGCTCTTTTTACTCTAAGAATTTCAGAATAGCTATACATGACTAAGTTTGTGTTAGTATATAATAATGCTAAATTAAGATGTTATGACATCACATAAAAAGAAAGAACAACTATTTATAACAGCAAGCGAACCAGAATAAACCCCTTTTAGTGCAAATGGCAGGCAAATTACTTTATGTCATTTAAGGCATTTTCAGCTTCCTTTATCATTATCCGGTATTCAATAGATAGAGGGCTTCTGGAAGAAGGTAAATGCTCCCTTCTTTGTCCATTTGGTAAGATAAAATAAAGTCCTGGGGATCATTGTGCAAGATCAATGTAACACAGATACCGGTATATCCCTTAAATACACAAACTTTCTGAGCCTGTCAAACCCTTGAGGTTCTTTTACTGTTGAAGAGCTAATGCTCAAAAATATGGTGCCAAGACCTTTTATGACAGTAATAATATGTTTTTTCTGTTACCTAAAGCAGAACAAAGAAACTGATCTACTGTCAAAGAGATTGAGGGAGACAAGGATGGGGGAAAACAGAAGAGGTGATGAAAAAGGAGAGCACGTCTGCATGTGTTATAGCAGTAATGGATTTCCATAAAAACCCGATCTGCCTGCTCCATGTTCTCTCATTGTCCTGGAAGTACACGTGCCAGAGAGCTTTATATTTCAGGGTATTCATTGCTGCTGACTTTAACAAAATGCTATTTGTTTCAAGCCATAGAAGCCTATTGTTACTGCTTTACCTTGATTCCAAATCAGCAAAGCACAATCACTGAGTATAGGAAGTTTCCATTTAAATAATAAAATATAACAAAAGTAAATAATAAATACTTAGTACTGGTTTGTAAACAATTATTCTGTACAACATCCCTGTGTGATAAGTATTATTGGGCCAAACACTCTGCTTGTGTAATTCAACTGGATTCAACGGCCCAAACTCTCTCTGATGTGACTCAAACTTTAAGGGCAGAAGGGACCATCACAATCATCAAGTCTGACCTCTTGCACCTTGCACGCCACAGAACCTCACCCACCCACTCCTGTAATAGACCCCTAATCTCTGGCTGAGTTACTGAAGTCCTCAAATCATGGTTTAAAGACTTCAAGTTACAGAGAATCCACCATTTATACTAGTTTAAACCCACAAGTGACCCATGCCCCACATTGCAGAGGAAGGCGAAAAGCCCCCAAGGTCTCTGCCAATCTGATCTGGGGGAAAATTCCTTCCTGACCCCAAATATGGCAATCAGTTAGACCCTGAGCATGTGGGCAAAACCCACTAGCCAGACATGTATGGAAAGAATTCTCTGTAGTAATGCAGAGCCCTCCCCATCTAATGTCCCATCAGCAGCCCATTGGAGAATTTGCTACTAGCGGTCACAGATCAGCTACATGCGATTGTAGGCAGTCTCATCATAACATGATGTGACGAAGTGGGAATGTTTTGATGTGCTCTTTGAATACTGAGGGGGAAGGTTGCAGGGGAGCTTGGCTGGGACTGTCTGCACGGGGGAAGGGAGATACCTGAGCATGTAACATGAGAACCCAGGGAGGGGGTTGAAGGCCAGGTAACACCTCTGACTGGGAATCTGGACAAAGGACAAAGGCTGGGGGAGGAGCCGGGGGGAAGGGCAGAAAGGAGACGCCTGGAAGGAGTTTGAGTTTGGGAGCTCACTGGAAAATGGAGAGGGGTGCCCCGACGGGGCTTGGGCTTCCCAGCGGGGCTGTGGCCTCCCTGGGGCCCCCAGATGGGCCTAACTAAAGGGGGCCCTGTTGTCTGTACTGGCAAGACCTGTTTTGGACTGTGTTCCTGTCGTCTCAATAAACCTTCTGTTTTACTGGCTGGCTGAGAGTCATGGTGAATCGCAGGAAGCCGGGGGTGCAGGGCCCTGACTCCCCCACACTCCGTGACACATCCTCTCTATACATTTGTTGAGCTCAGTCTTGAAGCCAGTTAGGTTTTTTGCCCCCACTGCTCCCCTTTGACATGTGAGAAAACTGAAATAAAGAGGACAATCCTTCAATTCTGAAGCAAGTAGCAGTTCCTCATCTGAATAGTGCCACTGTCTTTAGTCATTTGTTGTGTGACTAAGGGTTTCCAAGACTGGGCCCAAATAGATTGATGCTGGAATTTTCAAAAGCTTACACAGGTACAAGAAACCTGCTGCTAACTGCCAACAGGGTTCAGTGTACTTTTGGTCATATGGGATTTTCAGAACAGCTTGTTAGTTGTGCTCAAGTCCTTGGCGTAATCTAGAAGTGAGCTTCAATAGGGCACGTCTGAGAAGTGGCTAAGGGACCAAAAGGCTGCAATGCCCTCAGCCGTCTGCTTCTTAGTCATGTGAAGGACATGATAGTTTGTGCCCAGTGGCTTCAAGTCACCAGCTGTTCATTGGTTAGAGCACTGCACATCAGGGGGAAAAACACTACAAGGTGTGAAGAGATGGAATGACTATGAGAGTCAGAGAAGAGCAGAAAGATAACCTTTAGTAGGAGGTTGAGAGTTGGGTCAGGGTTGGAGTGATCTAGGGCAATTACAGGGGACAACATTGGGAAGGGAACTATAGAGGTCAAAAGGAAGGCTGTTGAGTTTTGGTGTAGAGCATGGAGCTGCACCAGTTATAACTATGTTGCCCTGGAACCTCTGGAGGCAAGTGAGGGAAAGGAGGAAGAGGGCCACCCTTGCTCAGAGATGCGGAAAGATGCCATTACTGTCCAATCAGGTCTTTACTTCCAAAAAAAAAAAAAAAAAAAAAAAAAGGGGGGGGGGATTTTTTAAAACAGAAAGCAAGCTAACTTGAGAGATTTGTCTCACTGTGAAATCCTAGTAAAGACAAGGCAGAGGCAGTTTTTTACCTCGCGGTAGCAAATCTCAACTACACACCTAACATGAGGCCCTGATCCTTGACTGGGGAGGTGACAGACATTGCAATCCTATGCAAAATCTTTAGTGACCACATTGTATGAAGTTTATGTATCACTGCGGGCCAGGGATTGTATGCAAGTCCATCAGGGAAGATTATCACAGCTCCCCCCCAAGAACCAAAATCAGCGGCAGGTAATTAAAGTGAATCACTTGGGATTTAAACACCTGAAGAGGTACCACTCCCTGGGTAGGCTTGCAGATACTGGTTCAAACTGGATTTCCAAGATACCAACAGAACAAAACCAAAAATAATTTAAAAAAAGGACTTTTGCTATCACAAGGCTGGGTTTAAGCTGACTCAGGGCCTTCTTTATGATCCAGCAAATGGACAGACCTTCTGTCCAAGGGGGAGCCCCAACTGTTGCAGAACGGCTGGAAAAACTTTGGCCTATGACCCCATAAGACTGATGAGTGACCTCTGGTGTGTTTAGTAGGTTTTAAACTGGTTTATTGTTTATCTCAGGGGTTCTCAAACTTCATTGCACCGCAACCCCCTTCTGACAACAAAAATTACTACAGGACCCCAGAAGGGGGACCGAAGCCTGAGTCCAAGCCCCACCACACGGTGGGGGAGGAGGGAGCAAAGCCAAAACCCCACTGTACCAGGCTGGGGGGACAAAGCCGAAGCCCAAGGGTTTCAGCCCCAGGCAGGGGACCTGTAACCTTAGCCCTGCCGCCAAGGGCTGAAGCCCTCGGACTTGGGCTTTGGCCCTGGGCCCCAGCAAGTCTAAGTCAGCCCTGGCGACCCCATTAAAATGAGGTTGCGACCCACTTTGGGGTCCCGACTGACAGTTTGAGAACCACTGGTTTATCTGTTTTCTCTGTAATGCTTTTATCTTAATAAAGAATGTGCGTGTGGTTGTGGTAACTGGTAACCGCTAGCAATACAGTGTTCACAGCCCTCACATCACCATGTAGACCTGGGATGACCAGCAGTGGAACCAGAACTTTTGCATGAAGAAGCAGCTACATTTCTGGAGCTTTGTGAGCAGCTTGTCCTGGCCCATCAGCATAAAGACACATGCATGAGGCCACCCCTGCCAGTCTAGAAGCTTACATAGCCGCCTGGAAGCTGGCTACCCCAGACTGCTACAGGTCTGTTGCAAACCAGATTGGTGATGGAAAGTCGACTTTGAGGAAAGTGGTGGCGGAGGTTTCTGGGGCAGTCAGGTGGGTGGTTTACCCCAGAGTGGCAGGCATAGAAGTAGCTGAAGCAACTGCTGGCTTTGAGAGAATGGGGTTACCAAACTCTGCTGGGCCATTGACGGGACTCACGGGCCCACAGATCGCCCTCCTCAAGGAGCCCATAAACTGCAAAGGGTACTACTGCATTGTTATGTAGGCTCTCGTGTTTACAGACCCATTTTGATTCAAATATCATCAATACTGTCGGCATTACTGTGGCTTGTTGTGCTCTTCACAACCTTTGTGAAGACAGAGGTGAGCCATTTCCCCCTGTATGGACCTATGATGGCGAGGGGCCACTGAATCAGAACCCTCAGCCAGAAAGTGCACCTACCACAGCTGGAGCTAGATGCACCCGGGGCAACAGAAGTCAGGGCTGCTTTGTGCTCCCACATTATGGGCTTGCCTGGGCCAATGGAAGAGGGGGAATAGTACCTCTAGGAATGTGCTTGGGTGTGTGTGGTGGTGGTGGGGGTATAGGGGCTCATTAATTATTGGGGGCTCAGTGTTTGGGGAGGGGTGTGGAATTTTAGTGCCATACAATGTACTTATGAATGACATGAACACCTATAAAATGGGAAGGAGGGAGGGAGGGGCTATTCACAGTATGGATTGATGTAAGGAAGTGACTGAAGTATGAATTGCTAAATAACTATATTGAGGGATAGTCTTTGCATACTAATTCCTAATTGTCCCTGATGACGTGTTTACCTTCATTATTTTGAATACATATCTTATGATGCAAAGCAGTGATAGAAAAAGTTTATTTAATCAAGAAAGCTTATTTATAAACATTAGAATAGAACAACATTCACCAATTCCCAGGCAGGATAGATGCCAGTACCATGCCAAAACACAGGTAACAACACAACCTTACCAAAAAAATAAATAAAAACAAAATGCATGAACAAGTGCAAACAGTGAAACCACGTACAATACAGAAACACCCTACCATGGCACATCCCCTGGCCACCTGTTCTCCTTTCGCCGTTTGCCATATACGTGGCACTAGCGGAGGGAGGTGGAGGCATCCACAGGGGAAGGGATCAATATGGAGGGCTGAATGGGTAAGGTTGCCCTGCCCAGCCACTCCTGGGGCCCAACTGCAGGTACCACCCAGCCATAGAGTCTTCCAAGCTGCTTCTGGACTGCAGCATGGAGTGCCGCACAGGGGACTCAGGCCGTGGTGCGGGGGATGCAGGAGAAGCCAGTACTCTTACTGATATGAACCACTCAAACAGCTCTTTCTGCTGAGCTCTGTCCTCCTCCCTTAGCTGCCATTCCTGTTCCAGGAATTGTGAAGCAAGTGCCTGCTCTCATGCTGAAACCCTGTCCTCACACTTTGCAGCCAGCCTCAGCCTTTCCTCTTGCCTTATGGCATGCCTCTCCTCTAGCCACAAGTCCCTCTGTCTTTGGTCCTGGACTTGCTTGTTGGTCCCCTCCAGAACTTCAACCATAAGCTCATAACTGAAACGCTTCCTCTCAGAACAATCCATTAAAGTACATTGGCCCAAGCCTCTGCCGTGGTGGGGGTGAGCTGTGGAGGTACTGCAACCAGCAGAGGCCAAGGGGCCTGCTGCAGGATAAGACACAGAAGGTTATTAGCTCACTACCAGAGCACAGAAAAAAATCTTGTGGAATTTCAAGGACATAAAATGATACTTTTCAAGCTGAACTTCTGTGATCAGAAGTATCATTCTCTCAATATACTGAAGCTCCCTGGACACAGCCTGGTAATCGCAGCGAAAGAACTGCTGGCACAATGGCAAGTTAAAAATGCAACAATACTTTTTTGATGGTAGAAAATTGCAGAATTACTTGGGTTTGGGGGGAGGCAGGGACTGCCATCAATGGCTGTGCTACAAATGCTTTTTTAGGATTTCAAGCCTTCCACATTTTCGAGGGCGTAATGGTTCTTGTGGTGCCCAACAGGCAACGGGAGATGTTATTCCAAGCAGCTGGCGAGAAACATGCAATTTATGCAACAAAAGTATTCAAACATACAGTGACTGAACAGCATGTCTATGAGTGGCGTGGGCTGATCAGCTACTGAGGCAGCCCTGGAAAATATGCCCTTCCCTGAAATGTGACTACTTGTTTGCAGTTCCCGATTCAGGAAAAGTCTGCAGCTATCAGCACCCAGTGTTGGGACAGAATTCATGAGGCAATCAACAAGATGCTGTGTTAGCTCCCCTGTGACTTACCTGTTATGACCGCTTGCAAACACACAGAACCCCACAGCCTTCCCCTTCCCCCTCCCCCTCCCCACCCTGGCACATTTCTGGACAAAATTTCAAATTGCAGGCATATTTGGGGCAAATGATTTTGTCACCTATTGACTGCCTCTAACTGAAATGGACTAGATTTGTGAATGGAACACATTTCCTCAGAGTTCACCGTTTCCAGGCGGCTCGATAGACCATAGATTGGTTACAGAGTGGCATACTTACAGGCATGACAATGTAAGGTTATTATTTTTAAGGAACAGGAATGGCCTTAGCAAAATCTGTGCCTTTCTCGTAAAAAATACACTTTGAAGGTGTTTTTATTGTTTGCAGGTCCTGGTCACCTGTTTGAACTCCATGTGGCAGTGCGGGGGGAAGCTATGCTGCTGGAATGCAGTCCACCATTAGCAGATACACACTGCTAACTGGGGCTTCTCGTAACTCTTGCATTGGTTCACAGAGTGGAAATCCCTCCTATTACTGTATTATCAACATTCAAATGGTGCCACAAACTTACTGGGCTTAGGGGCAGCTTCTGTGTCTGCTGAGGCTCCGCAGTGGGCTGTTCCTTGGGAGATGCATCAGCTCCCCTGCCTATGGCCCCAGAATGTGCTGCTGATGCTCCTGCTCCAAAGCCTACTCTGGAACCAGTTTCAGCAACAGAGTGACTTCACTGTCCTCACTCAGGGCCTCCTGCTGGCTCCTATCAGTCCCCCTGCTGGATTCTGGGACCAGCAGGGCACCATCCCAGCAACCCCGTCATCATACACCACAGTTGGCTCCATGCTGGGTGCAGTGTCCAGCACCCAGTCAAACTCTTCATAAAATGGGCATGATTTTGGCGAGTTGTTTAAGGTGCAGTTCTGGTCCCTTGTTTTTCAGTACCCATTCTTGAGCTGCTTAATCTGCTCCCTGCACTGGTTGCTAGTCCGGTAAATTTGCAAAGTATGTGTGGTCATTCCTGGTACTCTTACTAAAGTCCATAGTTTTGCTGGCCTCGCACCAGAGATTTACACCACCAGTCTGTGCTCCCATGACTGTGAAGCAGCATGCTTTGCAAAAGGCTTGTCCTGTTCAGTGTCCATTGCAAACCCGGAAGGCTCTCAGACGGTGTGTTTGCAGTTCAGTCATCTGAAAACAATGGAAGGATTAACGCTGACTTACTGAGCTGCTGCACCACACTAAGGATGGTTACTTCCATTTTCAATAGAGTAGATTGAAGATTCTTGGGATAAAGAGGACAAAGTAAGTTGGCCCATGGGATTGTGGGATACTTTTTGGAAGACTCCCAGGCCTTGAGTCAAGTGGGGCTGGGGCTGCATCTACACTACAAAGCAATAGGGCTTGAACCCTGGGTCAAGGCTTGACCTGGGCTCAGACCCTGCACCCTCACAGGGTCCTGAGACCCTAGGTTTGAGTCCTGGGTTAGTGCAATTTGTGTGTCAACAGAAAGAGGTTAGGCCTGAGCTTACATTGCAGTGTAGACACATCCTGATAGAAAGCAGAGCACATGCCTTTAGGGAGACTGGGTTGCTGGGGATATCATATTGCAAGGCAGGGAGCTGTGCAACCTGAACATCCAGGCCAGGAGGGAGAGAGACAGGTCTCCAGCTGGAACAAGTCATGGCTGGGAGCCAGAAACCTTAAGTGGGTGCCCTTGAGGGACCATGGAGGAGGAATACAGGTGCAGTTACCCTTAAACTGATGGGCCCCCTAGATGCTACTGCAATACAAAATAATAAATAAAATGGGGGAGGAGAGACTAATAGCATTTAGACCATTACAGGTTCACTCAACATCAACTATACCCATCCCTTGAGTCTTCCTTGTCCTGTTATTTTGGTAACAAAAGATGTCTACAACAAACTTGCATTATTCATTCATTGGTACTGACATTCAAACCAACATGTGCTTTGTGGATGTTATATCGTATCATGATCTACCACTTATTGCAAACAAGCGATAGGAATGGACTTGACTGAAATAAGCGGAAGACAATGCAATGAACAGTGCTAAACTGAAGTTTGGTATTCCCCTTTTATTTGGGATGGATTTGCTTTGTGGCCTGAATTTGCACTGTTAGAAGTAATTATTTGTTTTTTATTTTCTTAAAGCAGGAAGCTAAAAGCAACATTTCTGAGCGCCAGCTCATTTCGGAATTATCTAGTATGCAGTAAGAGGGAAAACTCATAAGAGAGGGTTGTTTTTTTAAAGTCATGCATACAAGGGTCGGACATTACTGAAAAGGTGGTGAGGGATAATCACAGCATGCATCCGATGAAGTGGGCTGTAGCCCACGAAAGCTTATGCTCAAATAAATTTGTTAGTCTCTAAGGTGCCACAAGTACTCCTGTTCTTTTCACAGAACCACAGTTTATCAAAAGCAGCCTACCTAGGTTATTTTTCAATTCTGTTTTCTTTTCAAAAGGGAATTTGAGGAGAAGAGCTAGCTAATGTGATGAATGCATCACCTGTTAATGCCAGGTTCCATAGACAACCATCTGAAATTTAATCCTACAAATCAGTAAAAGGAAGGCATTTGATTGAAACAGCTTGCTCTCAAAAGTGATTTCCCCTCTTCAGAATCTGTTCCTGAATGAGCTGCTGCAGCTCAGCGCCCTCCCTGAACACACCAACAAAACAGATTAACTGTTAGGTAATCTGATTTAAAAAACAACCTCCCCCACCAGCCATGCTTCATTCTGATAAAAGCACACACCAATAAGAGTCATGAATGGGAAGGCTGAATATTAAGTTCTTCCTGTTGTTTTCAGAACCTGCATACTAAAGCTCTTCTCCAACTCCACCTCCCCATAAAAAATGCAAACAGGTTTCATATGCTATCACCATACTTTTCAAAAAGATGCAAAGAGCACACAGAAGAATATACTGTATCTTAAATTGTGATGAGATTTAAAAAAAAAAAAAAAAAGTAAATCAAAATGGAAGGTAATATAGTTTATTTTAACAGAAGAACAAAATAATGTTGGTTGTTTAAGACAATGATACAGACTCCAATATACCCCCAGAATTTTTCATTTTGCTAACTGGAGCAGGTATACATCAGTTAACCTTATTCTCCCTTTTTTTAGTCTTTTAAGGAGTTTATTTAATTTCTTGGCATTTAGTCTATATAAATGGCTGCTATGGACTTAAAAAGATCTTTTCTTTAAAAGAAGCAATTTAAATTATAAAGCACCTTCTAGTAAAGAGGCAGGAAACAATGCCTACAGCAGCTGCTCCTTTTCCAGAGCTGCTGGAGAGGGCCTTGCTGAAAAAACATAGGATTACACTAGCCTTTCAAAAACTAGGTACTAAATTTGCTCCTCCTCAATTTCTCTTTGTTAATTTGTAAAGGTATTAAAATCTTTGTTTTATTCAACCTTTAGAAAAAAGATGATCATGACACTCTCAATATTTTATAACCATATATAAAGTACTCCTAAAGATAATGCTGGCATATCAACTACATTCATGCACGTAAAAAAGAAAGTCAATCCATACAGAATATTTGGAAGGTTTATTATAAAAGTAACATCTTGGACTCCATACTACATTTCAGACCTTATGGAGGATTTAATAGTTTAGGCTGGGCATGAGGGGGCATCACCTCCTCAAATGGCACCAAAGTTCCCTTGTGAATCTAGCCAAATTTAAAAAAAAATATATTTTTGGCAGGAATTATTTGGTGAATTTATGTAAAATTTGCAAGCAATTGCGGTCAACCTGAAAGTGAATTTTTCAGCAAATAAACTATTCATGTGAAAAAAAAAATCTGCCCATCTCTTAGTACATCGTGGTATATAGTCTCCGAAATGCTTGCACATTTTTATTTGACAATGTTAACTAGCACAGAACAGTCAACACAACCAGGCAGTTTTAGGTAACGTTTAGAGAGTTGATTTACAGCATATGTGGGGCCACTAGCCTACTGACTGATACAGTGTTGACATCCTGCTCTGTACATCATGTACACAGCATTGAGAAACAAGGATTGAAAAATAGGCCGCAGGATAAATCACACACTGTACTGGAATCTGTGCAATTGTCCATCAAAACATCACTGATGTAATGTGAAAAAAAATATTAAAAAGATTAACAGGCACACATTTGGTATTCATTAGTGGTTGGTATTAGTCAGAATCCTTGATCACTAATCCAGGATATTCATGGCTAAAATGGTGTTCAGTCATTTAGCCAGATGTTTCTTATACTGCTTTAAGAAAATTGCTGTATGCTTGTCTCCTAAAAATATTTGAATGGTTTAGTCAGTCAACCAATGCTACTTGATTTAGCCAACAGATTGTCACTAAAAGACAAAAAAACCAAACAAGCATAACCACCTCACTTACTTGGCAAATTCTGGCCTTTTGCCACAATTATTACAGACAATACTCAGTGAAGTTATACTGTTTCAGAGCTTGTACTTAAAGGAGACATGAATTATACTGTCACAAATATAGCACTGAAAACAGTAATTGTTTTTATACTGGCAACATACTGCCAAAGGTCTCCTTTTATAAGCAAGCTTTGTCTGGGATTCTGTATATCCTTTTCACTGTAAAGCCTTTTTGTATTTTGGAAATGCAGTCTTAGTACTACTGGGATTATTGCAGACAATAAAATGGTACTTTAAATTTAAACACACTACAACCCCCCCCCCCCCCCCCCCCCCCCCCCCCCCCCCCCCCCCCCCCCCCCCCCNCATTTCATATTTTTTCTACCAGTGACAATATATCATCCCAAGTAAAGAAGGTTGATTATTTTAAGCAAAGCTCATATACGAATAGAAAACTATCGATTTAATATGCTAATCTTTAACACAAATATTTATTTCCAAAGTTAGTGGGAAAATTGGTTCTATACAGCATTGGGCCAGATCTTGCTCCTCTTGGAATAAAATGATGGACTTTGGAGGGAGAAGAATCAGACTCACTGACTACAGTGTTTCTTCCATTACAGAATATTTTTTTGTCTGACGGATTTGCTCATGTATATAGTCTTTCATACCTGCCTGCAAAACTCCCTCAGATATCCAATGAGTTTAGAACCTGTAACAACTTACAAGTAGATTTAGATCTGAACAAAACCTTGTAGCTGAACACTGCTGAACTTTGCAGTTCGATCCATCTCAAGTAGAAAGAACAGACTATACTCAACGGAACCAAATGTACAAGAGTGGCCTAAACTAGATTTTAAAAGTGAGTTCAAAATAATGTCATTGTTTGGAAAAAAACAAACCAAAACAACCACCTTCAATTTTGGCTCAAGGTCCTCAAGATTTACTAAGGTTGCTCATCTTTAAATATCAGCACACAAACTTCAAAATCTCTCAAATATACTCAAGACAAAGCCTTTTTTTTTTTTAAACTGCGCACAAAAGCTGATTTATAAAACCAAGGATACACCAAACATAGGGCAACCCCCCTTGCTCTCCTACTGAATATAACTCTTCACTTCCTACACAGTAAAGTGCCTTTTTGTTTATACCACACTATAAAAATCAGTTAATTGCTGAGGCTCCGAATCTCTTTCTTTGCAAATAGCCATTAAAATGTCTTTTAATTACTATACAAGACATGACAAAGAATTGTTATTTTTAACACTGTCTCAAATAAATAGTAGTCTGAAAGGTACCAGATTGCCAGCCAAAAAGAATTGTCTTCTGTTTAGATGCAGAACAGGAACATCATGGACAGTAGCAGTTTAAGATCAACACTGCCCTGACAATCTGAAGAAATGGCAGTGATTGACAATTTGCAGAATGGAGTACCAAAACTACATATAGTTTAACACACTAAAAACACAGATTTTAAATATAATTCTATGCCTAGTAACAGATTTTGAGACTGACTCATTGCATCAGTTATAAGTGGTACACTGGCACAGCAAAATGTTGAGTGCCACTATCACAGGAAAGGAAAAACAAAATGGTGGGTCTTGCCAGCAAGTGTGAGGGGGTGGGGACCAGCAACAAAGTAACAGACTGCTACTCTAAGACAATATTTTAGCTGTGAGTGAAGGATTTTATGTTTTACTTTCAGTTGTTACTAGACAAGTTCATAAAAAAAGGGAATACAAAATCCATTTATGACCCAATATTAGATGCAGAGGATACTAAAAAAAACAGACCACTTCACTTTCCCTCATATTTTACTTCTGGCAACTAAAATGAAGTAGTGCATGGATCATAAACCAGACACCAGTAGCTGGTACAAATTATTTCCAATCTTCTTTCATATCCTGTATAATAAATAATGACAGATGGGGTGAGAGAAAAGAGTGAGGTGTGCACACAAACTTTGGTTAAGACGATCAATGAAGCTTTGTTAATCTCAGATATTAATAGATACCATGGCAATGGAGGCCGGCCATATAAATGGAACACATCTGTTTGTGAAGGAGTTAGAGAGATACGAAGTGATGAAAACTCTATCCCACTGTTGTGTATTATTTTATTTTCTAAAAATGCTCCATTTAAAAATAGGATTTTTTATTTTACTTTTTAATCCTCTTACAATAAAGTTTGGGGATTTTGATTAAAAGTATGAATCGTTAGATACTCTAGAAAGAATTTGTATTAGGAGCTAAAGCACATACCTGGCAGAGAAAAATTTCCCTAGATTTGTAATTAGATTATGCATTTGATGGATGACCTTGATGTCATCATAATTTAGCCATTGTCAATATACCTATTCTTTGAACAGGTTCCTCAACCAGTACCAACATATTTGATGTACCTCTCTACAGTAAGATTGCATTTGAATAGATGGCCTAATTATCTTTTTCAGTAACAAATGCTATTCGTGCAAAAGCCTTTGATGTAGGATGAAAGATTATCAAATGATTAGTCTCCATTTTAAATTATACGGTTACATCATTTTCTATAGTTTGAGTTATCTGCCAATGACAATGTTTCAGTCACATCATGTATGTCACATAGCTACAGTATATCACCTGTAGCAAAAAGAAAAAACAACAACTCCATCATCCAGAAACAACCATAGATAAGTTTGTGATAAGAACCAGCAGATTATAAAAAGAGCTAACTGATGAAAACATTGCTCGGTTTGTTTATGCAACAAACTCTCCTTTCCATATGATTGAGAACTCACACTTAATTAATATGGTTCAGTCATTAAGGCCAGAATACAGTCCACCCAACAGAGCAGATGTCGCAGGCAAATTGCTGGATAAAGCGTATGAAAGAGAAATTGAGCAGTGTGCAAAAGGTCTAGAGGGTGAAATTGTTAACCTGAGTCTTGATGGATGGAGCAATGTCCACAATGATCCTGTTGTATGTGCTTGTGTGACAACAGGAGGAGGGAATGTCTTCCTTACAGAAACAATTGATACATCAGGAAATGCACACACAGCAGAATACTTACAAGAAGTAACAGTAAAAGCTATAACAAACTGTGAAAAAAATTTCAAATGTCTAGTACGCAGCTTGGTCACAGACAATGCTGCAAATGTATCCAAGATGGGACTCTCTTCAAAATAATTTCTTCTCAAGCTAATAACATACAGTTGCAGTGCTCATGTGATGCACCTCCTAGCCAAAGACTTCCGTTTCCAGAAATAAAGGCTAATGTTGTTGGAATTGCAAAATACTTCCATAACAACCACTTTGCAGCAACTGCTCTGAAAAAATGTGGGAGGAACCAGGCTAACTCTCCCACAAGACGAGCGATGGAACTCAGGAGTGGACTGTTTTGAGCACTGTATCAAGAACTGGCTTAATCTGATGACAGTTTGTGAACAAAATCATGAAAAAAATAGATAGCACTGTCACAGCCAAAGTTCTCAACATTGGGCTTAAGAGAAATGTTGAACACATGATGAGTACACTGAAGCCTATTTCTGTAGCCTTGAACAAAATGCAGGGAAATAGCTGTTTTATTGCTGACGCTGTTGAAATTTGGAAGGAACTGAGTGAGATCTTAAAGAGAGAAATATGCATGACAGAGTTAAATTACAAGTATTAAGAAAACGAGTGGGACAAGCTCATCTCCAGCTCATTTTCTTGCAAATATTCTCAATACTCGGTACTAGGGTCAAACCTTACCTGCTGAAGAAGAGGAGTTGGCTAAGACATGGACATCCAGCAATCATCCTTCCATAATGCCAACTATAATAAACTTCAGAGCTAAGGGTGAACCATTCAAGAAATATATGTTTGCTGATGTTTTAAAGAAAGTCACACCAGTGAACTGGTGGAAAATCACGTAAGCACTTGGATTCAGAAACTGTTGAAGTGATAATCTCACTTTTAACAGCAGTAGCTTCTTCTGCCAGTGTAGAAATAATATTTTCTTTCATTGGACTAATTCATTCCAAATTGAGAAATTGTTTGGGACCTGAAAAAGCACAAAAGCTTGTTTTTCTTTTCCAGATTATGAACAAACAGGAAAATGAAGGTGAAGCTGACTGAGTTAGCTGCAGAAGCCAATATTTATGTTGACTTGGCTGACATAGTCAATTTAATTTTTTTTTTAATATTTCATTTAAATATTTTAGTTAAAAACAATTTTAACAAAAACAAGCCTGATTTTAAAAAACTTGAATGTTAAGCATATGAATTTTTGAATTTAGTTCATTTTGTTAAAATATTATATGTTTGCTGTTGAAGAAAAGAATACAGAATACATAATGTTTTTGTTTTAGTTAAATAAAACAATTTAAATGTCTGTCTGGTGATGTTCTTCGCCTAATACAGCATGGCAAGAAAATCCTCCAAATATTAACGATTAACCTGTTGAATTGGAGATAGTTCACCTCCCAATGACTTCTTAACAGGAAATTTTCCTACTGAACATGATCTGCAGTTATCAAACATTTGTCATGTTGGTAAATTAAAACCTTTCCCCCCTCTTCCCCCTCTGACCAAACAACGGCTTAGTTCTCATTGGTGACCAGGTACATGACACATTTCAAACATTAGCAATTTTTCTCTAGCCCTGCTCAGAAGAACGGTCAGAAATTATTATTGTTGGTTTTATGCTGGGAAAAGTACTTTTCAGTTTTCGACATCTAAAAAATGGCTAAAAGGGACATTGTTCAAACTTTCCAAAATCAATTAGTCTCTGAACTGAGAGAAAGCATGGGCAATGTCAGCTCAAAAAGTACCCCCTTTGGAAAGTCATGATCATGTAAACACAGAACTCCATTGAAAACTGTTCTGCAGCCTTTACTAGGATGGCCACCACCTGCAACTGATACAATAAGAAATGCATTAAACACACACGGATTGCCAGTTCTGGTTGGACGTTGTGACGAAGTGGGAATGTTTTGTTGTGTTATTTGAATACTGAGGGGGAAGGTTGCAGGGGAGCTTGGCTGGGACTGTCTGCATGGGGGAAGGGAGATACCTGAGCATGTAACATGAGAACCCAGGAGGGGAGTTGGAGACCAGGTAACACCTTTGACTGGGAATTCGGACAAAGGACAAAGGCTGGGGGAGGAGCCATGGGGGAAGGGAGAAAGGAGACGCCTGGAAGGGGTTTTTGAGTTTTGGAAGCTGGCTAGGAATGAAGAGGGGACTCTGACGGGGCTGGGGCTTCCCAGCGGGTAGAGTGGCCTCCCTGGGCCCCCAGATGGACCTAACTAAAGGGGATCCTGTTGTCTGTACTGGCAAGACCTGTTTTGGACTGTGTTCCTGTCGTCTCAATAAACCTTCTGTTTTACTGGCTGGCTGAGAGTTANATGGCAAGAAAATCCTCCAAATATTAACGATTAACCTGTTGAATTGGAGATAGTTCACCTCCCAATGACTTCTTAACAGGAAATTTTCCTACTGAACATGATCTGCAGTTATCAAACATTTGTCATGTTGGTAAATTAAAACCTTTCCCCCCTCTTCCCCCTCTGACCAAACAACGGCTTAGTTCTCATTGGTGACCAGGTACATGACACATTTCAAACATTAGCAATTTTTCTCTAGCCCTGCTCAGAAGAACGGTCAGAAATTATTATTGTTGGTTTTATGCTGGGAAAAGTACTTTTCAGTTTTCGACATCTAAAAAATGGCTAAAAGGGACATTGTTCAAACTTTCCAAAATCAATTAGTCTCTGAACTGAGAGAAAGCATGGGCAATGTCAGCTCAAAAAGTACCCCCTTTGGAAAGTCATGATCATGTAAACACAGAACTCCATTGAAAACTGTTCTGCAGCCTTTACTAGGATGGCCACCACCTGCAACTGATACAATAAGAAATGCATTAAACACACACGGATTGCCAGTTCTGGTTGGACGTTGTGACGAAGTGGGAATGTTTTGTTGTGTTATTTGAATACTGAGGGGGAAGGTTGCAGGGGAGCTTGGCTGGGACTGTCTGCATGGGGGAAGGGAGATACCTGAGCATGTAACATGAGAACCCAGGAGGGGAGTTGGAGACCAGGTAACACCTTTGACTGGGAATTCGGACAAAGGACAAAGGCTGGGGGAGGAGCCATGGGGGAAGGGAGAAAGGAGACGCCTGGAAGGGGTTTTTGAGTTTTGGAAGCTGGCTAGGAATGAAGAGGGGACTCTGACGGGGCTGGGGCTTCCCAGCGGGTAGAGTGGCCTCCCTGGGCCCCCAGATGGACCTAACTAAAGGGGATCCTGTTGTCTGTACTGGCAAGACCTGTTTTGGACTGTGTTCCTGTCGTCTCAATAAACCTTCTGTTTTACTGGCTGGCTGAGAGTTATGGTGAATCGCAGGAACCCCAGGGGTGCAGGGCCCGGACTCCCCCACACTCCGTGACAGACGTATTCCTGAAAGTCTCTCATCACATGACAATCCTGGAAGATTGGCAACCCTAACACACACAGGGAAGGAGTGAGTGTTACAATGTTTCATTACTTTATGTTCTAGTTGCAGGGAAATAAATATTTGCATCTGGTATCTAGTATGAACTGAGACTATTGAGCAAGCATGAGCCATAAATCAACAGAGAAGAAAGGACAGTTTAGAGTAAGCTCCTCCACCAGTATATTTGTAAACATCAGAGAGCACATAACATGAGTAAGAAAAAACCACCTTCAGCAGGAAAAAATAAAACCCAAAGCAATATGTAATGGGATACAACCATAACTTGATTGTATCTTACTTGTATTAGAAATTCCAATCACTTTTCCTGGAAATTATAATTACTGACCTTAAAAACTGAATGGCTGCATGTGCACTATGAATTGACTTAAGAGAAATAAAAATCCTCAGTGGAATCATCTTCAATTCTGAAGTGAGTCACAAAAGCTCAGGATTTGGGGAGATTGTGCGGGAGAAGACAAGACTTCAAAACCTTATTTTGGAACCTTGAAGTTAGTTTATACCAGGGTGCACAAAAACTTTTCATCAAAACAAATCTCACAATCTATTTTATTTGTAGTTTTTTCTTCCAAAATAAATCTTTAGAGTAATAGAATCTGGACTCCTGTCAGGCTTAATACTTGGAGGGGGGCTGGGGTGTGTGTGTGTGAGGCATCTCAGTGTTCACTTTTGTCAGGTTTCCAAAGTGTTCTTGGTCAAGACAAACTAAATTAAATCAAAACACCTGTATCAGACAGATAGGCACAAAGCCAATACTGTTACAGACTCCTCCCCCCGTAATTAGGTCCTCTCTTCTTAGAAACTAATACCAGACTGAACAAAACTAGCAGGTCAGTCCCCAAAAGCAGAAAGGAGATTTCAAGTATGCACAGCCAGTGGATTTCTCATCAACGTTGTTTCCTATCATAATGTGTTCAGATGCAGAAGCCTATTAGCTTATTTCTTTAAGAAGGGGACAGGCAAAAAAATAAGGCAAATAAAGGAATAGGTGAAGAGAAGAAACAGTTATAGGTTAGTAAAACAAAAGAAAGCAGCTACCCCGCATGGAACTCAATGCTTAAATACTACCAAGCATATGTTTACTGCCATGAGCAGAGCCATTAAAATCAATGGGACTAACATGAAATTACAATTAAGCATGTGTATGAATCTTTCCAGGATCAGGGCCTACATGTGGTAGTATCTGTTGCAGGATTGGACATATTTGCAATTTTAGGATCTCTTCTCTGGGAAAAGCAATACAAGAACTGAAGCCATAGGACAACCTATGCATCTATTTTTTGTTGGTGTGTTTGATTTCTGAGGCTTTTAGCTGAAAGTTTCTAATCAGTTCTGAAACTATTTAAAAACTCTTCCTGATGCTGTCTGCTTTGAAAATGGAGTTTCTCTGGTAGATGAGCTCTTAAAGAAGATTGCTTCATCTTACAAGGGACCTGTACATTTGTAAAGCCTGCAGGATTTCACTAAATCGTTTGTTGACAAAGAGCCCTACCCCCAAGGACAAGAGGCTATTTCCACATTTAATTTGGAAGCTTAGCTTCTTCTTCAATAGAAGATGTGGTTTAGAATAGAATGATTTCAAAGAAACATGAAACAACAAGGTAAAAGGCAGGTTGAAGACATACTGTAGTTACCAATGACATAGGGAAGGGAAGGAGAGAAGTCCTGGAGGCCAAATTTAGGCTGCTAGGGAAGAGACTGAAATCCAAGACCTCTATGGTGGCATTCTCAGAAATGCTTCCAGTTTCATGCACAGGGCCAGGTAGGCAGGCAGAGCTTCAGAGTCTCAATGCATGGATGAGACGATGGTGTAGAGAGGAGGGGTTTAGATTCATTAGGAACTGGGGAAACTTTTGGGATGGGCGGAGCCTATACAGGAGGGATAGTCTCCACCTAAACCAAAGTGGAACCAGACTGCTGGCACTTAACATTAAAAAGGTTGCAGAGCAGTTTTTAAACTAAGAGATGGGGGAAAGCTGACTGCTGCAGAGGAGCACGTGGATCGGACAGAGACTTCCCTTAGAGGAGAGTCTATTGATAGAGATTCTCTAGGTTTTAGTCAGGAGGAGAGGATGGAAGAGGATAAAGCAGGGGCCAGATCAGACAAGAAAAAACATCAGAAAAAGGGCAGACAAATAAACAGTGACAAGTTTTTTAAGTGCTTGTACACAAATGCTAGAAGTCTAAATAATAAGATGGGTGAACTAGAGTGTCTCATGTTAAAGGAGGATATTGATATAATAGGCATCACAGAAACCTGGTGGAATGAGGACAATCAATGGGACACAATCATTCCGGGATACGAAATATATCAGAAGGACAGAACAGGTTGTGCTGGGGGGGGGGGGNGCTGGTACAGGAACCCACAAAGGGAGAGGCAATTCTCAATTTAGTCCTGAGTGGAGTGCAGGATCTGGTCCAAGAGATAAGTATAACAGGACTGCTTGGAAATAGTGACCATAATATAATAACTTAACATTCCTGTGGTGGGAAGAACACCTCAAGAGCCCAACACTGTGGCATTTAACTTCAGAAAGGGGAACTATGCAAAAATGAGGGGGTCAGTTAAACAGAAATTAAAAGGTACAGTGACTAGAGTGAAATCCCTGCAAGCTGCATGGACACTTTTCAAACAAACCATAATAGAGGCCCAAAGTAAATGTAGACCCTAAATTAAAAAACACAGAAAAAGAACTAAAAAAGAGCCACTGTGGCTTAACAACCATGTAAAAGAAGCAGTGAGAGATAAAAAGGCATCTTTTAAAAAGTGGAAGTCAAATCCTAGTGAGGTAAATAGAAAGGAGCATAAACACTGCCAAATTAAGTGTAAAAATGTAATAAGGAAAGCCAAAAAGGAGTCTGAAGAAAGCTAGCCAAAAACTCAAAATGTAATAACAAAATGTTTTTTTAAAGTACATCAGAAGCAGGAAGCCTGCTAAACAACCAGTGGGGCCCCTGGACGATCGAGATACAAAAGGAGCACTTAAAGACGATAAAGTCGTTGCGGAGAAACTAAATGAATTCTTTGCTTCAGTCTTCACGGCTGAGGATGTGAGGGAGATTCCCAAACCTGAGCCAGCTTCTGTAGGTGACAAATCTGAGGAATTGTCACAGATTCAAGTGTCATTAGAGGTGGTTTTGGAATTAATTGATAAACTTAACAGTAACAAGTCACCGGGACCAGATGGCATTCACCCGAGTTCTGAAAGAACTCAAATGTGAAATTGCGGAACTACTAACTATGGTTTGTAACCTGTCCTTTAAATCGGCTTCTGTATCCAATGACTGGAAGATAGCTAATGTAACGCCAATATTTAAAAAGGGCTCTAGAGGTGATCCCGGCAATTAGAGACCGGTAAGTCTAACGTCAGTACTGGGAAAATTAGTTGAAACAATCGTAAAGAATAAAATTGTCAGACACATAGAAGAACATAAATTGTTGGGCAAAAGTCAACATGGTTTCTGAAAAGGGAAATAGTTTTACTAATCTATTAGAGTTCTTTGAAGGGGTCAACAAACATGTGGACAAGGGGGATCCAGTGGACATAGTGTACTTAGATTTCCAGAAAGCCTTTGACAAGGTCCCTCACCAAAGGTTCTTATGTAAATTAAGTTGTCATGGGATAAGAGGGAAGATCCTTTCATGGATTGAGAACTGGTTAAAAGACAGGGAACAAAGGGTAGGAATAAATGGTAAATTTTCAGAATGGAGAGGGGTAACTAGTGATGTTCCCCAAGGGTCAGTCCTAGGACCAATCCTATTCAACTTATTCATAAATGATCTGGAGAAAGGGGTAAAAAGTGAAGTGGCAAAGTTTGCAGATGAAACTAAACTGTTCAAGATAGTTAAGACCAAAGCAGACTGTGAAGAACTTCAAAAAGATCTCACAAAACAGTGATTGGGCAACAAAATGGCAAATGAAATGTAATGTGGATAAATGTAAAGTAATGCACATTGGAAAAAATAACCCCAACTATACATATAATATGATGGGGGCTAATTTAGCTACAACTAATCAGGAAAAAGATCTTGGAGTCATCATGGATAGTTCTCTGAAGACGTCCACGCAGTGTGCAGTGGCAGTCAAAAAAGCAAACAGGATGTTAGGAATTATTAAAAAATGAGAGAGAGAATAAGACAGAGAATATCTTATTGCCCTTATATAAATCCATGGTACGCCCACATCTTGAATACTGCGTACAGATGTGGTCTCCTCATCTCAAAAAAGATATACTGGCATTAGAAAAGGTTCAGAGAATGGCAACTAAAATGATTAGGGGTTTGGAATGGGTCCCATATGAGGAGAGATTAAAGAGGCTAGGACTTTTCAGCTTGGAAAAGAGGAGACTAAGGGGGATATGATAGAGGTATATAAAATCATGAGTGCTGGGGAGAAAGTGAATAAGGAAAAGTTATTTACCAGTACTTGTTCCCATAATATAAGAACTAGGGGCCACCAAATCAAATTAATGGGCAGCAGGTTTAAAACAAATAAAAGGAAGTTGTTCTTCACACAGCGCACAGTTAACTTGTGGAACTCCTTGCCTGAAGAGGTTGTGAAGGCTAGGACTATAATAGGGTTTAAAAGAGAACTGAATAAATTCATGGAGGTTAAGTCCATTAATGGCTATTAGCCANGCCTCTGTTTGTCAGAGGGTGGTGATGGACGGCAGGAGAGAGATCACTCGATCATTACCAGTTAGATTCACTCCCTCTGGGGCACCTGGCATTGGCCACTGTCGGTAGACAGGATACCTTTGGTCTGACCCAGTATGGCCATTCTTATGTTTTTATACTAACGTTACATCCCTATAAATTCAAGTAATAACTTTTAGGATTATGTAACTACTGCAGATAATCCTCCTGCCTGAAATATTGACAAAGAATAATGAATAAAATGAACATAAAAGCATGATAGTATTCTAGGTTTGACTCACTTATAATAGTGATAAAGATCAAGGGAAACTCTTAGAATAAGGAAGTCTCACTACGACTGGCCAAACTGATTAAAATGTTTAGCAAAAATTCTTGCGAAATTTTAACTTGGTTTGCAATTTCCCCTTGATTGAGAGACTGTAAAAATTTTTTTTTAAAACAGTGACATATGTGGAAACACAGAAAAAGTACCTTTTGCATGAAAAAAAAAAAATTACACCAAAAAAAGTTGTGCCACTATTTAAATAGGGTAAGAGGATGACTTTAGAGCCTAACACTCATCTTGTGCAAAATCATGGAAAGACTGATATGGGATGCAATCAATAAGGAATTAAAGAATGGTAGCATAGTTAATACCTGTCAGCATGGTTTGATGGAAAATAGGTCTTGTCAAACAAACTGGACACTGTTTATTTTTGTTTTTTGTTTTGTTTTGAATAGCATTACGAGGTTGGTTAATAAAGGCAGCTGTGTGGACACAATATACAAAGCCTTCTGGAAGTCATTTGACTTAGTCCTGCGTAACATTCTGATAAAAAAAGCACTAAACAAAATGAATGTAGCCTACAGAAGTAGTTCTCAGCCAGGGGTACACATCCCGCTGGGGGTACGCAAAGGTCTTCCAAAGGGTCATCTAGGTATGTGCCCAGTTTTACCACAGGCTACATCAAAAGCACTAGTGAAGTCAGTACAAACTAAAGTGTCATACAGACAAAATGAGAAAGTAAGCAATTTTTCAGTAACAGTGTGCTGTGATACTTTTTCTATTTTTATGTCCGATTTTGTCAGCAAGTAGTTTTTAAGTGAGGTGAAACTTGGGGTACACAAGACAAATCAGACTCCTGAAAGGGGTTCAGTAGCCTGGAAAGGTTGAGAACCACTGGTTAACTGAAGTCAGACTGCCCTCAGAACACTGAAAGGCTTGGTTCTTGGTCACATGCTTCCAGTCATAGACTCTTGCATTTATTCCCTCCACCTGGGGAGGTGGGCTAAGGCAGACAGAGCCAGCTAACCTAGCTAACCTATTCCCTGTAGTAAGTAATAATCTTTCCTTTTATCTTTAAAGTCAGATTCTCCCTTCTTAAATTTTGCGTAACACTGTAATTAGAAGTGTGAAGAGATGAGGAAGAAAGAATCTTTTGTCTTGTGCTGAAGGAAGAGGAAACATGACAACACTATATATCCAGCTGTTTTATCCAGTAAAAAGAGTTCAAAACACTGATCCAGATGGAGTAGCAGCAGCTATTTCAGCTGTTCATTCCACAGATAAAACAATCTGCAGTTTTGTTCCTGTGATCTATTCAACAAATAGAAATTGTGCTGCAACAAATCAGAAATTGTGCTGACATATACCTCAGTGGATACCAATGGGATTTAAGATTTGATGTGCTAATTGGCTAATCTGCTTAATTGCAAGAGTTTTAATCAACCACACTTCCCTTCCTGGCAAAGGCTTACCAATCACTGTAGAGACATGACATCTTGCTTATGTAAATATTGGCACTTCACAAAACTCCGTTCAGTGTGTTAATATCCTATGCAACTATCTTATTTAGATATAGGAAATGAAAGACTGCATGGCCTGACATCCAACAGGATTCTGCACAAACAGACAAATGTATTAATATATTAACAACAGCTGTCAAAGGGGATGGTGACAGAGAGTTGAACTATTGAAAGGGAAGAGTATGCATGGAATAAATAAATGACAAAGGGAAGATCACCAACTTGAGGCATGTGAATGGAATTGCAAGTACACATCTAGGGTGCGGTACATATTCTTCAGAAAGAACACATGGGGCCCAATCCTGCTTTTACTGTAGTCCAACAGTAAAACTACCACTGACTTCACTAGTGCAAAATCAGGCCCACTGGAGGATTAAAAGTTACCAATTAGCTGGATCTAGTTGCTAACCAACAAGCATGCTGAAGCTGCTTCCTCACTTCAGTAGCATCTCCAATAAGCTATTAAGTTTCCTGCTTACAGTTTGTGAGTAATGGATCCTTTCACTAAAAAGTCCATCTGTACTAGGAATCTGATCCATCATGTTATATTTTTTAAAAAGCCACACCCACTCCAGAACACTATAAATAAATAAACATTTAGCAAATTGCTAATGGGAACAGACCTATGGAAGATTAAAAACAGATTTTGCTACCACAAAAGTAATGTCCCCAATAAAACAGGGTCACTCTTAATATTGTTTCTTTATATAATGCCAAAACAATAATTCTGACTTATTGACTAGTATAGCTGTGTGAATGAATAACTGATTTTTCAAATCACTGTTCAAAAAAAACCCAAAAAACAACAACAACTAAGGTCACCTGAAATGAAATTTTTAAAAATATTTGGCAAAGCGAAAAGTCAGAAAAGTTCATTTCAGGTTGAACAAAACGTTTAACTTGAGCTTCTTAAATTTTTTTCCAAATAAAATTGCAGTAAACTTCTAAACAAAGTCATTTCAAATAAAATAATCAGTATTTTGTTTACGAAAAATGCTGAAGTGAAACATTGATTTTTTTCTTCTCTATTTTTGACCAAAACAATTCTGCAAAATCTAGTATTGGGGGGGGGGGGGGGGGGGGGGGGGGAGAGAGTATTGGTCAAAAACTTCCCCCTGGCTACCCTAACTATATACTGTTGGCTAAAATCCATGTTAACAGAGTTCTTAAGAACTCATTAATTCCATGTCTTTGCCTAATACATGGACAATTATTCCCTTTTGAACACTTCTCACAAGAGTCACCTACTGATCATTCAAGATGTCAGCTCCTCTGACCATTTAGTTTATATTTACTTTTTAAAATTTGTAAGTATCATTCAGTACAAAAATCAGTCACTTGCTGTTCTACAGTATGTGTACATTGGATTTTTTATTTTTTAAACGTGGCCTAGTTGTTGGCAGAATAGTTGATAACAATCCTGGCTATTCCTCATGTATTTTTAACTCATCTCCCTGACTTTAGACTTTCTTTCAATCCCCCTTTATGCTCAGATCCTCCTCCTTTCAGACAATTTTGAATGTTCAGTCTGTTTTATTCAGTGTCCTAGCAATGAGAAAAAATGATGCTGAGGAGTGTCAGTTCTGTATAGCACAGTACTATATGGTACCTAATTGTGTGGTTAGATTGTAAACTCTTTGGATATTAATTTTCATTTGTTTGGCACATCTTTCCTATTGCACAGAGCCATATACAAGGATGAAACAAATATAACTGAGGACGGGAATGCGCTGTTGGAGGATATAGATAATTATTTTCTCTCTTGTTGCAATAGTAGTCAAGATTCTTGAAGTGAACTTCAGGTTTTCTAATGTCATGCTGTACTTAGTATAGTTTATTGTTTGAGTGTTTCTACTTACCCCGACTGTGGCACAGGCACCCGCCTCCCAAGAGCCCCCTCATGTCCAAAGGTCACTCTACAGCACCCTGCCTGTTTTCTTCCCCTCTTCAGAGCCCTTTAAGAACTCAGTTCAAAAACAGTTCAAAAACAGTCCTCCTCTTGGAATCCAATTTGTTCAGTCCTGTGGTGCATACAGGCCCTGAGAGAGATTATGTCTGGCCATTACAGTCTTTCACATGCTTGTGCAGTGGTCTCTCCCAGTCCCCCCTGCCTGGAGAACTTTCTTCAGCTTCCCCCTGTTGACTCAGGGGCCTACAGGAGCTTTCTTGCTGCCAACAGTGCCTCTAAATATAGCTGTCTCCTGGGCTCTCCACTACAAAATTGTGATCTTTTTAAAGGGGGTGGGGAGGCAGTAATCACCCGATTCACCCAGATGTGGCTCATGCTGTAATAAGGGCTAGCTTAGCCCCTCAGCTCTCAAGCCCACAGGCAAGCCACACTGAAATATGGATGTTTCTTATTTCTCCCTCTTCTCTCCCACTCCAACCTTCTGTTTCCATATTTGCATCAATCATGCATCCCTTTGCATTTATACATCCCTTGTCATATGTTTTCAATGGCCAATATGGAACCTTCCCTGGCTGCTTCTTCCATTAATTCTGATAGCATTCCTCCTTTCGGGGGCAGAGGGAAAGGGCGCACCAAAAGTCTCACATTACTGGCCTGGAGAATGAACACATAAAATCACCTCAGAAATATGCTCAGCCTGAGATACTGAGTGCAATCCAGAACAATGTCTACTTTATAAAGGCAGCACAATGTGCTTTTCATTAGCCTTGTCACCTTCAATCTCTCATAGATATGTCTGTCTTATCAAAGCTAAAAGAAATGTATTTCCAGAATGCGCTTTAGACGTCAACTTTGAGATAGAAGTTAGAAGCGCTGAAGACAGCTGTGAACATATGCTGTTGAGACTGTCTATGTTAAAAGCCACTTACACTTTCCAGATTTGTATCAGGAGGATTTACTCTCTGCATGTTCCAATAGCTAATCTAAGGACAAAAGGACAGGTATGGTTATTTACAACACTAAACTAGCCATTGAAAATAAGAAATACCCATTGTCAAAATTCCACATAAAAGTCCTGTATGACATCACTCAATACATTGCACAAATCCTCTAGAATGCCTACAACATTTTGGGATCAAATCTGGTTCTTTAAGTACAACAGTCAGCCAGTAGAGGTCAGATTTTCAGTTATTTGGGTATCTAGTGGGAGTCACAAGAGTGCCTAGGCACCTGACTCCCATTTAAAAATCAAAGGGAGTTAGGCATTTAGGTGCCTTTGTAAATCTTCGTAGACACCTATCTGCATCTTTAGGTGTCTAGAAACCTTTATAAATCTGGCTCTAGGTGTCTCTTAGCCTAAGTTTTAGGTAAATAATTTTGGTTCAAATATCTGTCTCCCCAAGACTCGTACATGGTTTTCTGTCCTATCCATTGTTCCCAATTTCATCTAAATGATCCTCTGCAATATATTATAAAACCAATATTCTCTTTACATCGTCTTTCAGTGAGGAAAGGGTACTTGGCATATGCTCTACTTTAACCATAATAATTTCAAACATTTCACAGTGTGGTGTGTTTTGCTCTTTAGACAACAATAATATTAAGAAACAGGGATGGCTGGTTTCCACACAAATCATGTTTATTAAGTCTATATAGACATTCCAGGCTTCACTAATTATGTAGTGCAGCTCTGTCTGGTTTCTAAAACATGGAACTCAGTGAGTACCACTACAGTGCTGACAACTATTTAAAGGAATGATACCCTATTGCTATACACTACTCATGTCACAATTAATCACTGAAGAGGAGTTAGGAGATAGCAGTTCTAGGTCAGAAGACGGTGCTGTTAAATGGTTTACTAGGCCTGAGAAATCTGGTTGGTGACTTTACTTTTGTTTGTGGGCCTTTATTGGGCCACACAAATTATGGTGGTGTCTTCAAAAGTAAATGCTGAGAAAAACCATCTTTGAGAGGATGATCGAATCTCAGTATAGTTGTGGATTTTAAGGTGAAGCTGCAGGGACTCAGAAAAGCAAGTCGCTTTAGGTCAGTGCCCAAATGCAGTCCCCAATGGTTTCACTTTTCTATTTGTGTGCTATATTGCACCAGCTCTCCTCATACATGTAAATAGCTGTGAGATATTTGTCCCAGACCACTTGGAAAAATATTTTAAACTTTAAAACTTATCTTGAATATCCTTCTTTTTGACATGTGACAACTGCATTATATTTTTGTTACTTCAATGACTTACAATAAAGTAGTGTTCTCAAATCCGGAGCCTGTTGACTCCTTACTGTCATCAGAGTACATAACAGTAAGTTGGAAAACAAACATGCAGTGAGTTGAAGGATACAATATGTGGAAATTAGGTCAGATTAGAGTCCTGTTATTAATTTATTGTAACTGTCTTAAGAACTTCAGAAAGAAAAGCCTCATAAAAAAAAATATGAAGGACCAGGGACCATTGTGGGGGCATCACACTTCGCTCAGGTGAGCAGCTCTATGGAGGGCTGACTCCCCCAAACAGTTGCTTTGTGCTGATTGCCCCTGAGGTAACTGTGATTGTGACCACTTATTCTGAGTCAAGAGCTAGGGGTTCTATCATATGGGACCCTTAAGGGTGGCAATGAGAAAAATAAAAGTTTAGGAATGGGGGAAGGGGAGGGAACAGACTAAGGATTTCCTCCTTCCCCACTTCAAAATAAATGTTCGAATACTGGAATTTTCAAAAAACATTCTATTTTCTTTTCCTATATGAAGAGTGAACGAGGGTGAAGCAAAAAGTCACAATTTTTACCAGGGAAATGAAGGAGAAGACATGAAAGTAAAAGTAGGAGTTCAGTGATTAATGGGGGGGGGGGGGGGGGGGGGAAAAAAAAAGNGATTTAACTTTAGATTAAATAAAATAGTAAAAGCAATTTTCTGACAGTGCCATTGGACATAGATGACATCTTTCAACTTAGGGTGCTTCAAAGCATCAACTCTTTGGCATAGAACAGCAGCTAGAGGGATAGCTCAGGGGTTTGAGCATTGGCCTGCTAAACCCAGCATTGTGAGTTCAATCCTTGAGGGGGCCACTTAGGGATCTGGGGCAAAATTGGTCCTGCAAGTGAAGGCAGGGGGCTGGACTCGATGACCCTTGGGGGTCCCTTCCAGCTCTATGAGATAGGTATATCTCCATATATTAAATAGAGGGCCTGCACAGACTATGGCCCTGATTCTGCATACTAATCTGAATAGAAAGATTGCTGAACCTGCACATAACCTGACAGACTTTAGTGGATCTCTATGCAGGTACAGCAATCTGCCTGTAGGATCAGGGCCCATTTTAGCACACGATGAAGGGTATAATTAATTTACTAAAGCACAGCACAGTGACAGATCAGTTAAAGAAATAGGCAGGAAAATATACATCATCATATCTCTGTTTACATTAATCTGAAATGGGTTAGAGAATCTCCATATTTTCAGCACATTTCACTTTCTCGATTTATATTAGTCACCTTTACCCAGTGCCATCCTTCCCTTTTGGGGAGAGAGAGGTCTGAGGCCCAAAAGTCAATAAAAAGGCACACACACACACACACACACACACACACAAAAAAAAGATTAAGAATTGTTATACTTCATTTCCAGCAGGCTACAGATGTGTTCCTTAAAAAACTGTCTGAAACATAAGTATGGAACAGAAGCTCCAAACCCATATCATTAGGCTCCACACAGGAATCCTCATTAGCAAATCTATTAAACAGTAGCAAAAGAAGCCCTAATACATGTCAATTATACAATTATCCCACTGATAGTCTCCTTTATTTTCATATTTATTTCCAGTTCACTTAAACATTTCCTTTGTATGTACCTGTGCATCTTTTAAGCATAAATATTCCTCTAATCTCATGCGGTAGCTTTTGTTTTCTCTTGCCCTCCTCCTCTCACCTCAGGAGGGCTTCCATAGCTTAAAAGACCTATAGCCTGGATTCTCTAGCTTGACTGGATCTCTTTCTGCCCGCAAAACTGGCCTGATGTCCCCTGCTGGAGATTCCCCCATTGTCTGGGAGATCCCAGTGTGCACAGCCAGCTTCTATCCTACCCTCTTCCTCTATTTGTGTGTGGCCTACAGGGGCAGGGAGGCATGTCTGGAATGTGCTGTGTTTAGCAATCCCTAACTGGCAGATAGCCCTTTGGAGGCACTAGCCAGCTTGAATCAATTAGAGCCCCCTCCAACGTGTTCTAATTTATGCTAGGATAACATAGAACTGGCTCCCCTGTACTCCCCCTTCCCCATTATGCTGCACCCAATGAATTAAGTAGAGAACCTAACCTTAATAGTCTATTCTATTCAGTCTATAGCAGTGTCTCCATGTTCTTTCTTCGTAACACCCCTTCTGGTAGTACTAATGCTGGTTCGCCCAGTCTACAGGAAGCATATTAGCAGATAAGAAAAAAGTTGACTGTATTTGGCAAGGAGTTGGATACAGAGGAGGGCTACTGCTTGGGGAAGAGGAAAGAAGGCAGTTTGGAAAACTGTAATATAGGTTCTGGTAAATTATGTTATTGTCATATTTGGGTCAACATTTTTTATTTTCAAAACAACCTAGAATCCCATACACACACACATACTTTGTTTACACAGTCCACGTCTCATTACATAGACTGAAACTACAGCTCATCTTACACAAGACTGAGCAAGACACCTTTTATATTGCATTCATCCAGTTTGGCTTAAAAAGAAAAAAAAAAAGACCAAGTGCATGCTAATATGCTTTTTTATACAACCAATCCACCTTTGTTCTCAAAAGTTGTGTGAAATGGACCCTGCTTCCATACATCACCTAAAACAAAAATATGCATCTTGTAAGGAACACATTTATGACAGAGACGCAGCATACATCTTCCTTGTCCAGATGAAATATTTCCTTGGGCAGATGAAATATTTTGTGGGGAATAAAATCCAAATCTTTTTTTAAAGTCTGTTACAGAGACCTTCCAGTAACCATCCTATTTTATTGCTGGGGTAGATAATTTATTTAAATGATCCCATGTTGCATTGCTAATAACATTCTACCTTTGTGATTGACAAGGTTAGGTCTAAACTATTATTAAATGCAGACTATTTTAGCTTTAATAGGAACCCTCTGTGTGACAGGTAATTATGTATGGTTGTTGCCAGAGTTGATCTAATCAGTATGATGTATCTATTAGCTCCTTTATAGTCAGGCCTGAAACAAAATGGACACAGATAATAAAAGTAATTGCTCATCAATATATTCACACAAGCAAACTCACCTGCATATAAATCGCATGACAATGAAGAGAACTGAAATCACAAGTAACACTGCTGTGCTCTTATACCAGCATTAAAGAAGTTACACCTAGAGTAGTCCACACTTTTATAGACATAGAAGCAGCCATTTAATTACCCCCAGAATATACAGTCAGCTTCTTGCTGCACTTATTAACAAAATTTCTTTCTAGTTCACGTGTAAGGCTTTTAAACTTGAAAATTACCTTCATAAAATTTATGTGCTTACTTGATTTATAAACTCTGAAAATTACCGATTCAGAATGGCTACCAGAGTCAGGCTGACAGCATCATAGAAATGAATGAGTCCTATCAGATTGGTTGCCTCACTATGCATCATCATTATGACATACAGGGGTTTTTAATTGCTACCTTTTAATAATTTAATGTATTTCTGGGAGGGGTATTTTCATTGGCTTTTGTATATTGTATTTACTTCTGTTAGGGTTTTTTTGGGAGGGTGGCAGCAGATTTTAAAAGCCAAGGGACAGAGAAGTCACAGAGCCATTCCATGGACAGTACTACCTCAGGATTTGCCAGTGCAAGACCCTGCCGTCATGAGGAGTTCCACTGAGATCTCCGACTCTCCACACAGGAGCAGGAATCTATACTAGCAGATCCTAATGTAGGAATGAGTCCTAAACTGGATTTTTGGGCAGTGGATCAGTGTGTTCACAGACCCAGTGGTCATAGGCCTTTCCTGGAGGTGAAAGTAAGCCGATATGGAGTACCGGCAAGAGCCAGTACGCCGTGCCAGACCGGCTTCCCCAGGCTGGCGATTTAAAGGGCCCAGGGCTCCCTGCAGTGGCCGGAGCCCAGGGCCCTTTAAATCGCCTCCCGAGCCCCACTGCCGGAGCCCCGGGGTAGCAGTGGCAGGGCTCTGGGGGTGATTTAAAGGGCCCGGCACTCCCCGCAGCAGCCGGAGCCCCAGGCCCTTTAAATCGCCACCCAAGCCTGGCTGCCGGAGCCCTTGGGTAGTGGCGCCAGGGCTCCGTCAGCGATTTAAAGGGCCCGGAGCTCCGCTGCAGTAGCAGCAGCCGGAGCCCCGGGCCCTTTAAATCACCCCTGAGCTCCCAGTCGCCTCTGCAGCTGGTAGCTCTGGGGGTGATTTAAAGGCCCCAGGGCTCCCAGCCGCAGCTGGAGCCCCTGGACCTTTAAATCTTGATTTAAGGGGCCTGGGTATTTAAAGGCCCCGCCTCTTCCGGTTGAGGCCCCGCCCCCTGCTCAGGACTCCAGCGTACCGGTAAGTCCTTTAAGTTACTTTCACCCCTGGCCTTTCCCCAATAACTTTGCTACCTTGAAATAAGCAGGAAGTAGAGTCCCTCTGTAGCTCCTAAATGTAGCCCGTTTCCCCACAACACAGGTAACAAAATGACTTCTTTAGCTCAAGCGGTAGAGACCTTTTGCTGCTTATGGTCCCACATTCAGTTGCCATTGATGATCCATGGTGGAGTTTGTTACATTGTCACTGCAGATGGAAAAGTGCAGAGCGTAGTAAAACTAGAAAAAAAACAAACGAACAGAAGACAGTCCCTAAACTATTTTGTAACAACCCATTTAAAAACCAGGAATTCTAACTCCCTTGAATACAATATTAGTTCTTGTTTCCCTGGGTAAGAGTTTGAGACATGTAGGCTATTACTCTCAGTTTACTATTGATGCAATACTACCCCTTGTCTTGTGGTCAAAACATCAATGTGTAAAATGGTTGCTTGAAGTGCCATCACCACCACAATGTAGGGACACACTATCCACCAGCAAAGCCTCCTGGTGGGTTTCTGTCCTTTGGACTTTTTGGACAAGAGGTAAATGGCAAGATTCTTTTTCCCCTCTCTTCTACCTATTTCTCTGTTCATCAAGTCCCTTTAAAAAGTCACTTAAGTATTTATCAATGCAAGTCCCTAATGAACCCAGGAAAATATCCCTGGATTCTCATAAGCTTTTGTAAGTCTTGGGTTATTTCTGGTCTCTTTCGCTTTAAATATTAAATGGCATCACATCCTGAGGATCATCCTAATATCCTTCACTTGATATTACTTTCCCAAACTATGGGATTTCTTTTTTTAAAGAGGTCAAACTTATGGAGTTTTAATTTTACTTTAATTCCACAGTTTTGCAGTTAAGCACTTTCTTTATATTTTCCATATGCAGTCAAATCCTTGCTATGCAACAGGATGTTGTTTAAACATGGGATACACATGTAATCCAGGAGACTCCTCAGACCTTAGTCAATATAACACTAGAAAGCTGTTGGTGCATGCTCCATCCTGAGAGGAACACAGATCAAGTCACACAATCATCATGTTACAAATCTGGTCTGTTTCTGAACATCCACACTTATGAACCCATCTCATCCATAAACCTCACCTCTACAAAGCAAACACAGGGGAAAAGGTTGGTAGTGGCAACACTGCCCAGAGAAGTGCCATCTGTATTAAACGACAACAGAGGGATAGTCCAGAAAATATGGTATAGACAGGGCCATATATGAACAATTGTAATTATGGACATTCTTCCAACAAGAATATAAAAACATTTATTTTCTACTTTTCTTTCATATTAAATCTCTCTCCTTTTAATTGCATGCCTTTTATTTTCTTCTGCGGAGCGGACTCTAATGAGTAATTTAAAGAAAAACTGTTCCTACCATAATCCTTTGTCTGCATATCCTCCAGTCCATTTGGACCTTTAGGTTTTAAACTCCTCTGCACTGTTAGATGAAAAGAGTTAATTTGCTTATTCACAGTAATGGTGGCCTTTTCTGAGTAGCTCAGGTGAAAATTATTCTATAGTGGTAATACGCCATTATTTCACCAATGCCACCAAGCACATTCATAATAAATTAATAGCATTAAGGAAAATGTGCTTTGGGAGAGGAGGGAGGCTAGGAGGGAGTTCATTCCAACTGGTGTTGAGAGCTTACTAGAGAGAATTCCATTTTAAAAGTTTTTATTTTTTAATATGATATTATTAAACTTAAAATTGGAGCGAGAGGAATTTGTTGGGTAGAAAGGCCAGCCTGGTGGGGCTTCCAGTCTTTGCAGAAAAATCATGTACATTTAAAAACACAAAAACTGTAAGCTCCCCATTGTAAACTGGAGTTCTTAAGCTTACATATTTAAGCTTTTATTTTTTGTTAATTTGAAATGCTGTCAAGAAATGGACTTTTAAAGATCATGTAGCTAATTTACAGTACGTTGGCGGTCTCATTTTCTCAGGTGCTGGGCGTGCACTTTCCATTAAAGTCAATGGAAATTGCGAAAATAGGCCATTAATGTACAGACAATTCAACTGTTAAAAGATTTTACTGTCAAATATCTGCAACATTTCATGCCAAATTAAACAGATTACACATAAGACTGTAAATTCTTCAAATGAAAACCATCTGAAGTAATTATGTTTAAAAGGACATGTTACAACTTACAAATGGCTGAGAGTAGCTAAAGAAAAACAAATGAAGACTTATACCCACTCTAAAGCCATAATTATGGCAAACAATGATATAACAAATTTCCTGCAATTACACTAAATACATCTAAAAAAATTCAAGATACAAATGTTATTTTTAATACTTTGTGTGTTCTAAAAAGGAAATTCAAAAAAAAAAAAACTAAATTAAAATAAACATACATATGAGAACTAAAGAAGTGAAGAAATGTGCAGTTAAGCATTAAAAATCTGACATAATTTTAGGTGCTATACAACCACTTAATGGTATCTTACTATGCACTCTTGGGGTTTGCCTCAACCACTTTAAGAACAAAAGCCACACTCCAACATTTTTAAAAAGACTGATGGCATCAGAATTTGCAATACAATTATACACTAATTTAATGGCATTTGTGTGAAGGACTGATATTTTTAAAGGCTGCATGAGTGTTTCGGGGATCCCTTACCGATACAGTAATGCAGCTGAATTTAGTCTAATTTTGTGGCACATTCATTTTTCTTTAGGTCATCACTGAAAGCAAGTCTCTAGCCCTATAGTTCTGGCTCTTAGACCAGAATAGATCAAAACTAAATAAAAACAAAAATCAAAAAAAGGTTCTTATTACTACATCTTTCTGATATTGTTTCAGAGAACAAAGCTGTTGAAGAAACAAAGATAACCACTCCTGTTTATTCAATTCAAAGTAACAGATAAACACTGAATAGAAATGGTACCCATAACTGGCATAAACCGGTTAAACCCTAGAAATGTTGCAATTTGACTCCTGTAGATACAGGCTGTGCCACATGCGTGCTACAGTGATTTTGCCTTTCCCCATCTTCAGTTATCCATGAAAAAGACTGTAGCAACCACTGCAGAAAGCATGCCTCATCTGCCCTTCCCCAATCGGAGCCAGGTCAGCTTCGACAGCAGTTTCCTGCCTCAGTGGAGGAGATGAGGAACAGCATGCATAAAACATAAAGGAGGATAATTAGAAAAAAAACCCACCAAAACTATATTATATAACAAAAATATTACTGCATGTGAACCTCTTTTAACCAAAAATCTGTGGATCTAGCACAGCTTTTATTTCCTGAAGCTACCCAGGCTGAAAGATTTCACTATGATTAGCTGTTCCACATAGATAGCTTCAACTCCCCCAACTTATTCTTTTTGGCACATTCAATTTCATTCAGCTTTTTTCTTATTATTTTTTATTTATATCACCCAAGTGCATCCATCCCTTAACTCAAGAGACCCAGTTGTGGAGGAACAAATCAGCATGAGCTTCCTCTTGCAGCTAATCTTCCATTCTTCATGACAACTTCAGCACAGACTTGAAACAAAGTTGAGTGAAACATTCAATTACTGGAGGACAAGCCAAGCATCCATCTACTGAATCAGCCTGCTTTCAAGCATATTCCTCTATTAAAATAAAGAATGATCTTGTTACACAATTAAAAGAAAAGAAACCCCAATGCCCTGTGCACCCATTTTAATGCATTAAAATTGGAATTAATTTATCACAAGCACATCACTGCATATACTATAAACTCAGAATGCTCTAATCTCTCTCTCTCTCTCAGCAAGCTTTCCTCTACATTCTGGCAATCAACTAAAGTGAAGAGATAGGCAGGATCTTTTTATGGTGAGGAAGTGAGTGCACTGGCATTCAGACAGCTCATGCTTAATCTGGAATTAAAGCCTGTGTGTCCCCCTTAAATACCACTTCCTCTTTTAGGTTAGGATATTTTTTCTAAAGCTTTTTTCTCTGGAGCAAATATAACAGGTTTTGACAATCTATCAGCATCAAGAAATTACTGCGCTCAAAGCTGAACTACTTTGTTTTAGGCCAGTTTTTTGTTCTTGTTAAGATATGCTCTGAACACTCTGAAGCTACATAGATAAACTACCTAAAATAGCAGTGGTCATAGCAACTGTAATGTCTTACAAGGGCAGAATGCTCTTTGCAATAAGAAGTTCCTGTTGAAAAACATTTCTGATTGAAATAGACTCCAAGACGTTTATGGCTTGATTTGGAGCTACAGGTGCTCAGCACACCTCAAAAATCAGACTATTTAAACATAAAACAAAGAATGAAAAGATGATCCTACCCATTTAATTTCTAGATTAAAATAAATTTTTTAAAATGTACTTATAGGCTGTTCATAGAGTGTTAAATTCTTTATCAGCATATCTCACTCAGTATTTTCACAAGACATAGATGCGGATTATTTGTTCAGGCCAAAATTTGAGAAAACCTCTGATTAAAGTATATAAGATCAAAACAGCAATAGTATTATAGTATACATACATATCTCATAAGTGCTGTATCTCAGTATATTTTTTAAAAGTTAGTAGAAGACCAGGACTGTAGTACACAATATTTAAGTGTTTTTAACTTTGTAAACAACATTTAAAAAAAAACCAAAAAACACAAAAATGTCAAAGAGACTTTTCTTCAAAACCCAAGTCCATAGGAGGACAGAAGCTCTTTAAAAGCAAGGTTGGGTTTTTTGTTTTTTTAGTTCTGAGGAAAAAGAAAATAACTGTCACAGTTCAAAGCAATTGAGCTCTGAGTATTTCCCCCTCAGTGGTCCGGGAAGGTCACCGACCCAGGCTTCTGGATCCCCAGTCATTGCTTCTTTTGGGTGGAGACCCATGTCTCTCTCCCTTCTGACTGGAGTATTTCCAGGCAGAACTGTTCCCTGCCTTCACTGTGTTATATCCCCAGCAAAGGACAGTCTGCCTAAACAGGCCTGCATCACTTCTCTCCTCAGAGATGGTACAGGATGCAACTGTAATTGTGGTTATAAGCTACCACACAGCTCTTTCTAAGCAAGCATTTTTTTATTCTGAAGGTAAAAGCACTATAGAGAAAACATATTAAAACAATTAAAAGAATCTACACAATGCTCACAAGCTTACCAGAGCTCATCCCCTCCAATATGGGCGTTGGCAGAAGCAGTCCTTCAAAACCCCGCCAAGAGGTTTCAAGTTCATCACACACACTGCTCAGAACATTAACAACCCATGACTCTGAGTCACTCATTTATCCAATTTGGTTCTTTGAAGAACTGTGAATAGGTCATCAGCCAAACAGTGGGTCTCTGCTCAAAGTGCAGCTTCAAAAAGATGGATCTGAGGCAGGTTATTTGCATTTCCTTCACACACACCCCTCCCAAGTATTAATAATAAACCTACTCCCCAGAAGTATTTTATTGTCCACAAAAGTCCTTTGATGTTTCTAATATCTCCCAGAGATTGCATTAGTCATGCCCTCCTTCCAAAGAAGTTCCACACAATCCCACAAATATCTACATTTTCAATAAAATGAACTCCCAAACTACCCAACCTCAACTCAGTAAGATTTAGCCTAATTCCATAAGTTTTGTCCAGGATGTTGCAAGATATTGTCATATCTGTCACAGTAATAATAGCTTGTGAGTATTTTTAAGGTGCAGTTGTGTTCTGAAAACTGATGTTAGAAAAATGGCATGGTGGGGTTCCAATGTTTTGTGCTTCTCAATAATTTCCATATTAAATTTACAACTTGTAAGTAAAAAGATGTTTTTCCAACTAGTATTGATGCAAATGTAGCCTCAGAGTCAGTCTTAGTTCTTTCTATCTCTCTCATTACTACCAGGGGCCAAATTATGTACTCAGTTATATCTGCACAACCCCCTTTGTCTTCACATTAGGCTCTTAATGACCTGTAAAACCCCATGGCTTTCAATGGGTTTGTATAGGTGTAACTGATTAGATAAACAATTTTGTTAATGATGGATAATATGGAAGAGATTCTGTCTCCCTTAATATTAACTATGTTGGCTACTCAAGGCCAACAGGAGTAAAATTCAGTAGAAAGCTGATTTTTCCTCACTCAGGTGAACAGATGTGACTTTGAATACACACAAGTAGCTAATTTGGGGAGTGAGAAAATGCCATGTTTACAGTCACTTTTCAGAGTAGAAAGTAACAATGCATAGGGGGAAATGGCACCCTTTTTCTTCAGCCTAACAGTATAGGCTCCAGTCCTGCAAACACTTAATTTTATGCAAGTGTATAAATCTTTCCAGGATTGGGTCTGCATTCACAAGATAAGGTGAACTGGTCACCAGGAATAAATGGAGAAATATAGCTTTTTTTAAATTAACTAGAGTTGGCATTTCTGAGCCCATTACTGAAGATATCCATCTTACTAAAAAAATACGGTTTGTGGGTTTTTGTTTGTTTTATTTTTGACAGTTAGCATGGGAGCACCAGACAAGTGACTGGAAACTAAAGTTTCCAATCAGCTTTAATCATGATTCAAAACAAGCATAAAAAATTCTAATTTAAAATGTTAAATTTTAAAAGCTGTAATAATTTATAATATGTAAATTATGATTAAGTATGTGAGGTGAGGCATGTGGCCAGACCCCTCTGCCTAGACAGAGCCCGTTAATTTCAATGGAAATATGTACAGGCCTGAGGGTTCACCTGCACTAGGATCAATCTGAAGAACAAAAGGCAAGGTAGAAGATTATTTATAGCATCTTCCAACAGACTGTGTGTCACAAATTACATCACTTTGCAGCAAAACAAGTACCTCCAGAACTAGGATCAAAAATGCCAACTGAAATTGAAAACTTATCATGTATTTCACAGTTCATTCATGGTGATAAGGGCTTTATGTCTTGCAAACTCCAAAACTGTTGGGTTGAGAAAAATAGCTGTATTCTTCCTTTAGCTGGTGAAAAAAATTCCATTCTTAAAAAAACCTCTCATAGTTCAAAAATCACCAGATAGAATTTTTATCAAACTTTCACAACAAATTCACCTCTGGGCTAAAAATAAGCATGATAAATTTAACCCTAAAAGGTAAATTTTTGTTAGAAACTTATAAGAAGCATAAAACTGGAAGTACCTTCTCTACCATAACTATACCTGTAGCATGATGTTATAATTAGCACTGAAATTCTAGTCAACATGTAAGAGGCTAATTTTTTTCCTTGTATACTGAATTGCCATCCAACACATTTACCCAGAGTACAGTAATTGGAATTGAAATAGATTATAATTGAAGCTTTTGTTCATCCAGAATGAAAACCGATTCCACACTATTAAAATCTGACAGTATGATATTGGCATGTACAGGGAGGCTGACAGCTGTAGCATTAGAGTGCATTTCAGATCACTGCATTACTGAGCTATTGTGTATTTTTTTCATAGTTCAGTGACATTTAAACTCATTTTCTAGTATTAAACAAATGTACAATATGTACTGTATTTACAAGTATGCAGTCTTCAAAAGCACCATGTTTTCTTCTCCTTCTCTTGTGGATGGTACAGAGTCTAGTATGACACGTGTCAAAATACTGTGAAAGGTGCATACACTGCCTTACACCCAGAGAAGATAGACAGAACAAAAAAAGAAAAAAGATGTCTGCCTAAGCGGTTCTCAAATTGCAGATTGAAAAAAACAGAAAGTGTCTTCTTACAGAAACCTCAGCCTCAAATGAAGGACTCAAAAGGTGTCCCTTTATGGGACTGAGATGAATTCAGGGTAACAGCTGACATGGAGCCAAGATGGCTGGCAGTACTTATTCACTACTGTATTTTTGTAAAATGTATTTTATTTCTTCCTTCTGGGGAAAACATGCTTTGATTAAACATCTCTTCTTACAGGGACCTCCCAAGGGGAATGCAAGTAATATTGCATTACGTGATTGAAGCCACAATGATACATATATAGCCTTGATGTTACAGACCCCATTAGTATCAAATAAAACAACAAATCAATCATATGTTACAACAAATGGCAATCACGTTTCAAGACAACCATCAGTTTAAACAAAACACACTGTGACATGCTTTAATTTAAGGAGACAAGGTATCCCAGAAAGCTATGCCCTTATCGAAAAAGTATAAAAGACAAAAGTAAGCTGGAAACTATAATGGATATTTTTAAAATTAAAGAATGTATACATCTAGCACTGGCATCTCCTATTCAATGCTAGCATTACTGCATGATACTGCATGATTATTCTTGTAGTTCAAAAATAGTAATAATAATAATAATAATAATAATGCCTTAATGCTATATGAAGAAGATAGCTCAATGGTTTGCAAATTTAGGACATGATCCTGCTAACATTTACTTACCCACTTATCAACATGTTTATTCACAAAAAGTAAGCACTGTGGCCCAAATCCATAAAAAGGACTTAGCTGTTGCAGAGTGTTACAATGCCTAACTTAGGCACAGAAAGCTGCCTAAGCTAGCCAATGGTAGATGCTGATGAGAGAAAGGTGTGTCCTAAACCACACACATTTCTCAGAGATAGGTGCCTATCTCTGCTAGCGATTCACAAATGGGGGAAGATAGACTCATTATTTGTGTCATGTGCAGGGCCTGATCCGGTAGGTTTGCTCAGAAGCTAACTGGGCAAATGGGGGCAGGGAGGAGAGGAAGGAGGAGGACAAAGATCTCCCTTATCACCTTTGGCCCATTTGTTAGAGCACTCACCCAGGATGTGGGCGAGTAGCAGTTCAAGTGCTTCCTCCTCCTGAGGAGAAGAATGGATTTGAACAGCAATCAGCTACCAACCAGCAGAGTGCCCTAACACTAGATTATGGAATATTCTGATGTGGGTCTTCCTCCATCTCTCCTATTGATGATGTTCCACTTTGATTAAACAATTGAATAATTAAATATCATCTGGGCCAGTGAAAGAGTTAAAATGACTTTGTAGCCCAGGGGTTGGAGCTCTCACTTGAGAGGTAGCAGATCCCTGTTCAAATCTCTTCTCCACATGAGATGAGGTGTCTCTCTCCTCTGACTACTGCTCTAAAGGTTATCAGGGAGGTCCTCTTTTCCCAGCCCCACCCATTCTGCATGAACTTAGGCTGCCTCTAAGCATGCCTACCAGATTGGGTACCAGATGAACACCTGTCTCCCCCGCAGTTTGTGGATCACTCTGGGGGCAAGGGCAGGGGGATAGGTGCCCAGATGCCTAGAGGGAGGCTGCAGTGCACATGCTCAGAGAGACAGAAACTCAGGTGCCTAGGGAATTTGTACTGCAAAAACATCAGTGGCAGCTGAGTGAGGGTTTGTGGATTGCAGTGGTGCCTAAAAATGGGATTTCGGCATGTAAGTACATCTGTGGATCTGGGTCTACAAGCCTGAGCCAAATATCCATTACCATCAACTGGCATAGGATAAGGCCCCAAAACTGGTACTAAATGCAGGAGTAGGCCATAGTGACAAAAATAATGAGGGTAATATCCTCAGCCCCATTACTTTTGCTTTTCCCTGGTCTGGGTTAAGTGGGAATTGATTGATAAAATTAACTATTAAATAAACAACCATACACAATAAGAAAGCGAAACACCGGCAGTAGCAAGACAGAATGTTCCAACAGCTATCATGGGCCGTAAGAAGGAACTAAGGGTAGGTCTCTACTGCAATCACAAACTTGCAGCTGGCTCGTGGGGCTCAGATTAAAGGGCTGCTGCTCCTTGTTGTTTTTGTGGATACAGACTAACACTGCTACGCCCTGATAATTGTGGTGTAGACATTCAACGTCTACACGGCAATTAAACAGCCCCTTTGGCAGAGCCTTGTGAGCTCGAGTCAGCTGGCATGGGCCAGCCACGGGTGTCTACTTCCAGTGTAGATATACACTCAGAAGAAGCAGGGTGCTTCTGCCCTTTACTGTATAGCATCATGCAGCAGCATGAAGCAGCAGAGGGCACACACACACTGCCCCAATGGGTACCGCTAAGGGAAAAATCTCCAACGCTAGTGCACTGGGCATGCACACACATGAAGTGGAATGGATATGTACAATCACTTGAAGAAATATTTCTATTGCCCTTCAGTTTTAGACAAGCTTGTTTTTACAATATCTGTATTTGGAGCTAGCTGTGACCTGATCGTGTTCCTTTAAAAAAAGGAAACAAAAAAAAAAAAAAAATGCCCATAGTTACCATAGTGGTGCCTGACAACACTGCTGTCTTGTGTTATTTCAATTTTTGTAGGTTTAGTATTTGACCATTTTTATTTGCACTGGGCTTCAATTTGGCAGGCTGGTTCTCAGCCTTTATGTAATAATGTCACATTAAAAGAGGTTTACATCATTTTTAGCAATTGTTGGTCTACACTAAAAAACATTTAGTTCTGATTGCTTTTTTTAAAGTCAGACCACTAAAAATAGCTTAATTTCACAGGCAGCTCAGGCCAAATTATGCTGTACTGACCATCTAGATTTAGAGAAACCGAACTGACTTCAGCAGAACAACAACATGTGCTGAGAGCATCTTTGTATTTACTGTGGACTATTGACTATTTTAAAACAGCAAAGAATCCCGTGGCACCTTATAGACTAACAGCCGTTTTGCAGCATGAGCTTTCGTGGGTGAATACCCACTTCTTCACCCACGAAAGCTCATGCTGCAAAACGTCTGTTAGTCTATAAGGTGCCACAGGATTCTTTGCTGCTTTTACAGATCCAGACTAACAAAATCTGTTTCAAAATAACTATTCCTATAGCCACAATTAAGGGAGATGCATATGAAAACAGAAACATACACCCTGAACTTTTGCATTTAAGTAAACCTTTTAATATGACTTAACTGTAATTTTTCATATATAAAACTCCGCACTTTATCAAAAGGTGTTTGTTAACCAAGATAAAGATTTGCAACACCTTTAAAGAGAAGCCAGTAATGCATTCTAGGCTTAATCTGAGTTTTCCAAGTTACATTAAATCTGGGAACTGTGTTATACAGTTTAAGGGTACTGAAAGTAAATATCCACAATTTTTTTTCCTGGATGAATGGCTATGCCAGTTTTACATTATATTAGATAAATGAAGCATATACAAAGAGTCTTTAGAGAGAATGAGTAAAATGTTATTAACAGAAGTTAAATTTGTGTGTGTGTGTGTATTGTAACAATATTCACTTATATTATAGTATTGCCAAATATGTAAGGTCTGACCCTCTAGCCCTCATGCACAGAAAATTCTCATTGATTTCAATGGAAATGAGAGCATAAACTCTATGACATTTACCCACACTGGGCACAGGACTACTTAAAAAACAAAACAAAAAAAAACATCTTCCTAATTTCTCTGGCTTTCCTTATCCAGATCATTTACTATGAAATTCCTTGTGGGATTTTTTTTTTAAAGGGACCTTTTCAAGTATTTTATGTTTTATTTAACAAGAGAAAAAAAGAAAATTGTTATGTTTTTGCACAACATAATCATGTGGCAAATTATGACCTCACTTTCATCTATGCAACTCTTATTGATGTCAATGAACTTGAAATCATTATCATTGATGTTAATGGTTCTTAAGCAGTGTGTTTAAGAGGATGATTTACGCCAGTATGTATATGAGAAATCGACTTTTAAAATATCAATGTAAATAGATATTTAAAGTATAAAAAAATTACACTATAGATATTCCTTCTTTGTTTGCACAGAACCTTGCACATTGTGGGTACCGCCAAAAACAAATAAATAATAATGTGGTAGAAAAGATAAACCAGGCCATATTAATTGATATAGCCATATCAGCAGACAGAGCCATAAAAAAGAAACAATAAGGAAAGACAGCAAAGTATGATGAACTATGCCACAAAGTGGAATGATTATTGAAAACAAGAGCAAAGACAACCCCAGTGATTATTGGACCACCTGGAGAGATCCCTAAGGGTACAAATGAGCAGCTCAGGAACACGTTAAGAATCATAGGGCTGGAAGGGACCTCGAGAGGTCATCTAGTCCAGTCATCTGCACTCATGGCAGGACTAAGTGTTATCTAGGTCATCCCTGATAGGTGTTTGTCTAACCTGCTCTTAAAAATCTCCAATGATGGAGATTCCACAACCTCCCTAGGCAATTTATTCCAGTGCTTAACCACCCTGACAGTTGGGCATTAGGAAAAGCTTCCTAATCTAAACCTCCCTTGCTGCAAATTAAACCCATTGCTTCTTGTCCTATCCTCAGAGGATAACAACAACAATTTTTCTCCCTTCTCCTTGTAACAACCTTTTATATATACCTCTACCCCGATATAACGCGACCCGATATAACACAAATTCGGATATAACGTAGTAAAGCAGCGCTCCGGGGGGCAGGGCTGCACGCTCTGGCGGATCAAAGCAAGTTCAATATAACACGGTTTCACCTATAACACGGTAAGATTTTTTGGGCTCCCGAGGACAGCGTTATATCGGGGTAGAGGTGTACTTGAAAACTTATGTCCCCTCTCAGTCTTCTCTTTTCCAGACTAAACACACCCAATTTTTTCAATCTTCCCTCATAGGTCATGTTTTCTAGACCTTTATTCATTTTTGTTGCTCTTCTCTGGACTTTCTCCAATTTGTCCAGATCTTTCCTGAAATGTGGTGCCCAGAACTGGACACAATACTCCAGTTGAGGCTTAATCAGTGCGGAGTAGAACGGAAGAATTACTTCTTGTGTCTTGCTTACAACACTCCTGCTAATACATCCCAGAACGGTTTTTGCTTTTTCAGCAACAGAGTTACGCTGTTGACTCTTATTTAGCTTATGGTCCTCTATGACCCCCCAGATCCCTTTCCATAGTACTCCTTCCTAGGCAGTCATTTTCCATTCTGTATGTGCACAATTGATTGTTCCTTCCTAAATGGAGTACTTTGAATTTGTCCTTGTTGAATTTTATCCCATTTACTTCAGACCATTTCTCCAGTTTGTCCACATCATTTTGAGAATTTTAATCCTATCCTCCAAAGCACTTGCAACCCCTCCCAGCTTGGTATTGTCGGGGAGGGGTTGCAAGTGCTTTGGAGGATAAAATGCAAGACGTCAGGATCAGTGACTTCCAGAAGACAGCACTATTAGGCACTGCAAGAATTTTAAGGAAAGTCAAAAGAATACAAGTGCATTTGAGCACCTAAAATGCAGGAATTCTGTAGACTGTTTAACACAACCGCTGACTACCCAAACTTACAGGGTTGTTTTGTGGTCAGGATTTATTGGTGACTCATTGGGATAAACTTTAGACAGCAACTGTGACAGGTTGGATCACAGAAACCCCCTTGGGAGCTGCCACCCAATGTACCAAGACTACTTCTATTTCTGTTTTCCCTGCCAGCTCAGAGGCTTCAGCACCCTGTCTTGCTGGGCCAGACACTCCCGTCTGCACCAACACAGACCCAGGGTCTGAATTACCTGCCCCAAAGGTGCAGGTTTACCTGAAAACAGCTCACAGAAGTGTGCTTGTCTTTCGCACTCAGATGCCCAACTCCCAATGGGGTATAAACCCAAATAAATCCGTTTTACCCTGTATAGAGCTTATACAGGGCAAACTCACAAATTGTTCGCCCTCTATAACACTGATAGAGAGATATGCACAGTTGTTTGCTCCCCCAGGTATTAATACATACTCTGAGTTAATTAATAAGTAAAAAGTGATTTTATTTAAATACAGAAAATAGGATTTAAGTGATTCCAAGTAGTAACAGACAGAACAAAGTAAGTTACCCAGCAAAATAAAATAAAATGTGCAAATCTATGTCTAATCAAACTGAATACAGATAATCTCACCCTCAGAGATGCTTCAGTAAGTTTTTTCTCAGACTGGACACCTTCCAGGCCTGGGCACAATTCTTTCCCCTGGTACAGCTCTTGTTCCAGCTCAGGTGATAGCTCGGGGATTCTTCATGATGGCTCCTCTCCCCCCTCTGTTCTCTTCCACCCCTTTATATATCTTTTGCATAAGGCGGGAATCCTTTTTCCCTCTGGGTTTCCACCCCCCCTCACTGGAAAAGCACCAGGTTAAAGATGGATTCCAGTTCAGGTGACATGCTCACATGTCACTGTAAGACTTCATTACCCACTTGCTAGCACACACACATATACAGGAAGACTTACAGGTAAAACAGAGCCATCTGCAGACAATGGTCCTGGTTAATGGCAGTCATCAAGATTCCAAACCACCATTAATGGCCCACACGTTGCATCATTACAATAGGCCCTCAGAGTTATATTTTATATTTCTAGTTTTAGATACAAGAGTGGTACATTTATACAAATAGGATGATCACACTCAGTAGATTATAAGCTTTGTAATGATACCTTACAAGAGACCTTTTGCATGAAGCATATTCCAGTTACATTATATTCACTTATTATCATGTTTTTATAAAACCATATAGACTGCACAATGTCACAGCAACTTTCCCCCTTTTATGCTTAAAGATCTTTCATGTTGTGAAGACTACTTGTTTAAAAAAAAAAAAATCACCATGATGCAATACTGACAAATAATCAGATAAACCCCTGCAGGACTTAAAACCTTAAAAAGATCAGCATTTTGCTAGTCCATAAGGACCAAAATGTAAAAATGACTACGAACAGGAAGTGAACTGATCTCTGTAGTTTGTCAAATCTGACTGAAGCGCAAAAAAAAATAAATGAAATTCATACTGAATTGGTCAAATCTGAATTAGATTTTAAAAAATTACTTTCAGTTTTAATAATGTAATCCTTATAACATGGGTAAGCAGATATTTTTCAGAAGATGAGGCACAGCTGCCAGGGCAAAGGTGTTACCTTTATGCCTCCCACATTCTGGTGCAAACTGGGGTCTGGATTTGCCCCCAGATCACAAATTAGAGCTTCAGGGCTTTTCACACTTGCACTGCCAAAGGGCTATTAGACTACCTGAGAATCACCAAAGTGCTGCACTGCTCCAGCCATGTTCCCCCATAGGGATGGGGAAGGAAATTGTTGGAGAGCTGGCTCTATGTCACTTGGGCATGTCTCCATAGAGGAATTGGCACAAAAAGATAGCAGGGGTCAGGATGTGACCCAGGATTTTTATCTTGACAGCATCCCTTTATTTTTACATCCATTTTCCTTTTGTGACAGCTATTAGTTTATTAATTTTTCTTTCTCTAACAGTTCACGTTTTAGTCTTCTGGCTCGCTGAAGATCTTCCTCTGTAGGTTGTCATTCCTGTAACAGTTCTCCAAGGTTGCCAACTTCCTAATCGCACAAAACCGAACACCCTAGCCCCGCCCCTTCTGAGGCCCTGCCCCCTCCCCACACCTTCCCTGAAGCCCCGCCCCCCACTCACTACATTCCCTCCCTCGGTGGCTTGCTCTCCCTCACCCTCACCCTCACTCACTTTCACTGGGCTGAGGCAGGGGCTTGGGGTGCAGGCTCTGGGGTGGGGCTGGGGATGAGGGGTTCGGGGTGCAGGAGGGGGCTCCAGGTTTGGGGGGCTGGGGCAGGAGGTTGGGATATGGGCGTACCTCAGGCAGCTCTCCATCAGCGGTGCAGCGGGTGTGGGTGGCTAAGGCAGGTTGGCTGCCTATCCTAACACTGCGTGCGCGCGCGCTGGAAGCAGCAAGCAGGTCCAGCGCTAGTAGGTGGAGGGGGGGGAGGAGACTCCGCGCGTGCTGCTCTAGCCAGTGCTCAGGGTGGGGGCAGCACGTGGAACCCTGTAGCCCCCCCTGCCTAGGAGCCAGAGCTGCTGGCTGCTTCCGGGGCGCAGCGCGGTACCCCAGGACAGGTCGGGACTAGCCTGCCTTAGCCCTGCAGCACCGCCGACCGGACTTTTAATGGCCCGGTCGGCGGTGCTGACCAGAGCCACCAGAGTCCCTTTTCAACTGGGTGTTCCAGTAAAAAAAAAAAAAACCAGACACCTGGTCACCTTAAGTTCTTCACTTCCCTCTTTGTCTCTATTCACCCTATTTGGAGTTCAGAATAGCTCTGCAACATGTGCACATGCTTTTTCATTAGATTATTCTCCTGGCAGTAACAGATGAAGTACAATGTTGGCAAAAAGCCTCCAATGAGTCAATGAAACTGTGAAATGATGGCATAGCACATGCAATTTTGTTCTACACAACAAGGAAAGCCAGCAACTTGCTATTATGCTTTTTCATAGGGCTTCCTAGCACAGACCCTAATTTAACAAGGTACTTAAGCATATACCTAACTTTAGGCACATGAGTAGTCTTAGTGACTTCAAATAGAACGACTGCATATGGAATGACGCATATGCTTAAGTAACTTGCTGAATTGGGCCTTTAACATGGGACTTAACACACAGTAGGTAGCTTTACTGACCAATTTGCACACAGACATGTAAAATAAATTACTAGATCAAGAAAAACAGTAAGAATATCATCATACAAAAGGCTAAGAACATTGTGGAGCATTATACATAACGTATTCTGTGGAAATGGCAATAAGAAACTACAGTAGCATTACTGAAAGCAGAAGGGGAATAAGGTCATATGATAAGATTTAGTAATGTTCACTCCTTGCCTTCTTAATTTAGCATTATTCTTCCTTTTTTTCTTGACCCAATGCCAATTAATGCATTTTTCTTGCATTAAAATTAATTGCAAGAAACTATGTGGTTTTGACCATATTGAGATTCTGTGATAATAGATATTTTTCTATGACAAACTGGAGTCCAGTGCCACTCCATGGGGTTTTTTTTGTTTACCCCTTCACTATGAGGTTAAATATTTTTCTAGTCTACATGATGTAACATTTGATATTATGAATAGCAATATTTAATAAAGGCAGCTGTCATTCTTTGTGATATCAGAAACTGCTGGACAGAAAACAAAATCAACCAACCAAAAAACCCAGGCTGCTTTTTCTTGAAAAAAATCCACTTGATATAAACCAGGGGTCTCAAACACGCGGCCCGCGGGCCGCATGCGGGCCCCCTCGCCCCCCCCGTTTACCTGGCCGACCAGCACCGGGGGCAGGGCAGGCTCCCTGCTTGCTTACCCTGCCGCGGCGCCGCACCAGGAAGCAGCTGGAACCCGGGGGAGGAGGGGCGCAGGGGTGTGTGTGGCTATTGCTTCAGGCACCGCCCCCAGCAGCTCCCATTGGCCACAGTTCCCCATTCCCGGCCAATGGGAACTGCTGGGGGCGGTGCCTGAAGCAACAGCCACACACACCCCTGCGCCCCTCCTCCCCCGGGTTCCAGCTGCTTCCTGGTGCGACGCGGCGGCAGGCAAGGCAGGCAGGCAAGCAGGGAGCCTGCCCTGCCCCCGGTGCGGGTCGGGCCGGAGCCCGCCCCCCGCACTCCTCCTGCACCCCGACCCCCTGCGCTGAGTCCCCTGCCGCACCCCGACCCCCTGCCCTGAGCCCCCGCCACACCCCACATCCCGACACCCTGCCCTGAGCCCCCTGCTGCACCCTGCACCCCAACCCCTAACCCTGAGCCCCCTGCTGTACCCCGACCCCCTGCGCTGAGTCCCCGGCCGTACCCCGACCCCCTGCTCTGAGCCCCCACCGCACCCCACACCCCTCCTGTGCCCCCTGGGGGCAGGGAGGGGGCAGAGTTGGGGTGGGGATTTCGGGGAAGGGGTTGGAATGGGGGCAGGGAAGGGGTGGGAAGAGGCGGGGCAGGGGCGGGGCCTCATGGAAGGGGTGGAGTGGGGGCGGGGCCGAGGGCGGCGGGGGGGGNGGTCATTTGAGTTTGAGACCCCTGATATAAACTATGTCCAGCATTCTGTACCGTGGAAGATCAAAAGAGCCACAAAACCAGAATGTGTGTGTTTATGTAGCACAGAAACCAAAACACATTGATGCTGCAGTTATCTTGCTTTGCTGTTGCCTACCCAAGTGAAATGTGGAAGAAAACACAGCAGCATTTCTCACCCTTCTAAATTCATTGAATTTAAAATAAAAAACTAACCTTTCATTGCCCCTTCTTCTTCCAGATAAGAAATGTTTATTCTAATTTTATTGTGGTAAATATTTTCAAGATTTCCCTCTTTTTATAAGAGAGCTGAATCTCTCACTAAAATGTTAAAACTCTGCCAGGCCGGCTAGCAAAATTAGAGAGGAAATATTATGTTAATAAATCTGTGACAAAGAAACAGCATAGGATTAAAGATGCAGTCTATAAATGGATTTTATCACTTCAAATGCATTGAAAAAAAATAACCAGAATCCACTCAAATGCTCACACACTGATTATTATGCATCGGATATTGCTTTATAATTATACAGTGTTTGTTTCAAACTTTTTTTTAAATCATTTATGTCAAGTTATAACAAGACTCACTAACAGAGATGCCTAACTGAATGTGAAAAGAGATAGGGAAAAAGGTTAGATAGCATTAATTTTCAGTGTGGGACATAGGGGAAATTTAGCCATACATCTCATTAATGTTTGTTGAAGTTGTGTAGCTGGATACCCACATGCTGGGCTGAAGAGTACCCCGCTCTGTGACCCTAAATAAAAAGGTCTAATATGATTTTAGTGTTATATTGAGTCAGAGTTGTATTAATTTAGATATAGGCAGACTAACATAACTCTATTAGTTCCTATTAGGATGAATACAACTAATAGTGAGTATGAGTTCGGGATCACTTTTCAAGGGTGCAGGCATGGTTTACAGTGTGCAAAGGTCAGTTACAGAAGTGGGCCCTCATTGGTCTAATTTGTATCCATACAAAGGAGACTGATGAAAATGAGAGGCTGGAGAGAGCAAAATGAAATTGTTCCCTGAACCTAAGAGAAGTAAGTAGAATTGATATGGTATGTAAAAGAGGTCCTGGGGCATGTATCCTCAAAATATTTTTTCAGATTCTTTATTGAAGTCTCATGGTACAAAAAGAAATCCAGGAGCCTCTTATGACTTATATTTTGATATTAAAAACATACACACCCTGGGAAAAGGGTTTTGATATGTGTGAAGTTTGTGGTCTTAGTACCAGTAAGTTGTTATAACTTTTCCTCCGGTTTAGCTGTGCATGCTCAGATTAGAAATGGGGCTTTTCAAATTGGGGTGGGCGGAATGGAAAAGTAGAAACTACACTCTAAATAGTGCTACTAAAACCTAACCAGGAAAGACAAGAAATGTGGCATAAATAAAATGTTATGGTGCAGTATAAAAGATTATGGGCCAGATCCTCAGCTAGTATAAGTGATCATAGCTCCATTGACTTCAATGAAGCTATGCTCATTTACAGATGAAGATCTGGATATTCATTTTAATCTGATTAGGAAGACCTGTCTAGTTTATTTGTGGCTCCACCCGCCACCATTTGTGCTGATTTTCCAAAACAAGAAGAAAACACTGTGGAGTTTTAAAAACATTATTATTCTAATATTTGTTTTTAGAATAGAGAGGCATAAGCTCAGAGTGGCACTATTGCATGTTACAGTCCTGTTAGGTATTTCAGCAAGCCAGAGCTATCGAATCTGTATAACGAAATTAAAGATCACTTTAGAAAAAGTATTAAAAATGATCAGGCAGGCAAGAAAGGGTAAAACATGCTCAGTAGAAGTGGCGCACACGCTGTAATGGAAAATCAACTATTGTTTGAGGTGGAGGAAAGAGGCTGAAAGAGAGGATGAAGTGCTGGATGGGTATGAGGTGATTGATAATGAGATGGGTCACGGGGATGTCCTAGAGGAAGAGTCGGATAGGCCAGGACAGCAGATATCACTGTGGCAGCCAAACAGCAGGGCAATCTAAGATCTGTATCGAGGAAGATACAGCTGGTGTGAGAGGAAATGTGTCTGAAAGAGCAGGATGTGAAGTGTGAAAAGAAACCGCAGTGCAAGGAGATGTCAGCAACCTGACCCTGGGGAGCTAAGTATGGGGGGGGGGAGATAATCGTTACTCCCACATGCAAATTTGAAGTCATTTCCCCAGTGACAAGGATCTGACAACGTGAGTGGCTGACTAACAGATAGATCAGCCATTTCTGTAGTCCAATCCACTGGGTTAAATGACAAACAAATCAATAGCAGGCCTATGCACAGGGAGAGGATAGTATAGGAGAGGAAGTGTGCCAATGGGGTAGCAGGTGCCCAACAGTGGGTGCCTGCTGCTCTAATCATAAGAGAAACTATTTCCACCGGTCTTACTTTAAGATGGAAATGGGCATCAGAATCTGTTTCAGACAGAAACTGGGGAATCTCCTTCATAAATGCCCCCAGAATAGGAAGCAGAGCCAAGGGTTCTGGATTGTGCCTGCACTGATCCTCTGTTTTGTGAGCAGTAACAGGCATAACAGAACCAGACATTGCACAAGTCCTACGCTTTGCCAGCTTGACTCCTGAAGTGCAGCTGTGGGCATCCCACATCGCTTCAAGCTGCCTTCTATAGATGACCACTGGACATACAGGGCAGCATATATGGAAAGTAGACAATGCCCAAACACCACAACACCAGTGCTTAGCATCACAGATGATATATCTGGCACATGCAAAGATACCCTGGTGCTAAATTCTGGTATCAGTGCAATTACAGACACTTCCAGAAATTTGCATTACAGGTCTGTCTCATCTTACACGCATTTAACATGCGCGAATTCAGCTTTACGCGGTCGGCAAAAACAAAAACGGGAAAAATAGCAATTTATGTACTGTTCCTGTAGTGCGGGCGATTCCGCCCGCCATTACACGCAATGGGATTTTGACTATACGCGGTTTTCGCTTTACGCGCTGACCGCGGAACGTAACCCCAGCGTAAGATGAGACAGACCTGTACACACCAGTGTCATGTGCTATACAGTAAGGTAAACAACTAAATGTATAAACTATGGAAAATGGTAGCGTGCCGTCGGCAAGACTAAAAGCATTAATGCTATTGAAACAGAACAATAAGGAAGTCTGAATAGACAGATAAAACTTCTAACACTCTGGTTAACCAAGGAAAAGTCTTTTAAATGACTAAAAAGTCCATTAAAATTCTCTTCCAAAAACTTTAAATTTCAAACCTGTTTTCCATTTGAACTTTGCCTTTTCAGAATGATCTCAAAAGATTATTGTTTTCTATAAATAAACTAACCCCTGCCACCCAAACTCCTTTATATTGACAAATACATAGAAACAATGGGAAAGTTAGATGCTACTATTTACAAGTGGAGAATGGTGAGCTACTGCTTTGACTAAAGAGAGAATTTCTTTTTCCATCAGTTAACTGTTATTTCTCAAATGCTGTGGCTAATGACTGACCATTTCTTTATAACTGGGATGCAACACCCCATAATACACGGTAGCCTACAAGTTAACTCATACACAGCATATGAAAGGCTTCCAACAGAACCTGAGAATGGGCTTCTCGCATGACCAGCTAGTCTCTTTCAGAAATAAATTCCACCTAAGCACCTTTTAATTCTACATGAAAGATCCTTGCTCCTCTCAAGGAACCGACTGAAAATATTGGAATGTTAATAATTAATGTAGTTCTTTCAATATAAAAACTTAATCCAGACCTTTTCACTGTTAAAGAGCTGCAATATAATTTATTAAATCTCTATTTCTAATTACAAAGAAGCCTAAATTATTAAACAATTTTTTAAATTGTTCTAAACATAAACATTAAAGAAAAAAGAAGCCAACATCTTAACAGTCTGATGACGTAGGCTGAGACACATTTTCACCCAGGCTTTTATCTAGCTTCCATTTGTGTACATACCTATACTTTTAAGCTGCAAACACCCCAAAATGCACATGTAGATGTTAAAATTATTCAAATGCAAGTGCTATAATTAGCAGGTGCATGTGCGATTTTTCATGTATCCAAGCAGAGATCAAGGGCTGAAATGCATGCAGGCCCATGAAATGCAGCTCAGCAAATGAATGCATTTGCGGGGGGGACGGGACCAACAAACCAACCAATCCTCCCTCCCCTTAGGAGAATTTCAAAAGTCAACTTCTATTTTTCAAGAGGGGAATACATAACGGAACAATAGTTTACTGTAAACACTGACACCTGGAGTATGTATTTGTTTCTTAGGTACTGAATTTCAAGGGTATCACCAGAATATGCTAAATTGGTGTACCCCGGACCTCCAACTCATTTTGGAGCAAGGTTCTCGAAGGAGAGAGAGTGATCCCAGCCATTACTACCTAGTAAATCTACACACAACATGAGGAAAAGTCCTTTTTCACAGAATTACAAGACTAGTGAATAAAGGGAATCCAGCAGAGGCAATATAGATGCATTTTAGCTAAGCATTCAAGTAAGTCTTGTGAAATCTCACTTGGCAAATGAATCCAATCTAGCTTTGATAGGAATACAGTCACATGGAAAGAATACTAACAAGGGGAGAATAATAAATATAAAGAAGATAACAACAATGGCAAAGTATTGAGTTAGAGGAGAAGTAGGGTACTGCAGGCATCAGGGTTAGGGCTGATGTTAATGGGCTCTTCAGCTAAGAGAATGGGAATCAGGAGACTTGGGTTCTATTCCTGACTTATGTTGGCTCATACACCCATCCACTCCTACCTTTCAACGATCATAGCAGGCTGTGTACTGAAGATATATTGATCAACTAATGAAACACAAAATATCAAAACAGAAAGAGACTATTGTCCTTCTACAGCTACACCTCCTCTATATATGTGCGATCTGCAAGTATGGGCACTATTATGAGTGGACTGTACAATCCGTCTCAGTGCAAAGATGGTTTTGCATCCATAAGTAAGACATTGACTTCATGCAGGAGGTGGCAAGACCTATGCACAGAAGAACATCTGGTTTGCCTATGACTGTTTGAACTCTACCTCACAGCCTAGGTAGATGAACTTGTCAATGCTCCCCATGGTATTCGATCCCACCTGCCCCAAGGATTTTGGGCAAAGTTCAGGATTTATCAACCCTGTTTGCTACCTGTACTGCTATGCAGGTCAGAAACATGGACCCTCTGACAAACAGACATGGAATGGCTAGAGACATTCCACATTAAATGTCAGCGCCAACTACTGACTATCAAATGTGGTCTGACTTTGTTCAAAATGTCACAATCTTGCCTCCCTTCAGTTACTCATCATATCCACAAGTGGCACAGCGTGCTCTTCAACCATGTCACTAGGATGGACAAAGACACCCCAGCAGAGCTCACTTTCAAAACTTTCCATTGACATGCAAAAGGGTGCACACCCTGACCCTAGCTGGCACCGCCTGCAGAGCCTCCCCAGATATTCAGGATTTGTTGGATTCAGCCAGATCTGGGAACTTTGCCTCATGCCACCAGGTGTGATGCTTTCACCCGGAGTCACGCTAGCTGGCGCAATGGTCCTTAGTAGACTATGTATGTATGTGTACAATCACAATGCATGTGATATTTAAATTCTAAGTGCCAAGGGATTAAGAACTACAGCTAGTTCATTGAGAAAATTCAAAGAAATTTTTTTAACAAAAATGGAATTTACTTTTCACACACACATGTCCCTTTTCTCAACAAAAAAGGAACATTTTCCCCACACAAAAAGTGTCTGTTTTCTCAATAAGCCATTTCTAGAAGAAAAAAAAAAAAAAGACAGAAAATGTCCAACTCTATTAATGACTTAGTTTTCCTCATGTCCTATAGGACAACAAGCACACCACCAGCACCTCTAAATACTCTGTAACTCCACCATCACCACCACAGACAATATAGAATCAGAACAAGAGTAGTTGTTTCTTTTAGTTCTAGAACTGTTTAGTTATAACTTAAACAGTTAGGGACATAGCTATATAGATTACCACATGCATTGGGTCAGATACTAGGCATGAAGTTAACCTTTGGCACCTAGTCTTTACCTGTGATAGCTACACTTGTGGAAGTGTGGTACCACTTTTATGAAATGCTAGGTTAAAAGAACATTACTTAGGTTGCAAAGTCAAACACTATATCTATAAATTTATTTGAATCAATTATCTGAGTCCATCTGTGCAATTGTACTATATACTCATGTAGTCAGAGTCTTTATCAGTCAGTCAGATTCCTCCTTTATGATGTCAGGTTTATAAAAAGGGTGTAATTCCTCCAACAACTGCAACAGAATGTGAAAGCATGACTTCACCTGAGAAACAGTCCCATTCAAGTTGGCTCCCTTAGGTACACTAAAGATTCCTAGGAGTTTCCAAACACAAAAATGTGTCAGAGCTCTCTCTCACATGTGGCTTCATTCAAAATTACAAACAACATTTTTTGGCCTGATCAGATTTTGTATTACTATGGTTTTGATATATAATAAATGCTGTGATTGTCCATGGATTTCTGTGATAACTTATGCAAATCTCTAGGATGATGAAAATGATGATTAAATTGAAGATATGCTACCCTACTCATAGTTAGGGCCCTACCAAATTCACAGTCCATTTTGGTCAATTTCACGGTCATAGGATTTAAAAATCACAAATTTCTCGATTTCAGCTATTTAAATCTGAAATTTTGGTGTTGTAATTGTAGGGGTCCTGACCCAAGAAGGAGATGGTGCGGGGTGTCGTAAGCTTATTGTAGGGGGGTTGTGGTAATGCTACCCTTACCGCTGCCTTCAGAGCTGGGCAGCGGAGCCTGCTGGCCGGGAGCCCAACTCTGAAGGCAGAACCGCCAACAGCAGGTAAGGATGCCATGGTATGGTATTGCCACCCTTACTTCTGCGCTGCTGCCTGCAGAGCTGAACCCTCAGTCAGCAACCGCCACTCTCTGGCCACCCAGCTCTGAAGACAGCAGCGCAGAAGTAACGGTGGCATGGTACGATATAGCCACCCTTACTTCTGCACTGCTGCTGGCGGGGCGATGCTTCGGAGCTGGGTGCCCAGTCAACATCTGCCGCTCTTCAGCTGCCCAGCTCTGAAGGCAGTGCAGAAGAAAGGGTGGCAATACTGTGACCCCCCTGAAGCTCCCTTTTTGGTCAGGACCCCCAATTTGAGATACGCTGGTCTCCCCCGTGAAATCTATATAGTATAGGGTAAAAGCGCACAAAAGACCAGATTTCATGAGGGGGAGACCAGATTTCACAGTCCGCGACACGTTCTTCATGGCCACGAATTTGGTAGGGCCCTACTCATAGTATATTATTAATTAGTTCCAAATTACCTTGTTTTTATATTCAAATGAGTATGGTTTTCAGATCTTTTGATAGTATCCACCGACAAGTGAGATTTTTCCTCAATTAAAATCCCCTATGAATAGCCCATGTATATAGCCTAGGTTGCATTTCCCACTGAAACCTGATCATCTGAAGTAGACATATACTTGAACCAAAAAGCCCAGATCTGATGTGAATTTCATAACTCTATAATGGTCCAAATCAAGACCTCGGATTTTCCATCTAAAATATAGATGTTCAGAATCCTGATCTTAATGCAAAACTTCCCAAATGTCAGTGTTAAGATTAAGATATTACAAAGTTAAATTCAAACTGCAAACCTGAATCAAACAGCATTTGAGGGATTTGGTTTGAACCCATCTCTAATTTTAAATTTACTCCCTGAATGTGTCCTCCTGACACTATTCATGCCATGTCTTATCCCTTAAGGAAGGACTAATGTTATTTAAAGGTTTTGAAGTCTTTCCTTAACACCCTCAAATAGGAATACTAATGTTAAGATTTCATCTGTAGCTCAGTAGGTAGAACTACCACTCGGGAATGTAAATATTCCTAGTGTTATCCCTTGTAATTGACCTGCCTTCTCCCAGGCACCCCCTCATGGCCTCAGGGCAGCCCCTCGCCTCAATTTCCCTTCTGAGTCTCCAGTAACTCCATGGAAGCATGTACTCAAGTCCATCAACATAATTTATTAAACAAACAGTGCAAAAGTCCCAAAGCATAGTTGATATCACCCCAGTGCAAATAGTTCTTAGAAGTCACATAGCTTCTTGGCTATTTACATAACATATACCACTTTCCAGTGCCTTCTACCACACCCAGACTCTGTCAGTCATCCTCTGTTCTTTTTCCAGGACAGCCAACTCAGCCCTTCCTTGCAGGGTGCAACCTCGGTCTTCCCTGTGGGAACTCCTATAGCCTCTGCTGGGAGCCGCTCATGGTTCTTCTGGGGCCCAGCTCTTTGGCAAGGAGATGTCAGGGGATAAGCCCCTCCACTGCTCCCCATCCTTCAGCCCTCGGCTCTGACTCTCCGGCTTAGAGCCAGAAGGCATCTCCCTCTGCTGCTGCTCCTCCTGCCTTCAGCCCACTCCAGCCCTGGCTTGGGGATGTCAGCCAGCAAGTCCCTTGCTGCTCTCCTCCCTTCAGCACTCTCTCAAAAACCACACACACTGGCAGCTCTCACCTCCTGACTGACTCAGTCTGCTCGGATACATTGGATCTCACCAGGCCTCATACAGCCCCTAGGTGCTGCCCTGCCCTCTCATTTGGCCCAACTGGGAGCACCAGGACTGGAACAGGAGTGCTGAGCCCAGTTGAATTTAATGGGCTAGCTACCACGTTACATGAAGAAACATCAAAAGGAAGGTAATTCTATCTTGCTTCTTATACGGGCGTTTACCAGCATGCGGTCTTCATTTGGCTTTTAGCCACCTAAACTACTCATATGCACAAGTGTTCGCAGGCTCAGAGCCTTCATTACCATCCTAAATACTAAACTCCAGCAACTATACCCTATTCTGTTCTGACTAATCTAATCTATTCTCGGCAGGATGTAAACTTCAACATCTGTTATTTTTATATAATTATAACAGGTCCAATATGTGTTGTTATCTAGGTTTATCCTTCTGTGATTAATTGGACAATAGGAGATATATTTTTAATGAACCTAAGCTCAAAAGATCAAATGTTTATGGGTTTCAGCAAAGTGCGTAGACACACCGAGGCAAGGGTTCTCTCAATGCAATCTCTTTGCCATGCAAAGCTATACCATAACAACTGGTGCCAAGGACTTACGAAGGAGTTATTTGGTAGTATCTATCATATCAGAATCCAAGCCACTTATACAGCAGGAAATCTAATAAAGATAGCAGTGAAGATAAATCGATCCTTTTTATTTTGTAGTCAGGAGACTAAGCAAAAGAGATTATTTCTCAGTACTCCAAAGTAGTACCGGTACTTACATTTTCAATATGTCCTGCTGAAATATGGCATTGTTTAAAACAGAGTAGGTTTTAAAGATGTCTGTACTGCTGCCCTATTGCCTGAACTAATCATTACTGAGGTGACAGAATTATTATTTTAAAAAAAGATCTTCAAAACACAAAACACGCCACTCAATAATGGCAGCTTAACATTTAAAATGTAAGTTCAGAGATTCCAAGGCCAGAAGGGACCACTGCATCTTTTTAAAATCTGTTAATTATGAGCTTAGGCAGCTCGGCTGACAACAAGAAGCACTGCATGTTTTGCCATGAAGCATTCACAGTGCCCAGTCAGTATGCTGCTTATATGGTTTCTCAGTTTTAATTTATGCATGATACCTCACATGATCCTTCTGAAAATATTTAAAATTTGATTTTCCAGCACTGCTGGAGCTACCAGTTGTAACTGACTTGTCTGCTATACAATAGTGATGTGTTTCCATTGCCACTGACTCTCAAAGGCCAGCAGGAGAGGAAAGAATAGTTTACAGGATCATAGAAGAGATGGAAAAGGCCTGTTACATCATCCAGTCCATTTCCCTGCCAACGCAGGGTTTTTCCCTACAGCACATTTTTAGTGCATTGTTGACTCTAATTTTAAATTTACACAGAGATGGGGCAGTCGCTACATCCCATGGGAAATTTTTAACAGCTTAGCATCTCAGACAGGATATTTTCCAGATATTCAGCCTACAAAGGAAATACGGAGGCTATTGTGTTCCCCATAGTTATTATGTAGCCAAACTCTACAACCAAGATATGTCTGTCATGATTTTTTAAATGCTTCTCAATCCATATTTAGGTGCCTAAATATGCGTCTTGAATTTCAAAAGACATCGAGCACCCAGTAGTTCCATTAATGTTAGGTCTCTAAATATGACTTTAGGAGCGTAAATTGAGGCCTCTATTTTTATTCTTGGCCCATACAGTTAGATCTTTTAGTCTTTCCCTATAAGACAGTCCTTCCATTTCAGCCTCTTTACTCACTTTATCTGGTCTTCTCTAAACTCATTCTAGATTAATATACTTTCTGGTGGTAATAAACATAGGACATTTATAAATATGTCCAGCAATAAACAGGAGACTGCAAACAGGAGTGTTACTGAAGCAGCAACATACCTCTATTTATCAGTGCCTCTGATTACCACTCAAACCATTTTTCCTTCTCAGGGCATATTTACACTACAATCTTACATCGATCTCAGCCACCGCAGTCCACTGACTGAAGAGGGGCAGTGGGGGGGGGGGGCTGAGTCAGGGTGCTCAGCTCCACATAGCTTCCAGCCTGGAGCCATGAAATTGACAAGATAACCAACAGCTGATATAAGCAATGCAGTCTCTATACAGACACTGCCTCACCATAACTACACCGACATAAGCCCTATGCCTCTCATGGAGGTGGAGTTTTTATGTCGGTGTAGTAGGGCACTTACATCAGTGAGACAAGGCTGTAGTGTGTCCACTGACATAATTACATCAACATAAGCTGTCTTACGTCTACCTCTGTAGTGTAGACCAGATGTTAGCTCTGAAAAGACACCTGTACAGACAGAAACTGTTTCTATTTAAGAGGTATAACCATGTTTGATGGGCCATCGTTCTCAACTATCTCAAAGAGTAGCCAGTTCACAGAAGCATAAGTAAGAGGGATTATTTGGTCTACCTCTGTATATTTTCTAGTGCTTTCAAATGTCTCAAATGACCAGACTTTCAATTTCCTCATGAGAATTTCTGGGTACTCAAAGTAAAATAGCTTCAAACTCTATTTATTTTTTAAACTCTAACCTGGTTGCAATCTTACAATAAGTGCACAATGTTTCTCCACAGGTGCATGCTTATCATACTATTCCCTGCTGGACTTCTCCCCCTCCATTCTTCTACATAAGAAATAAAATGAAATACTCCCCCCGAAGTACTCAGAAAGTGTTGTGTGCTGAACACGTCTAAACCTGTCTGAGGGCAGGCTACTGCAGACACTTCATTGAAGGACTATCTTGAGAAGCCATCAAGACTGCAATCCGGAGGCTTTGATTTTGATGGTCTCTCAACTAACTGCCCACCCCCATGGAACAATGTTTTTTGTACACAAGGGCCTGTAGGGAGACTGATGGGCAGAGGTGGGGAGTGTCATACTTAACAGATGGGTGCTGGTCTGAGCAGAGAGGCCTGAGGAGGGAGCAGTCACTGCCACATATAAGCAGGACTGGCAGGAATGATTCTGCCCAGCCTGAAACAGTGACAAACTGCAAACTCACAGCAAGGGTGAAATTAGACCAGGGGTCTCAGGCCTTCTGTTGTTTTCAAACATCTGTGATTAGGAAGTTTCTGTGATTAGGAAAAGTTTCTGTGATTAGGAAATTCCTCTGCTAAGCCTGTGCTCCCTGCTTTCCTGCTGTGTTGTCCCTAAAGGGAAGCCCACAGCCTAGGTGAAGCTCTGGAAGAACAAATATAAGTGATTGGGGGGTGGATGAGAGGTTTCAGATGCTGATTTCAGGTAATCAGTGACTCTGAAAAGGATTTAGCGGCCATGGTACATAACATATTGAACATGGTTCTCACGGTGACACTGTAGCTAAGAGGGCAAATGCAATTCTTGGATTCATAAGCAAGGGAATATCAGGTAGGAGTAGGGAGGTGGTATTACCGCTACATACGGCATTAGTGAAACCATTACTGGAATACGGTGTCCAGTTTTGGTGTCTACATCTCAAAAAGGATGTTGAAAAACAGGAAGGGTTCAGAAAAGAGCTACATGAATGCTTCAAAGTTTGGACAACATGCCCTATAGTGGGAGGCTAAAGAAGCTCAATCTACTAGTTTATTGAAGGGAAGGTTAAGAAGTGACTTGATCATGGTCTACAAGCATCTACTGGGGCAAAGATTTCTGATAGTTGATAGCTCTTGAATCTAGCAGAAAAAGGCATAACAAGACCCAATGGAAGCAAGCTGAATCTAGACAAATTCAGACTAGAAACAAGGCACACATTTTTAACAGTGAAGGCAATTAACCACTGGAACAACTTACTTAGAGATGTGGTAGCTTCTCCATCAACTTTCAGTCTTTAAATCAAAACCGGATGCTTTTAGAAGGGATATATTATAGTTTAAACCGAAATTATGGATGTGTGCCAAATTACTGGGTGAGGTTCTTTGGCCTGTGTTATGCAGGAGGCCACACTGGATGATCATAATGGCCCCTTCTGCCCTTAAAAAAAAAATCTATGAAATGCAGCACTGGATAGGGTGACTGAAAACTACTGATACAAATAGACTGACTAGATATGGCACTACTAGAGATTACAGACTTGGACAATAATGATATCCCTTGCCAAAGCAGTCCATAATCCCATATAATGCATTCTTTGAGGGTCTTACTGCTATTGTAAGTCAAGATGAATGAAAGCTTTTTGTTTAGTGGTGTATAAAATAATCACTGCTTAATTTAATTTGTTTATGGCTTATATTTCCCATTCTGGATCTCTGTTTTTCCTCTCACTGCCAGCTTCTAAGTGAAATGTTAACATACTCTAATCTTCCTTTTAGATGATTAATTTCTTCTTTTTTAAGAGACATTGCAGCATCCAGCCAAAGAGGATGCTGGGCATATGCAAGAAGAGGAGAAAGAACTAGCTGCCACGGCTAGTTTGCAGTTTGGGGGATGGGAATCTATCAATTGACTGAAACAGCCCTTCCCACAGTGTCTGTATAGAGACTGTATAGAGAAGACCTTCCCTGGTTTCTTTCATGCCATGAGGGAAAAGACTAAAGGATCTGTGCTGAAGCAGATCACCTGTCCTTACTACATCACCATGCCGTAGGGGCCTATACCCAGTGTTGCACTGGTTCTGCTATTAGGCTACCTTCCATGGTCACAAGGGCAGGATTTACCCCAAAGAAGTGATATCTACTAAATGTGAAGATGTTTTAAGTGTTGGAAAATTCCTTTATTTATTTTTTAAATAATGTTTCACTGTCCATTCTGGCTTGAAGTACAGTTCTCAGTGATGAGGTCAGGGCTTTACAATCTAATACAGACCATCCTTTGATAAGTAATATGCTAAGATTCTAGGCTGCTGATATATATTGGCTGAAATAACTGCAAATAATTGTGATCACATGGCTTCAAAGGGCCATCTTAATGACAGTCACTCACTCAAATTATTTTTAAAAATTTCAAATGAAGAGAGGCAATTTCCCATTCCATTCATTCAGAACACTCTCAGTACCTACTGTTGGTTCTATTGTCTCTGGGGGAAATATTGCTTCCTTTCACAGTACATAGAACCGTATTTACTTGAGACAGAATAGACTTCTTAAAGTAAATCACTGAGCCTGTTCCTCTGCAAGTACCCTTTTATAGGATGTATCAGTTATTAAACGGACTTAAAAGATTATTAAAAGATTTTAGATTAATGATCTAAAAACACAGATTAATGAGAAAGTTTCTATTCATCCAGGTATAACACTTAAATTATCCAAAAACAGCAAGTTTGGTTTAAAAAGTCATAAAATGTACATAATCTGCAATATCCCAAATTAGGGTTAATAATTTTAACAGTACAATTTAAATCTTAATGCTACATTTAATCTTAGTCAAAATGCCAAGAACTTTGAAATTACAGTATATCCACTTTCTTGGGGGCGCATATACATTATACACACACACACACAAATTAATAATGACTTGAGTGGTACTTCGATCTGGGACTCCAGAGGTTGACAAGAACTACAACACTTAATAGAAAATATGTAAAACATTCTTATCAATAATAAAAAGGTACAGTTCTGTAAACACTACCAAATGAAATGGTTGCTGGTATGAGTAGCCCCATGAAAGTCAAGCGGTTGCAGTATGGCTGGAAAGAATGTCTTATGTGTTTACTAGTAGAAAAATGCTTAACTTTTTGACTTTGGTGGAACTACTCCAAGTAGTAAGCACAATAGCTGAAAATGTTTGCACAGTCAAGCCCCAAGATGACAAATTATGTATTTCTCACTAAGCCATAATTAGTAAACATATAGGGGGAAATTATCTCTAATTCACAAGATCTCCTGTCCATATTGTGGATCTGTTACAAACTCTACACCCATTTTGCTACAGTATTTTGAATATGCAAATCATTACCTAAAAGTTAAGAATTATTATTTTTCTGTACAGAATTTCCATTGCCACCAGTAGTAGTTCCATGGGAAGAACGGCTATAGGATATCCAATAGGTATCCACAATGTGCATAAGGGATCTTATGGACTACAGTACAATATTTTGTCCATAGTATTTGATAGTAGAAACATAAAGTGTGTTATTGGACATTATACTATTTAAACATTTACAAAAACTTGTGAAAATTCAAAATATTTTTTCCACTATAAAAAAGATATACCCAGCAGCAATTTGGTAGAAACAAGTTACTAACTTAAAATACCAGAAGAAAAGTGAAACATTTCAGTTCTCTAAAAGCTAATTAAAAAACTGTGAGGCTTCATGTCTAATTTTTACATTCAGATCTTTTTATCCATTCACAACGGACTGCTGAGTATATCAGGCATGTAAATGGCACAGCTCTATATTCCCTTTAGCCCTCAGCAAATTTGCTATAACAACTGAACAGTTCTGCTTCCTTTCTCTTTCTTAGTGAACAGCTAAATCAAAATTTCAGACTCTACTCCTGCAACCAAATTCATTCTGCACAGTCATTTATAGTAGACTTTTGGCTTTCCGACAAGCTAGGTAAAATTCTGCCCACCTCCATCCAAAGGCAGAATTTGGCCCATTGTATAGAGCATGAAACAATGCCAAACAGATTCAAACAATTCAAAGCATCAGTTGTAGTGGGAAATGAAAATACATGAACTTTTAAATTGATCAGGCCATTCAATGTTTGTCATAGAGCACCAACAAATGAGTGACACCAAGTCTGTTACAGGGAGCCAAATGACAACAACAGGGTATGGGTTTTAAGAAGTCCACAACTTCTCAAACATTTCAGCATCACCCACCAGAGTGGTCAGCATATCCATGTTAAAACAAAGGCATTTAAATTGCTGTGTAGCACAGTTGCAGTACTGCTTTCCTTCCACTTGAACAGTGCTTACAGGAAAATTGAGAAAAGCAAACAAACAGTGTATGTTTCAAAGTCTACCAGACACTGTAACCATCTATTTGAAATATGTTTAGACTGTACTAAATGCCATTTTAATTTGGTCAGATTGGAAGCAGGTAGTTAATCACCTCCAGTCTAATTATTATAGTTATACCCCTTTTCCTCTGTTCTATTACTCTCTTTTCAAGTTGAAGGCATTGAAACAATGGTTCATATTAATTCAGACAATATAGAATTTAGATTCCAAATTTTCACTGTGTTCCACTACTATTAATTTGTAGCCATTCCTCTGACAGATACATCGAAGGAGAAATACTTCTGAGAAGGAAGTTCTTGCAATTTCTTCTTAGTAGATCAGTCAGTGAGGAATGGTGTGAAAGTTATACTGCTCGCTCGCTCCAAATATAGCATACATCTTCTCTGTAGTGTACTCAGCTAGCGCCTGCTTGAGATTTGGAAACTTTTTTCTGAACTATGACTTTTGGCTGACAGCAGTGTTTCTTGCAGCTGTTGTGTGGCTGTCTGCTCACTGTTCATAATGGTCACCTGGCAGACTTGTACATCTCCCAAACAAGGCTTTTTCAGATTCTCCCTGCAGTAATGCTTGAATCCAATCCATTTGATGCAATAGCCATGGATCTCTTGCAAACAAGATGTTAGGTATACAAGAAATTCCAAAAACCAGAACACTGTTTCACAAACCAGTGGCAGCAATGTACTTACTTATGTCACCTACAAAACTCAAGCACTCACATGGGAAGAAAATTAACAGTGACATAATTGTGACGCTGGCAAACTAGGTGCCAGGTCATGCCAAGGCCTCAGGCCTCACTGAACACTTACAAATACATAGCTGGAAGCCGGTCTTGCTTACCTGTGTGTTGGCATTATCAAAATAAATATCAGATGTTAAGTTCATAAGAATGTGTTAAGTGTTTTATAACATGCTTGTAGGATGCTGCATGTATTATTCTCACTCAACTATGCCCCATGTTATAATGCAACAACAAACATTTGCATTGTATATATTCCTGCAACTAAGTAACCCATCAAACAGAAAGAAGCCTTGTGTAATGCAAATGAAGGACTATAGCAGGAAGGTGCTAATTCCTGCACATTGAAAAGCAACTGGTCATTTTGTATGATGATCAGAGATCATTCCTCTCTCTCCATCATCAAAGAGAGAACTCACATGGGTAGCCAAAGTGTCAACTTGTTTTTCTGTGAGAAGAAGCTATAAGTATGGACACAAGTTAAAAATTCTTCATCTCTGGACTGTTGGATTCTAACAGGGCAGAATAACTGAACAAGAAGACGGAGACCCCCAGTGTTACTCCGGGTAGTCCAAAAATAATTTTGGTAAACTGGCAGATTACTATATCACTGCTACCTTCTGAAATTACAGACCAGGGGTTGGCAGCCTACGGCACTCGTGCCAAAGGTGGCACACGAGCCGATTCTGCCTGGCACGCAGCTGCCAGCCAGGGTCCCGGCTGCCGGGCCCTCTCAGCCCACTGCCAGCTGAGTGAAGGGAACCCCAGGCCGGCAGGAGGCTGAGCGAGGCCGGTGGCCAGGACCCCAGACCGGCGGCAGGCACGCCCCCCGGCTCCCCCCTCACGGGTTCTGCGGCTCCCAGAAGTGTGAGCCGACGGGGCGCGGGGCCATGAGCCTGCTCCGGGAGGGGCGGCGGCGGCTCACACTCCTGGGAGCCACAGAGCCCGAGCGCGGCGAGGGGGGAAGCGGGGGGGGGGGGGGGGGGGGGGGGGGGGGNGCCGCAGCCCAGGCAGGCGCGCCCCCCGGCTCCCCCCTCACCACGCTCGGGTTCTGCAGCTCCCGGGAGTGTGAGCCGCCACTGCCCCTCCCGGAGCTCCCCCCCTCCCGCTGCCTTAGCACTCTGTGGGGGAGGGGCTGTGCGCGCGGCAGCCCGTTTTGCCTCCACGTGGAGCCAGCGTCTGACCAGCATGGGCATGGTAAGGGGAGTCCTGGGGGGCAGTCAGGGAGCAGGGGGAGGGTTGGAAGGGTCGGGAGTTCTGGGGTTCCTGTCAGGGGGCGGGGAGTGGTTGGATGGGGCATGGGAGTCCCGGGGGGTCTGTGTGGGGGTGTGGATAAGGGTCGGGGCAGTCAGGGGACAGGTAGGGAGTAGGGTCCTAGGGGGGTAGTTAGGGTGGGGGGGTCTCAGGAGGGGGCAGTCAGGGGACAAGGAGCAGGGTTGGGGGTTCTGATGGGGGCGGGGGTTGGGGCTCTCTCCCCATCCCCCGTTCTCTCTTTTGATTGTTGAAATATGGTAACCCTAGGCGAGGGGGGAGCCGGGGGGCGCATGGGGGCTGGCACCCGCATGCATCTGCTGCAGCCTGCAGGTGCCCCCGGGGGCGCCGGGCCGCAGCCTGGGCAGGAGGGGCGGTGGGGCACGGCTGCTTCCCGCTAGTGGCGCCGCCGCCTTTGCAGGGCTGCTGCCCCCCTGCACTGTGCCGGCTCTTCCATGGCTGGGGCTCGCTGCCGCCGCAAGCAGGACACTCTGGCTCTCCGGTGCCTGCGGAAGGCGGCTTCTCCCTGCCGAGCTGCTGCAGCGGCCCAAGCCCGGCAAAGCCAGTGAGTGGACTCGGGGCGGGGACCGCTGGGGTGGGGTGGGGAGGGCTCGCAGGGGCGCTGTGCACCCTCCAGGGGAGTTCAGGGGGCGGGGAGGGGGGAACCTGGTCTGGGGAGCAGCCCCTGGGCACGGCTGGCCCCTGGGGTCTATAAAAGCTCGTTGGAATTTGCCCCTCAATGAACCGACGTGCAAGGGGAGGGGGGAGGTGGAAGTTTCGCCTAGGGCGCAAAATATTCTTGCACCGGCCCTGCTCCAGGGGGTGCGTGCACCCCAGGTTAAGAACCACTGCACTAAACTGATAAGATCTGCATTTTAATTTAATTTTAAATGAAGCTTCTTAAACATTTTTAAAACCTTGTTTACTTTACATACAACAATAATTTATAGACTTATAGAGAGAGACCTTCTAAAAACGTTAAAATGTATTACCAGCATGCAAAACCTTAAATTAGAGTGAATAAATGAAGACTCGGCACACCACTTCTGAAAGGTTGCCGACCCCTGTTATAGACTGATATTCACCTGTACATATATTTTATCTGCTTTTACCTCTCAATAACTCATTCCTTTTTCTTAGCTAATAAACCTTTAGTTAGTTTACTATAGAACTGGCTACCAGCATTGTCTTTGGTGTGAGATTTAGGATGCAGGTTGACCTGGGTGAGTGATTGGTCTCTTGAGACTGGGAGTAACCTGAATATTGTTGTGCTTTTTGGTGTAAGTGACCATTAACCACATGGCCCATCTTTGCCTGGGTTGCAAGATAGTCATCTTAGGCACTGCAGTCTGTCTGTGACTCCATTATAAGAATATTGTAATACTTTGGGAGTTCATATTTAGTACTAGGTTGTGACATCTAATTATAGAACATACCATCAATTGGGGTGTCTGCTCTGAGGGTGGCAGTCACGATTGTGAGCCACTCCAGACAGCGTGACAGTCATAAACTTTACACTAGCCCCATAATGAATATAATCACTTTGGGCCAGATTGTGAACCCCTTCTTCCAACTGGTGAATAGCTACAAGTAGTCACACTCATGACATTCATGGAACTTCCTGTAATGCGCTGTAGCAGTTTGCTTGTGCTCCTCTTCAAAGCAGTTGTGACAATGGGGCACCAAATCTATCTCCTCAGTTAAAACTTCATGACATCATGGACATTCCAAAAAGACAAGTCTGTACAATGAAACTTTATCACAAGTACAAGGCATGATCCATTTGTTGTTTATCCAGGGCACTTAAGCACTGCCTATTTTATCTTCTTTTCTGATAGAGACATTACAATATTAATGACTGAAAACAAAAGAAGTTACAATTACTTTTTGCAGTCAACAAAATATTATTCACTTGAATAAAGACTTACTATGCAATCATAAATAGTGGAATCTATTAAAAACAAGTTTTTCTGTTGCTTTAGGGTAACAGCATGAACACCAGGTTAATCTTCAAATTAATCAAAACTGCAGTAATTCTCTGAAGGGTGGGTTCTAATTAGGTTTTATTAAAGGAGACACATGAGGAGACATATTGGGGTCCAAGCCTGCAAGGTGCTGAACACCCGTAGAAAGGTGCTGAGCACCCGCATCTCCTACTGAAGTGAATTTGCATTGAGGGGGCTGAGCATTTCTTAGAATTGGGCCTTTGCTGATGCATACATGTCTCCAGGGCATTGGAGGTACAAGACATAAGCCATGTAAAGTGTTCATTAATCAGCACTATTGGCTGGATTGGCATGTCTTCCTGTGATTATAAAATTCTTATGTGGGCAAATTTAAAATACCAGAATAGCAAATATAACCTTGTGCCCTGTAACTTAGCTCCAGATTAATTTCTGTAAGTAAATATGGTAATTAAACAATGACTATGAATATTTAATATGACATATTTGTCAATTTTCCTTCCCTCACTCTTGGCTGAGGTTTTCCTTCCTCATCATACGCCAATCAGCATCCTCTGTTCACATGCCTGTGAGTCTCCCAACTACATCATCCACTGCCAAATCAGAGAGCTAATGCCGTTTAGAATTGATGTATACAATCAGGCACATTAAGCAGCCTCCACTTGAATTTCTCAATACAAAGTGAAACTGACATGCTGATGGGGCCACAAGGGAAGGGTGAGGGTTGTAAACAGTAAAGCAAAATCAGCAAAAATTTAAAATTATACTGAAAATGGAATTGGCTCAACCATTCAAGGTGCAGGGATACTGTACAGTTGATAAGCCTTAAATACATGTATTTTCTCAATTATGCAATTCCCTTATTAATAAGAGTAGATGATCACTGTATGGTTATTTTTTAATTATGCAAACTTCTCCATTCTGACTGGCTACTATGAATTACTCTGATTTGGTTACACTGCCCTCAAATCCATTTGCACACAACACCTGGTCTACCCCTTCTTTCCTCATCTACCATTGACATTCTGTGCACCTCTGGCGCCAGATATTAAATACAACTTAATTTTAAAAATAAAGTGTGTGTGTGTGTGTGTGTGTGTGTGTGTGTGTGTGTGTGTGTGAGCAGAAGTCTGTTAAGTTAAGCATCCCTCAAGGGTAAGGAGGAGCAGTGACAGGCATTGAAAAGTGTGGGGCCAGGAAGAAGTTGAGGCAGCCATATTTATCATTGGAATGTGGAAAGGGAGAGAGTTCTGAAAGCATCAGCCAGATCAGATCTGTGACATGGTCCCAAATGACATTCTCACAAGCAAGCTGGAGAAATGCAGGCTCGGTAGAACTACCACTAAATGGATACACAATTGGTCAAAGAGTAACTATTAAGGAATGATATCAGATTGGAAGGAGGTCTCAAGTGGGGTTCCATGGGGATCTGTTCTGGGTCAAGCGTTATTTAACATCTTTATTAATGACCTGGATGTAGGAAGAGAGAGCATACTGATCAAATTTGCAAATGACACAAAGCTGGGGTGGAGGGTAGGGTTGCAAACACTTAGGAGGACAGAGCTAAAATTCAAAAGGGATCTTGATCAACTGAAAAAAACTGGCTATAGACAACAAAATGAAATTCAGCAAAGACACATGTAAGGTGTGAAAGAAAGACCAAATGCACAAATACAAAATGGGGTACAACTGGGTTGGCAGCAGCATTGCTGAGAAAGATGTGGGTGTTGTGGTGAATCACCACCTCAACATGAGTCAACAGTGAGATGCTGTTGCAAAAAAAGTGCAAATACAATTTCGGGTTGCATTAATAGAGGCATAGCATGCAAGTCACAGGATGTGATCATAGCAATCTACTCAGCTTTGGTTAGGCCTCAGCTGGAGTACTGTGTCCAATTTTGGTTACCGCTGTACAGAAAGGATGTAGAGAAACCTGGAAAGGATCCAGAGGTGAGCAACAAAGATGATCAAAGGGATGGAATGCAAGCCATTCGAGCAAAGGCTGAAGGACTGGGTATATTTAGTTTGGAAAAGAGGAGATTTAAGGGAGAACGTGATAGCAGTCTTTAATACTTAAATGGCTGCCATAAAAATATGGAGAAAAATTGTTCTCTCTTGCCACAGAGGACAGGACAAGAGGCAATGGGTTCAACTACAGCATAGCAGATTTAGATTAAATCTCAGGGAAAACTGTAAGAACAGTAGGACAATGGAACAAACTGCCTAGGGAAGTCATGGAATCTCCTTCATTGGAGGTTTACAAAAAGAGACTGAATAGCCATCTGACTTGGATGATTTAGACACAACAAAACATGCATCTTGGCAGGGGGGTAGACTAAATGACCCTTGCAGTCCCTTCTAGCCCTATGATTTAAAGTAGTCAAGGAGATCACCAGACAGAGAGGATGTTGACCACATTGCAGCAACAACACAAGGATGTTCCCATGTTTACATTGGTAATAACAATGCTCTGGGTTAATAGACACCTTTGCTTCCTGCCTTAGAGTAGATGGTTTTCATGAAAACCATCTTTAACCACTTAGGTTCCAATTCAGGAAAATAGTATGTGCTTACTTAATGGGAACTACGCATGTGCTTGAAGTTAAGCGTGTGTGCAAGAGCTTTCCTGAACAGCAAGATGTTCCTGAATTGGGGCTTTAAGCAAGAAGCACCCCCAAGTTACCTAATCAACATTAAATATAATATTCACATTAAATTTTTAAATATCTAAAATGCAGTAAGTGCCATAGAAACTCACTAACACGGCACCAAAAAAGTGAGTCAATTTTAATATTTATTTTTAAATTTATTTTTAAGATACCTGTTTCATAATGACAGTAAGACTTTGGACTCAGTCATAGTGAAATACCATGTATGTTGTATCTCATTGCACAAATCAGCACTACTGGACAGCCCAGTGTGTTTATTTCTGTATGTGCATCTGGTAACTTCTGCTTTGCAGGCTAGTTCATGTATGGGTCTAATTAGTGTATCTTAGTGTATCATGCTCTAGTAAAAATATAACATTAGGGATCTATTATCGACCACCTGACCAGGACAGTAATAGTGATGATGAAATGCTAAGGGAAATTAGAGAGGCTATCAAAATTAAGAACCCAATAATAGTGGGGGATTTCAATTATCCCCATATTGACTGGGAACATTTCACTTCAGGACGAAATGCAGAGATAAAATTTCTCGATACTTTAAATGACTGCTTCATGGAGCAGCTGGTACGGGAACCCACAAGGGGAGAGGCAACTCTAGATTTAATCCTGAGTGGAGCGCAGGAGCTGGTCCAAGAGGTAACTATAGCAGGACCGCTTGGAAATAGTGACCATAATACAATAGCATTCAACATCCCTGTGGTGGGAAGAACACCTCAACTGCCCAACACTGTGGCATTTAATTTCAAAAGGGGGAACTATACAAAAATGAGGGGGTTAGTTAGACAAAAGTTAAAAGGTACAGTGACTAAAGTGAAATCCCTGCAAGTTGCATGGGCCCTTTTTAAAGACACCATAATAGAGGCCCAACTTCAATGTATACCCCAAATTAAGAAAAACAGTAAAAGAACTAAAAAAGAGCCACCGTGGCTTAACAACCATGTAAAAGAAGCAGTGAGAGATAAAAAGACTTCCTTTAAAAAGTGGAAGTCAAATCCTAGTGAGGCAAATAGAAAGGAGCACAAACACTGCCAACTTAAGTGCAAGAGTGTAATAAGAAAAGCCAAAGAGGAGTTTGAAGAACGGCTAGCCAAAAACTCCAAAGGTAATAACAAAATGTTTTTTAAGTACATCAGAAGCAGGAAGCCTGCTAAACAACCAGTGGGGCCCCTTGATGATCAAAATACAAAAGGAGCGCTTAAAGATGATAAAGTCATTGCGGAGAAACTAAATGGATTCTTTGCTTCAGTCTTCACGGCTGAGGATGTTAGGGAGATTCCCCAACCTGAGCTGGCTTTTGTAGGTGACAAATCTGAGGAACTGTCACAGATTGAAGTGTCACTAGAGGAGGTTTTGGAATTAATTGATAAACTCAACATTAACAAGTCACCGGGACCAGATGGCATTCACCCAAGAGTTCTGAAAGAACTCAAATGTGAAGTTGCGGAACTATTAACTAAGGTTTGTAACCTGTCCTTTAAATCGGCTTCGGTACCCAATGACTGGAAGTTAGCTAATGTAACGCCAATATTTAAAAAGGGCTCTAGGGGTGATCCCGGCAATTACAGACCGGTAAGTCTAACGTCGGTACCGGGCAAATTAGTTGAAACAATAGTAAAGAATAAAATTGTCAGACACATAGAAAAACATAAACTCTTGAGCAAGAGTCAACATGGTTTCTGTAAAGGGAAATCGTGTCTTACTAATCTATTAGAGTTCTTTGAAGGGGTCAACAAACATGTGGACAAGGGGGATCCGGTGGACATAGTGTACTTAGATTTCCAGAAAGCCTTTGACAAGGTCCCTCACCAAAGGCTCCTACGTAAATTAAGCTGTCATGGGATAAAAGGGAAGGTCCTTTCATGGATTGAGAACTGGTTAAAGGACAGGGAACAAAGGGTAGGAATTAATGGTAAATTCTCAGAATGGAGAGAGGTAACTAGTGGTGTTCCCCAAGGGTCAGTCCTAGGACCAATCCTATTCAATTTATTCATAAATGATCTGGAGAAAGGGGTAAACAGTGAGGTGGCAAAGTTTGCAGATGATACTAAACTACTCAAGATAGTTAAGACCAAAGCAGATTGTGAAGAACTTCAAAAAGATCTCACAAAACTAAGTGATTGGGCAACAAAATGGCAAATGAAATTTAATGTGGATAAATGTAAAGTAATGCACATTGGAAAAAATAACCCCAACTATACATACAACATGATGGGGGCTAATTTAGCTACAACGAGTCAGGAAAAAGATCTTGGCGTCATTGTGGATAGTTCTCTAAAGATGTCCACGCAGTGTGCAGAGGCGGTCAAAAAAGCAAACAGGATGTTAGGAATCATTAAAAAGGGGATAGAGAATAAGACAGAGAATATATTATTGCCCTTATATAAATCCATGGTACGCCCACATCTCGAATACTGTGTACAGATGTGGTCTCCTCACCTCAAAAAGGATATTCTAGCACTAGAAAAGGTTCAGAAAAGGGCAACTAAAATGATTAGGGGTTTAGAGAGGGTCCCATACGAGGAGAGATTAGAGAGGCTGGGACTCTTCGGCTTGGAAAAGAGAAGACTAAGGGGGGACATGATAGAGGTATATAAAATCATGAGTGATGTTGAGAAAGTGGATAAGGAAAAGTTATTTACTTATTCCCATAATACAAGAACTAGGGGTCACCAAATGAAATTAATAGGCAGCAGGTTTAAAACAAATAAAAGGAAGTTCTTCTTCACGCAGCGCACAGTCAACTTGTGGAACTCCTTACCTGAGGAGGTTGTGAAGGCTAGGACTATAACAATGTTTAAAAGGGGACTGGATAAATTCATGGTGGCTAAGTCCATAAATGGCTATTAGCCAGGATGGGTAAGAATGGTGTCCCTAGCCTCTGTTCGTCAGAGGATGGAGATGGATGGCAGGAGAGAGATCACTTGATCATTGCCTGTTAGGTTCACTCCCTCTGGGGCACCTGGTATTGGCCACTGTCGGTAGACAGATACTGGGCTAGATGGACCTTTGGTCTGACCCGGTACGGCCTTTCTTATGTTCTTATGTTCTTATATACACACACACACACCTTCCTTACTGGGTCACAGACAACAACTTTGCAATAAAAAGTTAAAACTTAGCATTGTTATCTTTAAATATACCTGAACAGGTAGAAAATATACTTGGACTATGACCCCAGGATAATCACCTTGAATTGGCTAACAGCACAATCCACTATACTGATTAAGCAACATATTGGCCAAAACCTAAATAATAAATTTCACAAACTTTCATGTCAGATGTGTAAAAGAATCACTAAATTACATTAGATGCTAAAATTCAGCACTCACAGTATTATTTTTATGACTCTACTAACATGAAGTCTAAAGGAGCAGGATATATAGTTACAGAGACTATAATTATACAGGATAATAGAAATAAAAGCCCTTTGACAATCAGAAAGACAAGAAAGGAGAGGTCATGCCCATTTAGAAGCCAGGTAATACCTATTCCATCTTACAGAACAATGTCCTTCACCAGTTCACCCTCCTCCATTCAACATAGTGAAAATAATCCAACTCTTCTTAAAAACTGGCTATTAGCCATGTTATGTACTGCATCTCAATCATTTCTGGTTGTAAGAACTAAGGTTGCAAAAGAAGACTTTTGGGGAGCATGGTTGGATAGCAGTAAAGAATGAATAATAAATAAAATAATAATAATTAATAAGCAGTAATGAATAGCAGCAGATTGGTGTTTTTGTAATAAGAGAATCACTGGATATTAAGAGATTTATTGATGGCACATACATTAGTTTTAGTCTAAGAAGCAAGGCTGCTAGGTCATGGTGGTGGGAGGAGCAAATAAGTATAATTGCTGGACAAGGGTCTATAAACTTTCGAGGTCCTTGACTGCCACATGACAAGACAGATTATTGTTTTCCCTTCTAGTTACATGGTGTAGAAACATCCCTTACCACAATGGTGGGAGCATGCCATGCCACCATTGGATCTACTCATGCCATACTCTTTGATCAATACAACTTTCCCCACTGCACAGGCCAACCAAAGAGACAGAGTTTCAGCAGCAGACCGACTACTGCCAAAGAAAACTTACAACTCTAGGCAGAAAATCAGACAGGTACCCTACACCAATAGTGATATCACCCCTCAGTTTGTAAAATTATTTGATAAGTGGCAGGAAGGAACATGGGGCAAGAGAAGAGGGACAAGAGCAGGAGGAAGGTATACAGGGATCGGAACAGAGCAATGGCGTTGAGGCAAGGAACAAGAGCCAGGAGGAAAGTGGAAACAGGAGGGGATGACATATGGATTGGTTGAGAGGTTTTATATCTCCCCAACCCAAATATTATGTATGCACTCATACTGTAGGTATGTTAGAGATTACAAGATATTTTAAACGGCTTCCCTCTCCCTACAAATATAGTCTCATCTCTACAAGATTCAGCTTTATGCAGTTGCTCATCTATTAATTATCTTAGCCATTTGGTAGAAGGGTGATTCAGAACTGAGTGTGATATCTCTGGCATTTTATGCTGAACTGTATAACAATTTCCTCTATTGGCTTTATATAGATTTTGAACAAGATAGAGGCCGATATGGATCCTTGCGGGCCTAGACAGGTAAGAGTTCTAGCAATGGAGGAGCAGGGAGCTGTGATAGACATCCGAGCATAGTCTGAAAGGAATGACTGAAGTAATCTTAGCATGATCCCACTAACCACTACCACATTTCTGAGATGAGGCATCAGGATTCCATGGCTGACCAAATCAGATGCTGAGGAAACATTCAGTAACTACTCCTGGGGGAATTCTGCACCAAAAAATTTAAAATTCTGCATATTTTATTTGTCAAAATAACACAATATAATCACTTCAGTTTCAATTATTTTAATAAATTTCAAAATACCTGTTAACAAGTATGTCAACAATACAGACAGCAGCAAAAAAGATTCCCCCAGGAGTAGAGAGTTAAAGAAACTCCTACAACAACCCAGTTCCAGTTGGGGGGTGCTGGAGGGAGCTGTGTGGTGCCCCCCGAGCCCAGACACTTACACTCCCTTCCCCCCAGAGGCAAGCCACCACCCCTGGTCCAAGACACCAGCATCCTCCCTCCGCCCAGTCACTGGGCAGCCCCCAGAAACCAGCCCCCTCCCACCCTCCCCCCCCACCACACAGAGCCCAGCTGTGGGGCAGCCCCCAGACATCAGCACCCCCAGAGCCTTTATTCCACCCAGCTTCTTTACAGTCCCGCCAGTGGACATGGTGTGGTGCAGCCCTGCCCTTCCAGCCAGCTCTGGCACAGGGTGAGGGTCTCCCAGGTCCTCGCCCATCCCCGGGAGAATAAGGCTCAAAGAGCAGGCAACCTCCAGCCCCATCAGGTTGGGCGTTCCGCTCACTGTTAGCTGGGCTCTGCAGAGTCCAGCGGGCCCTAGTGGAGGCCAGAAATTCTGCGGGGAAACAGGGAATTCTGCACACCACAGTGGTGCAGAATTCCCCCAGGAGTAACTAACATGAATATATGGCTCATGTCCATGGCCAAGAGAAAATCATCAATCAGTATCACCACCAGCAGCAAACAGAAGCTCTTTAAACTTAGAATCAGCTGCAAAGGGAAAGTGACTAAGATTAGGCTCACACAATCTTACAGACAGCTCCATGTATAAAGCATTAGCCTTTGGTTGTTGATGTTAACCTGGATTGAGGGATGGGGAAGGGGGGGGGGAGGGAGAGAGAGAGAGAGAAAAAACACAAGAAGAGAGGAAATGGAAGTACAGAGCTCATAGATAAATGAATGAGAAAAAAAGGGGAGAGAAAAAGAAAGATGTATGACAGATGAGAGCAATGAAGAAATTACAGAAGTAAAAAAGGGAGAAAAAGAAAAACTGCAGAGCACAGAGTGAGTACAGAAGGAGGAAGAAAAAATGAGACAGAGAAAAAAAGACCAAAAAGGAGAGAGAGAAAATGACCAGGTAGACAAACAATAAAGACAAACACAGAATATATGGACATGTCAAGATTCACTTAAAGGGAGATGAGAGATTACTTATAGATGTGGGAAGGAGAGGATTAGTGGGAAAGGAGACTGCCTAGCTCATGAAGTCAGATATAACTGAGTAAAACTGTGAGACAGTGAGAATGCATCAAACTTTTTTTAAAAGCGTGAGAGGGGAAAGCTAAACATTCTATATAAACCCAAGGAGTGTACATAATGAGACAGCTGTATCCGATCTTCATGTTTTAAAGGTATTGTTGTAACAAAGACACATAGTTGCAATAGAAAAATGGTCAGAGATTTAAAATGTCATTGTTCACAGACTACTGAAGGGATTATTAAAAAAACCACACAACCCACACAGAAGGATAATATATTGCTAACATGTAGTACTGCAAGAAAAAAAGATACAAATATTTTGTCTGCGTAGCAGACAGTTGGGATAGACAATGGCAATAAAAGCATTGAGATCTTTCCTGGATGTTCCTATAGACCACCTGCGCAGTCAGAAAAATCAGGACATGTTTTTGGGGTTTGTTTGGTTTTTTTTAAAACAGGTAAGTGAAGCCTGTAAGGGTATGTCTATGCCTTTAAGGGTATGTTTCCCAGTCTGGGCAGACAGACTTGCGCTAGTGGGGCTCGCGCTAGAGTGCTAAAAATAGCTGTGTGGATGCTGCAGCTCCAGCAGAGACTCAGGTTAGCCACCCAAGCTGGAACTTTGATCATGGAGAATTTTCATTAATTACTCAGGTATTGATTGGAACAACAACTAGATGCAAAATCTTAAAGGGAGAACATGTCTCTAGTGTTTCACACATTGATTTTTTTTTTAAATCAGTTTATTGAATAGGTACTTTATTCCTAATCTCAATTGAGCCAAGTACATAAGGATGAAATTAGAAAGAGCACCTACTGTAGGCTTTTGAGCCCAATCTTGCGCCAACTAGAAAAGAAGGATTGGGCCACAGGTGTAATCACAGACGCATTCAACATGATCATGATGGTAAATACTAGAACAAGCAATACAAGTGTTTTGACCAGGATTGTAAAAAATCAAGCAATAAATAAAACAGACAACACATCTTAAAGATATATAATGCACAAGGTTGAAAGTCTAAGCATCAAATGGCACATGCTTCTTTTAAAAATATCTATAGTACTTGGTGGGATTTTGTTGCAATGACCTGCAAAGGAAATATGTTTTAGGAGACATTTGAATGAAAATAGGAAAGTCAACGAGAACACAAAGATAGGGAGGAAGTTCAAGGTGTAAGGAGAATGATGGGAAATAATGCTGCAGCACAAACGAGTCAAATGTTCAAAACCAAATTATGGCTAGGCCTATAAAGATGTGCTAAAGGAGTGGAGCAATGTGGGGGATGCAGGGAACCCTTTTGCCTCCGTTAACACATCAACATCAGAGGAAGCCATAACTGAGCTGAAGGCACCATGGAATGCAAGCATGAAGGGAGGTGGCTAGTACTGCCATCAGTGCCAACTGCCCCAGAATGGTTATGACTGTGTGTTGCGTGGCATAGTTCAGTCTCTCCTCCAGCACACAAGCAAATGCTGACTGGTCTGCAAGGGAGGGAAAAGAAAGCGAAACCTCTACTTCAAAGATAGGCTAGGACAGGGGTCTGCAACCTTTCAGAAGTGCTGTGCCGAGTCTTCATTTATTCACTCTAATTTAAGGTTTCACGTGCCAGACATACATTTTAACGATTTTAGAACGTCTCTTTCTATAAGTCTATAATATATAACTAAACTCTTGTTGTATGTAAAGTAAATAAGGTTTTTACAATGTTTAAGAAGCTTCATTTAAAATTAAATTAAAATTCAGAGCCCACTGGACCGGTGGCCAGGCACCGGGCAGTGTGAGTGCCACTGAACATCAGCTCGTGTGACGCCTTCGGCACGCGTGCCATAGGTTGCCTACCCCTGGGCTAGGAGAACAATCACTTTGACCATGTCACACCTCCACTGGCTCCCCCCTTCTTTATCACATCAAACATAAGCTGCTTGTCTTCACTTTCAAAGCCCTTCACAGCCTATCCCTACCCTACCTATCACGCTCTTATTTGTTATCAAGATGTTGACATTTAATGCCTGCTTCCATCACCCATGTGTTAAATTTTCAAACAAGCACCTTCACGCTTTCTCCCATGCTGCCGTTCACACTTAGGAAGAGCTCCCCATAAATATCTTCAGAACTCATTTTCCTCCTTTAAAACCCTCCTCAAAACTTGCCTTTGCTGTGACACCTGCATAAAACTTGACAAGGGTTAGGATGCCGATGCACTGATGATACCATTGCCTATCATTCTGATCAATGTCTCACTGTTTCCTTGTATTTCCCAGTCTGACTCTTGTCTTATACTTATATTGTAAGCTTGATTGGGAAGAGACCATCTTTTTGATCTGTTTGTCTAGCACAATGGGGTCCTGATCCATGATAGGGCTCTTAGCAAACAACAAGAAAACCACACTTTTTAAAAGGTGTAGCCAGAGCCACTGCTCACCCAATTCACTCTAGTCATGGAGGCATCATGTTTTATGCAGACATAATGCCTATTTCCATGTAACAGTGCAACAGATGCCCGCCCTCCTACACCGACTCGCGGGACCACAGTTTAGCCCTTCATGACTTTGCACTTCTATTATTTCTAACTTAAAAGTGATTTTTTTTTTTTTTAAAATTCGCTTAGGCTGAGAGTTTGGAGACCATTTTTTGAGGTAGAAGAATCAAAAGACTTTTTTCATATGTAAATGCAAAACAGCAATAAATCACCAAACTGGTTAATACTTTTCACCATTTCCCTTCAGTTCTTCAATAAAGTTTTCAAAAGCCTAACTAAAGGAATTTTCTGAAGAGAAGCCAAAATATAAACAATGCAATCGCTAAGCCTCTTTTGTAAAATATAGTTGCATAATATAGTCAACTCGCAGAAAACAGATTCTTTATAAAGTTTTTCCAATCTATTGTAACTGGGGCAAGAGTTTGCTCCCAGATATCCCCACCCAGTATATTGAATAGAAGACCACCATTTCCCCAAAACACCACTACTATCATCAAATGTGAGGCAACCAAAGTATGGACTAAGCATCAGCCAAAAGAAAACGAAAGTCGTGATTGTTGAAAGAAGAGATAGCAACGATGCAGCATATGTGACCAACAGTGAAGAATACATAATGGTTAACTTAGGATATATGTTGGAAGCACAATTAGTGCCAATGACCAACTCCAATGGGAGGTGAAAGCAAGAACTGGGAAGAGAAATAGAGCCTTTTTGTAATGGATAAATACCTGGAAAAATAAGGAGATTCACACAAGAACCAAGACAAAGTTATTCAAGGCCACTGTGATACCAACATTGTTATATGCTTCTGAAACTAGGCAAATGCTAGAAACTCACAACAGGATTCTTAATGCATTCTATCTAGTTGGTGTCCACTAGTGGGAAAAAGTAACCAACACCAATGCTTTATAAAGGATGGACTAGCACACTGCAAATACAATGATTTGAGAAATAAGGCTGAAGTGGGTTGGAGACATGTTGTACAAATGCCCCAAAACAATATTCCTAGACAAGCCCTTGATTGGATACCAGCTGGTGGAAGACAACAGATGACATATAAGAAACCACTGAGAAAGATGTCGCTGTCATGGAAACAGACTATAATGGAGCAAGAAACGTGGCAATAAACAGACGGAGGTGGAAAGATGGGGTTGCCTCATGTGTCACGTGGAGACGAGAGCACCTAATAAAATAATATCCCCAAGGTAGAGGATAATACGCTAAGCTAAATATCGGGTCCAGGAAGAGCTCAACAGAAAACTTTCCAATGGAATATTTTCCCCCATCAGAAAATGCAGATTTGTCAAAAGCCAAACATTTCACAGAAACATGTTGATTTCAACAAAATTTCACCTTTAAAGAATTTTTTTTTAAATTTTTTATAAGGTTGAAAAAAATGTTTTGGAATGGAATAGTTTGATTTTCTGTTTCAAAATGACATTTCAATTTTTTAAATGTTATATTTATATAAATTATATAAAATAAATAAATTGAAAGCTAATTGATTTTAATCAAAAACATTTAACCTGAAATTAATTTTATTTCAGAATTTTCTTTCATGGAGTATTTTGAAACCTTTTGGTTTTGTTCTGTTTCACAATGGAATTTGTTTTGAAATAGTAGATTTTTCCACTAAATGAAAAATCTGGTTCACACCCAGCAACAGTCCCAGAGTGATCATCACCCATTTTATTTCTTCTGTTTTACGCAATTTGCCTTATTAAGCCCCCAATCTCCCCTGAAATTGCACAACACAGTGATTTTGTTGGCCTTTGTACCCTACTTCATTCTTCCCACTGCCTGTATCTGCCAAGAGCATTCATATGTGGATGTTACCACAATGAAATATTATTCCTACACACATTACTTCTGGCTTACTTGCCTCTTACTTTTAATATCTCGTTTCAGTATCATCCAGCTGTGTATATATAGACTGTAACTGGCTCTGAAGAGTACTGTGATACTTTTCTATAGAAGATGCTATATAAAAAATAAGCTGTAAAGGCACTGTAGAAGCACTAGACTATATACTCTTCTAAGGAACAATCCTGCATTAGCAAGGGGACAGATTACATGAACTAATGGGTCTTTTCTATGATTCAGTGATTTTATTGTATCCCTCCTTCTGTACCAAATAAGCAGCCAAGTACCCAGCACTTGGATACAGCTGACAGGTCAGAAATAGGCCTTGTCTGAAATGAATTCTGTTTCTGTGCAGGTAAGTGGAAGGTATTGGAATGTGGAAAAGCATTAAACAGGGCTATCCCTCATAATGAGTCTTCACAAGGCTGGCTCTGGGTATAAGGAGATAGAGGTCATTTGAAACTCAGGCTTCTTGCATGACAATGCACTACATTGTCTGGCAAACCAATGGGGCAAAATAATGGACTCATTCAGTCCTTTTGTGACATTTGAAAATGGTGTCCCTTTTCTATTATAAGGAAAGCAAGCCCTCCCCCCACCCCCCGAGTGCCAACTTTTATGCAGCTTCATTTTTGTTTCTTCTGTTAAAGCATTCCAGTGGTAATGCACGGAGATGTACTGCAAATGGGTGTGTGTGTGTGTGTGTGTGTGTCACTGCAGACATATATCTGCATGAGTTAATGAGCTGCATCTGTGTTAACACAATAGTGACAGACTGCATTGCCATAATATCATAATAATAACTCTAATTAGCAAATATCATTTTAATGCCAAAATACCAATGGGACTAGAACAAACAAACAATAATGAACTACTGCTGTAATTGTAAGCCATCCTCTCAAGGCCAGTATACCAAAATGGAGTACAAGATTAATGACAAGAGGTTAGAACAAATGCTAATGTAGTTTCATTTCAAAGGAAGCGATTTCTCTTGGCTAAACTATATATAATATACAGAACCTAGCAACTGTGCAAGTACGATTCTGAACAACAGCTAGCACAGTGCCTCAGATAACGGGAGGGTGAAAAGGAGGAAATAAGTCAATCAGTTAATAAAGTTTGGTCAATAATAGTTACAAACTATACCTCAGTGAACCTACTGCTTTAATGAACTGACCAGACGCTCTCTCAAGGCCTAATCCAAAGCCCATTGAACTCAGTGGCAATCTTCTCATTGAGTTCAATGGGTTTTGGATCAGGTGCTCACACCATAAGTGTAAGATAAAAGATTCAAATTAAAATGAGAGGCAAGTTTTCAATAAGTCAGAAAAAAATCAATTTTCTTGGGAAATTCATGGAAGATAGGTCCATCAATGGCTATTAGCCAGGATGGGCAGGGATGGTGTCCCTAGCCTCTGTTTGTCAGAAGCGGGGAATGGGTGACGGGATGGATCACTTGATGATTACCTGTTCTGTTCATTCCCTCTGGGGCACCTGGCATTGGCCACTGTCGGAAGACAGGATACTGGGTTAGATGGACCTTTGGTCTGACCCAGTACGGCCGTTCTTATGGAAAAACTGGGGAAAATGTTTGAGCAACTGGGAGCAATGAATTTTATCCAAAGGGGGCCTGGGATGCAGTAGATTAAAGGAGTAGTTTTTTCACCTCAGGGAACATAGAGTAGTGATTAAAGTTAGTTTGGTGTTCTCTTCCTAGTCTCCATAGTCAAAACTCATCCCTGTTCTAACCCGCTTGAGTTACACAAGGATGAATTTGGCACTAGCTGTCTTCTACATCACAAAGACACCTCACAATTAGACATAACTGACAGCCTCTGCTAAAGAGAAACCCCAAACCGGAATACTAGCAGAGTTGTAAGTCAGGAGTGAGGTTCACTGGCAGAACTGAGTAGGAAAGGTTGTACAGTGCCTATTTGCACTATGCTTAGTTCAAGCCAGGCATTATGAACCCCACTTTTAGTGCTCATTAAAGTAAGTATTTTCTAACGTCCCTAAGTCACTTAGGAGCACAAGTCCCACAGAAAGCCAATGGAACTTACCCCCTAACTCAGGCGCTTTTGAAAATCCAACCCTAAATTCACTCAACATTTTATATATATTTAATGTGACTATTCTCACAAATAATTGTACTGAGTTCAATAGACTATCTAAAATCCAGCAGAAGCTTTAAAATCCAGACCCAAAACACAAAGCATAAATAACTATCTTACTGCAATGTTTAAGGTCAGTTGTAAAAACAACAAATAAAAATAAATACAATATTGAATTAAATCTCAAACTCAGTAAAGGGATACATTTTCAACTGCAGTCTCTCTGTTTGTGTCCCCTGAAATAGGTCCATAAATGTTTGCACTCACAAAAAATGTGCATGCTATTATCTGAATGGGAAAATGGGCATTTGTGCATACAAATCAGGTAGTTGGAACATCACTTAATTGTAGGGTGACCAGATGAGGGGGAAGGAAATATCGGGACACATGGGGGGGGCTGAGCAAAAAAAAAAAAAAAAAAACCACAGTGCTGCCTGCGGATATCTCTGTCCCGCGTCCCGACCAAAGATCGGCCGGGACGCGGGACAGAGACGTCTGGTCACCCTACTTAATTGGCATGCAGGAATGGATATTTGCACCAAAGATACACATGATTTTTTTTTTTTGAACAGGCATCAGAGACTGTGGCTGAAGCTGGCTGAAAATTTGGCCCTACACACAGTATACATTATTATATGTGCTGAATATATTTTACTTTGCTGGTTTAAGCACAGCCTTCATAGGAGTTAAACATAGTTTGCGTGTTTGATTCTGTTTTTTTAAATAATAAATACAAATAACCTTCTCTTCAGCATTCCCTGCATCTAAAGACAAGAAAATTCTGTTTATAGTAAGAAGACTGAGAATTTCAAATACTTATTCCAGGCTTTTAACTACAGTATTCAGAAAAATATTCACAAAAATTCTTTGAAGTATGGTATACCCAGCCATGGTTTTCCCTGTTAGTATGCTAATGATTACAAAAATACCTTTTGCATATACTGTAATCCAAATACTACTTTTGTTCTACAGATCATGCATGTGAATTCTAATTTGCATATCTGTGCAAGCCCTAAAATTTAGTTTTAATACAATACAGGATTATAGGTGGAAGAAGAAGAAAGTGTATTACTAGTCCAAAATAACTCTACCTGTATGTTCTAAAACATGTAAAAATAGTTGGGTAGAGACCTTGATAGAGTGTGGGACAGAAGCACTGTTGCTTCCAAAGAGTGATCTAGAAAAAGTGACTCCAGAACAGAAGACCAGAGATTACATCTTGCCTCCATTGAAGTCACTGCCAGTTTTGCTATTGACTTTAATGGAACAAAGATTTCACCCCAGGTTCTTAATGAAAATAACCATAATACTCTGCTTTTATTATAAGACAGAATATTTTTGACAATCATTACTAACACATGACAGCCATTTCAAAACTCCAAAAAGCACTTCCCTGTTATTGAGAGCTGGATGTCGCTTTCCACTTACAACATGTCACTAAAAATTAGTGATGACATGTACCATAAATGCAGAATACAGTAGGATTCAGACTACTTTACTCATGTACTGTATATGTGCTGTTCAGAACAATTACAACATTCTAAATAGATGTGGTGATTGGATCAAAATTTGTGAGGCATTCAGATGCAATATCACAATGTTGATGGCACCAGAGAACCCATTGTGACATTTGTTCAATACTGTAAATTATGCTGATTTCAATTGGATTTATTTTATTCATACTAGGTGTATATAATATGAATTATGTATATAGACTTCCATTATAATATTTTATTAAAATTATGCACAGCAGCTAGCTACTTTTCAAACCTAAACAACTGCTATTTCGTTTTAAATGGGGGGCGGGGCAGACACTCAAAGGCCTAGTTGACATTATGGATTGCCATCCTGAAAAAAATCTCTTTTAATGAACACATTTTTTCATACAAGTTCATTATTTAGAAGTGATAAAAGCTTCTGAACCTAGCAGAAATTCTAGATGTTTTGCTCTCCCATAATTAAAAAAACTATTTAAATGAAAAGTAAGCACATTCCAGCTAATAGCTTCTATACTGTACTTCAGACCAATATAAAAGACAATTTATAAAATCTTCATAATTTACAACGCAAATACACCTCTACCCCGATATAACGCTGTCCTCGGGAGCCAAAAAATCTTACCGCGTTATAGGTGAAACCACGTTATATCGAACTTGCTTTGATCCGCCAGAGTGCGCAGCCCCTCCCTCCCCCGGAGCACTGCTTTACCGCGTTATATCCGAATTTGTGTTATATCGGGGTAGAGGTGTACCGAGAGTCTCGCTAGCACCAGTACTGACATTTTTTCAAGAAAGTTTGTATTTCCGCAAGTAAACATGAAAAAGCTACCTTGTTTCTTTGAGGTTTGGTTTATGGACATGTAGCCAATGACCCAAGAACATATGAATGAAATTCAAATTACATTTTAATACAGGTTAAAAAAAATCTTCAGATTTACACATCAAAAGGTACTAAAAGCTCATCACCACCTGTGTCTTTCAGATTCTAGAGATAGGCGCAAAACAAAACGCCAAAGCTACATTCCAATCAGAATTTGTAGCTCAACCTAGTCGTTAAGGGCCAAACCTAAACACTCCTTAGGTCTGGGAAAGTTCAGATTTGGATGCAAATTTTGAACACGCAAGTTCAAGATGGTTTGAATGTAGGGTTTTAGTTTGGCCCTTTATAAGCTATATGAAGTTTGGGTCTGGGATTTTGAATCCCTCTTTTTTAAAAACAAATACCAAATTTTAAGGGTAAATTAAAAAGAGATCAAGTAGGTTTGCATGAGTATTATCAATGTTGTGGATACACAGAGGACTTCACTCTCCAGGCCTATCAATCTGGCACTTTTCATTAACTACATTTACTTGAAAAATATAAGAAATAAGGACAAGCATTAACTTGACACCTTTTGCTAAAATATATACCTGACTTTCACTAAACAGCCTTTTAAGTTTTGTCCCTCATTTCTAAGTATCAGCCACATATCAGGAAATAAAAAATCCTCAGCATGTCTTCCTGCACATTTCACTGGAATTAAGGTGCCTGATCCAAAGCCTACTGACGTCAGTGGGAAGACTTCCACTGACTTCAATGTGACTTCATTGAGCTTTGGATCAGGCCTGTGACAGTGAGGATTTCAATATACAGTTTGAATTCAATGCAAATCTAAACTTTTGTCTGGAGCAACGGGGCACTAAAAAACTTTCAGATACAAGTCTCAGGGTTTGTGGAATAGCTCCATGATAGGTGTTGAATATGAAACCAGAGCCTATTTTCTTTCAAAGCACCTCTCTTACATACCAGAAGGACCTTAACAACTATGAGTTAAAATCTGTTAGAAACTGCAAAAAGATATCAGAGAGAACTATTATCTTGAATTACAGAAGAGAATGCAGGCACAGTAGACACACATTTTAGTCACTCAGTGGAAGAGGACATCAGTATGCACAGGCAGCAGCACATGCTTTTCATGTCAACAGTTTAGAGGGAGAGAAGATAGAGAGTTTTGGGTGGGGGGAAAAGAGTTGAGAGATAATAGGGTAAAATAGTTGGGAGAAGAGGAAGTGATGTGGGGTTGGGAGAAGGGGAAATAAGAGACAATGGAATGGAGAATAGATAGGAAGAAATGACGTGGAGGGGGGTGTAAGGCAGGAGAGAAGCAGCAAGAAAATATGATGGTAGCAGAGGAAATGCGATAGAAAACAGGGGGGGGAGGGGGGGGAAGAAGCCAAAACATTCTGGAGAAGAGAATGTGTTAAGAAACCAAAGCTCTTTCTTAGAAGCATTTTCTTGTTAGTGAGAGACAGGAACCACTACATTATACAGCAGGAAATGGTAACATCTATAAGGAAAGTCAGAATTCACTTGACCTTACATATAAAAACTGAAAAGAACAAGGGTAAAATAAAGTACAAAAAAAAATTGGTGTCATATTTCTTTTGACTTTTAAAATACTTCCAGGTTGCATTTCAAAACCATCTCTGTTTCCACATTTTTCCATGGTGGAACCTTTTCATTTTCCCATTATGGGAGTTTAGTGTTTGCAACACACACAGCAGATGTGGCTGGCTTGAAAGCCCAATTCAACCTTGCCCTGCACCTTGTGTCATCATTGACACCAGAGTAAAGTGAGTGTAAAATGCTAACAAGTCAAATTGGTAGCAGTTATGATTTTATACTCTTTTTACACTCACTTTGCCTTGGTATTAATGATTACACCAGATGCAGGGTATGGATAAATCAGTCCCTGGGTTTCCACTAATTCCTCAGATATCAACTAGGCAGGACCTAGGAGATAGCAAAATATCCCTACAACTATGTTTAATTAATAATAATTATTTTTCTTCTGTTTTAATAGGCCTGGGCCTAAAATACCTCTGTGTTTCAATTGCACAGAGGACAGAGTTTTCCTAAGATAAGAGTGTGAACTGTTTTTCAGCATCACAAAACTAAAATGTTCATTTCTTGAGAAAATGTGAAAAAACGAGTTTTGAATTTAATTTGAAAAATAAATTAGCTTCAAGGCCTCAATGGTCTGACTGATCATAGTTTATAAGAATGGTTTTTTTAAAAGTTTAATTTCATTTCAGCATATGGGATGGCAGAATCACACGGCTGGGTATTCCTGATTAAGAAAGTAGCATTTCTAATGGAAACCAATGCAGTGCTTGAAAAGGAGTTTCTGAATAAGCTGCAAAGGTGCCAGGTAACACTAAAGAAGCTATCCCAATCTTAACTGATATAGTATTAGTATTTTTCTGAAAGCAGAGGGCACAAACAGTAATAAATAATCTGTGTTTCATTCCTTTTGGACTTTAACCTTTAAATTGTTAGAAGATTTTTTTACTTCCACTGTTTCCAAATAAACCAGCATTTGCATAGGAAAACAGCTTAGTACATTCTTCAAAAACAGGTAAGCCATTAATTGATCCAACGTGTTGGTAGTTTTAAAGAAACTTATTAGACAGGAACAAATGGTGTATCCTATTTTGTGTTGAAATACCCTGAGTATGACTTTGAGTGCTTATATTTTTATATGTCAAGCTCCTATTATGTTGCCTGCTAAATAATCTTCAATACTTAAAGTAATAGGGAGTAGAACCTAAACAGAAACTAAACCATATGCAGTTTATTGAGAACAGTTTTAAGACTATTAGGAGCTCTAATTTTAAAGCCACGAAAAGTCCTAAGCAATATCAAGATTAAAAAAAAATAAAAAACTTCCTCTGATCCAATCCACCCATCTCAAAAGCATATGAATTTGCTCCAGTAAACAGTTAATCTCTTCATAGAAGACTGAGTGCAAGATGTTCAAAATGTTCTGTCCAATAGCTGCACTATTATAATGTTAGTAATGCAAGGAATTCTTTTACCTCTCATCCATCCTGGGTAGCTTATTGCAAAACATAAAAATGTAATTAAAATATCCATGCTTTGTAACCTAATCATGTTCCAATTTACCCCCGACACCACTAAACTGGCATGAAAGAGCTGGGTATGATTAGTTACTGGATGCAAACCAGAGATTCCGCTAATAGGTGGCATTTTAGTCTGCATGGCATATGTTCTTGGCATAAGAGACTAGTGGCCCCTGGCAGAAGACTTTGTCCCTAAAAATAAATCTGATTAGCTGATCTTTAAAACAACAATTTCAAAACAAACATTTTTATAAAAACAATGTTTTCATTATATAGCAAACCCAGTGTTTGGTCTGGCTTTGCTGTTATTTGATTAATCCTTTGAGTCCTGAACACCCATCTCCAGGCAACAAAGGCACACATGAGAAGGATGAGAAACCTTAATTTGAGACAAATGTCTGCACCTGTATTTCATAAAATCAGATACTCCACAGTTTTTGGTCCCACAGATGAAAATAATTGCAAAAATGATGGTAGACACTGCATTCCGTACTTTGCTGAACCTCCTAGTAATTAAGAAACAATGTTATCCTTCACATCTTGAAGAGCTCAATCTCACCCACAGCCCCGGCCTGACATGGGCCACCGGATCTTAATGATCCAACAAAATGCTTACAGCTGCCTAGCTGCCCTCTAAAGGGACCACAGGTCCCATAAAATCCACAAAAGTGGCCAAAACTTCACAGCTTTCAAACTTTTCCACCAGATTGAATATTATTTATTGGTCTTGGCAACCTGTCAATTTCTCTCCATGGCAGCAGTCAGAAGAGTATTTACAACCTGTAAAGGTGCCCAGAAAAACACTTATCTTCTGTGCAAAAATGAAACAGCTAACTCCTAGCAAGGATAACTGATATACAAACTGACCAAGAGGGTCCGTCCAGCCCACCCCAGCTATCAGCTCAGCCCAGATATTTGGGAAGAGAATGTCCCCCACTTCCCCATCTCCACAAAGCACCAAACTCCTACACTGGGGAGCGCAGCTGGCTGTAACACCACAAGCAGGCTACCTAGGTACCAGCAGGCATGGTCCCTGTTAACGAGCGGGGTGAACGAAGGGGTCAAACTGGCCTTAAAAGCGTCGGACTGGCGGGCAGCGTATCGCGCAAGCAGGGATTTCTGCGGGCAGACCTTAGGGGCTCCAAGTGAGGAGAGGCGGCTCCTCTCCTCCCGCCCCGCTCACCTGCATGCGGCATGGTGATGGTCTCGTTGGCGTTGCTGGAGCCCACGTTGAAGATCACCACGGCAGAGGCGTTCTGGGCGGCGGCGTGCCGGATCTTATCCTTGTACGTGCAGTTGCCCTTGGGGATCAGCGCGACCCAGCTCTTGCCCTGGCCCGGGGCGGCGAACCGGGTGTGGGGGTCGCAGGCCAGCCGGTCGTGGGCGGAGGCGGTCATCACCACCTGGCCCCGGGCATCCTGCTTGGGCGAGTGCTCCCCGTAGCGCCCGCACTCGCTCTTCTCGCTGCGCAGCTCCAGGCTGCCGGCCGCCGGCTCGGCGTAGGTGATGTTCACGAAGGCCGTGTACCACTCCTCTTTCTCGGCCACCGTGAAGTCCAGGCAGAGCAGATGCACGAAGCAGAAGGAGAGCAGCCATGTTGAGAGGGCCAGGCTGCGGCACGCCTGGATCAGAGACATTGCCATCCTTCCTCGGCCTCCCCCCTCGCCTCCGGCCCGGCTGCGCGCCTGGCTGCGTGTGCAAGCGGGCACCGGAGCCTGCTCTGGGCTAGGCGGCGGCTGCTCCCGCTGCTGGGATCCGGCCGTGCGAGGCAGGGGAGGGGGCTGGGAGCTGGCTGGGTAACCTCAGCTGTAATGCATTTCACTGGGGGCTTTTCCGTGCCTCTTAGCGCCTTGCTTCGTAGCTCCCTCCCCCTCGGGCTCCTTCCTGGCTGTGCGGTCGCTTCCCTCTCCCTTTGGGGGCAGGGGGTGGTTGCACACACTGCACGGGAGCTTGTGGGACCCCTTCAAAAGGGAGCTCCGGCTGGCTGAGGAAGCGTTCTCGCTATATGCAGCTGGGGGGGCTGCTTCTCGCCCTCCCCGCTCCACCCCCTCGCCGGGTAGCTGTGCAGGCGGCTCGCCAGAGGAGATGCTGGCTCTTGGGGGAGCGGGGGTAGGGGAGGCGCGTGCAGGAGGGGCTTTGGTGTGATGTCAAGAGCTCTTGCGGCTGTGCTTTAATGGCGCTCAGCCTTGGCGAGGCAGCAGCGCCACCTGCTGGGAGACAGGCGGGACAGCGGCAGTACCAGGCTGTAAGCCCATAGAGGGGAAGATACCAGACTAGTGGCTTTCAACCTGTGGTCTGCGGACCCCTGCGAGGAGAGGGGGCAAAGGACTATGTCTAAGCCAGGGTCTGTGAAGGGTTGTTACCCTAGAGCAGGGGTTCTCAAACTGGGGATCATGGCCCCTCAGGGGGTCACAAGGTTATTACATGGGGAATCACAAACTGTCAGCCTCCACCCCAAACCCCACTTTGCCTCCAGCATTTATAATGGTGTTAAATATATAAAAACATGTTTTTAATTTATAAGGGGGGGTGTCGCACTCAGAGGCTTTGTGTGTGAAAGGGGTCACCAGTACAAAAGTTTGAGAACCCCTGCCCTAGAGCAGTGGTTTTCAAGCTGTTGCCTGTGGAAGGGGGGGGGGGGGGGGGGGGGGGGNAGATGCACACAGACTGCCTAAGATTTCCAAAGGAGTCTGCACCTTCATTTGAAATGTTTAGAGGTCCACCAATGGCAAAGGTTGAAAACCACTCTACCACACAGTCGGAGAGAAACTTGAAGTTTAGGATTAGGGACTTTAAAAATCACCTTTTGGACCCTGCTATTTTAATTAATTTACTTAGTTTCCTGCCTATCAATGAGAATTTTTCTCTATTGACAAATTATCCATAACTACCCACAAGGGGATCACTGTCCTCTTCCTCTGAAGCATCTGCTACTAGCCCCTGCCAGAGACAGCGCACTGGATTGGATGGCCCACCTCTCTGACCTGTTATAACCATTCCGATGTTCCTAAGAAAAGAAAGCAATAAAGGACAGTTCTCCATTGAATTTCTGTGTTATTATATGGGTCTGTAACAATAAACAAGTGTGTGCTATGCTATTAAATGAGAGAAGCATTTATGTGTGTATATATATTTATAGTGAGGTGTGTGTGTATGCATACATTAGGAAACAAACATTCTGTTTCAGAACAGATGTGCACAATAAACAGATTTAAACACAAAAACGAGGTCAACTATTGACACAAATATAAAGAATGTTTAATGTGAAAACTTAAAAAAAACCAATACAACTTCTGAGGCAACATCTATTAAAATAGGCGAGTCAAGCACGAAGGAATGGGTAAAATCCTGGAGCCGCTGTAGTCAGTGTTTTGGAACTTTGATTCTTTATTATGTATAATAATTGGAATTAAAATACTCACAGGGAGTAAGTATGTGGTTAATATTCTGATCTCTTTCACGCCAGTATGAAAAGTGTTAAACCACAACTGAGTCATTCTGTATCTACTCAAATGCAAATGAGATCAGAATCTGTTGTATATAAGGAGAAAAAGTTATACTTTGCAATGGCTATTTATTCTTGATTGTAAGCAGATAGTTGACATGATGAACATATATGGTCTGTTTTAATCTTCTTGTGGCTAAACTCTGCTGTTGCCCTTTGACTTAGATGGGACTTGTGCATATAAACTGAAGGCAGTATTTGACTTTTAAGTTATGTTGCTACATGGTTATGTTCAATGTAGGCAGAGGATATACCCTACCACTAACATATCTATGGTGTTTCAGAAGGGCTGATTTCCTAAAATGGGTAAGAGTATGATTAAAAGTGTGAATAAAAATTGGGAGTTGTTTAAGAAGAATCATAGAACTGGAAGGGACCTTGAGAGGTCATCTAGTCCAGTGGTTCTCAAACTAGGGCCGCCGCTCCAGGCCAATGGGGGCTGCAGGAAGTGCGGGCAGCATACTCCTTAGCCCGTGCCGCTTCCTGCAGCCCCCATTGGCCTGGAGCGGCGAACCACGGCCGGTGGGAGCCGCCATAGGCCGAACCTGCGGACGCGGCAGGTAAACAAACCGGCCTGGGCTGCCAGGGGCTTTCCCTGAACAAGCGGTGGCCCTAGTTTGAGAACCACTGATCTAGTCCAGTCCCCTGCACTCAAGGCAAGACTAAGTATTATCTAGACCAGGGGTTGGCAACCTTTCAGAAGTGGTGTGCCGAGTCTTCATTTATTCACTCTAATTTAAGGTTTCGCGTGCCACTAATACATTTTAACATTTTTAGAAGGTCTCTTTCTATAAGTCTATAATATATGACTAAACTATTGTATGTAAAATAAATAAGGTTTTTAAAATGTTTAAGCAGCTTCATTTTAAATTAAATTAAACTGCAGAGCCCCCTGGACCGGTGGCCAGGATCCGGGTAGTGTGAGTGCTACTGAAAATCAGCTTGTGTGCTGACTTCGGCACACGTGCCATAGGTTGCCTACCCCTGATCTAGACCATCCCTGACAGGTGTTTATCCAACCTGCTCTTAAAAATCCCCAATGATGGAGATTCCACAACTTCCCTAGGCAATTTATTCCAGTGCTTAACCACTCTGACAATTAGGAAGTTTTTCCTACTGTCCAACCTATTTCGCCCTTTATTAGAGTTTATTAGATGGCCAAAAGTCCACAATCAAGTAACAGAACAATTTTGGGTAGAAGCCCATCGTGGTTCAGTATGGAAGTGAAGGCAGTAATTAGGTGGAAAGGATATAACATAGAAAAAGGGGAAGTATATACCAACCAATATATTAGAAGTTATGAAGTACAGAAAATTGATAAGGGAAGCTAAATACATCAGTGGAAAAATCCAGACCTGGCAGAGCTAAGCACAATAAGACCGAGGTTTTAAAAGTATTTTTGTAAGGATTACTTTTGTTCCTATGGTATAGGCCCCCTTACTTGATCTAGATAGTAAGAATGGTAGTAATGATGCAGAAAAGACAAAAGTGTTCAAATGTATCTTTATGTTCTGTATTTGTAAAGAATCAGGACAATGAATTGTATCCCATGTGGATGATGAAGTACTTTCCCGCTCATTAATAACTAAAGAGGATGTTAAACATCTACTATGGATAAACATTTTTAAACCAAAAGGTCCCGACCAAGAATCCTAAAAGAGTTGGCTCAGAATATCGCTAATCCTTTGACTTTAATTTTTTAATAAATCTTGGATTACCAGGGAAATTTCAGAAGACAGCGTATGCTAGTGTTATGCCAATATTCAAGAAAGTGTAAGTGGGATGACCCATGTAATTACAGGCTGGCTAGTCCTAGAAAAAAATCATGGAAAAGAATAAGAGGATGGGAATATACTTAGTGCCAGTCAACATGATTTTATAGAAAATAGGTCTTATCATACAAAATTTCATTTTTTGGTGAGATTACAAGTTTGGTTGATAAAGGTAAATGCATAGCTGTAATTTACTTAAACTTCTGTAAGGCAGTTACCTTTGTACCACATGACAGTCTTATTACAAATTTCGCATTATACAATATCAATAAAGCAGACAGATTAATAACTGGCTAAGATTAATAAACACTTTATACAGCAGTGGTGTTCAAGTCTATTTTTGGGGGGACAGATAAAGCAATGTTCAAATCTTGGAGAAGCAAAGAGCTGTTCAGGTGTTTGCTCCCTAGAGAAAGCATATAAATTCTTCACCCATCTGACAGGGATTGGCAACTGATGGCATGCATGCCAGAGATTGTACATCAGCTGGTTTTTGAATGGCACACAGACTGATAGTCCCATCAGGGGCAGATTTTGGGATGCACTTCAGTATATTTTCCCTCTGATTACCATCATGCCATGTACAGTTAAAGTCTGTTTATCTGAATTTCAATTTACCCAAAATCCTGATTATCCAGATGAGCAGTATGTTCCCCATGCTCATTGGGTAATCAGCATTTTCTGTCCCAAGGGAAGAGAGAGGGAGGGGAGTAGCTGCAGGAGACAGGAGCCACCTAGGTACTGCTTGAGTGCGGGGAGCTGGGAGGAAGAGAGGACAGTGGGGGAATTGGGGGAGATCCAGGGTAGCACGGGGGCTACTCCACCCAGACCCTGTCCCATTCTTGCCTCCCCTGACTCCTGCTCTCAGCTGGAGAATCTGTTGTAAGGACAGCCCTGTTACCTGGCTCCATCTCCAACCATGGACAGCCCTGCTACTCAGCTCTAGCTCCGCCCTCAGCTCTAGCTCCGCCCTCAGCTCTTGATAGCTCAGACCAGGGATGGTCCCACTACTCAGCTCTGGCTGGGCCCATGTCTCCCAGCAGCTCCAGCTCCTGCACTCCCCTGGTGGTCCTGGCTGCAGTGGTTCTGCCCTGACACGCATCTGCGCACCTCTACCCCACCCAGGCCAGCAACTGCCAGCTCAGAGGATGCTCTGCAGCCAGGGAAGGAAAGAGGCAACCTGGCAGAAGGGCTCAGTGACTGGAGGCACCTGTTGGGCCTTTTGTTATGCCTGCCAGGCATCAGCTGTTCCCCTTCCTGCTGGGGGCCCTGCTATCCAGCTCCAGCTTGCCCCAGGTCCCTCCAGCCAGTGGGGATGCTGCAGTCAGGACCATCAGGGGAGTGTAGGGACCAGAGCCATTGGGAGCCCAAGAAGGAGCTGGAGCTCCCAGCAGGATAGAACAGCTAAAACCCAGTGGGCCAAATGGAAGGCCCTACCAGGCTGGATCTGGCCCATGGGCCATTAATTGAAGAATATTGTTATACAGCATTGGTGAAAATGATACTGGAATACTATGTCCGATTCTACTGTTCACATTTTTAAAAGGATGTTGAAAAATGGGGGAGGGTGCAGAGAACAGCCACAAAAAAAATTCCAGCATCAGAGAAAATGCCCTACAGTGAAAGACTTCAGGAACTCAATCAGGAATTTGTTTAATCAGAAATACGTTTGAGACGTGAGTTGATTATAGGGTATACTTGAAATAACTTCACAGAAGAAAAAAAAGCCAAACAAGTACTAAAAGGCTCTTTAATCTAGCAGAGAAAGGAACAACAAGAACCAATGGTTGGAAGCTAGAACCAGACACTTCAAGTTAGGGGAAAGGCTTTTTTTTTTTTTAAACCCAAACATTCAGGGTTATTAACCATTGGAACAAACTATCAAGAGAAGTGGTGAATTCTCCATCTTTTGGAGTCTTTTAAATCAAGAGTAGATGCCTTTCTGGAAGACATGCTTTAGTCAAACAAGACTCAATACAGAAGTAACTGGGTCAAGTTATTTGGTCTATATTATATAGCAGGTCACACTAGATCTAATGGCCCATTCTTGCCTCAAAAATCTGTCAATCTAGGAGTAAAGACAGCAAGACTTGTTTATTCCCAGTACCTTACTTTAAAATAAATAATTATTAATTTGACCTACTGTAATTCAATGTTGAATAATAGAGAAGTGAAAATGTACAGCAGTATTACTTAACATTTTATTTTTTGTGTTGCCAAGATCATTCTGAACTCTCCTGTCTAGCTCCTTAAAATTCCATTCTTGCTCTGGGATAGGAATATAATACCATTAACTAGACATCCAGCCAGCCTTACCATTCCTCCCAGGCCTGCAAATTATTTTGCCACTAACCTTAACCTACCCTATGCCTCTCCTCCAAAAAAACCTACTGACCTGTGTTCCACCCACCTCCTCGCAGAAATGAAAAGCAAGTGACTCTTGTCCTGCATGATCAAATGCCACTTTGCATTGATGTGAATGAACAGCAAAGGCTCAGGGTTTATCTATATAGGGGAAAAGCCTACAGTAGTTAGTGCAAAGTACTAGCCTACCTACTCCACACCAACTCAGGATATGGATACTAAAAGGCTTGTGTACAGAGTAGCTTAATGTATTTTGGAAGTGCATTAAGCTACTGTTCACAAAGGCACTTTTAGTGAACAGTAAGAGTGTTCATCCAGCTAAGCCAGCCAAGGGCACTCTTAATGTTCAGGAAGAGAGTGTCCATACTGGGAGCTAGGGTGTAGTAGACAGTGTGCTTTAAATTCACACACTTGCTTACTGAACACTAACTTCCCTCGGTAGACAAGCCCTCCATTTTTATAATGGGGTCCTGAAAACCAGGAATGTCCCTGTTCGCATGGTCTGTACCAGTCATGTTTACAGTGTCTGCTACTTTTCTTTTTTATACTCCAGTAGACTTATGGACACCTTAAGGAGTCACTGGCCAGCTGAACTGCTGAAATTGCAGCAGAGCTTTTCATTTAGCTGTCCTCAATTCAGCCCTTGAGTGGACACAGTTAATTTGGAACCCTGCAATGTGAATTATTAGTTCAAATTATTCCTTCTAACATGTATTACTTTGCATTTGTCATCCAAGAATTTCACTTGCCACTATGCTGCCAATCCACCTACCTTGTCCAGTTCCTCTGAAGGTCTTCACGGTCTTCTCTGGTGGTCTTGACTAAATTAAATAATTTTGTTTCATCTGCAAATTTTGCCACATCACTTACCACATTTTATCCGTACATCATTGGTACCAATATGTACCATGATTGGGGCTCCTCCCCAACACTATCCAGAATTATTATCTATATAAAGAATTATTCTTAGTACTTTATATTAAGTGTGTGTTTGGACTTCTAGAGATCCTCCCCCACCGGACTTCTGCTGCAAGAGAAGTGGAGCACTGCTGATTGTGCTGTGTTCTTTGCATAGGTACAAACATTTAGAAAAGTTTTGCAAGAAAAGATAATTGTCTAAATACGATGTGGTTCTGGGGACCAGTAGGTCCCCAGCCATTGTAAGGTGCTCTGTGTATTCTGGTGAGTTATAGGACTAAGGGCTTGTCTCCACTACCGGTGGGATTGATGCTGCGGTGATCGATCCACCAGGGGTTGATTTAGCGGGTCTAGTGAACACCCGCTAAATCGACCACTGATCGCTCTCTCGTTGACTCTGGTACCCCACCAGAACGAGAAGAGTAAGGGGAGTTCACAGGAGAAACTCTCCCGTCGACCCAGCGCAGTGTGGACCTTGTGCTAAGTGACCATGAGAGGGTTGAGTTCAGGATCCTGACAAAAAGAAAGGAGAGCAGCAGAATTCAGACCCTGGACTTCAGAAAAGCAGACTGACTCCCTCAGGGAACTGATGGGCAGGATCCCTTGGGAGGCTAATATGAGGGGGAAAGGAGTCCAGGAGAGTTGGCTGTATTTTAAAGAAGCCTCAATGAGGGCGCAAACAATCCTGATGTGCAGAAAGAATAGCAAATATGGCAGGTGACCAGCTTGTCTTAACAGAGAAATCTTTGGTGAGCTTAAATGCAAAAAGGAAGCTTACAAGAAGTGGAAACTTGGACAGATGACTAGGTAGGAGTATAAAAATATTGCTCAAGGATGCCGGGGTGTAATCAGGAAGGCCAAAGCACAATTGGAGTTGCAGCTAGCAAGGGATGTGAAGGGTGACAAGAAGGGTTTCTACAGGTACGTTAGCAACAAGAAGGTGGTCAGGGAAAGTGTGGGAGCCTTACTAAATGGGGAAGGCAACCTAGTGACAGATGATGTGCATAAAGCTTAGGTATTCAATGCTTTTTTTGCCTTGGTCTTCACAGACAAGGTCAGATCCCAGACTGCTGCACTGGGCAGCACAGTATGGGGAGGAGCTGAGCAGCCCTCAATGGTGAAAGAACAGGTTAAGGACTATTTAGAAAAGCAGGACATGCACAAATCCATGGGTCCGGATCAAATGCATCCAAGGGTGCTGAGGGAGTTGGCTGATGTGATTGCAGAGCCATTGGCCATTATCTTTGAAAACTTGTGGCGATTGGGGGAGGTCCCGGACTATTGGGAAAAGGCAAATATAGTACCCATCTTTAAAAAAGGGAAGAAGGAGAATCTGGAGAGCTACAGACCGGTCAGCCTCACCTCAGCCCCTGGAAAAATCATGGAGCAGGTCCTCAAGGAATCCATTTTGAAGCACTTGAGAAAAGGAAGGTGACCAAGAACAGTCAGCATGGATTCACCAAGGGCAAGTCATGCCTGACCAACCTGATTGCCTTCTATGATGAAATAATTGGCTCTGTGGATATGGGGAAAGTGGTGGAGGTGATATATCCTGATTTTAGCAAAGCTTTTGATACGGTCTCCCACAGTATTCTTGCCAGCAAGTTAAAAAAGTATGGATTGGATGAATGGACTAAAAGGTGGATAGAAAGCTGGCTAGATCATCGGGCTCACTGAGTAGTGATCAACGACTCGAAGTCTAGTTGACAGCCAGTATCAAGCGGAGTGGTGTGAAGTCTATGGTGAAAATTGACCTGGGGTAAGTGACTAATCCTTTGGGACTGGGAGTAACCTAAATATTGTTGTAATTTTTGGTGTAAAATTACCATCTATCACTAAATCCAGCTTGCCTGGATGGCAAGATAAATTGGAATACCTAAGGGAACGGTCTGTGACTCTATAGTAAGACAGTTCTAGTGCTTCAGGAGTTCACATTTGTTACTGGGTTGATGAAATCTAATTATAGAACATAGGGCAGAGACCCCAAACTGGCTGTGAGATTGGCACTCATGGTTGTGAGCCACTCTAGACAGCATGACGCACAGGATTACATGGCCATGTTCTTCACAGGTCTGCAAAATCCATCTCTGCTAGTCACCTTCTGCACCTTCCTGCAGAGATTACAAAGTTTTAAGCATTTTTCTGTGCATATGGACTGTCATAAACAGATAGTTAAGGGTTAATGCCTCTTTTACCTGTAAAGGGTTAAGAAGTTCACCTAGCCTAGCTGACACCTGACCAGAGAAACCAATGGGGGGACAAGATGTTTCAAAAGGAAGGGAGGGAAGTTCCCTTTGTCTTGGGTCAGTTTCAGTTCTGGCCAGAGAGGAAAAGGAATCAGGAATCAAACAGGGTAGTGAGTATTTAGTGAAGGAATTAGCTTATGTTTATTTTCTTTTTGTAACTTGTCTTGGGCATTAGTGGAATAATCAAATTGTCTATTCTTTGGTGTAACTAAGGGTTTTGCCCAGGGGAACATCCTCTGTGTTTTGAATCTGTTGTCTGTGAGATCAGCTTGTATGCTATCTCCCAGAGGTTTTTTCTTTTACCTTTCTTTTCTTTAATTAAAAGCCTTCTTTTTAGAAGCCTGATTGATTTTTCCTTGTTTTAAGATCCAAGGGGGTTGGATATGGGCTCACCAGGAATTGGTGGGGGAAAAGAGGGGGGATGGTTAATTTCTCCTTGTTTTAAGATCCAAGCGTTTGGATCGGTGTTCACCAGGGAATTGGTGGATGAGTCTCTCAAGGCTACCCAGGGAAGGGTTATAATACTTGGGAGGTAAAGATTTTGGGGGAGAAGACAGAGTTTCCCAAATGACTCAAATATTTGGGTAGTGGCAGCATACTGATCTAAGCTGGTAATTAAGCTTAGGAGTTCTCATGCAGGTCCCCACATCTGTACCCTAAAGTTCAGAGTGGGGGTGAAACCTATGACATGGACAGTGATTCAAGTTAATTGAAACAGGAGGGGGAGATCTCACCACACCAACTGAGGAAGATGGGGAGCTGGGAGAAGAACTGTGTCCTAAGCCAGGGAGAGAATGGGGTGCACTCTCTTGCTCGCTATTTTAGTGCTCTAATCTCTGCCAGTGGATATGTGGCAGAAATGGATTCCTGTTTGTAACTGGGGTAGAATAAAGGCAGATGTTAAAAGACTGCAAAAATCACACAAAGGGTGAAACAATGCTACTCCCATCTTCATTCAATAGCAATAGTATTTCAGAGATTAAAAAAAAATATTTTTTTCCCCCATTAACAGAGTTAATTGTGCAATAAATCTTTTCTAAATCCAAGTGACTTTAATTCTCAATTCACCTTTATATTCAGATATTAATATCCATATTACCTTCCACAAACTTTAATACAGAATCCTGCCCTAGACTTAAATAGTGTGTTGATTCCTTGATAACATCTTATGAATTACTACAGTTAACCTTTAGTTTACAGTCTCTATTAAGTTCTGGTTTCATTTACTTAGTTCAATGTAATATTCTCAATAATGTTCTGATGTTAAAAAGAAATCTTCAGCCAGAATAAAATTTCAGAAAAGTCACAGTCCTGGCCAAGAGAAACTCCTAACTGTTGCTATGTGAAAGGTTCAAATACAACCCTAAACTTATGAGTAAGGTGACATTTTAATTTAAAAATTGTGAAAGGAGATTCAAGCAATATATTGATCTTTATTTTGATTTTATTAACCTTTCTTAGCAAGACAGTGCTCTTGTTTCCTCAAAGACAGAATTGCCATGACTTAATATTTACGTGGCATCTGCCATTGGTATATAGTGAAGAAGAGCTTTTGTAAACTACCAGTACTCAGGGTGATATGCAGACTGCTGGTGAACTTCTTCATTCTGTCTGTTCCTTCCTCAATTTTACATACATATTTTTATATTTTGTATATATACATATATAGATATAGATACACACACACACACACACACACACACACACAGATGTAGATACACACACACAGTGGAAATGAGGCCATATTACAAAGGATCAATATATATTTTTAAAAAACCCACCACAAGCATGCAGGAACAAAATTAGAAGGCCAAGGCACAAAACGAGATTAAACTAGCTAGGGAAATAAAGGGTGACAAGAAAACATTTCTCCAGTACATTACAAGCAAGAAGACGACCAAGGACTGGGTAGGTCCATTACTCAAATGAGGAGGGAAAGACAACAATGCAGCAATGACTTACAGTTTTCACCAAACAGGTTAGCAGTGATCAGACAACTAACATAACAAACATCAGTATTAATGGGGTGGGATCTGAGGCTAAAATAGGGAAAGAACAAGTTAAGAATTACTTAGGACTTGTTTACACTTGAAATGGTACAGCAGCACAACTATAGCTGCACCATTGTATGACAAGTAGTAACTAGCCTAAATTGCACTAAGGGAGGTTAAGGTTAGACATTAGGAAAACTCCTAACTGTCAGGGTGGTTAAGCACTGGAACAAATTACCTAGGAAGGTTGTGGAATTTCCATCATTGGAGGTTTTTAAGAACAGGTCGGGTAGTCGATAGGTGGACCATGGGCCAAATCCAGACAGCCAGATGCTTTTGAATGGACCCTGAAATCTTTTTATTTACCCATTATCATTATTGTAATTTTTTATTATTATTATTTTCTTTGGAGTCTGGACTTTAACTGTACCTTGACCAAGAAATTTGGACCTCGACAAAAAAAAAATTAGTTACCTCTGGGTTAGATAAACACCTGTGAGGAATGGTCTATATAATACTTAGTCCTGCCTCAGTGCAGGGGACTGGACTGGACTAGATGACCTATTGAGGGCCCTTCCAATCCTATGATTCTGGGGTATAGCGAAGTCTTCCCTTCAGCAGTCCTAGGCAGTCTTCCCAAGTGTCACTCCTTCAGTGGCTGGTAGGGGAACCTGGGCCCAACATCTACTCCAGGTTCCAGTCCAGAGACCCTCAACCAAGCAGTTCCGGGCTTTACTCTCCCAGCCCTCACTGCTCCTTCCCTGAACTGCTTTCTACCAGTCCTAATTCGCCCCCTTCCCCTGGGAGTACCAGCTCCAAACCCTCCTCCCTCTTCCTAGGGAGTGACTACTGTACTTGTCTGTTGCCAGATTCCAGGCTTTATAGGCCTCAGCTGTTCCTGCCCAGCTGAACCCACTTGCAATCAATTCCCTGCCCCCTGGCTCTCCCCCCAGGTGCAGTCTGTGGAGCTAATAGGCTTACCTGGCCCCCTTACCTCTTCCAGTCCTTTGTGGTGTGGACACCCCATTGCAGATTTGTGCACGTATAACTGATGGCAGCATTTGGCCTTTAAGTTTCAGTTCATGTTGCTACACGGTGCATAAAAATAACTTGTGATCCAGATAAGCTTCTTCTGGTTTCCAGTAAACCACATTTCTTTGGTTCTGCTGTACATTTGCTTTGACCCCACCAGTCTCAGCTTGAGTGAGAATTTCCTGAGCGGGAACATCACATACATTGTAAGGGTTGTGAGATGCTGATTTAAAGGTCTAACTTGCATAAATTACAACACATTTCTTAGGTCATGGGGTTTTTAAACTAATCAGGGAACCAGAAATTAATATTAAGAGAATTTCAGTAAGAGGTGATAGGGAATTCAGCTTCCTGAGGAGAGGTACAGATCTAATTTCCATGGCCTTCCCCAAAAGAGATCTGCTATACTGTACTTTCCCAGACATTACATTACACTGAGGATCTGATAGGAAAGTTCATTGGAAAGTGATATAGACATTTTCATTGTTGTGATTTGCAGCTCAGTAAGAGTAACAGCAGTAATACAGTAAATTATTCTGTAGGGTGTGTACGAATCCCTCAGTCCAGTCAGTTCATGTGCCAGTCACTCATGGGAATGATTCCAACATGGCCATGACTGCTAATCTAAGGGGATGGGGTGATCAAGCACCACTAGATGATAAGTTTGAGATCCTGGGCTAGAGTCTCTGGTCTGCTAACGGTCACTAAAGTTGGCAGAGAAGGTCAGTGGAGAATTGTCCCTGCTCAGGGGAATCTCTTCCAGCATAAAGGTTGTGGAGGTGGCTCTACCATCATCTGCATCTGTGTCCCCTATCCCCCTCCATCCTGTAAGACCCACATAAGGGGAAGGGTGTGGTGTGTTCCTAGGGCAGGATGTGGGCAAGAGGAGGAAGGGACAGACATGCTAGAGCAGAACTCTTCTATCTCTGGTTTTTCTCTGGTGTAAGACCAGAGAAGCAAGCCCTTACAGTTTATTTGGGGGTAGGGTAGCTTTTACCTATTTAGTATATTCCTGGGTTTTCTACCATTTCATTCTAATGTCCCTCCTTGTGTTTTTCTCTTTCAGGTGGCCAGGGCCTGGCAGATTTTGCTGCAGCATCTTCCACATGAGGATGCCAGTCCTTGGACAGAGTCATGTAACCATCTTTAGCACTTTATCAAACTTTCTCTCTCATTTTTATAGCAGAGGCAAAACAAAAAACAAAACAAAAAAACCACCTTTCTCCTCTTTTGTAAATATCTTAAAGTTCTCTGGTACATGGTATCCATCCACTGAAGGACTGCCTCAGCATAAGTGAGTCTTTGGATGGCATCAAATCACTGGAGCAGCTGCTACTCCAAAAGTTGATCCCTGGCTCTGGAACTGCCCCATGGGACCATTGGCTATTGGTCTAAATTAGAGCAGCCTTTGGGCTGCTAGTATATCTTAGTGGTGCTCCAATTTATGTGTAAGCTTCAACTACTATCAGGCCTGTTGTGGAATTGGGGAGAAAAATAGTGCCTTACGTTCAATGCCCATAGCGTTCCACCAATGTGAACACAAATCAGGGGCATACTGTATCAGAGGAACTGGAGAAGCAGCAGAGAGTTGCTTTAAACTGATGCAATCCCACCAATGGTAGCAATGTTGCTACAACACCAGGGTGATTATGCACTGATGATGCATTTTGGAGGTGGTTTGGGTAGAAATAGGAATGCTTTGATGTGTTAATTTTTCTACATTACTTGCTCAACCTTGTCACACAGTCACAGGAATTAGCGTATATGATCAGACCTGAGGTCCATCTAGGCCAGCATTTTGTCTCTAACAGTAGCGAACACAAGATGCTTCAGAGGAAGATACAGGAAATATGGGACAGATGTAGGGTGGTCTCCTCACAATCCCTTCTAATTTGAGATTGCCTTAAACCTTGAAGCATGAGGTTTCATATCCCTTCCAATACTCTGTGTTAGCATTAACTGTTATAAGTATGCATATTCTTGTTATTCATATAAAACATCCAATCCCTCTTTGAACCTTGTTAAGTTCTTTGCCTCAATGACATCCTGTGGCAATGAATTTTGTACATTTCTAACCATGCCTTTTTTCAAAGTAACTGGGAATTGTAGATGTGCTACTCAATAGCTATGTTTAGACTAGAAATTTGTATACCCACTTTCCAGCACCAATGTAGCTAATTTTACATTACTGTTTACACTGTGGCTACCACCATGTAGAAAAATGAGAACAAACATTTTCTAGTGCACATACACCTACTCAGGACTATTTATGTGTCAAATTTCAAAGTGTTGCCATTACTGAGTTATCCAGTAGAGGGAAAGGCAATGATTTTCCTGCTATACAAAAGTGCAATTTTCCCTGTCCTACCCAAACACATATATAAATAGCAAAACTAGTTGAAAAGATTTTTTTTATAACATTTGGATGATAATCAAACATCCAGAAATATGAATATTTCAGAAAGTTAGGAGCATCAAAATCAGGAGGGTTATGACTAAAACTGTTTTGCAACCTTAAAGGAATATTATCAGATCAAAATATCATTTTAAAAATCCTTACCAGTGTTAACACAACCTAAGATTATTTATAATGAAATATTTTTAGAAATCTAATTTACTTTTCACCATCAATGTTGATTGTTTACTGTTTGTATTTCAGTCACCAAAGAACGGTGAAAACAAAGGACTCAACTTCTCAGTTTGGTTCTCCTATACTAGCACAATGCTACAATGTTTGGGTTGCAAACTTTTAGTCTGATGTGAATATTCTTCTGAAGTGTTGTAAATGTTTGCTTTTGGTTTCATTGAAAATTTTCAATTGATCTTAGGTTACAGAAATAAGCTGTAATTAAATTTGTATTGAACAAGAGGAATCAATAGGCCAAATGCTAGCAAATTTTAAATTGTAATCAAATGGCTTCTCCCCAAGATGGTTAGGCCACTCTAACTAGCACTGAAAATAGATTTTAATCTAACCAAAATTCAGACTAACTTCTTTAAATATGGAGCAGGTCTCTCAAAACAAACCAGCATTTAACCTAGCTGGCCACAGGAGGTCACTATTGTTCCATAGTAACAAAACTCTCATACTACACTATTTGTTAAGAGAAATTTAGGGCTAGAGTCTGCTCTTGTTTACACTGCTATAAATGTTGAGTAGCTGAGAACAGGATCTTACCCCCAGTGTTTATTAAAAGCTTGTGAAATAAATGAAATCAAAGTGACTTTTAAAAAACTTTATCTCAGTCTTCAATATATTTATAATTCCCCGCCCCCTGATTTTAATATTGTAGGCTTTTCTGAACCTTTCAAGTCATTTTGCTCCCTCACCTGCTCTTAGATTCCTAAGAATGAGGTTTTGGGAAGGATGAGGGAGGGAAGACTAATTGGAACATGTAGTCACACTGGGAAAAATAGGTCATTAGTTCTGAGAGAAGGAAAGATGACAGTTCCTGCCCTCCTCTAGAAAAATCCTTTGGCTGCTACAACTGAAAGTGTCCCTCTGTCCCATTCTCAACTTTGCTACAAAAAAAAATAAATCATATGAAAACACTCCTGTCCCTCCCCCACTATTGATATGACATGAGGCTGTTCCACCAGCATAAAGGCAAACCAGCTTTGAAGACATTTTCATGACTCATACTTCTTCTAGGTCCTCACATCAAGGCTATGTCTAAATCTTGCTGATTCTTTTTGAATAACATCTCTAAGATAATGCCTTTCCTATCTATCTGCACAGCTAACACTCTTGTCCAAGCTCTCTCATCATCTCATATCTTGATTGCTGCAACAGACTTTTCTCTGGCCTTGGCAAATGCAAACTTGCCCTGCTCCTATCCATTCAGAATGCTGCTGCAAAGATTATCTTCTGAGCCCCCTCTCTTTGCACCCCTCAATTGGCTGCTTCTTTTCTATTGTATCTTCACTTTCTAGGTCCTTCATGACCTATCATCTCTCCTTCACCCATGATGCCTGCTTCCGTGACCCACTAGTTAAATTTTCAAACAAGCACCTTCATGCTTGGGAAGTAGTTCACATAAATGTCTGCAAAGCCACTTCATTGCTCTTTCTCAGATTTCTCCTTAAAACTCTGCTTTGCCATGATGCCTATAAAAACAAACAACTTGACAACAGTTAGGGCACTGGTGTGCTGACACCATAGCCTATCATTGACTTGAACAGGTTTTGGATCACACCCTCAGATAGTTTACAAACTCTGCAGTTGTAGTTCTACAAAAACCAGTCGGAGAACACTTCAACCTCCCTGGTCACTCAATTACGGATCTCAAAGTCGCAATACTCCAACAAAAAAACTTCAAAAACAGACTCCAATGAGAAACTGCAGAATTGGAATTAAGTTGCAAACTAGACACCATTAAGTTAGGCTTGAATAAAGACTGGGAGTGGATGGGTCATTACACAAAGTAAAAACTGTTTCCCCATGCTAAATTTTTCCCCCCTACTGTTACTCACACCTTCTTGTCAACTGTTGGAAATGGGCCATCCTGATTATCACTACAAAAGTTTTTTTTCTCCTGCTGATAATATCTCACCGAATAGCTCACCTTAATTGATTACTTTCATTACAGTTAGTATGGCAACACCCATTTTTTCATGTTCTGTGTATATATATCTTCCTACTGTATTTTCCACTGCATGCATGCGATGAAGTGGGTTTTAACCCACAAAAGCTTATGCTCAAATAAATTTGTTGGAGTACTTGTGGCACCTTAGAGACTAAGTTCTACAGCAGTGGATTTTATAAACTCAGCCAGACTCTTAGCATTTGTTTGGATTTAACAAAATCTCTCCTGTACTAGCCAGTACTAGTGCTATAATGAAAATACCTGACTGAAGAAATGCCCTCTTGCGGAAGGTCTTGCTTTATAGTATACAAAATTAGATTCATATAATATATAAAAATAATTTAACTCTATTATAATGATTCCCCTCATGATTTCTGTATTCTAGGATCTCCTGGGGCATGGAGAGATCCGTGGGTTCTGTCAGTTTTTCCCCAACTTTATCTCATCACCTACTTTTGATGCCCTGTATTGTGATTATCAGTCTTTTGTTTGAAAACTCTGCAAGACTTTCTTTAATCACGTGAAAAGTCCACTAGTCCATGACACACAAGATGCTTTGGGGATAAGGTTAAACAGGACGCTTTGGAGAGGAGCCTGCTTTGTACAAGAGCATTCCTTAAGTGTTGCAAACTACACCTCTACCTCGATATAACGCTGTCCTCATAAGCCAAAAAATCTTACCGCGTTATAGGTTAAACCACGTTATATCGAACTTGCTTTGATCCACCAGAGTGCGCAGCCCCGTCCCCCCGGAGCACTGCTTTACTGCGTTATATCAGAATTTGTGTTATATCGGGTTGCGTTATATCAGGGTAGAGGTGTATCTACAGTACATACTTGAACTAAAGATCTAAGATGTAGTTAATATATATATCTGCAAGGATGAGATATTCACACACTGGCCTGGAGTTTTGTGCCTGTTCTTAACTTGATTATTATGAGGTCCAGGTGTCTTAGTTCTTTGTATTCTAAAGATTCAGTGTCTGCATTTCTTTATATTAATGTATGCCAAGGATGTAACTTATCAGAGTATAGATGTTAACATATGCTCAAGAACTGAACTCTCAAACTTCATCTCATATATTTACTAAGTTCCTTCATGAAATATTTGCAGTCTGTCACTCACATGCTTACATGAAGTTACCTCCTTCACCAATTGCTTCCAGTTCTCAGTCTGTCTAAAGATACATCAGACAGAAGTGAGTCACTGCAAATGACACAAGATGTACTTCTCTCACCATTCAATATGCACAATCACCACCAGCTGCCCCCTTGATTTTACATACTTAAGCATGAATATGTTAACATGTATTTATCTTTGCTCTTCATGAAATGTTCAAAAAAGACCCAGGGAGGGACCTGGAATGCTGAATTTCCTTTTGTTTCTGCAACTTCATTAATAAATTCAGCAAGCTAAATAATTTTTTTTGACAATCCATTTATTTGATAGCCTTGATTAGGCTATTTTGGAATGACTGGAGGCTCTGGATTTTCTTTGTTCATACTTAAGCACAGAAACAGTCACTTCATGCATAGAAATCATCAGTGACTCACAAAATGATGGACTTAGTGCAGATTTCTAGGCATGAGTAACTCACACATTGACATGCTCCTGCCTAGAAATCTATACTAACATACACAATGGCACACTGCCTCAGCAGGGCATACTTTAGAAATCCTCACTGACTTCCAGAAGGGCCCAGTCTCCCTTGAAGCCAATGGCAAAACTTCCGAATGTCTTCAAATGGAGCAGGATCCAGCCCATCATGACAAACATATTAATTCCCCTTATTCTCTTTGTTGACCCCTTTCAAACCTTAGTTTACAGCCTTTAAAAGTTAAAGGGCCCCTGAGGTCACAAATGAACTCAGAGAAAATGAGATTTCATATCTTCATATTTGAAAGCCATAGTGTGCTGAATAGCTATCACCCTGGGTTTTTATATGGAAGTTTTATGTTAAACAAATGTAAATGACAGTCAAGGGGATAAATGGCTCAGGGGATTTGTAATGGGATGTGAAGCCTTTCTTCTCTAGGTCACTGCTTTAAAAGCATTCCAGGATATTTATTTACATATAACACTGAAGAAAAAAAAGAACAGCCATATGAAGGTCTGAGTACCTGGACAATAACTAGACTTACAATAGAAATCAACCAGCAAAATAAATACTAACCACACACAAAGTACTTTCACCAGATAGCACCTTTAAGTAATCAAGTGGAAATAAAATTTTACCTCAGCCAGGCAACAATAAAAATGAACAAAATTTCAGAAAAGCCTCCCCATGACACCAAAAAAAGAATCACAGCCAGGAACATATCCTAATCCTTCTCTCAAAAGACCTGTTCAATAAATGGCTTTTGCTACATACCCAGGTGTGGTTTGCTACATACCCAGGTGTGGTTTGTAAAATTGTAAAGTGCCCTTACGCATACGAAAGTTTCGCAGCCACTGGGAATCGTCCCACACCTGCGACACTGTGCGGTCCCACCAGTCTGTACTTGTTTCCCGGGCCCAGAATCGGCGTTTCACAGCGAGAAGCTGCCCCATTAACAACATGATCACCAAAGCGCTGGGGCCCGTGGTGCGAGACAATTCTCTGTCCATGTCCATGTCCTCATCAGTCTCGTCGCCGCGCTGCCGTAGCCGCCTCCTCCTCGCATGGTTTTTCTGGTCCTGGTTCAGCATAAACTGCACGATAATGCGCGAGGTGTTTCCAATGTTCATGACTGCTGTCTTGAGCTGAGCGGGCTCCATGCTTGCCGAGGTATGGCGTCTGCACAGTTCACCAAGGAAAAAAGGCGTGAAACGGTTGTCTGCCGTTGCTTTCACGGAGGGAGGGGGAGGATGTTCCCAGAACCGCCCGCGACAATGTTTTTGTCCCATCAGGCATTGGAATCTCGACCCAGAATTCCAATGGGGGGGGGGACTGCAGGAACTATGGGATAGCTATGGGATAGCTACCCACAGTGCAACGCTCCGGAATTCGACGCTAGTCTCAGTACATGGACGCGCACCGCCGAATTAATCTGCTTACTGTGGCCGCGTGCAATCGAATTTATACAATCGGTTGCAAAAAATTGAATTACGTAAATTCGGAGTAATCCCGTAGTGTAGACGTACCCTTAGGGCTTCCCAGTGGCTGCGAAACTTTCGTATGCGTAAGGGCACTTTCATGGAACTTTGTGACTTGCTTTCCCCTGCCCTGAAGCGCCAGAATACCAAGATGAGAGCAGCCCTCACAGTTGAGAAGCGAGTGGCGATAGGCCTGTGGAAGCTTGCAACGCCAGACAGCTACCGGTCAGTCGGTAATCAATTTGGATTGGGAAAATCTACTGTGGGGGCTGCTGTGATGCAAGTAGCCAAAGCAATCGCTGAGCTGCTGCTACCAAAGGTAGTGACTCTGGGAAATGTGCAGGTCATAGTGGATGGCTTTGCTGCAATGGGATTCCCTAACTGTGGTGGGGCGATAGATGGAACCCATATCCCTATCTTGGCACCGGAGCACCAGGGCAGCCAGTACATAAACCGCAAGGGGTACTTTTCAATGGTGCTGCAAGCAATGGTGGATCACAAGGGACGTTTCACCAACATCAACGTGGGATGGCCGGGAAGGGTTCATGACGCTCGCGTCTTCAGGAACACTAGTCTGTTTAAACGGCTGCAGCAAGGCATTTACTTCCCAGACCGGAAAATAACCATTGGGGATGTTGAGATGCCTATCGTTATCCTTGGGGACCCAGCCTACCCCTTAATGCCATGGCTCATGAAGCCATACACAGGCAGCCTGGACAGTAGTCAGGAGCTGTTCAACTACAGGCTGAGCAAGTGCAGAATGGTGGTAGAATGTGCCTTTGGACGTTTAAAGGGTCGCTGGCGCTCGTTACTGACTCGCTCAGACCTCAGCCAAACCAACATTCCCATTGCTATTGCTGCTTGCTGTGTGCTCCACAATCTCTGTGAGAGTAAGGGGGAGACCTTTATGGCGGGGTGGGAGGCTGAGGCAAACCGCCTGGCCGCTGATTACGCGCAGCCAGACACCAGGGCGATTAGAAGAGCACACCGGGAAGCGGTGCGCATCAGAGAAGCTTTGAAAACAAGTTTCATTGCTGGCCAGGCTCCTGTGTGAAAGTTCTGTTTGTTTGTCCCTGATGAAAACCCGCCCCCTTGATTGACTCATTCCCTGTAAGCAACCCACCCTCCCCCCTTCGATCCCAGCTTGCTTTGAAAAAAATAAAGTCAGTATCGTTTAGAACTCATGCATTCTTTATTAACGGGTAATAAACATAGGAAGAGAACTGACAAGGTAGCCCGGGTGGGGTTTGGGAGGAGGATAGGAGGGAAGGAAAAGGTCACTGAAAAAATTCAAAATAATGACAGCCTTTTGCTTGGGCTGTCCACTGGGGTGGAGTGGCAGGGTGCACGGAGCCTCCCCCCCCACCCCCCGCGTTCCTACACGTCTGGGTGAGGAGGCTATGGAACTTGGGGAGGAGGGAGGGCGGTTATACAGGGGCTGCAGCGGCACTCTGTGATCCTGCTGCTGCCGTTCCTGAAGCTCCACCAGACGCCGGAGCATGTCTGTTTGCTCACGCAGCAGCCCCAGCGTTGCATCCCGCCACTTCTCGTCTCGAGCGTCCCTTCTCTCCTCACGTTGGTCCCTCATGTCCTCACGTTGGTCCCTCTTGTCCTCACGATCACTGGCATCTTTCCGGAACTTTGAGACCGTGTCCTTCCATTCATTCAAATGAGCTCTCTCATCGCGGGTAGATTGCATTATTTCTGAGAACATGTAATCTCGCGTGCGTTTCTTTTGCCGCCTTATCTGGGAGAGCCTTCGGGACGGAGGAGGAAGGCTTGAAAAATTTGCAGCTGCAGGAGGAGGGGAAAATAGGGAGAGAAGTATGTAAAAGATACATTTTATAGAACAATGCTTATACTCTTTCACGGTGAACAACACTATTCACATTACATAGCACATGTGATTTCAGTACAAGGTCACATTTTGCATCTTATATTGAGTGCCTGCGGCTTTGGTGTTAGAGATCACAGACGCAGGGCCGGGCAACAGAATTCGGCTTGTATGCAGCCATGGTAAGCCATTGTCTTTCGGCTTCTGCATTAAATCAGCGCCCTCCTTTCCCATAGCAAGCAAAGCCCATTAAGTGCTGCGGTTTTCCTGTTACCGTGCAGCAGCAGAAAACAAAATAACCCCCCCACCACCACCACCCATTCAATTCTGTGGGATGATCGCTTTACCCCTCCCCCCACCACGTGGCTGGTATCAGGGAAGATCCATGCAGATACCAAACTAACCCCCCCATCCAATTCTGTGGGATGATCGCTTTACCCCTCCCCCCACCGCGTGGCTGGTATCAGGGAAGACCCCTGCTAGCCAAACGCGAAAACCTCAGCGCCATTGTCCGCCCACTCCCCCCCGCCCGCTTGGCTAACTGCAGGGAAGGATTTCTTTTCAGCTACAGGCAAACAGCCCAGTAGGAACGGGGCCACCTCTGTCCCCTTAATTACATTCCCGTATTTCAACCAGGTTACCCTGAACGATATCACTCTCCTGAGGATAACACAGCAAGATAAAGAACGGATGTTGCTTGAATGCCAGCAAACACCGGGACCATACGCTGCCAAGCTTTGTCATGCAATGATACCAGATTACTTGCTGCTAGCATGGCGTGGTCAAGTGTCCTACCATGGAGGACGGAATAAGGCTGCCCTGCCCAGAAACCTTCTGCAAAAGCTTTTGGAGTACCTCCAGGTGAGTTTCATGGAGATGTCCCTGGAGGATTTCCGCTCCATCCCCAGACATGTTAACAGACTTTTCCAGTAGCTGTACTGGCCATGAATGCATCCCAAGTCCCCAGGGCAAATTAATCATTAAAAATGCTTGTTTTTAAACCATGTTTGATATTTAAAAAGGTACACTCACCAGAGGTCCCTTCCAGGGGGTCTGCGATAGCGCCTTGGGAGGGTTCGGAGGGTACTTCAGTCAGGGTGAGAAAAAGATCCTGGCTGTTGGGGAGAACGGAGTGCTGTGTGCTCTCTGCAAGCTCGTCCTCGTCCTCCTCCTCCTCTTCCCCGTCTGCAGAATCCTCATGCATGGATGAGATTAACCCCTCCTCGGAATCCACGGTCAGGGGTGGGGTAGTGGTGGCGGCCCCCCCAAGAATTGCATGCAGCTCCTCATAGAAGCAGCATGTCTGCGGCTCTGCCCCGGATCGTCCGTTTGCCTCCTTGGTTTTCTGGTAGGCTTGTCGGAGCTCCTTCACTTTAACACGGCACTGATATGAGTCCCTATTGTGGCCTCTCTCCATCATGCCCTTGGAGATCTTGTCAAAAGTTTTGGCATTTCGTCTCTTGGACCGTAGTTCTGTTAGCACTGAATCCTCTCCCCATATAGCGATCAGATCCAGTACCTCACATGTGGTCCATGCTGGTGCTCTTTTTCGGTTCTCGGACTGCATGGTTACCTGTGCTGTTGAGCTCTGTGTGGTCACCTGTGCTCTCCACGCTGGGCTAGCAGGAAATGAAATTCAAAAGTTCGCGGGGCTTTTCCTGTCCAACTGGCCAGAGCATCCGAGTTTAGATTGCTGTCCAGAGCGGTCACAATGGTGCACTGTGGGATAGCTCCCGGAGGCCAATACCATCGAATGTCGTCCACACTAACCCTAATTCGAACCGGTAATACCGATATCAGCGCTACTCCCCTCGTCGGAGAGGAGTACAGAAATCGATTTTGAGAGCCCTTTAAATCGAATTAAATGGCCTCGTTGTGTGGACGGGTGCAAGGTTAATTCGCTATAACGCTGCTAAATTCGAACTAAAATCGTAGTGTAGACCAGGCCTTAGAGGTGATCCCTCCAAGCACATGTTGAGACAAGTTAGAAGGGTAAACCTGGTACTGCCCTGCCTGTGTTATAATAATTCTATGGTTATAGGACTTCTTCAGACTCCCAGTCTATCCTTCTGGCACATCACACTACCATTAAATTCAACACACCTGTAATGCAATACATTCAACATGTACATATAGTAATATAGAAAGAACTTCCTTCTTATCAAAAAAGAAAACACAGTTGTTCAAGAAATGTATTGTTAATTGATTAGTATGACGTTGAGGGTGAAATGGGATACGTGTCCAAAATATGGTTTTTGCTTGTTCCTATTATCTACTATAGTGTACGGTTTTGTATAATTGTTTATATAAATATTATAAATAATTCAACAAACCCTTGGACCCATGATTATTCTACATCAATAAATATTTTGTTCAGCTTCTTAAAAACAAAACTTAGAACATGTACAAAAATATATATGTGTAACACCACAAGACTTATTAGGATACATTACTTATTCACACACCTCTGTTTAAAAAAGCAATACAGATTCATTACTTTGCAATAAATCTAAATAAGGAGTTTAGTGCATATTGTCAGCATAGAGCACTATTTATAGTGACATTTCAATAACATTGAGAAGTAATGGAACTGTCATTATAAACACACAGTCACAATGAAATTTAACACAGGAAACAGAAATGAGAATGGATAAGAACTGCTGTGGGAATACCAACCAAACAGCAGTGGAATATAACCAAAGAGTTTCTCGAAATGAACCAGAATTATTGAGGATTGATATCCATGCCTTGGATTGCTGAAAAACTCATGAAGTGGTTCTTAGCTCTGTCATTCACACTTCCATAAGCATATGATTTTACACTCAATTACTCACAGACATATTATTTGTAATATAGGTATTACATAATATGAAATATAAAACTCTCTGTGATAAATTGCTGTGCGATTTCATTATAATCTCTGGGTATAATTCTGTTTCTTATCTATAGCCAATATTGGAGTTTAACTGCAGAGTTCTATTTTAGTGTTCCCTGCAAGTTAGAAACACCAGTGAGGGAGGGGGGAATTCTGAAAAGTTTTTATGTGTTTGAAGATAATTGGAAAAATCTCCAAGGCAATGCCTCCTACTATCAAGTAGATCCAACATCCATTGAAGCCAATGAAAAGAATCCCATTGACATTGGGAGAGATAAGACAGAATATTAATTTTCCATCTATTTTCTTAAACAATTGCAGTAGCATATTCAGTACTTTAGCTGTTTCATATATTCCTGAACACAAAACTGCATGGCACAGTACCTTTTTCACATTGCTTTTTAACTAGATGGTAATTTCCCCCTTTAATTATGGCTTTACCTTGCTCAATAGCATTCCATTTTAGAAGACTTATGCAGATGCATACTGAACAGTTTTCCTGTTTAATTTTAGCGCAAATTAGATGAGACTGATACTGAAGATATTAAAATTAGAGTCTCGTTTGGCTAAAACTGATCCACCTTATCACAATTGCATTATATATACACGTTAACCGATCAAGTTGCACAAGTATTTATTGTATCAGAAAAGTATAAATCACATATTAAATAAACTTCCCACTCAAACTGATTGCCTTGCCTCTGTTAAAGGAAATATATATTTCATATATGAAAGTATAGCTCATATATATTTCAAATGTGTAACCACTTTAATACATAACTTTATAATAGTGCTTTTCATCAGTAGATCTCAAAGCACTTCACAGTCTTTAATGTATTTATCCTCACAACATCTCTATGAGGTATGGAAGTATTATTATTCCCATTTTACAGATGGGGAACAGAGAGTTTAAATGACTTGCTCAGGGTCACAGAGGAAGTCTGTGGCAGATCTGGGAAATTAGCCTTGATCTCCTAAATCAGGGGTGGGCAAACTATAGCCTGTGGGCCAGACCTGTCCTGTCAGGGCTTTGGATCCGGCCCACAGGATTGCCAGCCCCACGCCGCTCCCAGAAGCGGCCAGCACCACGTCCCTGCGGCCCCTGGTGGGGGTGGGGGGGCAGAAGGCTCCGTGGGCTGCCCTCGCCTGCAGACACCGCCCCCCGCAGCTCCCATTGGCCTGGAACGGAGAACTGCGGCCAATGGGAGCTTCGGGAGAGGTACCCCTGCCCTGAGCCTTCTGCCGCACCCCGCACCCCAACCCCCTGCCCTGAGCCCCCCCGCACTCCACACCCCCTCCTGCACCCCAACCCCCTGCCCCAGCCCTACATTCATGGCTCTACATGCAATTTCCCCACCCCGATGTGGCCCTCGGGCCAAAACGTTTGCCCACCCTGGCCTAAATTCTTGGCTAGCGCCCTAACCACTGGACCATCCTTAAAAATAGTTTATATGGAAGTCATAGAAGCCTCTCGTATAACATATACTGCTTATATTGCAGTCATGTATGTGTATTTTTTCCACATGCACAAATAGGCAGATATAAAAGTTCTTCCACTATTACACTGCATGTTTTGAAGTCAAGGGGCAAAACATTGAATCATGCTGTTAACATCTTAAGCCCTGACCCTACAATGACTTACACACGTGCTTAACATGCAATGTGAGTAGTCCCATTGAAGTCCCATGAACAGTGTGTAAAGTTAAGCACGTACGTGCGTCACGGCAGGATCAAGGACTTATTTTGCAGATTGCATTGTTATCATGCTTTGGCAAGCTCCTCAGGCAAAGATGGGGGCCTTGAGAGAGACAGATGAACCAGAAGAATATACGTTGCTAGATTAGAACATGATAACAGAGCCATCACTGGAAAGCCCTGACATGCAAGACCACCACGATACCCATTTCAAGTCTTCAAAAGCATGAGCTGTTCTTTAAGCCCTGGCTGAATCAAATATCCAATATGAGAATCAGTAATAAATCTCAGATAACGGCTACACTCTTTGGCTTATATTACATGGAATGGATGGTTTCACTGTTCTTCATGGACATAATGGAAGAAATGGGAAATTCTGCAATTTAAGATTCACAAAAAAGATTAATAGATTAAGGTCACAAGGGACCACTAACCATGTGCTTACATGCTTTGCTGAATCCTAATCTCTTAGCAACAATTTTTTTTTCTGGTGTACTTCACAAACACATGATCAGATGAAATGACCAGTTAGAGATTTCTTACTGAGTTGCAGTGCATGTTATGAATAATAATTCTAAGCATCAGTTATAAAACAAAAGAAAAACATACAATCTTTCCCTCACCTAATGTAACAGGGTACATTTCAGAATATGCTATCTGAACACAATACTTTACTATACACCAGTAAATGTTTGCCTGAGGTTCCTTTCTTTATTCCCTTTTTCTTTATATAGTTAAATCAGCAGGGACAAGTGTCTTTGCACAAAATGATTTTACATCAAGCAAATATTGACATAGCTTTTAAGGTCACTTGCTGCAAGGCTATGATTTAAAAGGAAATTACATTTGATGTATGCACTTTCAAAAGTCAGTTAGAAACATATACACTGCACCCATTTTATAATACAATGCCCTGGGAGCCAGACATATTGAATGCTGTACGGAGGCATTGCAATAATGAAGGTAATTATAGGAATAGGTAGGAAGGTAACAGGGGCTTAATTAGATAGAAACAGCCAGGGTATTTTAGAGAAAAAGGCAAGTGCCATATATTTAATTAAAAATAAATTACAACAATTTAGGTCCATAGTTATTTGGACGTGATAGCTAACAAGCTTTATTATATTTTCAAAATGACTTGAGAACTTCCAGTGAGATGCACTGATAATGTCTCATTATCCAATCTTGACACCATCAACCTGTGTTTCATTGCAACCTATCTCCTCTAAGGAGCAGCTTCTTTCTTTGACAGACTTCCTAAATTTGACAGAATGGAAAGCCACTTTGAGATACTTTATTGCTAGTGTAGCTTAGCAAATCTGTGAAAGGATTGGGGGAGGCATAAAAACAACTAAGACTCAACCTGCTAAGACTCAAATGTTTATCAAAGACACAAAAGGAAAGACTCAAATTATTCATGCAGAGAACTCCTTCTCTTAGTGTAAATAACTATTTCTGTAACTTCAGCTTCATGATTTTAATTTCTGATGTTAATAATTTACAACACGAAGAGTGAAGAGACTTCAGATTTGTGTAGACTGTAGGTAACTTTGGGATGAGCAACAGCCTCTGAACTAGCAGGTAGAGAAGCCAGGGGGTACACATACACTACAAACAAACAAGCAAACAAAATAACCCATGGCAGAGTCATAGAGCCCAGGTCTACAGACTCAGGCTTGTGAGGTTTGTGCTACAGTGCGAAACATAGTTGTGTAGATGCTCCCACTCAGGTTATGAAACCTGGTGAGGAGGGAGGGTATCAGAGCCTGAGCTCCAGCTTGAGTGGGAGGGAATGTCTACATTGCTACTTTTAGTGCCATAGCACAAACCTGAGACTATGGACCAGAGACTCTGAGACTTGCTGCTGTGGGGGTTTTTATTTTGGTTTTGCAGTGTAGACGTAACCAGGGAGGCAGATTAGGCAGTAAGGACGATAGCTGATGAACTGAGTTATGGAGTCAAGGAGGCAGGATGTGAAGAGAAGGCTTGATCAGCAGGCTCTTTGCTGCCTCACTGCACCAATACCCAGCATATCATTCTGACTCCCCAGTGCTCCTGCTCAGTCCAGTTATCCAGCCCCAGAAACCTGAATTAAAAAGAAAGATAGATTGCTTGAGTCTCTGTTGTTCTGCACCTTACACAACAATTTATACCAGTGAAGACTGGGTATAAAACACCAACATTCTGCTTTGGTAGCCATTTCCACCCACTTTTCCACACGACTACAAAAGATGCAGGGCAACATAGTATTTGAGCAGAGAAGAAAGGAACCACCATGTATACCACAGGATTTACAATTAATCTAACAATATGACAAAAAATACTGCACACAATATTATATGTATCCCTTAGCTTATCCAAGGTGACCCTCATTGTCCCTCATTTCTGGTCTCGGTCTCTTGGTCCCCAGGCAGAATGGCTTAGGGCTGCAGCAGAGTCAGTGCTGCTAGGCTGACACACGAGGGCATTACTCAACAGAAACCCACCTAGTCAGTTAAAGAGCAGTATTGATAGCTCCAGTGGGAGTCTTGTCCAGTTTTCCTTAGCTGGAAGGATGATGGCTGTGATACAAAGTTATTGAGGTTTCAGAGGGGTAGCCGTGTTAGTCTGTATCGGTAAAAACAACAAGGAGTCCTTGTGGCACCTTAGAGACTAACACATTTATTTGGGCATAAGCTTTCGTGGGATATAACCCACTTCATCAGATGCATGGAGTGGAAAATACATTAAGCAGGTGCACAAGAGGGAGGAGGGATGATGATTGAGCTTTGACGGGGAAATGGAGATTTCACCCCCAACTGCTTACAATGTGGTAATTGGTGTCATTGCAGGCAATAAGCATTATTTTTGCACACTGCTTGGGAAATTCTTTGCAGAAAGGCAGATAATCCATAGTTTTCATGGGTATTATTTTACATCTTCAAAATTCTCCAGTAAATGTCTCCAATGAAAACTTTAAAAGCTAAATATTGTTTAGTGCTATCTTGACCATTCTCCTGTATTTTGTTCTTAATTTGTGTTGCAGCTCTGGGACCCTTTATCTACTTGGGGAAATTGACTTTTTGCTGTCTGCTTCTAAGATTGAGGTGTCTGACTACTGCGACCTAGAGGTTGATTCCTGTAACCTAATCAATGCATATATAGCTGACGAGATCAAAATAAATATACAGTACTTGCTTCAGTCAGTTTAAGTTAGACTGACAAACAAATCTAGCCAGCTGGCCCATCTGTCCAGTTGTTATTCATTGTTTCATCTGTTTGTCTCTTTCCACTGTATAAGTTTGTGCTTTTTCAGATTATTTTCTTACATCAGATTTTCTAGTGAGGTGATTTTCTGAGGTGAACACAATAGTTGTTTTGCCAAGACATCTCTGAAAAGATAATATCTGCTTTGATTTAGCAGCCCCATTGGGTTCTGAAAGTGGATTATTTGATCTGTATATTTTTTACAGAGCAGGACAGACCATTTTTGGGCAAATTCTGTTATTTATCCTGATTGCTTTCTTGTGTGTGTGGACATTGTGGGCTCAGCCAGAATACAAATAGTAGGGATAACAATAACAATATGAATGATGCAGATCTAGAGGAAGCTTACAAGGACATCTGCTTTTTGTGGTGGTAGCACAGATGTACACTCTCTTCTTTAAACTATACATAACCCAAATTATAAGAAGTGTTTATGACATTTTACCTTTATGCTACCTTTTCTGCACCCCCACAAGAGAAATATCTGGCGAGATGATTACTGTAATTATTTTGTTTAAACCAGAAATTGAGCTGTATAGGTTTCCTTTTAGTATGCTATTAAGTTTACTTCCTTGGCTTTCCCTCAAGGAAAGGATTGACAACTGAATTATTGGATACAATGGGTGAAATGTTGGCCACAACTCCAGTGGAGCCATGATTTCACTGAATGAGTACATAATCTTGCATTCCTCACTGAGACCAAACTCCCATTAACTTCATTGGAAGATTAGCCTCAGTAAGAGGTCCAGGCCCAGGCCCAACATTAAATAATGCAACTATCCCACAGGTCTAATAAACAGAACTATCAAAGCACCTTGTGAATAAAACAAGTCTCCTGAAAGAAAACTTATTTAAGTGATGCAGTACTGACAAAATATATAATATATTGTTTGTTAATTTGTTCTTATCCTAACCAGGCAAGGGGTATATACACCCCATCACAAAGGCTCATAATGACATCATAGAAATACTACCAGCTTTCCTCCCTCACCTTTAGTTGTGTAGAACATATTAATTTAATAACTAAACACTAAACATCTTCTAATGAATATAAGGACCTCTGCAAAAACATGTGCACAAACATGGAAAAATACCAGAACATATATGAAGGACGGGGGGTTGCCTGTCATATTTTATGACTATTATATGTTCCATCTGTTTGTTTGTTATTGTGTGGTTTACTATATGATTTTAAGAAGTTAATTCAAGCAGGGGTGAGTTGCACATAAGCAGGAAAGAGGACAATAGCTTCTGACAGCCCCCATTTAGCGATACTTAAAAGACAATGCAGGTGTCATTCGCTTTGAAGTTTTACCTCCCACCATTCTGAGATAACCAGTCTATCTTGGTGGCAGCCGGTATTTCCCAGCTTGTAACAAACAGGAAAAAAATAGAACAAAGAACTTGGGGTGGATAAATGGAGAGTCCCTGAAGGTCAGGGAAGAGGGAGGCAGAGACTGCTAGGGAATAGATTAAAACCCAGGCCCCAGAGGTAAAAGGAGCTGTGATAAGATTGGCCTACCTAAGTGGTGCCGGAACAATGTTTATAGCGGGGGTGCTGAAGGTGGAAACCATATATTTGGGTTGTTATTATTACTTCAAGCCAGGGGGTGTGGCAGCACCCCCAGCTCCAGCACCTATGCCTAAGCCTATAGATAAGATGGATATGCAGACACTTTTATTGTGTTAAAGTCCTTTTTCTCTTTGCTATGTTTCTGATGTTAAGATTAAACAAAAATTTGTATTGGGTCATAGTTTGGGTCACAGCTTCCGAAGGGAAGAGTTGGAGGCACTGAGCCCAGTTGGGCCTACTGATGAATCATGGTTTATGCACAGGGTAGTGTACCTTAAGGACTGAGTCAGAGTGGGAGAATCACAGGATTTCAGCCCAGGACAGATGAAGGCAAGAGGCCTAACACCTTAAGGGGTGTTCTCTGAGAGATTAGAAGAGAGGGTCAAAGTTGTAACATACAGCCATTAATGTTAACAAGAAAGATTTTTTTCAATTATTTTTCAAGCACTGTACCAGTACCATACATTTTAAATCAGCAGAAAAATGTTCTGCTTAATTAGTATCCACACTAATGAAGATGAAGAGATTTCTGGCTTCTCTCCAGGACACAGGTACCCAAAGCGTAGCCCAACAGATCAAATGTAGTCCATGGTCCTTCTTTTCCTACAGAGACCAAATCTGAATGTTTATTATTGCTGGTAAACTCAGACAGCAAACAATTTCTAGTTTTCAGTCAAGGAAGATACAAGCAAATATATTACAATTATGTTTATATTGTTATGAGCTGGGTGAAATCTTATTATGGGTTGAGTTAAAATCTCATTGAGAATGATAGGTGTGAACTCACCCTTTGATTAACATAACTGTAAACATAAGCCCTCACTTAAGAAAAGGAATATATGAACCCACCCAGGAGCTTTTGCTCAGAGGAGTCCTTGTGGCACCTTAGAGACTGAAACCTGATTATCACCCGTTTCTCCTCCTAACTGGAGCAACCTATTAGATCCCAAATTTTTGGCTAACCACTTGGGTCAAAAGGGGCAACAATATACCAACTGTATTAGCTTAAGAGGGTGTGACGTTATGAGTGTAATATAATATTTCATGAAAGGTGACAGGGCCAGAAAGAGTTAATTAACTCACAGAATAACCTGACCTAGGGATGAACCTTAAGGACTGGTTAGGAAGATAGGTAAATGAATAGAGCTTTGAAATGCAAGTCTGCATTGTTAGAGATCTCAAGGGTAGATGTTTGCTCAGGTCTTGTGATGTCAGCAAACAAGTCTTGTCTATTGCTATAACTTTAATTCAAAGATCAAAAAAGTAGTATTAACATTTATGATACTTGAGTGAAATAGTATTATTGTCTATATGTCTCTTTGAAGGTTGTAGTAACCTGTAGCTGAACTGTTTAATGGATAAATTACCCTGTGCTAATTGCCATGATGTTTAGAGGAAGGAGAATTAAGCCTATTGTTTTCTCAGGCCAAAAGGCTGCTGAAAATGTATAAGAACCCTGGGACATGATCATACATCATCTCAGATCTGCTTTGGTTTCAAGAGGGGGGAACCTTAAGCCATAAGGATTGAGATCCCCAGTCTTTGACTGGAGCCACCCTGAATATGGACATTGGACTATAACCTATGGACTATTTCTAAAAGGACTTTTGGCAACTACAAGCTCACCTCTGCTATGTATCTGAACCTCAAGAATTGAATTCAAGTCTGTATGTATGTTGATCTTTTAACCAACACTCTCTCTCTTTTCTTTTTTAATAAATTTTAGCTTAGTTAATAAGAATTGACTATAGCGTGTATTTTGGGTAAGATCTAAGTTATAATTGAACCTGGGTATGTGGCTGATCCTTTGGGATTGGAAGAACCTTTTCTTTTATATGATGAGATAAGATTCTCAGTAATCATCATCATATCTGACAGGTGTGTCTGGACGGAGGCCTGAGGCTGGGTACTTTAAGGGAACTGCATTGTTTGGACTTCTGAGTAACCTGTATGGTAATATAGAAGTTGTTTTGTGCTGGCTTGGAAAATCTAAGTATTACAATATCCACCAGCGTTTGGGGTTTGTCTGCCCCATTTTGTTTGCAGTTCACCCTGATTGAGTGACCTCAGCTGGCTCCAACAGGCAGCACCGTCACAGAGGGTCAGTCGTCATTTGGTGACCACACATTTACCATTTTCTATTGTGTTCTTCTAATCCTTGTCCAATGTATTTCAATGGAGTTTAAAAGCTGTGCTCCTACACTGCGTCCTGGAAGTTCCCACACCAGCTATATATTTAACATTTGCTAGTATGTGTCATCAAAAAATCCACTTTGACTGTTGTTTTGACCTATGCTTTCAGAGCCTTTCCTTTTCTGCTTGCATCTCTTTTTCTCCCCACCTTGACTCCTTCAGTCTACCCCACCACACACACACCAAAAATGATGGAACTAAAAATAAAATGTACATGAGAATGTTCTGATGAACCACATCTCTCATGCTTTATTTGTACCTACTCTGGTTAGATTGTACACTCTTTCCAGTAGAGATCTTACCTATCTTTAAATTGCCAAAGAGGTGCGCACTCTCTCTCTAATATATATATTAAATCAAGTTCTTACTTCTGATTTTAACATGCACATATGCACAATAGGAGCCCAAACAGCTACTGGCTTTGCTTATATTTAAAGCTTATCCCATCACTAAAAGCAAACATTACACAAACCCTGCAATCTAGTTTTATTTCCCGGGGCAAAGCTGACCAGAGGCGATTGCTCAGATGGGGTCATTGGGCTCCCAATGTGTCTATCTACATGCATGATTGTTGCATCTTGTACATGATTTATTATTTATCCAGGACTGCTTGTCACTTCGCAGACATACAGGAAACAAGGTCTCGGCTTAGGAGTTGGGTGCAAGATCAAGGGTCACGGTGGCCGTCAGCACCTGCCAAGTTTGAGCACGTCTGGCTTTGTGCTGCCACCCACGGGAGGGGGCATTTTTAGACAGCGCTTTGCCCCCGATCGCGTGTCCGCTCAAAGTTCAGCTTCCAAGGTGCCCGTGCGCCCTGCACAGCGATACTGCTCTCGGGCGGCCACACTAGCCTTGGAGCCCCTGGCACCGGGAAAAGGATCCGGGATCCAGCCGCCGCCGCCCGGAACCTCCGAAGCTGCACAGCGAGCGGCTGTGTGTGAAGCCGAGGACGGCTAAGGAGGGACCGGTTCCGGCTTCCGCACACTCACTCACTCACCGCAGAGGAGAAGCCGGGCGGCCGCCGGAGGAGCAGGGCCAGGTGAGAGGCAGCGCGACGCTGGAGGCGAAGGGAGGTTTGTAGGCACCGGCTGCCAGCTGTGCCTGGTTCTGGATCAGCAGGAGCGGAAAGAATGCTGGGCTCTTCAGCGTTCTACTTCTGTCCCAACGTTCTGCCGGGGGGACTCTCAAGCTGCTCCCCCCGGTAGGCGGTGGGGGTGGGAGAGACCCTCGAGCTCCCCGGTAGGCGGTGGCAACCCCTGCAAACTTCTCGGGAGCAAGCCCCTGGCGTAGTGCCGGGGCTTATCAGCAGCCACCTCCACTCTCATTGGTTTGTCCAGTGCTCAGGTTGACTATGTCTGGGACATTGTGCGCCCCTGGCCCCGGAAGGGGGGCAGTGGAAGCTGGAGGCGGACGGTGTTCTGTAATATTTGCTTTTAGTAGTTTAAACCACGGGCCCGACTCCAAGACATCGTCACTGTTTGAGGACTTTGCTTCTGGGAATGTCTCGCAGGCTGGATCCAATAATCCCGCTGTGATCTGTGTTAGGGCCATTGGCATGAGGTCCTGCTTGATCTATTCTTCTGGAAACGGGGTCACCTGAAGGGTGTGACAACCCATGATTTAGGCCCCTCTCTTACTTAGAGTCCAGTAAATCATAAAATCTGCCCTGATTCTGAGTTATTTCCAAAAACATTAAAAGTTATTTATTTTAGCACCTGCAATGTATGCTGGACATTAAACAACATACCAGGTTTACAGTTTAAAGACTTACAATACTAGATATCTTGTATGAGTGGTGAAAGGTTTCCAGCACTTCTAGAAAACATGGCTATTTCTAAATTATGCTAGTAGCAGCTACTGCTTTAGGAACTCTGTTGAAGTTTAACCAGCAAGAGATTCCAGGATGATTGACGCCAGCTTTCAAAGATGTCGCTAATATTCTGGCATAGATGAAATGTCAAGCCTAAAATAATCAGGAACAAAAATATGCTGCATTTTTGTTAGATGGAGTATTAGTAACATAAATCAAGCCATACAACTACTTGAATGTGTGCCTCAAATAGTTACCTGCAATTTTGATTAAATAACAATACAGAAAAGGTGGGAGCGGTAGAGAATTTTCTTTATTGATACCTAATTGCTGTGTACTGTGGTGAAAGAGGCAGCCAGTGCCAGTACACGAGGTGTGCCATTCATTTTAAAGGGGAGGCAGCAGGTATTTTGGCTGGTGTTTACAAGGCTCTTGGGAGTCTTGCCTGAGTAAAACTTAAAGGATTCAGCCTATAACGAGCAAGACATTCAAGAAATAAAATTAGCAGGACATTACATGTTTTGTGAGTAGAGAGTATAGCTAGTGTGGTAGTTAAATAATAAATACACAGTCATTGTACTGAATAATATAAATACCAAATGATGTTAATACAGTGGAAACATTTAAAATAAAATTTCATACCGGTTCTGCTCAAAGTGATTAATAGACACCTTGATCAAATACTCCTTATAATAAAGGTTCTGGTGTGCTTTTCAGCTGCCTTCCCTGTATGGGGCATCCTACTGATGTGCATGTATAAATTGTCATCCATATGAATCTGGGTGATAAGGACAGCCTACTCCAAGTGTTAACATTTGAACTCATTAACTATGAAAACATTGATTTCTCTTGTGGGGGAAGCATGCTTTTATCTCTCAGTAACTCAGATGTGCAATTTGTTACAACTACCCATTATAGCCATAACAACATCATGGGTTAACATTACTGTAAAGTCACTCAGGCCAATATGGAATTAACAGTGAGGGGAAATAGCGATTAGAGAATGGCACCAGGAGCTAGGTTTCCTGCATTCTGCTTCCAGATCTGTTACATATTTCCTGTATATTTTTTGGCAATACATTTAACCTCGCTGAGTCTCATCTTATCCTTCTGTAAAATGAGGGTAATACCTACCTCATAGGAATGTTGAGGATTAATTAATGGTTGTAAAGTATTTTGAGATCCTCATTTGAAAAGAACGATATGTGTGCAAAGTGTTGATTATTATTTATTGCATAGTGTTTGAATGGGTTGTTTGATATGGTATCTTTATTAAAAGAAACCTGCACCACATTTTTTTAGTGCAGCTTTCTTTAAATTCACATCTTAAGCATTTGTCACCATCTGTGTACCCAGTTGTTTTTGAAATGTGAAGTTTTTCATTAAAATTGCCATTTCAGTGCCTCAGAATGTGAAATCAACAATGACAAGGTTATGTATAAATAGTAAACATTAAAGTTCTTATTGTTAAATCAGTATTAAAGTAGCATGTAAATTAGTTTACAATCTGATATTGGGCTCTAAGCATCATAAATGTAACACTCCAGAATAATGACAGTTGCCAGCAGGAAGCTCAGCAATGCAATTTTGAATACAAAATATGACACTCTAATACAATTTAAACCTGGTGTGAAATGCTAAGAGGTGAACAAACTGACTTATGTGGGTTATCAAAAAGCAAATTTTAATATCTGGACTAGACAATATATTGCTTTCTCTATTAGAGGGGAAGATAGGTATTTTTTCCCCCTTAGGAAACAACATTTTTCTTTAGAAGTTACTAAATTCTTTAGCCCTCTACACAGAAATTTGTGGTAACACTCTCCTAGAGCCTTTTCTTCAGCAGAATAACTGTTTTGTCAAATAAGCTTTTTTGGTTTGTCTTTTCCTTTTTTTGAGTGAAATTTGAGATACGGATTTACACCTGGAGCTATCAGAAGCCATTGGTGATGGGTTTATTTCTGTTTCAGGGCACCTGTACATAGTACCTGTTCATAGTACGCAGGTGTAGCAGTTTAGCCACGCTAAACCCTAATGATAGAAGTAGAGAAAGGGAACAGGAAAGTATATTTAGGAGTTCACATAACACAAGAATTAGGGGTCCCCCTATGAAGTTAATAGGCAGCAGGTTTAAAACAAAAGGAAATACTTCTTCACACAATGCACAGTCAACCTGTGGAATTCATTGCCAGGGGATGTTGTGAAGACCAAAAGTATAACTGGGTTCAGAAAAGAATTACATAATTTCATGGAGAATAAGTCCACCAATGGCTATTATCCAAGATGGTCAGGGATGCAACCTCATGCTCTGGATGTCCCCAATGCCTGGTCTGCACTAGAAAATTAGATCAGTTTAACTACGTCAGTTGGGTCTGAAAATCCACACCCTGAGTGGCGTTCTTAAGCTGACCTAAGTTGATGACAGTGCTAGGTTGATGGAAGAATTCTTCTGTCAACCTAGCTACCACCCCTCGGGGAGATGGATTACCTACACCGATGGGAGAACCCTTTCTGTCGGCGTAGATAGTATCTACACAAACGCTACAGCGACACAGCTTCACTGGTGTATTTTAAGATTAGGCTGTGTCTACAGTGCCACTTTCTGCGCTAAAACTTTTGTCGTTCGGGGGTGTGGAAAAACACCCCCCTGAGCGACGAAGGTTTTAGCGCTGAAAAGCGGCAGTATAGGCAGTGTGGCTCCTGGCGATAAAGATACCACCGCTTGTTCGGGGTGTTTTTTGGTTTTTTTAATTGCCGGGAGAGCTCTCCCCGGTGATAAAGCGTGTCTACACTGCCCACGTCACAGCGCTGACGTGGCCGCACTGTAACGTGGGCAGTGTAGTCATACCCTTAAACAAGCTCTTGCCTGCCAGAAGCTGGGACTGGACGACAGGGGATGGATCACTTGATAATTGCCTGTTCTGTTCATTCACTCTGAAGCATCTAGCACAGTGTTTCTCAAACTTTTGTACTGGTGACCCCTTTCACAGAGCAAGCCTCTGAGTGTGACCCCCCTTGTAAATTAAAAACACTTTTAAATATATTTAACACCATTATCAATGCTGGAGGCAAAATGGGGTTTGGGGTGGAGGCTGACAGCTCGTGACCCCCCATATAATAACCTCACCACCCCCTGAGGGGTCCCGACCCCCAGTTTGAGAACCCCTGATTTAGCACCAGCCTCTGTTGGAAGACAGGATACTGGGCTAGATGGAACATTGGTCTGACTCAGTATGGTCATTATTATAATCAAGTCACATCTCTCTAATTAAAAGAACAAGGAGTACTTGTGGCACCTTAGCGACTAACAAATTTAAATCTCTCTAATTGTTTGGTAAGTGTTAAGTTTGCATTGCTGTAATACTCTGACTTTTGCCATTGAAGAACAGTGCTCTTTGACTGTATTAACCAGATTGTGTCTAGATTTGAGGGAAGAGAGAGAGAGAGGTGAAAGAGAAAATAAACTTCATATGTGATTAGGGTGACCAGATGTCCTGATTTTATAGGGACAGTCCCGATCTTTGGGTCTTTTTCATATATAGGCTCCTATTACCCCCCATCCCCTGTCTCGATTTTTCACACTTGCTGTCTGGTCACCCTATGTGTGATCCATTAGTAAGACATGTGGGGAAATTAAAGCAACAAAAAAAAAACATCACCACTACCTTACAGATGGATTATATTGCAAATACTACCAAGCACAGAGCTCAGTACAGAGTAGCTCCATTCAAGTCATTGGAACTACAGCTAATTCAGTGTTTGTGGGATTGGGCCCTTAAATTACATTCAAAGATGAAGGGGTGGAGCTTTCAGAGAAAGGAATGAGTGGAAGTAGATGATGCTAATATAATAGTACTGCCCATGAACACAAAGGACTAATTAATGCTTCCATATGTGTAAAATATTTGTGTGTCTGTATTGTTTTTTGTTGTTTCTGACAGAAAGAGAAAAATGCCTAAAAAGAAGACAGGCGCACGCAAGAAGGCTGAGAATCGTCGAGAACGTGAAAAGCAGATAAGAGCTTCAAGGGGCAACATAGATTTAGCTAAACATCCTTGTAATGCTTCAATGGTAAAATAACCAAAACTACCTCTGATATCAATTTTTAAATTTCTGTGAAACCAGTGATATAGTTACATTGCCTGCATTAAATTAGAAAGCTATTCTTTATACTTATATGATTTATTTATATCATGAGCTTTGGATGTAAAGAAGCATTTGAGTGTTTCAATATAAATATATATCTATTGGTTACCTAATCATAAATTATATCAGAATAATTACAAAAGCTGTACACTGACTGTTTTACATGGGGAAAAATAACTATTTATAATTTGCATTTCACAGGAATGTGATAAATGCCAAAGGTAAATATGCTTGTTTTTCTTCAGCATTTTAACCTATTTTTACTTTTAAAGATTTTGTTTAATGCTTTGTTTTGATTTTTTTCATATGACAAGACGACAGAAGAATAGAGCCTTCTGCTACTTTTGTAGTTCTGTTCAAAAATTGCCTATTTGTGCACACTGTGGTAAGTGTAACTGACAAAGGAAAATATACTTTTCCCCCCTTACACTGCATTCCTTTTGTGTTCTTATATAAAGTCTCAGTATTTTAACTAGGTCTGTCTATAAGCTGATCATCAGCTGGTGTAAATTCATGGGGCTATGCCAATTTGCCCAGCTGAGAATTTGCCCCTTGAGGCCTGATTGTGCAAACTCTCATACACATGAATAGTCTCACTGACCCCAAAAGGGTTTCGGCTGTTGATTTGTGTCTCATATTTATTGTTTAAAAAACATGTTTAGCTATTTGTTATGACTGAGAGTGTTCTACATTCTGGCTCTCCCTTTGAATAAATGGCTGTGGGATTGCTTGATGCTGAGAGTGAAGTTAAAAAGGCTGCCAAAACGCTGCTCTTTTAATCAGGAAATATTGCAGCTTTTAGCACAACGTTATTACCACTGCTTATTAGTATAAATTAAATCAGTGATAAATTGTTTGCCTTGTATGTGTACATTGTATAACTTGTTACCACAGTACTTACGTGCATTAAAGGTCTGCTCCAAAGCCCTTTCAACTCAGTGGAAAGACTCTCACTGACAGCAGGGGGCTTTAGATCAGGTACTAAATCTTATTTGCACTGGTGCTTGCTTAAAAGGGGAGGTGATGGGGGGCTAAATATGACTCATACTTTGAAATGAATTGTGTTGCTTTCCTGGTTTAACGAGCTTTCATGTACTTTTTACATATTTTCTACTTGCCATAAAGCATGTTGGTGATTTGTGGTTTGATTTTCAGAGGTGTTGACCACCTGCAATTCCTGTTGACTTCACGGGGAGCTGCAGATGCTGAGCATTTCTGAAAAACTAGGCCATTAGTGTGTAATACTATTCCACTGTATATCATAATTCATAAACCTTCTTTCTGTCATTAAAGACTACACTAAAGTGGTGAATGTTCATTTTCTGCTCTTCTAGTACATTACACATCTTTTAAATGAATTGAGTCTTGCTGAATTTGTCTATCTTGATGTGCAAAATGTTTACAGAGAGAAGAAAGTGTTCCTAAAAGTATCCTACAAAAAAGATGTAAGCGTCCAAGATTTCCTAGTAAAGACAATCAGAATTGTTTGGTACTTGTATCATAGGGTGAGCTGCTAGTGATTCTTATATTTAGGCTGCCTAAAATTTTCCATTAAAACACTGTAAGCTTCCATTTTTTAAGAAGTTCTAACACCTTCATTGTCTGTAGTGGGCCTTTGAAATTACGTAGGAACAAAGCCTGAGGGCTAGAAGCATGCCTTTTGCTTTCTTGTCTCATTAAATTCTCCTGAGTTATAAAGCTGTTAAAAATGTTCCCCCCTTTAGGTGTACCATATAGGGCACCAGCTCCCCCAAAGTGCTGAAAGGGGAAAGAGAGCCATGCTGATGAGACCCCAGCCACCCTTCCATACCCAGCACATAACTCCAGCAGTCCTTCCCCACCCTTCCTGCCATTAGCTAATGTAGATTGTCATGCAGCTAAAGTACTATAAGCACCTGCTGATGCTGCATAGAGGGTTTAGTTTACAGTTCCACATGGTAGAATTTTTAATACTTGTCCTAATTTTTCCTTAAAAAAAAAATTGCATACCATGAAAGCTGTGTTAAAAGAACATTACTAAGGTTGCAAAGTCAAGCACTCAAAAGCTAGGAAATGCAAGATTTGCAGTTGCCTGTGCAATATCCATTCAACCCTTTTGTGCATATATATTATGATAGTCTTTAGATACATGGTCACACATTACTTTTTCCAGACCCCGGCCTCATCCAGTGCACAAAGTGGACACACAAGGGGGCAGAACTAAGGTTGCAGAGGTAACTCTAAATGTGGCATTTCTTAACTTGTAGAACATAAGAGCTGCCATACTGGGTCAGAATATAGTCCATCTTGCCTGCTATCCTGTCTCTGATAGTGGCCATACCAGAGCTTCAGGGGAGAGTACAGAAAAGGGCAATTATGGAATGATACACCACTGTCTTCCATTCCCAGCTCCTGGTAGTCAGAGGTTTAGGGTTGCCCTGGGGATGAGATTGTGTCCCTAGCCATCTTGGCTAATAGCCATTAATGGACCTATCCTCCATGAACTTATCTAGTTCCTTTTTGAACCCAGTTATACTTTTGGCCATCACAATATCTCACGGCCATGAGTTTCACAGGTTAGTTGTGCACTGTGCGAAATAGTACTTCCCCTTGTTTGTATTAAATTTGCCTGTTCATCGGGTGACCCCTGGTTTTTGTATTGTGGGAAAGGGTAAATAACACTGTTGTATTCACTTTTCCCACACCATTCATGATTTTATAATTTCTGTCATATCCCCCCTTAGTCATCTCTTTTCCAAGCTGAACAGTTGTAATCTTTTTAGTCTCTCCTTGTAAGGAAGCCATTCCGTACCCTGAATCATCTTTGTTGCTCTTCTCTTAACCTTTTCCAGTTCACTATATCCTTTTTGAGATGGGATGACCAGAACTGAAAATGGATGCACCACGGATTTACATGGTGGCATTATGATATTTTCTGTTTTATTTTGTATCCCCTTTCCAAATAGTTCCTAACATACTGCTAAGCCTTTTTGATTGCTGCTGCCCATTGAGTGGAGGTTTTCAGAGAACTCTCCACAGCATTTCCACAATATTGTTCTTGGGTGGCAAGAGCAAATTTAGAATCTGTTGGTGTATATGTAGAGTTTTATTTTTTCACTTGTGCATTACTTTGCACTTATCAACGTTGAATTACATCTGCCATTTTGTTGCCCAGTTTTGTGAGAACTGTCTGTAACTCCTCACAGTCTGCTTTGGACTCAGCTCTCTTGAATAATTTTGCATCATCTACAAACTTTGCCACTTCACTGTTAACCTCCTTTTCCAGAATATTAGTGAATGTTGAACAGCACAGGTCCCAATACAGATCCTTGGGGGACCCTGCTGTTCATTTCTCTCCATTATGAAAACTGACCATTTATTCCTATCCTTGGTTTCTTGTCTTTCAACGAGTTACTGATCCATGAAAAGACCATTCCTCTTATGCCATGGCTTCAGAAAATCCAAGTACACTATATCAACTTGATCACCCTTATCCACATGCTTGTTGACTCTTTCAAAGAATTCTAATAGATTAATGAGGCACAACTTCCCTTTACAAAAGCTCTGTTGACTTTTCCCTAACAAATCATGTTTATCTCTTTGTCTGATAATTTTGTTCTTCAGTATAGTTTCTACCAATACACCCAGTACAGAAATTAGGCTTACCGGTCTGTAATTGCCAGCATCGCCTCTGGAGCCCCTTTAAAAATTGGCATTCATTAGTTAATTTCCAGTTATCTGGACCAGAGACTGACTTTAGTGATAGGTTACATACTACAATTAGTAGTTCTTAAAATTTCATATTTGAGTTCCTTCAGAACTCTTAGATGATCAGCATCTGGTTGTGGAGACTTATTACTGTTTAGGGTATCAATTTGTTCTAATTGGGGACAGTACTTCAGATTTATGCCCCAAAAGAATAGCTCTGATGTGGGTATCTTCCCCAAATCTTCTCCAGTGAAGACTGCTGCAGCGAATTCATTTAGCTTCTCTACAATGGCCTTGATGTCCCTGAATGCTCCTTTTACACTTTTATCATCTGTGGCTCCGTTGCCTGTTTGGTGGGTTTCCTGCTTCTGATGTACTTAAAAAAAAAATCTTAGTTAATTTTTGTGTCTTTAACAAGTTGTTTCTCAAATTTTTTCTAGGTCTACCTAATTATATTTTTATGTTTTACTTGCCAGAGTTTGTGCTCCTTCCTATTTTCCACATTAGGATTTGACTTCCAGATTTTAAAGGATTCCCTACCCCACCCCCTCAATGGCCTCCATTAGTCTGAAGTGTAGCCATGGTGGTATTCTTTTGGTCCTCCTCCTGTCTTTTTTGATTAGGGGTATACATTTAGTCTGAGCCTCTGTTATGGTGTTTTTAAGTGGTCTTTATGCTTCTTGAAGGTATTTTACCTTTGTGAGGGCTCTTTTTGATTTTCATCTAACTAGCATCCTCATTCTTTTGTAGTCCTTTTTTTAAAAGTTAAATGTTACTGTGCTGGCATGTTTTGGTATTTTCCCACTACAAGGGTGCTAAATGTAATTATATTATGGTCACTATTACTGAGTGGTAAAAATGTTGATTGTTTGACTCTGCAATCTAAATAATGTTTTTAAATTTTTATGTGATTTTTTGATGATGTGTGAAGTGCTGACAGAGTGCTCAGCAGGCTACAAAACACATAGTAAGACATGGGCCCAGCCCTACAGAATTTACAATCTCAGAAGTAAGGTGAGAAAGATTTGGGCCTAAATGGATAAGAAAAATAATTAATCAGTTTGTTCTGGAGGATCAGAGAGGGAGGTGTGATAGCATGTTCTGTGTTTGGTGGCATTTTTTGTGTGTGCTTTTATGTACTTAAGTAACTGCTTAAATTCCCTATTTTTCACTGTTGTTACGTTGTCATTCACTCTAAACTGTTTTGACTCTAAATAATTTGTTGTTGTTTTGGATTAATAGGGAAAACAAAATGTATGATGAAGTCTTCAGACTGTGTTATAAAACATGCTGGCGTGTACAGTACTGGCCTTGCAATGGTGGTATGTATATAAAAGCATGTTGTCTTTCGGAGAATTCTTCAAAAATTCTATGGGCTGTGTTACACAGAAGGTCAGACTAGATCAGTGGTTCTCAACCAGGGGGCCGCGAGCAGGTTCTCAACCAGGGGGCTTCCAAGCAGGTCCAGCATTAGACTCGCTGGGGCCCAGGGCATAAAGCCAAAGCCCCACCACATGGTTCTGAAGCCCAGGTCCCTGAGCCCCACCACCTGGGGCGGAAGCTGAAGCCTGAGCAATGTATCTTCATGGGGGTCCCAGGCAATTGTCCTGCTTCCTATCCCCTAATGCCGACTCTGGCTTTTATATGTAGAAAACCAATTATTGCGGCACAGGTGGGCCGTGGAGTTTTTATAGCATGGGGGGGGGGGGGCAGTCAGAAAGAAGAAGGTTGAGAACCTCTGGACCAGATGATCAGAATGGTCCCTTCTGGTCTTGGACTCTGTGAATTGGGCTTTTATTTTTTATAGAATAATATCAGACTAAAGCTCAGAATATTATTATTCTCATTACACTGTAACAAAATACATCTCCATAGGACTACAAAGCTAAATTAACACTTTAAACGCAGATCCTGCAAACTCTTATGCACTTAAGTATCTTTACATACATACCTGAGTAGCCCCAATGAGCCCAGTGGGATTATTCACATAAGTAAAGTTAAGCATGTACAGGATTGGAGCCTAAATGAGTAAAGGCCACATTCCACTCTCCATTAAAATGGTGTAAATCTAGATTAATGCCATTGAAGCTAATGGAGTTATGTAGATTTTTAGAATGCAGTCACTGAGAACTATGTTTAACCATAAATAATTTTATTTACAGTGATTGTTCTGTAAATCAGTGACTTATTTTCCCTTTTCATCCCTTATATAGTTAAGTGATAAGTCCCTTTGAAATACCAAAAGTATTCTTTGTAAATGTGAATATTGCGAAAGAAATTCTTAAAAATTTAAAATTTAGGGAGATGGGGCTCCTGTGTGGAAAATTTATGTAAATATATCCCTGCAGCTGCCTCCGCTAGGTAGTGGACTATTTGCAATAACAAAATCATTCTGTGCCTTAAATGCAACAGATTTTTCATTGAATCTTAACGCTGTGGGCCTGATTCTCCACTCGAGTATGTCAGTTTTATGTTGATGTAACTCCATTAAATCCCTATGCATACAGTATATTGTGAAGTTGCTGTCATATGTGAGGTAGGAAATCTTCTGTCTGTTAAATATTAAAATTGAAGTTTGAGGTTTGTAGTTTTTGTAGTCTTGTAACTTTAACTGTAAAATTAAATTGGTTATAAACTGTTTACTTAATTTTTGCCTTACTTTTCATATGTTATATGACCTTTACTGTCTTAAGAGGTCAGAGTTCTAGTGTAGAGTTTGTTATAAAATCTAAATAGTTGATTTAAGCTGTAAGAATAGCTTGAGTGGTTTTTGATTTGATAAATTGTATTTTTGCCAGAGCATTATCTCATATATGTCAACAAGGCTGCAAGATCATATCCATAAATTATAGGGGAGAAAACTATTTTTCATGCATAAGATTCAAGACATTAATGTAAAAAATAAAACAGCAAAACCAAAGCATAGTTGATTAGATTAAGTCCTGCAGAAGTGAATGCCGAGAATATGAGCTGAATATTGAAAGGACTTGATTAGAATCTGGATACATTTCTAGCTACTGGGTGTAAAGGTGAAAGGTATTATGCCTTACCTTCACCTCCCTTCAAACCACATGCCCCTAAAGTGGAATGAGCCCACTGATAGCCCGAGTGGATACATGGGCACATTCTAGAGTACAGAAGCAGAATTTCTCTTTAGATATGATAGATGTTCCAAGATGATGTCTTTCTGTGCTTGCAGGGTGCAATCTGTGATTTCTGTGAAGCTTGGGTCTGCCATGGTAGGAAGTGTCTCAGCACACATGCTTGTATCTGCCCTCTTGCAGATGCAGAATGCATTGAGTGTGAAAGAGGTGTCTGGGATCACGGTAAGTTGTTTAAGATTGAAGGAAAGAAAACTAATTTTTTGCATATAGTGTCTAGACAGTGGTTCTCAACCAGAGGTCCGGGGCCCCCTGGGGGGGCCACAAACAGGTTTCAGGGGGGATGCCAAGCAGGGCCAGCATTAGACTTGCTGGGGCCCAGGGTAGAAAGCTGAAGCCCAGGGCCCTGAGTTCTGCCACCTGAAGTTGAAGCCTGAACAATGTAGCTTCGCGAGGGCCCCCGTGGCGTGGGGCCCAGGCAGTTGCCTGGCTTGCTATCCCCTAATGCCGGCCCTGGCTTTTATATGCAGAAAACCAGTTATTGTGGCACAGGTGGGCCATGGAGTTTTATAGCATGTTGGGGGGGGGGGCCTCAGAAAGAAAAAGGTTGAGAACCGTTGGTCTAGATTATTGTAACACTCAACACTTAATGTCGCATTTTACATCTTCAAAGCACTCCACAAATATTAGCTAATCTTCAAAACACACCTGGAAGCTCACTAAGCATCATCTCCATTTTACAATGGGTAAACTGAGACAGAATTTAAATTACGTGCCCAAGAGCATATAGGTAATCTGTCTAAAATGGGATTACAACTCAGGAGTATTTATGTAATCTACTTAGACATTTACACTGCATTCATCACCTTAGTGTCTGAGAGCCTTATGTAATTATATCACTCCAACAGGTTGTGTAAACACTGGCTGTCTCTTTAGTATTCTTGCTCCTTTCCTTGCACTAGAAGAGGTGTTTTTTTTCTTTTGGTACCCAGCTCCTTGATCAAACCACACTAGTCTCCAATTGTGGAGTTCCTATTGTGTATTTAAACCAAATTTATATTTTGGAGAGGGGATGGTAAGCATGGAAAAGGGATATTTTGGCCCAAATGTCCTAACATGATCTCTTTCAGCCATAATCAAATCAAAATATTATAAGAATAAAATGACCAGTAGTGTTCCTTGGTTCACTTTTATGCTATCCTGTGTCATTATAATATGTAGTATATTTCAGCGTAATGCCAGATGGACAATGTTTAATTTAGGATTTTCTTCTTAAGTGTTTTGTGACAGAAGGGAAAATTTATTCTTAGTCAAACCCATGTAAAGCTGCCTACATTGCATGAGTAAAAGAGGGTTTTTTTGTTTTTGTTTTTTTACCCATGCTTGCTCTTTTTTCTATTTGTCTTGATAAATCTTGTAGGAGGCAGAATATTCAGCTGCTCTTTTTGTCATAATTTCCTCTGCGAAGATGATCAGTTTGAGCATCAAGCCAGCTGCCAAGTTTTGGAGGCAGAGACATTTAAATGTAAGTTATCCACTTAAAACCCCTTTCACCAATGTTAAGCAGATTCACTTCTTCCTACTGTGTAATAATACCTGCTTAGGTGGTGAAAAATGGCCTGGTATTTCACTTGTCCAGTGTGATTATCCCAGCTGGTTAGGCAACAGGAGTTTTTCTTGTCGGTCCCTTAGAAATAATGTTGGCTCTATCTAGCATGGCTGCACTTCCCCAGATTCCTTGTGGTTCAGCTGGAACTCCTTGAATAGAAGACAGGATTTTTTTTGTCAATGTGGGTTAGCATCTGAAGAAGTGAGTTTTGAGGAGGGACTTGAATCATGCACTTGGCCTATTGTGTAGAATACAGCACAGATGAAGGCATGAAGAGGAATGCAAGAAGGTGTGGGGAAGTTTTTTTATCCAAAGTCAATGGGCTTTGGATCAGGACCTATAGAGATATAGATATAGAGAGAGACCCTTTGCTCTCTCGCTCTCTATGTATAGAGCAAAGGGTTGACATTCATATTTTAACAACACATACCTTAATACATAGATCAAAGAACAGGAAACTACAAGCTATCAAATTTTGATTACCATAGGGGGTCTGGTACAGCCATAAAATCATGTGGGCAAAACTTAAAAACCTCATATGGACTTGAAACCTTACAGGAACAGAGGAATTGTAATATCAGATGAGACTGGTGGTCTAGCTAGTCCAGTATCCAGCCATAGCCAATTCCAACTGTTTCAGAGGAAGATGAAAAACAAAACAAAACTGGTAGTAGGCATGTATGAAACATACTGTCCATAGGATAATTTTCTTCTTGTTAATTAGGGGATGGCTTATGCCCAACACATGAAGGTTTATACTGCTTTCAAAACTTGGTTGTGTTTGGTTTTGTGCCTTTTTTTTTTTTTTTTTTTTTTTTTTTTTTAAATCCTTGCTATCCTCACTACATGTTCTTGTTGTCCATATAGATGCCCAGTCCTTTTATGAATCTACTAAGCTCTTGGCCTCAATGGTAGCTCATGATTCAAAATATTCCTGTTTTAAATTTTATAATCTATTTTTCTAAGTCTTCCCTCTCCTTTTCATCTCTCATCCCTTTCCCCCCCTGCCAACTGTTGCCTGAGCCTTGATTAGCTCCCCTTTATGTACTGCCAGAATGCCTTCCTGTGAGGCACCATTGGAGCAGCAACTGCTGCTCAAAAGGGATAATTTCTTCTTGATGGGTTGACTCTTAATTCACAGCTGTGACGTTACAGTGAGTGAAGAAGTTACTTTACAAGGTTTACACTATGTTCAACATTCTACAGCGCAGGGTAGTCCTAGTAGAGAGATGGACTGTGTGAGATAGTTTTATATTAAATTTAAATATTGTCAAACCGATATGGCCAATCCCACTCTAGCTACAAAAAATGTTTTATTTCATAAGTTTGAAATATAAAACGTAGCTGTAAAAAAACCAAACATTTAAAAGTGCAGACTACCTTGTGGGAATACGTTAATGTACTAATTAATATTCACAGTACCTTTGAATATGACAGATCTCCCACCTCTGCTCAGCTTCTGCAAAAGGAAGAATCCCTACTGTTCATTTCTGAAGCTTTAAAAGCTTCTTCTCACGGTTGGATGAGAGTGAGATGGCGGTTTGGTTATAAAAAATGCACATGATAAAATGTTTGTAAAGATTCAAAACAAGCTGTGCATGCTCATGCATTCTTTATCCAACAAGCCTCATTTAGGTATAAAATCCTATTTAATTTCATTTACAGTACTCCCTCTTGTGGAGATAAAAATAACATGAAAATATTAAGGCAACCTAGATTTTAAAGACACCATCAACCCAGTTCTGCTCCTTGCTACTTGTGTATTTGCTATCAATAAAATTACACTGGATTGTATATGTAAATATATGTAATGAGTATGATTTAAATAAGGACATGACAGACAATTCTTTATAAAACTACTCACAGACAGCTCAATTTTGCAAGTTGCTAAGCATCATCAAATCCTTTTCAAATTAGGAAAATAAGGGTAAGCAGCATTCTGCCCTTACTTTAAATGGAATTTTTCTATACAACTCTGGTGGGTTTTGTTTTGTTTTGATACCATGAGGAAAAAAGAAGCAGTGAAGCCACCTTGTGAACAAACTGTGGTTTCAATCATCTCCAGCATGTTTGTAAAGATGTGAGAATACAAAAATATTTGAATATTTTAAAAAAATTGGTTTTGGGTGGGTAAGGGACCATTTACTCCCAAACTTATACGAAATTATTAATGAGATATTAGACTCAGTATATAAAACTCTTAAAAATAGCCCAATACAACCGTAACTACAGTGAGTATGATTGTAGCAAGATACACTTATCGTAAGGACTTCAACAAATACAAAATCATTTACTTTTATACTCTAAGTTCATTTACTTTTATACTCTAAGTTCAATGTATATTCAGAACTTCAGTGGCAGACAACTCTGCAATTGGGTAGCTTTGGGAACTTTTGATCAGGAAAAGTTGCTGAGACATGAAGGGTCCTTTCAAATAATATATTTGGCTAAATATGTATTTCCCTGCATTATCTTTTCATTTTGATTGGTGACACTGGTGATTTTAGGCTACCCATGGAACTGGAGAGCTGATCTGGATGTATAAAGTAGAAGAAAAGAGCCAAGTTACCTTTCATTTTTAAAGATTGATGTTATCCATTTTTTCATCAGGTGTTTCCTGTAATCGGCTTGGGCAGCATTCATGCCTGCGTTGTAAGGTAAAAATATAGATACTTAAAGTAACTGTAATTGTTACTCCTTCTCCTTACATGTCCTTCTGGTACCAAGTCTTGTCACATCTCCCTCCACAATATATAGAAAACTCATACCTTCTGTATGAGGTAAGGGCCATTACTTTTAATGTCCCTTTTGTCCAGCACTTTTAAGTTTTTAATTTCTCATTCTTGCTTTTGAGGGCCTGCATCTCTCATCTCATTTGGTATTATTTCCCCCTCCCCCGCCTCCCCGCCCCGCATCCTTCAGTTCTGTTAGTGTAGCCAGGCTCTTCTCATAGTTGTTTCCTGCTCCCATTTTCATACAGTCTTCAATGCTGTTTCCTCTGCACTGAGTGTGTGATTCTCCCATTCCGGTATCCCAGGCCTCCACCTTTTCCTCCTTTGGATCATTCCTAAAGTCTTACATCAAATCAAATGTACTGTCCACCCCAACATTTTTCATTAGGGGGGCAATTTAAATAAATAAAAATCAATCTAATTAACCCCATTCTCTCAGTCTCCTATTCTTACTGTGTGCGCCTCAGAGTTCAGAGCAGGAACTATCTTTATTGAGGTGTCCTGGACAGTGCTGAGCACACTGTTGGTGCTTAATTAGTACTAATTCACATTGGTGTCTTCTTTTCATTACAAACCGACTGACTGTGTGGCAGGGAGAGGTTCCATTTAGCAGGACAATGAACACAGGACATTTGAAGTTTAGTTTTGTTTTCTTTTAACTTGTTGGACTAACCCAATACCCATATGGCTGAGGTCTATCAGACAGTGCTCCCACTGACTGAGGCCAGCCTCCTGGCTGACAACTTCCAAGACAGGGGCACTCCTTGAGGACCCTGCTTCCTCTGCCACCATCCTCTTTTCCCAGTTCCAGCATCCTCCTGGCTTCCCTTCCCTAGAAGGCAGTGGAACCTTGTCCAGCACAGAAGCAGTTAGTGGATAGATTGTACATGAATTCCAGTCCCACTATAGAAAGAACTAGTTAAATTTTAATCTCAGCCAGATTACCCTGGTGCTCTTAGAAATTTAACTTTTCTTTTGTCTGCTGCTTGCTGAAGAGTATTATGTTATGACTATAACTTTTATCCTTTTCATTATCCTCTTTTTCACCCTTCAGGCTTGTTTCTGTGATGATCACACCCGAAGCAAGGTTTTTAAGCAAGAAAAGGGAAAAGAACCTCCTTGCCCTAAATGTGGGCATGAAACTCAGGAGACAAAGGATCTGAGCATGTCAAGTAAGGACTGCCCTTGAAAGACTAATGGAACATATGCTGCGTCTCTGATTTAGCGAGTCAATTTACTAGGAGTCTTATTTTCTGTGTTTGAAAACTTAATATGTTCATCTTTTTCAACTGGCAGCATGTGATGCCATTGGTGGCCGTGTAGGGATGTATGGGAATATTGAAGTTCTTGAATGCTTTGGAATGTTTTGGGGAGTTTGTCGCATTTATATTGAGAGTACTTTGAGTTGTTGCTGACTCTGAGCTGCAGCATCTCTTCGTTAGGACTGCTATTTGTGCCCTGGAGATTGACAAGGTTATGAATTTGAGTGCTATTTTCAAGTTTTGGTCTAAGGAAGAAGCGCCCATGATCAGTGTTTACTTCTGCTCTGTCACTTCTTATTTCACCATCAAGAATAGCATGCTGAAATTCATTAGAAGATACCCACATGAGTCTGCTTACTCAGCACTGCTTATCCATAAAAAACACACATTATCTTAGGTACTATATATCAATATATAAAATACATATTTATTACAGTACCAAAAGTGTGCTCTACAGCCAAAGTTCTGGTCCTGAAGAGTTTATGATCTAAATAAAATATCTGGTACAATATTGTATGTATGAATATCTCTGGAGAGAAGATACTTTGGATGGGGAACAGCAGAAAAAGGGTCTGTCATAGTTAAGTGCTCTGACTTTAAGGATTAAACCTGAAAAATACCAGTTAAAGTCTCTCAAGAGACTGATCATTGTAGTCCTGGGCTGTTTGCTGACAGTGTACTCTTGAGTAGGTGGTGAAGATGGATGGTAGATAGAGAAATGTCAAATGCTCCATTGATGAGTGGGGGTCTTATGATTGAGGCTGAAGAATAAGAATTTAACTATTTTTCTATTCACAGCACGCTCTCTGAAGTTTGGCCGGCAGACAGGAGGTGAAGAGGCAGATGGAGCTTCTGGCTATGATGCCTACTGGAAGAACCTCTCATTGGGCAAGGATGGAGATGCAGGTGACCATGACGACGAATATGAAGAGGATGAAGCAGAGGATGATGATGAGGAAGACAATGAGGAGGGAGGGAAGGATTCTGAAACAGAGACCACAGATTTATTCAGTAACTTGAATTTAGGAAGGACCTATGCTAGTGGCTATGCCCACTATGAAGAAGCTGAAGACTAAGATTACATAGTGGGAAACTCTATAGCATTTGGAAGGAATAAGTATAGGAGTGCTTTATGCGTGCCACTAGAATAGCTCTGCCAGGTACTTAAGTTTCAACGCTTATTAGGGAAAAAGGGCATGGAACTTCTGTAGAAACTCAAGGTGAGATTTGTGTGTGTGTGTGTGTGTGTGTGTGTATAAGGTGAGGGCGTGGAGAGGAAAATAGATAAACGTTCATATTCATGCAAGTAACCAAAGTGGTTTTGATCTCACGATTACTGAGTGTAATAGCTTAATGTCTTCTCCCCCACCAAGTTGGGAGTGTAGGAGGGTAAAGGGATTTGTTTCCATCTGTTCATCAGAAATTAAGTTATTTTTCTTGAGTAATTTTGACTGTAATTCTGTAATCTGATTTCATAAATTATATGTAGTGGTGTAAGTGGGTGGCTGTATTCATTTTTGGCCTACAAAATAAAAGTCAGCAGCATTCTGTAGTGAGTTTTCATAAATATTGATCTGGACTGAGTACTAGGAAAGCACTTACTGCAGGCCTATCATGAGCCAAATATAAACTGAAATTAAAATAACTTTACCATTTCACGTAGGCGAGGCAGATCAATACATTTCCCCATAACATATTTCTTGAACATCATCATTCCATGCCTTTTGAACATTATACATTAATCATAGACATTATGTACAGTCACCTACGGTGTCACCTACATACATAAGCTCAAAAGGTTTATTTATCACAATAAAAATGTTAATGTATCCTTCCTGCCCAATAAAAGCCATCACTTTCTTTTAGTTTAGTATCATCATTGTTTGCAAAGAGGGGTCAAAAGGGCGGTAACTAGTCTATTCTACCCCTTCACCTGCATTGCAGCAGGAAGAAATCAAAGATTTAATAAGAATCAAACCTAGGATTTTTGTTAAAATAAGATAATAGGGTGTTTGTGTTCTGTTGGAATAGCACCCTGTTCCTTGTTAAGTACAAGACTGTCACAACCACACAAGAAGTGATGCATATTTTGGAGTGTCTTGCTGACAACTGATGACTTTATAATCAAAATATTAGGAATTATTTGCTGCTTTTTTACGAAAGTCGTGATTCTTCCAAGAAACAGTTCCAACTTACATTGTTTAAAGTAAAAAACTGGAACTGGAACTTGGTGTAACTACAAAAAAATCTCTTTTTTCCTTCCACTTTCTTCCAGTAATACTTCCCATACAGCAGCGACATGTGTGCGCACACACAGACACATACTTTCTGCTTTGCATGCTATGTGCATCTTCCCCAGCTTTTAATAAATTGCCTTCTTCCTCTCATCACTATTCAGGTTGACCATACTGTGCCACCTTGCAGCAGAGCCAGGTGCTTTGATCTATTCAGTTGAAGTGTCATGACACTTCAAATGGAGCTAATGGATTAAAAAGAGAAGCACTGGCGATTTTCTGTCTGATGCATTTGCAATTCAGCTGAATAATTCCTGCTTGAAAGACCAGAGAAACTGGAGGTGGGAATGTGGCCCTATGCAAGTCACTTAGTTTCTCTGGCAGTGCCTAAATACCTTTGAGGATCTGGGGCTCAGTTCCCCTCATCTGTACAAAGGGGGTAATAGTGCTTCCTCACCTCCAAAAGGGTGGTGTAAGGATAAGTGTGAGGCATTCACATTCTACAGTGATGGTGGGCCATATAAACGGATGAATAGACCTTCGATATCGTTATTGACCCAGCAGAATACAGAATTTCCAAATGCCATTTTATAATTTTTAATAACACTTCATAAAATGTATTTTACATTCTCTTTATGGCAGAGGATTTCTTATTATATAGCGATAGTGCTTTGCAAATACTATATCATTTCCTACTTACTAAAGCTCATAAGATTCATAAGATGGTGGTGCAAATGCCATAGAGCACCATATATAGTGACGCTAGAATTGCCTAATTTGGAGTTCCTAACAAAACATGACTGAGACACAATCACGGCCTTTGCCGTTTTAGTTTGGGCGTGACATCCCTCTCTCAGCTAGCTGTCTAGGAGATGGCTTGCTTATTTCATCAATAGAAAGGGGTTCCACCCATTGTTTTGAAGAGCACCAGAAGAAGCAGGACTAGCGATGAAAGAGAAGAATTCACAGCAGTGGCTTTTTCTTTGTGAGTACTATGCACATCTTAGATCAACTAGTATGGAACCTCTCCTATATGCTTTGCATCCCAAATGTTTACGAGATATGGAAATTTAAATATAGCTAAGATAAAAATAAACAGATACACAGTGCAACTTGGTTATGACTGAGTGAGATGATGTGCTAGTGTACATGATAAACTGGGCCAATCTCATCAAATGCTCCATGATCAAACCTCAGAAGGGAGACCAGGTGAAGCAGTGTTTCCCAAACTTTTGAAAGCTGAATCCCCCTTCAGAAAAATGAAACCAACTGGGGTCCTATTCAGTTGTTCATTAAAGACCTAACCATCTGAATGTATCAATTTTCCATGTCCCCATGGCTAATCTTTCACACCCCCATTGGGAAGTACATCCCATACTTTGGGAAATACTGAGGTAAGGAAAATGGGACAGTGGCAGTGCCTTCCTATTACTAATTATTAAATTGTGAAATCAGCAATAGCAGTGTAGGCTCCAGTTCAGCCCACGCTTAACTGTTAGGCCCAGCTATTTCCACTGGTAAATCGGTCTTCCCCTGGTGATTCTACGGACAAACGCTGACTAGTTGCAGATCTTGACTGATACCTCATATGCAAAATAATTAAGTGCTAGGACAAAGTCTTGGAGTGCTGAAAGGATGTGTGCTCTTTCAGTTATGTTTAATACTGAAATTATGTGTGTCATCTGCAGATGTTACTTTATTATTATTATTTACTGGAATTAAATTCTGTTAATGTTCTTGGCCAGATTTTCCTGTTGTGAAATCTGTTGCTGTCAATGGCTATGCCAGGGGCTGCTGACGTCAAAGCATTAATCATCATCACCAAAGTAAAGAATTATTCATGTTCTCATTGAAATGTCCTTGTAATGGTAATCTCTTTGCAAGATAAATCCTTCTCAGCTAATTCATGTTCCTGTCTTTGCCATCACACTCTATAGTAAGATAATGCCACAACATCGGGATGTACTGCACACAGCAGCTATTAAGGACACCAAAACAAATTTACCAAGGCTCCTGATAAAGGGGTGTAGCAGAGCACATGCACGCATGGTTCTACCACTGACTTCTGGTATGTCCAGGGGGAGGTTACTGCCTGCCTCTGTGGCTTGGTTTCCCCAAATATAAAACAGAGACACTACTTACCTACCTACCTCCAAAAGATGTTGTGAGGTTAAGAGGCTAGACAAGTTCAAAGTGCTGCTATTTGGAGTGGCTCAACCTAATCAGTTTCTAGTCAGAGAGCAGGGGACACGTCATTTCTCTCCTGAATGCCAAGTGACAATGTAATGGGTCGAGAAGTGTCTCTGGGATAATGAGTGAAGGCTGTAAGTTTTGGAAAGAGTAACAACAGTTAGAAAACAGATGGATTCTCTTTATAAATGCCTCAGTGTGCGCTGCTGTTTGTTCATTTTAAAAATCCCTGCCCTTGATGAAGGACAATGCCAGGCTCAGGCGAGACCAGGATAATTTCTGATGTGAAATTGGGGACCCTTGACAGTATTGAGTAACACTTCATAAACTTAGAACACTTTATGCTTTAACTGCTTTCATTCATGACCATTTAGTGAAAGGTCTACGTCGGGTTGAAACAATTGCAGTAAAGACCCTTGAGTTTTCAGGTCCACAAATTACACCTTCGTGGTAATAGCACCTGCTTGTGATGAATTCATTCAGTGCTCCTGTGGACGTAATACACGGGAATACAAATGAAAGTGAAATTTAGCACCAGTGACAACGTCATTTGATCAATCCCAGGGCAGAGCTGCTGTTTTTACTTCAGGCAAATTAATGTGAAGATCATTCTAATGTACTAACCAGTTTCAATTGTCCATTGATTGGCAATAACATTAGTATCATAGAGAGAGAGCACAAGCTCAGCCCACTTTCCCCTCCGCCCCCAATCCACTTTATGATAAAGATTGCAGAGGCCTCCACCCAAAGCTGAAGCTAGGGGGCAGGATTTCCCATTTCCTAGAAGATGAGTTTTCATTGATCACAGACAAATGGGTCAGGAAAATAGTGAGCCACAGATACTCCCTGGAGCTGAGGGCTCTACCCCATCCATTTTTAATCCAGTCGCCCTGTCCAACAACCCAGTAAAACAATCTGATCCAGAACAAAATATCCTCTGAATACAAGAATGATAGAGAGCTTTTCCTCAGAAGAAAGGTTCTCTGGATTCTACTCCATCTTCCATCATTTACTGAAGTGCACCAGGCAGTATCCAAGCCATTCTCAACATCACAAGGCTTAACAAGTGGATGAAGAAAACAAAGTTTTGGATGGAGACCCTGGCCTCTAAAGTGTCATCCCTGTCCTGGGGGAGACTTCTTGACTTCATTAGATGTAGTAGATGCATTTCTCCATATTCTCACTCAGACATCAGTATTGATGTTTCCTCCCATAGGTGAACCTCCGAACCTCCTGTTCAGCCTGTCCTCGACCCCCAGGGTTTTTATAAATGTGGTGGTGGTGATAATTGCCAGACTCAAGTCACAGGACTCTCACCACAAGGAGAAGTTAGAGAGACAGGATGAGATTTTCATTTAGACAGAAGATGACAGGTCAGGAGTGGAAAGGTAAATTTGTGAGTTCTCAGAGTCCTAGAGGATTCCCACAGAAAGTGTGGGTGGGGAGGGGGAAGGGGAAGAAGATTTTCTGAATAGCATGTTGGAGGAATGATTAGAGAGGAAAGAAGAGAGCTGTCATGAAAGTTGAGGAAGAATTTCAGTAGAAGAGCAGGGTAGACAGCAGTGATAGCAGCTAACAGGTTAAGGAAAATAAGGATGGAAAAACAGTTCTGGTCAGGAAGAGATGATTAGAGACTTTGGTGAGAACCATTTCTTTGGAATGCAAGCAGTAAATGCTGGACTGGAGAGGGTCTTGTATGGAACTGGAGGAGAGGAACTGCAGAAAGTGATTGCAAATAGCACATTCAATGAACTTAGAGATGAAGTGGGGAAGGAAGATGGCACAAAGGGTGGGTTTTTTTTAAAAGATGGGACAGACTAAATTATGTTTGTGTTGTGAGGGGAAGGAGCCTGAAGAGAGAGATGGGGCCAAGGGAGATCAGGAGAAAAATGGGAAAGGATCATGGGAGCATGTGGAGTTGTTGGAGGAAGGCAGAAGAGAAACTTCTGCATCAGTGATGGAAGAGTAGGAGAGAGTGAACGGAAGGTGGGGTGGGGGAGGTCATGCTGGACCTTGTCAACATTTTCTTTGAAAAATGTCAGTAAGATCCTGCGTAGAGAAGGCAGTGGAGTCAGGAGGAGGGCTTGAGGAGGGAATCAAAGGTGGCCAATAGGCATGTGATTGCAGGCATGGCAGTCAATCAAGATGAAGAAGTAAAGCTGTTTAGCTCAGAAAATGGCAGAGCTCAAGCAGGAGAGAACAAATTTGTAGTGGATTAAATCAGCCAGGTTGCAGATCATCATGGGCTTGCTCCATGGCAGAGAAGAGGATACTGGGGCTGAGCTACGGCTGGGGTCTAGCAGGGTAGATCTTGTGAAGGGAGAGAAGGACAAAAGTCAAAGTGGAGAAGAATATAGAATGGAGAGAATCAACAACTATATAAATGGAAGAGAGGTTGAGAGCAAAAGAGAAGTTATCAACATTGATGGACTGCAAGTTATGGAAAGGCCAGATGGCAGGTCAAGAGGGTGGGGCAGATGATGTTCAGGGAGTGGGAACTCAGCGGGGGCAAGATCAAAGGGAGAAAGTGGTACTCAGTCAAGACCAAAGGTGCAAATCAAAGGAGGACATGAAGGCAAGGAGAGGGACAGCTAAAAATCTCCAAAGCTGCTCAACACAGAGAATGCTAAGGTACAGCCAGGAGTGCCACCAGCTTTTTCGCCGCCCTAGGCGGCGGAAGGTCCCCCCACCCCAAAATGCCACCCCCGACAGAGGCAGCAGAAGGTCCCGCCCCCAAAATACCGACAACGACCGGTGTGCCGGCACCCCCCAAATGTTAGCACCCTAGGCGACTGCCTAGGTCGCCTAATGGGTTGCGCCGGCCCTGGGTACAGCAGGTAAATGGGTGTTGCTGAGAAAGATGTTGGTTGCTTAACATGGCTATATAACTCAATATTAAAGATATAATTGAATAAGTGTAAGCCAGTGGTCTGAATGAGCTCTCTCCTGCCATCTATTGTTGAACTGGGGGAAAGACCTCAGGAGCAGACTGTTTGCATAGACTGTTTGCATCCTTTGCCAAAGCGATCAATGCTGGCTGTTTTGGGTTTAAAATTCACTTTACTCTTGGATGTAGGGATCATGAAGTGTTGTCCTTCTTGTATGACTAAAGGGCAGCAGAACTAAACATAAGATGCCTGAAATTGATGGGTCTCCCTAACTTAACATCACTCACTAAGCATGGGGCAGTGAAGTAAATCAAGTGAAACTCAGAGGTGGTGGGAACAGGTGTTTCTACCCGGTGGAGAGGACTCTGTTTAAGGGTCCTACATGCCATTTGACCCTTCCCCTCCAGTGCTTAAAGCTAGAGCTGGTTAGACTCTTCTCAGTGACCTCGAGAACTGAAATCACCGATAAGCTGGTCTAGGGGGGCTAAGCCTTAGACCTGGTGTGGAGATAGTGTTCCGGTGAAGCATAACACAGAGGAGACAGTGGCAGTGAGGTTCTATGCTATCTGCTGGCATCACTGTATCTGATGTCACTAAGAACTGGGCTAGGTAATGGAACCTCAGAATATGGTTCTTCAGTTAAAGGCCATGTGGTGAGAGAGACAGCAGCAGTAAAGGGACCCCGTCTGTATCCAGCAAATCTTAGTGCTGTGACTATTAATAGACACAGCAAAACAGTAGCTGAGGCAGTAGTGAGTAGCAGCAGTGGAGGCATCACTTGCCCCACTCCTGCTCCCCAGGGGCTGGAGGTGAACTCACCTGAATGCACATCTTGACCTCAGACAACAAACCATGAGTGGGGTACAGCAGAAGAAATGGGGGAGTCATGTGTTAAAGGGACAGTTGTCCATTGGACTTGCATACTGCATGGCAAAGGACGCAGCCCAAGATACTGTGGGCCAGGTGTTTTACTTATGAGTCATTGTTGCTGTGTTTTCCCAAATTAATGCTGTGTTCTCTTCTCCCCATAATCAAGTTTTCCTTTTGGTTGTCTCTTTCTCTCGCACACATACATACACAGAGCATTTGTCTGGGGAAGAAGTGCCCAGGGGTGGTATTTAGTTTTCCCAGATTTCTGGGTGGAGGCTTGAGCTGGTTCTGTTTTGTAATTTTAAGAGGAACCCCTAGATACTGAACCTGAGCCTTGCTGCTGTTGACACCATCTGGCAGAAGAGTTACATAAGATTGTTTGTGAGACCTTGAAATGTGGGACAGATTATATATCTTGGAGATGAGATAAATTGTATTTTTCCTTTATTCATCACACCAAGGATCACAGCCACCAGAAAGGAAGCTGCACTAACCCTCTAGTAGGAACATCCCATATTCAGTATTAAAGACAGGGTAGATTCCTCCTGGCAAAGACAAGCATTTCCCCATGGAAACTCTGCCCTGTGGGAGAGATGCAGACACTCCCTCCCCAAACTGAGGGCCAGTTCTGTAATGCTTATGCTCTCATCTCCTGCCGGCTTGCAGAATATAAAAGAGAAGTTAGAAATGAAATGTGACCCGTTTACTAGGCTAGTTTGGAATAGGCAGAAACCCAAATACTTCAGATTATTCCAAGCTATTCATAGTTAGAGGCAGGTAAAGTGGGGTGTCTAATCTAAAGCAGAACCCTACAATATTTATTCTGTTTATATTCCTTCAGGATGACATAATGAATCCCAAAAGTTTATTCAGGCAAAGTATTTTCCAATTAGTTCTCATCAGACCTACAGTCAATAGATTAAAAAGTGAAGCAATGACAGAATGAAAATAAATAGAATATAAATCAGAAGTGTGATATCTGTTACCAATCGGTGAAAACGAAAAGTGCTGCTCGATGTAGCTGCATAGCAAACAACGTATCTTTTTAAAAACAAAGGATTACTCAATAATGCTATTTTAGGGTATCTAGGATGAATTTACAGTTTATATATATTTTGTTGCCAATCTTATTCTATCATTAAAATAACAATCTTATTATAAAGCCTTCATAATGTATTAATATGACTAGCTCTAGGTTTCTGAAAACCAAAATGTAATCTCATGATCTTTTTGTATATACTGTAATTTTCTATTAGTGAAAAAATATCAGATCACATTATCAACAACTAATAAAAAATGACACACACCCCCCCACAGTGGCATTTAAATGTTGTTTAAGACTTTGCTCTGGTAGTTGAACATTGATAATACTCATTTCAGATCTCCCCATTGGGCCATTTGTTGTTTAAATAAGCTGTATCCTACCACTAGAGGGTACTCTTGTTGAATGTTGTTAAAACATGTTTGATGTTTATGACCTCATGATTAGATCTGTGTGAAATTTTCCTTATGAATCCCAACATGGATGTGATTACCAGCATATCCAAATTAGAATTAGATCTAAATTAATGAAAAGATGCACTACATTTCAAAAACCTTTTCAAGCAAAGCTGAGATGTTTTGTGGCTTTGATTTGAAATCAAGTAAAACTTGGACTAAATTTTGCATGGATACATCTGAATAAGTGCAAATCAGAACTGAAAGAAAGGTTGGCATTTATATTAGAGAATGATCAATCCTTACATGACATAGTACATAATATATTCCATCTTGGTCCTAGCAACCTGGTGAGGTTGGCCACAGATGAAAAATAAAGCAAGGGAAATTAATGTTTACCAGAATAATCCTTTTGCCCACATACTATTTTGTTGTTGCTTTAGTACATGAAACATATGTCATGTTACAGCATTAATTAAAAAAAAAAACCAGAATGAAACCTGTTTCTGTTGAACTATGTAAGCCTCAATCAAATATCCAATAAGCAGTAATTGTATTAACAGGAACCGGAGTGAAAACCAAATGTGGACTGGTAGAGTTCTATGATGGGGGCTTTTGTCAACCTCATCATTAATATGAATCTGACTGCTTGGATCAAGATGGAACATTGTGCACTATGACTTGTAGGGACAGATCATTGGTTGGTATAAATTGGCATAGCTCAGTTGACTTGAAGCTAGGCTGATTTACACCAACTATCTAGCTTGTGGTCTCCCTAGGCCACAACTCTGTGTTGCCCTTTTTCTGACACTAGTATCTCGTTCTGACATCAATGTTGGCTCTTTGTTGAGTGGGAGCAGATGTCTGGGGCCCTGCAGATCAGCTTTCCAGTGAGAGAGAAGTAAGTAATGTGGAGTCTGGTATTTTCTAAATGTAACTTTTCTATTTACACATATACACCAGTCCAGCAATAGAGGTGTTCGAACAGCAGCAGGTCTGACAGATTAACAAATATCCTGTAATATTTTGAAAGAACTTTACTGAATTAAGTTAAATCATATTGAATTAGAGTTAATACCTTTGGGGTATTAGTGTTTATGTACTGTTGAGAGACTGTTGGGAATGTCTGCAAAAGGAAGACAAGATGAAAGCAATCTCTGGAAGGTGTGAGGTAATTCAAAAGTCTTTTTGGAACAGTAAGTATGAAGTGGATTTCCTAGGAAGTACCTTAAGGTGAGGGGGAATGCAAATTCTCCCTTCTGAAGCCAACGTTTTGAAGATATGCCCTTTGGAGAGAGACCCATTTAACAGTAATTACCCACTTCTGGAGACTCCAGGTCAAAGACCCCTGATCTGTATAAAAGGGTGGACTAAACTTGTCATGGGGCTGCTTATTCTAAGCTGAAGTTGCAATGTTAAAAGTCTGCTCTTGCCAGAGCCTACTGGGATGCATGTAGATTTGGGATGAACTTTGGTAAGCCTATTAGCATGCGTGTAGGTTTTTTATTGTTTTAGTATGTTTTTTCTGTAATGCTTTCACCTTAATAAGGCTTGTTTAGAAAGAGCTGTGTGGTAACATATCTGTATCAATCACTCTTATCAGTCTCTGAAGAGAAAGCAAGCAGGTCGGTTTAGGCAGACTGTCTTTACTAGGAGCAACACAGTGAAAGCAGGGAACTGTTCGGCCTGCACATACCCTGGTCAGAAGGGAGTGAGACATGGGTCTTCAACCAAAGAACAGCTGGGGAGGTGAAAGCCAGAGATTGGGTGCCCTTGCTAGACCACTGAGGGGAAATACATGTGTAGTTTCCCTAAACTATGACAGCAGGCAATCCCTCTTTGCTGGGCTGAGATTCCTGAAATGACTGGTTCCTAGAAAGCAATTTTGCCCCAAGAATTAGCACTAATCAGGGACCAAGACAGAACAAACTCTCTTGCTTCTTACATAGCTTGCGCTCCCAAGACCACTGCCTCTACACAGAACCTTGCATAACCAAAGCTACCACTACCACAATGTGTCTTTCCAAAACTGAACATTTATTCACACTCTAAGGAAAAGAAAAATCAGCATAAAAGAACTGTTCATTTTCTTGTCTTCTAGACACGGGGATTTTTCACTTTGTGACCCAAAATAAATAAAAAACTTAAACAACTAAAAAGCGCTTAAAACCACTTGCCAGCAGTGACCACATGGTGAGATTTCTTCAGTATTTAGTACAAGAACTAAGGAAATGATAACTTACTCCCATGTAAGTCAAAGGGAGTTTTGTGATTAATTTCAAGGGGAGCAGGTTCTATATCTCGGCTACCATGGTATGTTACTTTTTGGCAATCCTTGTTTACAGACCCTCTGAATGCCCATACCAAACATGAACTTTATAAATAAAGCTTTGGTACAAAAAGGCCCACATTCTATCTTACTAAATTCAAAATACACAACTACTGAACTACTTTGTTATAAATTTCTCTTTCCTTTCCTGAACGAACAATTGTAAGAGACTTGATTAAATTCTTTGTTTTGATGATGTAGAGAACAATAACTAGGAGTGGTGAGTGGCAGAGTCTCACATCTTGAATATTCTTATACATTTGTGCTAGTATTGTAATAGAACTCACCATAGAATTCTATGAATATAAACCTGAGACCCCCAATGCACCGAAACTCCACTCTGGTGGTGCTGTCCTCAGTTCTCATTTTGACCATCGATGGTCAGTCTTTGGTTTCAGCCTCCCATCCTGCTGTGACAGGCAGCATGAGATACTTCAGCATGTACAAGATGCTAAGACCTGTTCTTTTCCTCCATGCCTGCAAACCATGGAGGAGATGCTCTTGGCAAGGATAGGCTAGAATCCTCATATTCTCTGAAGATTTCCCAGTAGATCCAGGCCTCTACCGCTTTTATTAGCTGTGCTAGCTCCAAATCCTCCCTCCTTTCCTGCCTTTACTCTACTCCCAAGGGTAAGATATGGCTTTAACTCTTGCAGTTTAGGACTCATGTTTTATCGTCCTTCAGGTATAACAGTGGAACAGTAGCATATAACCTATAGACCATGTATGGGACTCCCAAACACCACAAAACTTGCTTTGTACAATATTCATTTTTCTGTTGGTCTAATTTATATGGAAAAATCAATTACTTGCTAAACAAACTATATCATTGGCTAGTTAAAAGAGATAGCATAGTATTAATTTAGGTTTCAGAAGCAGTTAGGTGATTGAACCATAATTAAGGTATTAAGCTACTTTTGCAGTTTCAATTACTTTTTATATGCCTGAAAAGTAACTTTGAAGTCTCAACATAAAATTAATAAAGCATAAAGCTATGGAGGAGTGCCAAGTGAGTCATTTCAGCTGCCCCAGGCAATCTGACCTACTTCTGAATAAACTCCCTGATTGTCTGAGGAAACACAAACACAGAAAACTAGAAATCAAAGGATCTAGTATTAAAGTATTTGTTAACTTAGTATTGTGACAAAACTGATGAAGCTGATAGAAAAGTTTATTAAATGAAATGAAGCCGCAGCATGTGAGATAATGGTACCATTCTAGTGGTTTAGTGAAGTTCAGTGGACCAAAATATGAGCAATTTTTTTATAGTTGTGTTAACCAGACAAGTGTGTTAATTTACAGATAAGGCAAGAGATATCTTAATAAAAATGCATGTTTCTTAGTCAAGTTGTGGTCTGGTAAAATGTATCACCCATGGGGCTGTTGGGACAAATGTTTTCTTCCAGAAAAGATCCCCCACCTCAAAAGCATTCTGTGATGTAACTCCAAGGGCAGGTTGCTGCTAGCCATATTAAATTTGAGATACCAGAAATGCTATAAAGCCTGACTCTGCCCCTTACAAAATGTGAGCAGCACTTACACCAGCAGTCTTAACAACTTCAGTTCAGTGTGACTATTCTTGTGTGTGAATGCTGCTCAAGGTGAGTAACACGTACGGACTCAGGCTCACAGTATTACAGGAGTGTTCTATAAAATAGAGGGTGTGTGTATGTTTAGTTAGTTAATATGAGATGCTAGTAGATGGCAGTCAAGAATAGGCAGCATTGTTCCTGGGTTTTGTTGGACCAATAAAGCATTTTGCTGTGTACTTGCAAATGGCTTGCTTGGGCAGAATTCCTTACTTAGGCATAGTTCCTGCTGAAGTCATGGAAGTTTTGCTTGAATTGAGCGTACTGTATGAGGCCCTTGGTTTGCACTTGAAATTCAGCTGCATTCCAGATACAAATACACCAAATCTAGAGGGAGGGAACAAGATATACAGGACCTGCTTAACTGCCTCTGGCTTCCCCTTATGTGGTCAACCCATTCTCCCATTGCAGTGAAACCTGAGGGCACAATGAGAAGCATTGATGGGGAGAGGGTATTTGAGGATTAAATGTCCTTGTTACAGATCCAGTTGGTTGCTCCCTGCTGGCTATCCACTGGACTGCTGCGAGGGGAATCCAGCTACTGGTCACTGAGTGTTTTAAGCCCCCAGGGCCTTAAAGGAGCCCAGACACTGTCCCACTATTTGGGGTCCCAAAGCACACTCTTGGAGTGCAGCCCGTATCCAATTCTCCCTTCTGATAGCTGGAGCCCGCTGTCTAGCTGTCTAGCCCCTGGGCACAGGGCTGACCCTTCATACTCCCCCATACCTAAACATATCCTCTCCCAGAATGCCACCCTAAAAGGTATGAGCCTCTGATTTACAGTTTAACTCTTTCGGGAGGCACGTAACAGTTGTGAAATATCTAACACATTTTTCTTTATATTTAAACCTACAAAGCACAAGAGCGTACCTATCAGTTAGGAAACAACATCCTAACCGCAATGCTGCTCACTAGCTCACCCTTCCCTGGGGTGTCCTTGGGGGACTATCTGGGCTCAGGAAAGCACAGTCCCCACCTTGTGCAGCCCCTGTGTATTGGGTTGCTTTTCTTTCCCGTTGAACTGGGAGGAAATGGCCAAAGACCCAGCCAGAGTCACTCCTTTTTTATAACTTTGAGCTTCCCTTTGTCAGGAGACCCCTTTGCCAGCTTCAGCAGGCGATCAGAAACCCCTGCCAAGTGACTTCATTGCCAAGGAGACCTCTTCCCGCCAAACCAGTTCTCCTGCTTGGGAGCCAGTTTATGGTTTAGAGCGATCCTATTTTGATGGGAGAGCACCTAACATCTATGACTTTCTTTTGCCAACAGCCTATGAATTTCAGCCCATGATTCCAACATGAAATTAAACAGACAATAGAGAAGACTGCACCTTCAAAATGGAGTTTGCAGCTTCGTAAAGACACATGCAGAGAGTCATTCATGATACACCAGTTTTCATACTGACATTGTATAACTACTTCATAATACCAAATCAGAATGGATAAGTTTATACAGACAGATTCCCAAATCATCACAGTCTTTTCCCTTTAATGTGCTTTTGCAAGGGTCTGTTTGCAATAACTCTTGCTGCAGCCCCTGACTGGGAGGTTCCTCTTGGCCCTTGCCCACTACAGCTGGGGACTTCCTTCAGGTTCCTTTGGTCCTTCTTCCCAACTACTCTAAGACTATTGCTGCTGTCCATGACTGGGGGCCGAGGGGATGCTGCTGCAATGAAAACTTCTGGTTTAAGAGAAAAAGCACAATGTTTTTGGAACTAACTGAATATGTGATGTTTTCTTAATGCCTGGTTTCTTCTTCTGTTCAGTTTCATGATATGTGACATAGTATTGTAGAATTTGAAGTAAATATTTGACCGTATCATCTCTCGAGCTAGGTCTGAATCAAAGACCTGGAGCTGAACACCTCCAGTTCAAATCCACTTCTAGCCAGCCCTGGTATGATGTTTTCTTGCCCTCAGAGTTTATAAACTAAACAGAAGAAGGTATCCAGGAATGCCACTTAAATGGCAAAACACTAAACTCAGAAAGTAGAAACTGCTAAACAGTGTAATTGCAATGTTCAGGGCAATCACAAGGTCTGAGGTGAGGCAAACATAGTAAAAAAAGAACAGGAGTACTTGTGGCACCTTAGAAACTAACAAATAGTAAAAAAATAAACCAGTCAATATATCAATTCATTAAAATAAACAAACCCTAAAAACCAAAAACGCATTCCCCCTGCTCCTTAGTAGATAGTCATTAAGAGGATTCCACTGTTTGTTTCATCTCACACGTATCTGTTAGAAACAAGTAAACTATTTACTGGTCAGCTTTCTATTGCAGCTTATTTGAGAGGTAGCATGGTCCAGTGGAGACCTGGGTTCTATTCCTAACTCTGCCCCGACCTTTCTGCGTGATCTTGGAAAAGTCACTTTACTTCTCTCTGCCTCAGTTTCCTCATGTGTAAAATGCAGATAACGATTCTTACCTAACTTTTTAAAGCATTTTGAAAGCTATAGTTGAGAAATGCGGTAAGAACTAAATGTATTTTATTCAGCTATTTTGTGCAGTTTCAGAACGCTTTCTGTAAAATGAGAGTTTAAGGAGTTTCTTGCAGTGCTGATGGGGAAAAGCTTGAACCAAAGTAATAACCGTGGAGAAAGTAAGTAGGGAAGACAATTTGGAAGGATTCTACAGCAGACTGACAATTCTGTTGTTGCCAATTTATGAAAATCTTCATCGGAATGAGGGAAGTATCTATATAAAATTGTATAAACTATGATGGCTATATATGATTGCATTGGCTAAATACACTTAGGATACGCAACCTCTTCTTGTTTGGCCTCTGACAGTCATGAGAGATGTCTCCAGGAGTCTAGTTGGGAGGTAGGAATATATAATTAAGAAATCTATAAATAAAAAGACATGGGCCACTAGGAATGGAAAGGGATGCAATGTGGTCTACAAATGCAAAATGGCCATTGCTAGACCTTTTCCTCCTCCTCTCCTCTGTTTACCACCCCCCCCCTCCTCTTTGATCTAGTTGCTTGAAGTTGGAATTGGCCATCTTGGCAGAGACTGATGATGTAAATGCAACTATATAGCTTCATCTATGTGCCTCCAACCTGTTTGGGTGAGTTCAGAAGGTATTTTGATGTCCATTCTCATTCAGTTCAGGGCCTGTCTGTTGGGACTGCCAGCAACCAATTATATAGAATTTTGGGTCAGATCTTCAGGTGTTATGAATGAGCTTAGCTCCACTGAATCTGGCCCTATATATATTACAAACTTGTCTGAAATACTTTGCGCACTTCACATAGGTCAAACAGCCAACAGATGGTTTAAAGTTTTGGTCACCATTAACCTGGGTTGCATCCAAACTAGTGACCTAGATTGAAATTCTGCTGTCAGCTGCATCAATGTGAATCCAGAGCAACTCCATCCATTTAGCTGGAGTGACTCTGGGTTTATAGTAATGTAAATGTGGGCAGAATTTGACCCATAGAGATGGAATGCTCTAATCTCATTATTAAAGTCAATACACTATGGGATGATGAGATACTCCTTCATACTGCATTTGAACAAACACTTTAAGGGCCCATTTTCATTCATTTCTAGATTACAATCTCACTCCATTTTACAAAACCAAATTGTCACTGACTTTATCCTTTTCAGTCCCATTCTCCAAAAGCATTATATAAAAAGACCAAAAAACTTTAACTTAGCTTAGCACATACACCCATCTCCTTAGAGCAGAACAAAGAAAAGGTCCACAAACATCCCTTTGGCTTCCCTATTCAAGCACCTAACCACTAAGAGCATTTCAGTGAACAAAGAAAAAAAAGTTCTTTGTCTATTCAGGTTCATTCATTTTATATAGGCCAGATTCTCTTCTCACATACATCTATGTAGTTCAGGAGTAGCTATATTGAAATGAATGGAGTTTTATTAATGTAAAACCAATATATGTGACAGTAGAATCAGGCTTAGCACACGCTCACACGCACAAACAGAGACAGAAATTAAACTTCCCTATCTTCCCTTGAAGCATTGCAAAACCCAGTGCAAACACACATCCACTTAGAGAATTAGAGTACAAAAAAACCATGAAAAATGCTTATTTGCATTTTCAATCACATTCTTTCACTATTACAAAACCCACTCACTCTTGCTCTCACTTTGCTTAGTCCTGTAATCTTTTTAGAGCATATAAGCGAAGGAAATATATTTTCAAACATATAAAACAACCTTTAAAAACTAAAAGCAAGTTTGCTGGAATATTCACATAGGCATCATCAAGAAAATGTTTCCACAGAGTATATTATAGTCAAGAGAGGATATGGGAGATTTGATAATTTGAGAGTTTTCCAACCTATGGGATGCGAGAGAAATCTAGAGGGGGGTGAGTCAGGGCACTGAAGAAGAGCAATACTGATAGAGAAAGTTGCATGACTCCAGACCCATCCTATCCCTATTGCAACTGTGCTTCTTTCTGACAGTGGATAGGCAATTGAAGGCCACCAGCTTTCCCTTGCTGCTCCTGTAGCTACCCTAATGCATCTGACCATGTTTCATAGGTATAGGGATGCAGATTTAGAAAGCAGTCTGGTGACCCTAGTTTCTCTTCTCCACTCCAATGGGATTCAGGTCAGTTGTAGGTTGCACTAACAGATGTCCTTATCTCAAATAGCATGGTGGGCTGAGGAGTGGGGAATATTAATTCTATTATTGACCTATACAAAAGTCTGTTATTCTGGTGTGGAGATCCTGCTAAATGTGGATTGGATTGTGGAGGCCACCTGAGTCAACTGCAAGGTAAATTTGGTTTATAAACAGTGGAATAAGCCAAAGGATTGTAGCACAGGAGCTTATCCTCCTTTTGAAAACTTTGGTCAAAAGAAAAACCACCCCTTTCAGCTCTACCAATAAAACATTGATAGGAGCTGTTGGCTGAATATCAAGGATTGGTTTCCTCATCCCACAGCAAAATTTATTGAGGGGCTAAGAGAGAAGAAAGCTCCACAACGATCCCCACACTGAGATTCCCTCACATCATCTTAGCTGCCTCCCTATCCTGCCCACTCCACCTCAGCCTCACTTTCCATACCCTCTCAAGCCATTGGAGGAGCCTCCAGGGCAGGAGGAATGGGAATGGGGCTGTGGTGAGGGGCCTTCATGTAGGAGGGAGAGATTTGCTCACCTCTTATTATTTTATTTGTATTATGGTTCTGCCTAGAGATTCCAATCAAGTTCAGGGGCCCATGGTATTAGGTGCTGTAAGAGACGCATAAAAGACAGCCCTTGCCCCCAAAGAGCTTATCATCTAAAGAACCAAGACAGTGAAAATGTGGGATGCAATGTGATTAGTCCAAGGTGTCACAGCAGACCAGTAGCAGAACCAGAATAAGAATACAGATCTCCTGACCCAGTACTCTACCCACTACCTTCCAAACTGCCATCTCCCATTTATTTATTTTTGAATGAATGTAGCACTTGTTTCAGATGCTGGACAGACAGTCCATGGAGGGTCCTCAGCAGAGGCACTTTCCCAATCAATTTTGGAACACAGTATGTGATCATTTTTATCTGTTGCTTTTAATTAGCTCTTAACTTACTTTAATATATTAGTTTGCCTACCCACTTGTGCATTTTACCAGCTGGCCAGCAGCCTTGGAGGCTGAAATTCTCGCTAGAGGATGTTAAGGGCAGTGAGAGGCAGGTGTGCCTGTGCCGTAGTCTGGAGGAAAGCACCGCTAGCTGTGAAAGGGTAATTCACTTTGAAAACCCATTACAATCTTTGATCCCTGCTAACAATGGTACTAATTATGACGGTGTTTGTGATATAGACTTCTGTCCAGCAGGGAGTGGTCTATCATCAAACATATTTCATACAAGCCACTGAACAGCTTTCAGAAGGTAAAGACTTTTGATTACTACTGATCTGAATTGGAGCTGTGTTTTAATAACCTTGTTTACAGAATGGGTAGAACTCTGGCTGGAGTACAAAATACCTTTGTCCTCACTATAATTGCAGAGGCTTAAATTGCACAGGTAGCAATTTTATAACTTGACATTGACCCTAGACTCTGCATATTTGCTACTATAGATTGCTTTAGTCTCTGTCTTTCTGTGTAAGAAATTAGTTGTTAATCAACATTATTTGAAAAAAAATCAATATATAATTTAGTAATATGTGAGATTAAATAAATGTTCCTTTGTTTTGTCTTTGCTTTTTAAGTTTTTTTTATTTTTCTTGAAATTATCCATTGCAGTTCAAGATGCAGTTCCTTTGCAGACAGTATAACAGCAACGTTTTAAGACTACCATACCTTTGACCTACTGAGCGCTATACTTACCTACATGCCTCAGGTTTTCATCCAGACCACATCACACGATCCATTGTCTACAGCCAAGCTCTAAGATACAACCACATTTGCTCCAATCCCTCAGACAGAGACAAACACCTACAAGATCTCTATCAATCATTCTTAAAACTACAATACCCACCTGCTGAAGTGAAGAAACAGATTGACAGAGCCAGAAGAATACCCAGAAGTCACCTACTCCAGGACAGATCCAACAAAGAAAGTAACAGAACGCCACTAGCCATCACCTTCAGCCCCCAACTAAAACCTCTCCAGCGCATCATCAAGGATCTACAACCTATCCTGAAGGACGATCCCTCACTCTCACAGATCTTGGGAGACAGGCTAGTCCTCACTTACAGACAGCCCCCCAACCTGAAGCAAATACCTACCAGCAACCACACACCACACAACAAAAACACTAACCCATGAACCTATCCTTGCAACAAATCCCGTTGCCAACTCTGTCCACATATCTATTCAAGGGACACCATCATAGGACCTAATCACATCAGCCACACCATCAGAGGCTCGTTCACCTGCACATCTACCAATATGAATATGCCATCATGTGCCAGCAATGCCCCTCTGCCATGTACATTGGCCAAACTGGACAGTCTCTACGCAAAAGAATAAATGGACACAAATCAGACATCAAGAATTATAACATTCAAAAACCAGTCGGAGAACACTTCAACCTCCCTGGTCACTCAATTACAGACCTAAAAGTCGCAATTCTCCAACAAAAAAACTTCAAAAACAGACTCCAATGAGAAACTGCAGAATTGGAATTAATTTGCAAACTGGACACCATTAAATTAGGCTTGAATAAAGACTGGGAGTGGATGGGTCATTACACAAAGTAAAAACTATTTCCCCATGCTAATTTTTCCCCTACTGTTACTCACACCTTCTTGTCAACTGTTGGAAATGGGCCATCCTTATCACTACAAACATTTTTTTCTCCTGCTGATAATAGCCCACCTTAATTGATTAGTCTCATTATAGTTGGTATGGCAACACCCATTTTTTCTGTTCTGTGTATATATATCTTCCTACTGTATTTTCCACCGCATGCATCCGATGAAGTGGGTTTTAGCCCACGAAAGCTTATGCCCAAATAAATTTGTTAGTCTCTAAAGTGCCACAAGTACTCCTCATTCTTTTTGCTGATACAGACTAACACGGCTACCACTCTGAAACCATACCTTTGAGAGAAGCCAGAATTTTCCAGGAGGGTTGTTAATTCTAAAGGAAGTGCTTCCACATCAGAGCAATTTGTAAACAAAGGCTATGGCTACACTAGAGAACTGGTGCAGCTGTAAGCTCTGCTAATGTAGCCACTCTAAGCCAACGGAAGAAGCTCTCCTGCTGACATAGTGCTGTCCGCACCAGCGCTTAGGTCAGTGTAATTTATGTTACTCAGGGGAGTGGCTTTTTCACAGCCCTGAGCGACATAAGTTATACCAACATAATGGTAGTGTAGACGTAGCCAAAGACCTGCTCACTAATGCTCATCTTAAAAAGTGACTTTTTCTTGTGCAGTACTGTCATTTCAGAGCATGATAGAAAAGCGGACTTCTAACCTTGAACTGCAACACCTTCAAAGAGTCTGCTTGATGAGTGACTGCACTTTGGACTGAAGCAATTCAGATTATATCAATAAAGCTGCTAAACAGTTTAAGATCATGGAATTTCTATTGACATCAGCAAATAGGGAAAAGAATAGAAATCCTGCTCACAGTTCAGTGGCAGACTATAGGCCTCACATTATAATTCAAGGAAAGTATCTATTACAATTAGGGAACCTTTTGTATTCTGACAGCACTTGAAACTGAAGCAATGACGGTCTTTAAATGGATGCCAGATAACAGCATGGAAAATAGTTCTGCAGTCACTGTGAAAGTTTTACTCTGAAACCAATTGCTTTCATGGTGCTGTGTAGTGCCTTCCCTATCATATAGGAAGCATAGTACATCTACATACTAACTCACTCCTGTACTTTTCCTTGGGCAGAGATCATTAGTGATGACACACAATAGTAAATGCGGTAAAGTGTCAGGAAGAACTCAGCTCAGATCACACTCACTTAAGGGATCTAGGATATTAAATTGGGTTTTACAGCAGTCTGCAGCTGTCAGATTTATACAGACTATCCTTGTCTTCTTTTTGCAAGCTACTATGCACAACACTTTTCCAAAATGCTATTTTGTTATTGTCTTAGTTTTATTTTGTGATGCCTGCCTTGATTATAAATCTAAAAGTGATGCCTGTTAAAGCACTATGTATTAATGTTTCACTTCCTTGAGTTGCCTTTAGATGTCTCTCTTTCTTATCAGCTCACTATTAGCACAGCAGGTGGCTTTGAAAGAAGCTGGGAGGATTTGCCTAAAGCAGGATTGCATGTAAAGTTAGTCACTCTCTGAGGACAAATGAGGATCTTTGAAAATAGTATATGACAAAAGTTAATGAAAAAGAGCGGCTCACTGCTTGCAGATATATCATTACTGCTTTAGCGTGTTTATGAGCAAATAAAATACATCTGCTATTGGGGACAGATTCCCCCCGCCCCCCTCAGCTTTCAAGCAATTATCTTACTTTAGAATTTCAGCACTGCTTTGCTTTGAAGTACAACCTGTATTTTAGTTATATTATTTCCACTCATGTTGCTGAGGTAAAGCATTGACAGGGTTGATTTCTTAGATCTATATTCATTCTTTGAAATTTGCATTAGATTATTCTAATCACCTAGCCTCACTGTATATATTTACACAAGCACCTTTGATGTTGCAAGAGACCAGACTGTAATAAGATACGCAGAGGGGAATATATACCCCCGCTAAGGTGTTGGGGTTTTGTTTTGTTTTTGAAACTACATTTAAACTAGAAATTCCTAGATAAAACAGTGTCACTGTCTTTATGGTTTGGGGAAAGCACCTCTGAAATGATGGAAACTTGAAAGGGTCCAAGCAAAAAAAAGGGTAGTAAGGAGTAATAAGGTGTTGACTTGCCTTACTTTATTGCTGTATTTGCTGTTTATTTGTACTATTATGACAGAAGGTACCTTCACCATGGGAAAGAAAGAGGTCTCAGGAAAGCAGTGTAGTGTTGTGAAAACAGCTGTCTCTACTTTGAGATTGGACCTAGACTAGATGATTCAGTTTCTGCATTGTCTGTCTAATTTGGGATGGTAGCTCGTTGGACCAGGCACCATTTCTGCCTGTGTTCTGTACAGGGCTGAGTACACTGACACCACTTCAATAATATGCCATATAAAACTGACCAGTTCTTCCATTTGCATGTCCTTCCCCTCATTTGGACCATATTTTTCAGTTGGCTGTTACGTCACATTTGAGTTCTGAAGCGGTTTTCAAGGGAAGCAATGGATTTGCCATCTCTTGAGGTCTTCAAATCAAGACTGGATGCCTATGCTTTAGTCAAACACTAGTTACTGGGCTCAGTACAAGGGTAACTGGGTGAAATTCTGTGACCTGTGATGTACATAAGGTCAGGCTAAAATGATCCAATAGTCCTTTCTGGTGTTAAAATCTATGAATCAAATGGAAACATTTAAAGGTCCACACGATTTCAACAGCAAATGTATTGTACCACAGGTTACAAGTAGTATACGCAGTACACTGAGTTATGCCAACTGAGGATCTGGTTCATGTCTGCAGAGGGAGAGGAAAGGATCAAGTGGATTTTGTCAGTCAATATCAGGTGACCAGTACTCTGCATAGCTGGTCAGGCTCATAATATGTAACAGTTACAACCTCTCTGCTGCAGCCCTTCCAACATAAGTGGGGAATCTCTTGTAAACCCTTGTGCTATGAAATCTTGCAGAAGTATAGTGCAACCTTGTCATGAAAATTTACCATCCTGAATAAAAAAAACCCTACTTGTCTACCCTCAGGATGATGATGATGATGATGATGAAGAAAATGCCTAACTCATATTTACCCATTAAAAATTACTTGCTGTAGTAGAAAGAGAGCACCTGAACATGAGACCTGCTATAAAAGGGCTAGTGTAAGGCCTAAAGCCCAAACAGAGTTAAGCCCTGCTAATATAAAGCAGAGTTAGCAGGTGTCTGGCCAAGTCAGGCACTGCCCTGTTACAAAGCAGATGCCTGCTTGCAGGTTCACTATCTGATACATGAACTGGGCAAGAACAGGGCTGGCTTTGCAAAAACAAAAGCACTCCTAGACACTATTAAGTATTCACATAAACACATTCCAGAAGGTTAGTACCAGAACACCCCAATACAAAGTTATGGTATAAACACACTCCCCAAAGAGGTTACAGGGACACACTGATAAGGTCAGGATGACGGATAGAGATGTTTTGATCGAATCAACATGTACAAGGTCAAGGGTGGTAACTAACCACATCAGAGGGGCCATACAGAACATGTTTGTATCGGTGTATAAAAGAGGGGTAACAGAGTGGGTGTCTTCATCTGGCTGAGTGTCTTTGCTACTGAACCCAGTCTGTGGTCTTCTTGGGCAGTTTGATTGAGATCTGCGCAGAGCTGGGGCAGCACACAGAGAGAACACATACCCGCAGCCAACAACTGACAACACTTGCCACTAGCAAATGGAATTTTGTATGGCAAAAATAAAAATAAAAAAAAATTGTTTTATAAAACAATAAGATCTCTTGCCGATCAAGTCCAGGGCTAGGGTTAATTACAATCACATTTCTGATTTATGTTCAGAATTTCTGACCAGGATCTCAATCTCTTTTTGATGCTTATTAACAGGGATGAGGTATCTATAAAATATTGTGAGGTAGGGATAAGATGAAGAGTTTCATTGTCCTGTCCTACAAGAATGAAAGGCTACTTCATGTCAGATAGCATACTGCAAAAAAACCATACATTTTGGGGTAGGCAAACCATAATCAAGACACAAGGTACTTATGTTCTTGGAGGAGCATAAGGTTATATCTATGATTAAAGTTTATGAATTGCTAACTGCCTTCCCAGTGCTGTGGTTTGATATGTCTAGATTTATAGCCCAGTCTGGCTGCTAAATCAGACTGGGAAGTAGGGCCCAGTTTGGTAATGGACTATGGAGCCTTGAACCTTTAGGTTACCAGTTCAAATCTAAACTGAGCTATTAGTCAATGAAGAACCTTATAACTTGCTAGACTATGTAAAAAAAAATTGCTATTCTCATTCCAGTTTTTGGTGAAGATGTTTCAATATCACAAAACATATTGTAATTAAGATTAAAAGATCTGTGCCTTTGCATAGCTTCTCAGATCAGAACTGATCAACTTGCTGGTTTCATTAGAGCTAAATTGAGGCTCTCTTTCAGGAAGGAATGAAATGAGTGATTTGTTTAGGAAGTTTCTAAAAGCACCAGTCTCTTTTGCTTCTAAAATACACTTGCTATAGTGTGGGATGTAAATTTGTCTCAGTACCGCTTTCAAAGTTACAGTAGGAACACTTCCTCCCCTGGGGATTTCCCAGTCTGGGGGAGGGAGGGATGGGGTAGAACCTTGATGATATTGCCAATCTTCTCCTGAGGGATTGCCTCTTCTCAGAGGCAGACCACCTGGTAATCAGATTTCACTGATGAGACTCATCAATAGCCTTGAGGACTTGACATTATATCAGATTTGTGTAGCAAGTGACTATAAGAACTGTGGATTTCAGCTGCTATTAGTTAGATTTAGTCAAAACATCCCCTGAAAGAGGAATGCATGCTGGGGTTATTTGAACCTGCTGATAGAATAATTACATGGCTAGAAGTTTGCTCACTTTATCATCACATAGGATGTTTTTAGTGTCTCTTGTAAAGTTTGAATACTCAGCTTTTTAAGTTAAGGTATGTTTTTGGGCCACTGTCACTTCGGCTAATTGGCACAATGTGCAGCTTCAGGTGTGCATGGCAAGGCTTCTCCTCTGTTGTGTGAAGTGTTAGGCAAATTAAGTTGGGCCACCCAGCTCTAGCCTCACTTGAATTGTTATTAATTTGTATGATCATAGCACCTAGAAGCCCCAGTCATGGACCAGGATTCCATTTTGTATACACACCGACTAAAGCCCTAGAAAGCTTGCAATCTAAGTACAAGACAAGAGACTACTGCTGGATACAGACAGACATATGGGCGAGTACAAGGAAACCATGGAAAGGTGGCAGTGGTTGTCTTTAACAAGAGACTAAAGAGCCAGCTGAGGAGAGGCTGTCAAAAAGGCGCCTGAGAGAAGGCCCACAGACAGAAAGGTGAAGGAGGAACTCCTAGGAGGGCATAAAGCATGGTTTGGGGATGGGACGTTTTGACGATCCCCAGAGAAAGGGGAAGATTCAGGCATATGGGGAAGGCAGCAGTAGAAAGTGGCCCACAATCGTGAAACAGGGCAGTCTTGTGTTCAGGGCAGGCCACAGATTAGGCTTTTAGGGCCAGGGCCTGGAGCAAAGGGAGAACCTGGGCTCACCTGGGTTGGTGAGGAGGAGCCCACAAGAAAGGGAAAGGAACAGTTTACCCCTGGGGAAAAGGTGGAGAAATGAGAATAGAGACTGGGGAAAACAAATGCCGATAGGAACCTTATGTCAGCATGGGTCAAGGCTGTGGTCTGGGAAAGGCAAGGAACATGATTTGTTCTGTTCTGTACTCTTTTGGTTGCCTCAAAAAGGGAAGACTTTGGTTGGCTATAGAGCTGAATACTAGCTCAAAGCACTAGAACTGCTCTACTGCAAGAGGAAGATTACAGACAGAAGGGCAACTGAGTCACCGAGTGATTAATTTATCCTTAAGTATATTAATTGAAGGGTGAGTTTGTAACCATTATCAATCTCAGGGCATGTCTACACTACAAACGTAAATTGACCTAACATAGGTCCTATGTTGGTCAATTTACAGCCATCGCAGTAATTACCGCGATAGCCTCCCCCCAACCCTTCTGGGCTCTCAACTCCCTGCCAGGAGCACAGCAGCTGCCCAGGTTCTCAGCAGGGAGCTCTGCACCCAGAGCCCAGGCAGTTGCCGGGCTCCCAGTGGGGAGCAGGACAGCAGCCCAGCTGGGAGTGGGGAGCCAAGAGCCAGGGTGGCAGGCCCCAGCTGTGAGCTGGAGCTGTGAAATTGACAAAAATGACCAATGTAAGTAACCTGCAGTGTCTACACAGACACTGTGTTGTCCTACATACACCGACATAAGCTCTATGCCTCTTGTGGAGGTAGAGTTATGTCAGTGTAGTAGGGCCCTTACATCAGCGTGACCAAGGCTATAGTGTATACACTGTAAAAGCGCACATTTTCTGGAATATCACTTTCAATTTGGATACCCCAAAGATTAAGTGGGTGTCATGGATCACCTTGGGAAAACTCAGCTTGAGACCTTTTGACTTGCATCACACCTATAGTTTGATTTCTAGCGCTGAACAAAAAAAATAGACCACCTAGAAACTTTTTGAAAAATGATGGTTTTGGGGCTTTTCCCTCAACCCCTAGTTCATGACCCCAAATTTGGGTCACTAACCCAACCCTGCATCCTCCTAAGTCACACCAAATTTCAGAAGAATCTGACTAAGCACGTCAATTTTACAGGACTTCGAATGGCCCACCTTTAAACAGAAGTTGTGATGCAACCTGAACTAATAGATAGTTGCTGAGTTTTTGTTTTTTTTTTAAATCAGCCTGTTTCTGTTTTCATCCCCCTCGCTAAAGCCCCATGTATTGCTCTATTTTTAAGAGTTCCTTAGTAGCTGAAGTTGTAAATTGTATCTCAGTCTTTAAAAAGAAAGAGGCACATACTTTCTTTCCAAAATGGAGCAAATAAGCAAGATGACTTAATTATCTGGTTAAAAGAAAAGGAATACAATCGCCTTTCCATTTATTTGTTTATCAATACATGTTGACAGGATGTATACATATTGAAGTATGGTTGGGTTTTCGGTCAGGAAAGGGGTAGACATAATGGGTAAAATTTTCAAGAGTACTTAAGGAACCTAAGTCCTATTTTTAAAAGTGACTGATGCACTTAGGGCTAGATTCACAAAGGGGACTTGGACTCTGATTTCTTCCTTAACTTGATGTCAGAAGTTGAGCATTGCAACCCAAAGTAAAAACAAACAAACAAACAAACAAAACACACACACACTGCAAGTTAGATGTATTTTGTTTGCAACAAGGAGGCGGTAACAGATTTCATATGAGTAAAAAGGAAGGTAATGCGAGTGGCCTTGGGTTGTTACAGCTAACCATCCAATCTAACAACAAACTTGTGATGCTGTAGGCCTCATCAGCTTAGACTAGTTTTCTTCTCAGATGCCGGACATGATATGGCAGACTGGTCTGCGTAAAATCATAAGACCAGTCTGAGTCTTCTATTTTCTTTAAAGGAAGCGGCACACATGCTTCTCAGCACTCCAGTATGAAAGTGTACATAGTAAATCCATATGTAAAATGTTTGATGGATGGGGGCAGGAAGGAAGAGGAAGGTAAAGGGTGTTAAAATTACCATTTCCAAGCATTCTGCTTCTGCTGAAAAATTATATTGTTTGTGACTCTAGCATAGAATATCAGGGTTGGAAGGGACCTCAGGAGGTCATCTAGTCCAACCCCCTGCTCAGAGCAGGACCAACCCCAACTAAATCATCCCAGCCAGGGCTTTGTTAAGCCAGGCCTTAAAAACCTTTAAGGAAGGAGATTCCACCACCTCCCTAGGTAACCCATTCCAGTGCTTCACCACCCTCCTAGTGAAACAGTATTCCCTAATATCCAGCCTAAACCTCTCCCACTGCAACTTGAGACCATTGCTCCTTGTTCTGTCATCTGCCACCACTGAGAACAGCCTAGCTCCAACCTCTTTGGAATCTCCCTTCAGGTAGTTGAAGGCAGCTATCAAATCCCTGTCACTTCTCTTCTGCAGACTAAATAGTAAAATAAGAGCCCATTGTAAAAGATTGTACAACCGTTCATCTTGCTTGAGCACTTGTAGAACTTCAGAATAACTAACTTTGTTGGAGATGTGCAGGAAAAAAAAAAAGTACCATTGGCAGCAAGTGGCAGAAATGTTTTGTTTGGTATTGAAAGAAAAAGTGCATTTTCATCTGGAAGTCTTCAGGGAAAAACACCACAAATTTTTAAAGGCAAAACACACAACCTGGCAGGATTTCTAAGCAAAGCACAGACTCAATGAAATTAGAAGAAAGCAAGCAAGCTCCTTGGAGCCTATTTTCTTCGGCTGAGGACACCTAAATCCTTAGTTGACTAATAGGTAACTTGGGACATGTTTTCATTCTGGTGGCTTGCCCCAGGCATCCCAGGGGTGCAGACATGCAGATTTCCACAAGGTGGTGGTGTAATAGGTTAGTTCCTCCACTGGGAAAACATTTATTCTCTCTACCTTTTTGTTTCTGCTTTCAGTCCACGTCTGTGCCACCTAAGCAGTCAATGGAGCAGCACAGGCTTAACTGAATATAGGAAATTGAATCGCCATCAGATCAATGGTCTGTCTAGCCCAGAAACCTATTGATAACGGTGGCTGGTATCAGCTACCTCAGAGAAAGGCACAAGAAACCTTATAATGGACAATTATTATTATGGAATTTCCTGTGGATAGGGTTAAGAAGAAACTTCCCCTATCAGTTAGGAGTTGGTTTAGACCTTGAAGCAGGAGGACTTATATCTTTTCTAAAAATTTAGTAAGTATCCTCTCTAATACGACTGTGTATTTTCTCATGATCCAAATCTTTTTGGATGCTGATAAAAAAATCTTGCTCTTGATGGTATCTAGTGGCAAATAGTTTCATGGGTTAATTATGTGTTGCGTTTGGAAAAATCCTATTTTACCTTTCAACTTCATTGTTTTTTTTATTTTCTATTGCAGAAGCCACTCTGCTTTGTACCCGTCATGTTCATCAAGATAGTTACTAAATTGAAGTTTAAATATAAATTTAATCTAAGGTACTTGGTATTGAAGTAAGATCACTGGTCTTTAAATTTCCAAGCTCACCACTAGTGGCTTTAAAAAAAAGGATAGCTACAATGTTTGTTATCCTCCAACATAATAGCTGGTTTCAATGAAATTGCAAATAAAATTAATATTTTTTGTTAACAGCTTGGTCACTTCAGCCTCAAGTTACTTCAGAATTGTATATCATTTAGTTCTGATGATTTGTCACTCTTTAGTTTATCGGTTTGCCCCATCATCAGCTTTTTTGATACCTCAGTCTGACAGTACCGCAGCTTTGTTGCCCCAAAGCGGTTTATCCAGTTTAATTTATTGTAGAACTAATATTAAAGAGAGAGAGGGAGGCCCTATTCAGGGCTGAAAGTAATTTCAGGAACTTACCAGTACGCAGGGCCGGGGCCCTGAGCAGGCGGGGCTGGAGGTCCCTCAGGCGGAAGGGGAGGGGCCTCGGGCAGAAGGGGCGGGGCCTTTAAATCGCTGCCGCTACCCCAGGATTCCAGCAGCGATTTAAAGGGCCCAAGGCTCTGGCTTTGGAAGCGGTGGTCAGGAGCCCAGGGATCTTTAAATCACTGCTGGAGCTCCATGGTAGCTGTAGCGGCAGCTGGGAGCCCCGGGGCTCTGGTGGTGATTTAAAGGGCCCGGGGAGCCGCTGCCGGGAGCCCAGGGCCCTTTTAAATTGCTTGCTTGGGGAAGCTGCCCCCTGCCAGTACAGTCGGCTGTGTACTGGCTCTTGCCGGTACGCCGTACCAGACCATACCGTCTTACTTTCACCTTTGGCCCTACTTCTGTGTGCAGAAGTCACCTTCAACTGAGTCTACAGCAGTGTTTCATTTTCTGTTTAGATTTTAAACTCTTCCGGTTAAGAATTATGTCCACCTTTGTCTTCTGTACAGCTCTGAACACACTGTCAGTGCTAATCAAATAATGTTTACAATGCCACTGCATATATCTCAGACAAATGACTAGTTATGCATCTACTTTGGTATTTGTTTGTTCAGCACCCCTATTTCCACAAGCATTTCTGCATGAGGAAGCGGATTTTATTTTCTTGCCTTTGTCAGCGATGCCTCCTCATCACATCTTTTCTATCTCTTAACATAGTTTTATTTGATTGTTGTACTTTATGAAAAACCCACACAATTCTATGTAAACATCTTGGCATTAAATGTTGACATTTTAAAGTGAAAGGACAGTTAACTCTTGCAGAAAGGTGAGTCATTTAATAGCAAGAATCATGCCTGCTATTTTGACTCATGTACTTCTCTCATGATATTTCCTTTTGCTCTCTTGGGAGATTCAGCAAAACACCTTCTAAACCCCACCTCATGCAGAGGTCAGGAAAGACAGACTGACATGGTCTTCTGCAATTTCAGTCAGAACAAAGAGTTAGGCAATTGTGGAGTTCTTTTGAAAATCCCACTCTAGATAATCACACCATGACACTCACAAGATAGGTAGTGGCATGCTAACATCAACAATTTGCTTGTATATTATATCCCCTTCACACAGCTTAAGTCTTGCCTTTTCAGACTGTAACCTGATCAGACTTAACACAATGCTTATACAACCCAAGGCAAAATTCCAAACCTTCTGGGGTTTACTATCAGTAATTATTTCACAAAGCTGTTTTTCTACAATGAGTCAGTAGCATTTACTGTGCTTTTTTCTTCTTCTTCTAGTAACGTAGAACAATGTCCCCAAACTTATAGTGAAATAAATGCATTACGGGACGAAGTAATGGGTGAAGGTAATGTTGTAACACTCGGGGGGGGAAGGGGGAGAAGAGCTTGGTCCATTTCCCCACCATTTCATGCTCATCTCAGCTGGAGAGTTTGGTTCAAGGAAAAATCAGAACATCCTACAAAGTGTGTTTGTATCTGGTTAGCTTGGGGAAGTGTAACCCTATTCAATTACAACTTATTTCTATTTCCCCCCACATCTGTTCCTTATGTTTAGTGCAATGCAGGCCTTAGTTAACTGTTGATATTCATTTCTGATATCCAAGTTGTTGCTGTAACGGAGATTATAACATGACAGTTAGAAGCCTGTTGATAGTGTATCCGTTTTTCCCCATAACATATTTTAAAAAGGTCAGAATCAGATAGGGGTATATTTATAAGATGTCGGCTGTAGAACAGCATCTTTTCAGATCCCCAAAAGCATTCGAATAACACTGCCTCAGCCGAATGCCATCAAGATAGCTAGAATTCATTTTGTAAGCAGAATCCCAACAATAAAGTTGTATGTGAGCTCAAAACATTTTATCTTGAAGCATACTTCACATTGCTATACATAGCCTTGATGTTGACAACTTTAGCTGGAATTCCATAGGACTGAAAAAATATTCCACAAAGTATGCTGATGCTGTCTGTCAAATTCTTTTTGAGAAAACAAAAATCAAGTTGATAAAGGGAGCCTGCCATTCTATACATTCTTCTGTGATGGTCTGTAGTGTGAATATCTGATGTACACAGGATGTCTTGGGCCTGAATCCGGCCTGTTATACCTACTCATTGCCTCTTTCATCCTGTGTAGTATCACACGACAGAAGACTTTCCATTCAGAGAGAGGTGTCTCCTCTCCAGTTGTTACAGTCAATAAGATTCCACGTTCCCACTGGTCATGAGGGGGCCTCTTTTCC